>CM046661.1:70726591-71419091 GCA_025594165.1 Tamias sibiricus
TGATTTTTGTTTTTTGTTCTTAAAACTGAGGAAAGACCAGTAACCACAATATAATGCCTTGCCTTTTATTTTTTCCAAAAACTTAAGAAAAAATCTGTGTCTTTCCCTTTCCTCAACTCCATACAAGGATCTTAAATTACTTTGTCACCCAGTTTTTTCTTACATCAATTAAATATTGAAACACTCTGGTTATTTTTATGGATCATCTTATGGCTTATTAAAAGATACCGATACATTTATCATACTCTGGAGATTCTATAATATGAATCCAATGAGGTCAAACTTTGCTCTTTAAGCCACACGTTTCCAATGGATGCACATATTGAAAGGTACTTCAGTTTCAATGTTGCCCTTATGGGATTTGGTACTACTCTATAGAAATTTAAAGAATTCTTTCATTTAATGAATGCTTTGGCTTTGAGATTGATGTTTCAAACTTGGGGCAATCACAGGTGCTTCGAGTAATAATCTCTTCTGAATCTAAACTAAAGTACCAATTTCACAAAGAGCAAAAATAATCCCTGAAAGATAAAAACAAGGCAAGAGCTAAAGGTGGGCCAGTACTGTCTTCTGAAAAAGACTGTGGAGTAGACAAAACAAAGCCTTTCCTCAATCCGTGGTTGTTTACAGTAAAGTCCTAATTTGAAAAAGAGTGAGAAGTTATGTCAACATATGCTTCCTTCTTACCAGCTGGTGCACAGAGAGGCTTGCCATGGGGAACTTGAGGCCATGCCAGAGGCAACTTTGAACCTAGAAATGGTTCTTTTTGTGGCTACAAGGTCAAACCGACAGCTTATGTATAGCCACCATCTGCAAGAGTACAAGGTCTATGCAGAGTCTAAATCAGAACCACAGTCTCCAGAGACTAATTGGAGGGGGTTTGTCTTGGGTTGGACTGCATTGCATTGCACTGCATTTGGGTAGAGAAGGACACCTCTGCCTGGCAGAAAGGGATTATAGTGCCAAATGCAGACTTTACACAAAGCTAAAGTTAAGAATAAGGTCAAGTAGCCGGGCACGGTGGCACACGCCTGTAATCCCAGCACTTTGGGAGGATGAGTCAGGAGGATCGCAAGTTCAAAGCCAGCCTCAGCAATGGTGAGGCACTTAGCAACTCAGTGAGACCCTGTCTCTAATAAAATACAAAAAAGGGCTGGGGATGTGGCCCAGTGGTCGAGTGCCGCTGAGTTCAATCCCTGGTACCAAAAAAAAAAAAAAAAAAAAAAAAAAAAGTATAAGGTCAAGTGTATAAAACAGACCCCCAATTTAATGGAACATTGACCTCCATTCCAGTCTTATCAAAGGTGTATGTTTGCTCACATCACTTTAAGCCAATTTAAATGGAATGGATAACTGCTTCACCACAATTACACATAATATTTTTTAAAAGTTTAGTTAGCTTACTTACAGAAGTTTCTATAACGTTCTGTAGAGACCCCAAAATATCTATGAAATGATACTTACTTTCAGGGTTAACATTTTGTATAATACACATACATCACAGTCCAGTGCATGGAATCATCTAGACCTGAGTCAATTCTTGGCTTCAGTATAATCAGCAGTGTGACCTTCATCAACTAAAATAATCTTCCTAAACATTGGTTCCCTTATATATAAAATGACAATGTTAACAATATCACCTATGCCATGGAATTACAGTGAGAATTCTGATAGGTTTAGAGAAAGAAGTTATCAAAGGTTAGCTGGTAATGGTAGGGAAAGAGCTGTAGCTTCAGAAGAATAAAGAAGAGTCAACATATTTAAAAGACCAAAAAAGAAAACAAAAACATGATGGAGTACTATACAGGCTAGATAAAGGCTAACTTGATTACGCACTTGTACAAGGCAATAAGGTAATCAGTCAGTCCCCTTACTAATACAGGTCTTCAGTATGGCATAGATTCACTTAAGTTAGGATAACATAAGTGAATTACTGTTCAGTCAAGGGTGGGTTTGCTTGCCTCACCTGATCATATGGAGGACTGATCAGTTTTGGAAAAAATACATATTTAAGGTGTCTGCACTTCCATTATGCGTTTCCTTAGGGACATTTCCCTAAACTGTTGACTTCATGACCTTTGATACAAAAACAAGTGTATTAGTAATTTATGGGTTCTAATCCCAGATTTTGTATCACCAATCTCAAGGAGTACAACTGAAAATTCTCTCTGATATTGTGTGTGTGTGTCTTTGTGTGTTTCTTGGATGGTAGTTTATAACTATGTAGGTCCATAAATAGATAGTTGACTGACACAATATATTAACCACTTCTGTACTGCCATCTTGGTTTTGAAAAAATGAGACCATAAGCAAAATAATCATTCCAGGAAACAATTTTAACAAGTTGTATTTAGAAAGTTCAAGAGCAGTTGGTAGAATACAGTTCACCCAATGATTTTTTATAAGATACCTGCACTGAGATATGCACTTTAATACATGGCATATGGCTATCCATTACAAATATTGATTTTCTAAATGTCTATCTTCCCTAATGTCTTAGATCAGAATTTAAAATGTGGTATTTCACTTTGCATAGTCAAAGACAATTCCAAAGTCAGGAATTAAAAATCGCAGTCATTTCCCAAAGGAAATGAAACCAGTAAAATTTGCCAAATTCAGTATCTAATTTATAAAGAATCTGCCATCCTAACATTTGGTGATACCTGAATATTCCATTCCAATTTCAGGGATCTGAGTTGCTGCCATCAAAATTTTCCAAAAAAGTACAAAGGAATCATACACTAGGGCCCACATTGTATAGTATGGATTTATGTGACATAAGTATAAACATGCAAATTAAGCCACTCATGAAAGACGCAGAAATCATCACCACGAGTGAAACTACAGTGGCATAAATCTTTCAGAGGCTTTCAGAAGGACAAACTGTTATTTTGGAGAAAAATGGGAAAACAACTTTGAAATGTACAAATCAAGGAAGCTACTTGTCAAGTGAAACCCTTAAATTAAATTAATAATAATAATAAAGCGAGTACATTCAAGCATCTAACAGCACTGTTCACACACTCCTGTCACCTTTTCCCAAGGTTAAGAGAGAAGAAGCACAAGTGCTTGCGTGTGTATTTTCCATTTTGTGGCTTACCACATTCAGAAAGAAAGCAATCTTTCCCCCCCTAGGCAGTTCTGAGTTGAATAAAAAGAAACAAAGCAGGAAACATCTTTTTTTATTAAGGGATGGTGTTCTCTGTACTGGTTTTCAATAAAGAGGAAAAAAGGAGAGATAAAAAGCTAGGACAATTCACATAACATTGGGACTGAATTTTAAATGTCAGCTTAGCCAAACAAGTTAAAACCAGACAGTTAAAACTTGACATCCTAAAACTGTTATTCACTTAAAAGAAATTCTAAAAATTACAGTGTGATTGAATGACTGCTTTTCTAAGTTCCAGGAAGAATAGTGCCCTCCTAAAATACAATATCTAGACAATTCACTAACTAAAAATGAAACATAAAAATTCACTTATCCTATACTTTAAAATTCACTTTATTTTTTAACTGATAAATGGAATTGGCTAACATTGTAAGAGCTATTTTCCCATGCATGCACGGAATGCTACAATTTATGAAGTTTTACTCCCATCTAGAGATAATAGCAACACCAGCTCTTTAGATCTTACAGAAAACAAGAACCAAAAACTGTAGTAACATCATAAAAGAAAACAGACTATGCAAAGAATAGAGAAACTCTTTAATAAACTTGTATTTATAGCATATAGTAGGAAAATTTTCAACTTCCACTGTAATATGGGGAAATAAACACCATTGGGGCTTATCCCAGAATAAAAAAAGGTCACTATAAGTGAATTTCTTTTTCTAAGATATGTATCTTGCTAACAATATTACTGTTCAACTAAGACTCTAAACAAGTAATTATTCCTGTTTCGGTGTAGGTGCTAAATCCTCTGTACTCCAAAAGTGCACATGAGCTGCAGCTTGCTCAAGGTGGGCTTCTAAGGAGGCTCCAATTAATGCTGCTGAACAGCATTTGCTTCACTTCAGATCTGCCTGGGAAGGTTATGCTACATCATCCCTCCAAGAGGCCAATTCCTCTGGTGCGCCAGTCATTGGTGTTAAGGGTCAACAGTGGACTCAACTGCTCTATCAGTCACAGAACTTCTAGGGTCTTCTTATACTGTTTACAACAATGTCATCTGACTGCCTGATGTTCAGATCTTCCATGAAGTATGTAATGGGCTACTTAAGGCCAGCAATGGTGCTCAAAGTGATTGGGGTATCACAAAACCGAAAACTCTCAAGTCACAGAAAATGAGTATTCATTAGCCTCTTTCCTCTTTACTGGGGAAATGGGAAGTCTAAAGCAGTGTACACAGGACATTTACGTAGAACAAAGCCTTTCTTTTTAAAAAAGTTTTTTAAATATTTACTTATTTGCTTTAGTTGTACACAATGCAATGCATTTAATGTTTACATGGTGCTGAGGATTGAACCCGGGCCGCGCACGTGCTAGGCGAGCACTCTACTGCTGAGCCACAACCCCACCCCCCAAAGCCTTTCTTGATAAGGAGCAATGTTATTAGCATTAGCAAGAAAATAAGACAAATATTTCTAGTGTTCTCTCCAAGAGACTAAAATCTCTTGTAGGCATTACAAGAAATTCTTCCCAGTTGCCTCTTTCACTCTGCTCAATTTACAGATCCGCCTATCTCTTCTCTACACTATAGCAGATACTTCTTTCAAAATGCACATGTTCCCATGCAACCTCCCCCTCCCTCTGGCTCTCAAATATTTCAGTGCTCTTAGTGATCTCAGTAAATAGCTAAACATTTTCAAATGGCTTTACAGATCCTACAGGAACTGGCCCCTGGCCACCTCTCCCTCTCATTGTGTGTTCCTCTCTCCTACTTTACTCATTCTTCTTTACTTGCCTCTTCTGTCTCTTGATTGCATCATGTTCCCTCCAGCCTCAAGCCTAGGATTGGTGAACACCTCCAGCTGCATGTGCATGTGTGTATCTGGAAGGTTCTTCAGATTTCAGTTCCAATATCTGACTCCTTCTATTAGGTTAAATGCCCTCCACGTTGACTGGCTCCCATCATTTCCATTTAGCACGATTGGTGAGTATTCATGTCGTGTGTGATGTTGAATTGCTGTTTCTCTATTGCACTAAGAAGCAAATTCCAAGACAGAAGGACCATGTCTTTTGTTCCATTTTACTCAGTATTGCATATCCAGTAGCTAGCACAGTGCCAGGCACATGGATACTCAACAATATGTGCTGCCTGAATAAATATATAAATTAATAAATGAGCAATGAGTGAATAAACATACATTCTGGTCCTCAGTTTCCCTGACTAAAACTTGAGTGTTCAACATAGACAACACCGAGGGTACTTCACGGACATAAAAAATTAAATAATTATTCTATTTCTATATCTACATTGTCTGGGAAAGGGTGTGCTTATATTTAGAATGTATTCACTTAACACATTTTGAAAATGGGCAATACAAAGAAAAAGATAATAATCTTGCATTTGGGATACTTTTGATCCAATTACAAATTCAGACATGTTTATTAGAATGCATAATGATGGCTACTCTCTGTGAGAAGGCCTCACATAGTATCTATCCTGGAGGAGAAATATGGTAGAGAAAAAAGGATGAAGAAATGCCTAGAAGGCTTTCCAGGAGATTTGATGTCAGACTTGAATTTTGGATTAATGAGGAACAGAAGAAAGAGGCAGGATTTCTTAAAGGGAGCTGCCCATGGGTAAGAAGGTAAAATAGAACTTATTTTCCAAGTAGTGCCAGTAGTTGCACATTGCTGAACACAAGTGGCTTACTGCATAGGATAACCGCAGGTGTTTTTAATTTAATCTAAACTTTCTCTCTTTTTAATATTTATTTTTTAGTTGTAGATGGACACAATCCCTTTATTTTATTTATTTATTTTTATGTGGTGCTGAGGATCAAACCCAGTGCCTCACACATGCTAGACAAGTGCTTTTACCACTGAGCTACAACCCCAGCCCTAAATCTAAACTTTCTTACCACCCTTATGTACACAAGATATATGCTGAAGATATGACATATGGATCCTCAACACTAGAACATAGATGCAGTGATGCTGAAAGGTTAGGGCTAATGGGTCATAGCACCCTATTAGACATGTATCTTTGCTAGTGACATAAAGCAAAACTATTTTTAAGATCATTGTTATGATTCTTCCCTGTCTCCCAATTAAACCTACTGCTACTTTCAGAGAAATTTGGAAGAATTATATCTCCATTTTTAATAGATGAGCAATTGGAAGCAGAGACAGGTACTTAGTAGTATCTTCTAACTGATGCTAGAGCCCTGAGAATGCTCAGTGTTTTCAGTATTCATGACATCACAAATTTTCATGTATCTGCTCCAATTTGCTACTTTGGGATCTGTTTCTGCATCATTGCTGCTGTCTTAAGTATCAAGGACGCTGGGTGGTATGAATGTACTTATCAGCGGATGGCTAGAATAAGACCCAGTGAAAGCATGGGCAAAGCCAATGACCTCTGGACACTTATTTTTTAAGCCCTTCAACCTCAATCCCTACCTTTCCCCCATGAGTAGAGCTAAGAGCAATGACCTGGGAGGAGATA
Organism: Tamias sibiricus; assembly: GCA_025594165.1. NCBI lineage: Eukaryota > Metazoa > Chordata > Mammalia > Rodentia > Sciuridae > Tamias > Tamias sibiricus. The sequence continues at coordinate 70,733,206 of CM046661.1, forward strand.
AGGAGGCAGATATTCAGAGGAAGAAGCAAAGGAGCAACTGTAAGATGTAGCAGATAGCTCTACACCATGTATGGCTCAGGAGGATGGCTGTACCCAGAGATCACCCCCAATTCCCCACAGTGTCTGCACATCAATTCAGCGAAGTCAACTTTCAGTGGTCTCTGTTTTAGCCTCACCCCAAGGCCATGTTCACATTCTTGTTATCAGAGTTGCCATTTCCAGCTGATGCACAACAGTTTTTACATCTTCCTAAGAGCTGCCTATTTGAAGTCATACTCGGAGGGAGCACATTCAGTTACAGCACAGACAAAAAGCAAGTGAAATTACTTTAAATGCTGATATTATTTTTAAAGGGCAAATCAATTTTCTAAACCAAGTTAAATGGAAATGTCATTAAAAAGTCATGGTAGGGCCAAAGCATGTGTTTAGGTATATCATTTAGTTGCCTAAATTAAGTTCAGTTCAAAACCAATGACTTTTTGTCTCAGAGCAAATAATTTACAAGAAAAAAGTACAAATATCCAAAAAAGTCTGAATATTAGATATTCTGTGACAACTTAGTATCAAGCTGTACAGAATGTCACCAGTCTATCAAGATCTTATATCTTCCTCTCTTTTTTTTGCAATAATTATCAAACCATAGTTTTATAATTATTGTGCACTTTGAAAGTTATCATGGGAGATTTTTATCTGGTTTAAGAATAAATGTGTACGTCAATAAAAAAGAAAGATTTCCTGACCTTCACCCCAATTTTTTCTCCCTATGCACAGAAATAAAAAGAGATATATGCCACCTGTTCTAAAGTAGAACACACTTTAAATTCTAAGTTAAATCTGTATTTTAAAAAAACAAATATTTCTCAAGTATCTCTTTGCTTCCAAGCACAATTTCAAGTTTGCTTACACTCCAAACTCATGCAAGAGATGAAACACAATTCCAGTATGTATTATATGTGGCCTCTAACCTTGGGAAATGCCAAGCCTGATAACAAGCTGCTGTCATCCTGGCTCACACCCTAATGAAAAGAGGTGCCTGATTTTTCTTCTTCTAAGGGAGGATGAATTGTCAGATTTCTCTTTAAGAAGAAATCTTAAAGGTGAAATCTGTAACCTGAAATGACCACCAGAGTACTATCAGATGTGGATGAAGCATCAGATTATGGTATGACAATAGGTCATTATGGGTCCAGGACTTTTTATAAGGATGATTTAGGAAGTGTTTGCCCATCAAGAGAAAAAGAAAGGAAAAGGCCCCAGGGTCTCAAATTTCAGTCCCTTCAAAGCTCAGCTTTGTCTGTACTTCCTGTCCTGCATCATATCTTCAAATCATGGAAGACTGATTCCATTGAATTGCACTGCCACAGTTGTGATGGCTACTATATGGGAAGAAAATTTTCCTGGGAGAATTAGAAATTTTATTGCTTGGGGCTGGGGTGATAGCTCAGTGGTAGAGCGATTGCCTCATGCATGTGAGGCACTGGGTTCAATTCTCAGCACCACATAAAAATAAATGAAATAAAGATTAAAAAAAAAAAGAAATTTTATTGTTTGTTATTTTGGTTCTTCCTCTTTCTCCTTGAGTTTAAGTTCCATTTATAATATTTTAATTATAGAAAAATGTGAGTAATCAATTCCAAAAATTGCTTCCCCTGTGGTAACATGTGTATCTCCTAGTTAGCATACAGAAGGGATGTGATATTAATTATGTAAACCATTCTACATTGTACCAACATGACACTTTATGGGAATGAGTTAACACTAGTCTTCCCTTTTAAAAAAAATTATTGTAATGTATTCAGTACTGAAGTACCCAGCTAAAGGGCAGGAGATCAGATTCCAGAATCTACTTGGTGCATGCTTTAAGTGTTCCTTCAATAGCACAGCTTTTATTTCATCAATCTGTGTTTCCTCTTCCTGTTCTTGACCTCCCGACACAATATGTTTTCCAGCAGAGAAATACTGACAGTGACACATGTGTAACACTCTATTAGTGTGGTCACTTTACTATCTCTAAGGCTGACAGCTTCACCAGAAAAAAATACAACAGATTTCTTTTTGTGGAGTAGAAACAGTCACTTAACCTCTCTGAACCACAGCTTTTTAAAGGGGAAACAAGCAACAATGTCTCTCTTCTACCTCTTCAACACAGTTGCTAGGAGGGTCAAATACTGCAATATGTGAAAGTAAAAATAAAATTTTTTGAAGACCCATTGCAAATATGCAAGAACATAATCATTAACATGAGATGAAATTGTATTGGGTTAATGTAGGTGGAGGAGTAAAATGGAACTCAAAGAAAATTACTGAACTAAGAAGAAAAGGAAGTAGAGTGCTGGTTATTGAAAGTGATCTTTGCTTTAAATTATCTAGACTGGCTTTTTACAATACTCAAATTCTCCAAATAATCATTGCTTTTCCTCCTTTGCCTTTACTGTGGAAAGAGTTGAAGCTGAAGATATTATTATTGTCATCATTGTTATTATGGTGAAGCACACCTGCTAGTCACAATCCAATAACTATTGAACATATGGCCGTTGCTTTTTCTGCTAAAAAATAATGGGCATATGTTGCCTGGTTAAATGGCACATCTAATGGGTTTGAAGGCAATCATTAGGTACAGATTGATATTTTCACGACTAAATGCCCACCATGCAACTTTGCCTTTATCTAATTCTGTTCTACAAAACTATTTTTCTGTACATAAGTATTCTTTTATTTTAAATTGTTCTTACTATGTCTTCAGTATATGAGCATTTCCACGATTAAAAACATCACCACAAATGTCTTTAACCTGGACCCCTGACATTGTTAGAGCAGTATTTACAGACTTAGAATTAATTAAAGATAGCATACTTATTTTGAGCCCATAGGACAAAGCAAACTCAGGAGTGCCTCTCTGGCTTTGCTCTCTCATGTTTGGAACCCTGCATACCAGGGTTCTCATCTAGTGTTGTTTGCACTATAAGCAAACTGGGATTCACTCTATTCTATTTCTCTCAATGCAAGGATATGGCTCATAAATAACCCTGAAAAGCTCACTGTTTTCCTGGGCACAGTTTCACTAGACTTCTGTTTCTAAGTATTAAACCTTAGAAAGAACTAAGCAATTTGGGCTAGTTTTCAAATCTAGACACAGACCACCTACCCACCATGGAAAATGGCCAAGCAAAAAAAGTGCAATGGAAATGCAGCTGGATTTTCCAGATTCCATATGACTTTGAAAGGTCAGATGAAAGATAAGTAGCATCTTCATTTGCCGAAAGATGGAAAGAAAAATTAAATATGTCTAGCCAATCATCAGAAATAAGTTTTCTTTAGTAGTTGAATATCCAAACACACTTTCTGTCCAGATCAGAGCTCATTACCTATGCAAGAGTGACTGTAATATTTTTTGATAGTTACATTATAAGGCATTTTTAATAAAGCAAATTATGTCTCCAAAAAGCAATTTGTGGCCCAGGTTTGGTGGCAAATGCTTGTAATCCCAATAGCTCAGGAAGCTGAGACAGGAGAATCACATGTTCAAAACCAGCCTCAGCAATGACGAGACACTAAGCAAGTCAGTGAGACCCATCTCTAAATAAAATACAAAATAGGGCTGGGCATGTGGCTCATGATCGAGTGCCCCTGAGTTCAATCCCCGGAACCAAATAAATAAATAAATTTGATTTAAAACATTATTGTACCAATTCATTTGCCAAATATCTGTATTTAATCTGTGTCAAGCATACACTTCTTCTGGGGAAACTATGATTTGTAAATGAGCTTCAGATGTGTCAAGTAAAGTAACTATTTGGTATAGATTACACTGCAATGGAAATAACACCTTCACAAAAATGACTGCACCTTAGATTCTTCTAGGATGGAAGAACAAAATTATGATGGGCCCAGGAGTTACAATAATGAAATTAAATGTTAGTATGTGGTTGTTGCCTTCATTTTCAGAGCTTCCTCTCCTCCTAGTGCTTGATATGGCAGACACGAAATTTATGTATTTTCTTATATTTTCATTAACAGTGAGCATGGGTAATTCTTTACATTTTACAATTTTCTTTCAAATAAAAATAAAACAATGCAATAATAAAATATTTGTCTTTTAAAATATTCTTCTAAAGTTGGCACTTATGATTATATCCAAAGAACAAAAAGGATTGACACAAAATTTTTTTTAGTTTCAAATATTCCAGGATACATTATCTTTTACCAACTGGGCCTCATAGAACACTCACATAATCTTTTTAGGAAATGGTGCCCAATTTTTACATTTGCAATAACCACAGGAAATGGAAAGACATTTTTCCAAAGAAACACTTCAGTATATCCTTTGCCACTGAGGCTATTCTCAAGACACCCTCACACATTTATTAATATCCCTTAATAGTTAAAGAAGGAAAAAAATAATCATCTTTTAATTAGCGATATGGATTGAGGGCTTTGGCTTTTCCTTTCTCCTCCTCTTTCAACATAATGTGTGATACAATTCTGAGCTTACCAACTCTGACAATTTGCATCTACACATTCTGGCTAAGTTTCTAGGAGACCCACTGGAATCATTTCATTTTTGAAACGCTCTTTTTCACTCATATATAACGTAGTTCTGTGTGTATAAACACCAACATTGGTACAGTGCCCCAGAGCTATGAGAGGAGAAACTTGAGGGAGTAGGTACCCAGCAACAGCCAATGCTGCAGAAAATAAGTATTGATCAGACTTTGTAACAGAAGTTATGGATGATTCCTCAGAAAGTTACTTCATTTGAGAAAGGGTAGATGATAGGTCACAGGGGTCAGATAGAAAGTGGGTGATTAAAAAACCAGAAAAGGATGACAAAGATTGTCTTTAAAACTGGTAATGGAGCTGGTAGGAACATTAGCCACAGGAGAGGAGAGGGCAGTGAATGGGAACTCGTGAGTGGACCTCAGTCCAGCAACAATGGAGGAGGACACACCAAATTAAATCCCTATACCAGTCCTGGCCAAAAAGGAAGACAGGGGAGGCCAGAAGGCAAGAAATCTGGCAGGGAGGACAGGTAAGGAAAGGAATCTGTAGGGAGAAAACTGGAGAAATGAAGCTGTATAAAGGCATCTACTTAAGGGAAAGATATTCATCTGGAGAGGACAGAAATTTTGAACAATTCTGTAAGCAGACTATTTAGAAAGTTTATCATAAAGCTTCATCATATTTCATTTTCTCATCTTTTAAAAAACATATTAAACCAAAAGTTACCCCTACCATGGACAAAAAATTCAGAGTATAAATCCCTGTTACATATATATATATATATATATATATATATATATATATATGATTTAAAACATTATTATACCAATTCATTTGCCAAATATCTGTATTTAATCTATGTCAAGCATACACTCCTAAAGAAGTACATTACTGATGCAGACTTTTGGACAACATAACTAACATGTTGATTATAGCAAACTATTACTAGAGAATTCACATTCCTCCACCTCTTAATCAGTAATAGAGCCACAAAAGCTTCAGGTACCTGTGATAGAGCAAACATTCCATTCTCAGCTGATGATGGAAAGTTAAGGCTGGCTCAGTACAAGACTCTTTCAGAAAATACAACACTATCTCACAGTTGAGGGATGAAATCAGGAATACAGAGAAGTTCACTGTGGCCTTCTCATAAAAAGCACAAAAAAAGAATGAAATATCATTTGTTATCTGCCTAGTGGACAGCTGTTACTCCACCATGGTGACCAAGAGTGAGCCACCAGTTTATCTCAGGGAAACTCCAGGTGAAGTGAACATAGATCGTTTGAAATGGATTTAGTCTTCTTTCCTAAAAGCAACAGCATCAACATGCTCTCTTCATAGTCTCTTGGCATTTTTATAAAAACATTCACATAAATATAATTGATAAACACTCTGGTATGATGCCATGCTCTATATGAGTAAAAGCCTTATTTGAGGTTTGAAACCAGGTTTTCACATCACCAGCTTTGCCACTTACTAGCTACATGATCTTAAGCAAGAGGCTTAAGTCTTAATTACTGTTTTCTTTGGCTACAACATAAATGCTTGTTGGTTAAATGAGATAATGTAGGCAGAGCACAAGGTACATGTCTAGCACAAAAAAAGAATTCGGATTACATTTGTTTCCTCCCCTCCATCCTTATGGAACCGGTTTTAGAAGGAAAATGTGTTCATTAGTCAGACTCCACCCCTGTATCTAACAAAGGAAGTCTATTTGCTATGTGAACAGCATTACCTGATCCATGCCAATATGAGCCTGGGTGACTATGAGGGTAAACTATCATAATTCCATGGGTCCTTGGGTAATGAAAATATTGACCAACCAAAAGGCTTTGTCCTTGAAAAGGAAAAAAAGCGTGATTAAGCACTCTTGTGTCATCCAAAAAAACCCTGCTGGATTTTAGAAGCAATCATCTAGTTATTGCATCTTTGAACTTTGTACTCTTTAAATGCCTAATCAATATTTAGGACTCTGAAACACTATTTGTCATACTATTAGAAATCACAGAGCATATAAACAGATGAGAAACGCCTAGTAATTTGTTATTTGGATCTGACCATTTCATGAACTCCAGACTACCTCCCCATTCACTTTTACAATAAAAGTATTTCTTTGTGTCTTATTGTATATCCAAAGCTTCAAATGGTCTGAGTTGAATCTTCAAGAAAGAAAAAAAAAGCTTCTGGAGGTTTTCTGCATCCAGACTCAAGACATTTAGGAGACCTAGTGTCCATCTGAGATTTCTCTGATCTTGAATGGTTATTGGAGAATGAGACCCTTATGCACTCTCACTAAACACCATTATTCTTAAGGGTCTACAGTCACTCTGCCTGAAATAAGGCACTGTGCTTAGTTTGGATACAACAATATCAAAGGCATCATCTGTGTTTGAAAGGGGAGTGTGAGTTTATATGAGAAATTTTCAAAAATGACAGTAGAAATCAGTGAGTGATGAGCACAACTTAGGTGGTGCCACATGTTAAAAGATGTCACAGGCGTGGATGGGATTTTTGGAGCTGGTAACATTTTATATGGCCTCTTTTGAATGCCTAAGGTCATGAGAGCCAGAAATGATAAAAAGGAGTTTACTCTGGGAGCAGCATGAGAAAAGACTGGCAGAAGAAGATATGAGACATTCAGGGCAGGCATTGTTTTCATTGTTGAAAAGGAGAGAAGTGAGCTTTTTTAGCTGCTTGAACAAATGCATCCTCTTAGGTGTAGACCTGATGCCCTGTAAGGGCGGGGGCTGTATCTATTGTATTCATCTCTAGGTAACTAATGCCTAGCACTTTGTATAATTCCTCCTAACACCCTGAAGATGAAAGCTTGCCCAGCAAATACTTGTTGAATGAAGGAAAGTATGTTGCTTAGTAGGAGAGTTTCAGTGTGGGATAGAGAAGTTCTTTTGGTGGCTCTGTTGTTTTAATGTCTTTCCAAGGTCTTGGATAAACTTAGAAAATACAATGTATCTCACAGTTGGAAAGGGTATTTCATATGTTGCTTAGCATAAGTTAAAAGTTACCTTGAAAAGCTAAAGAGATCATAGAAAACCAATAAAAACAATTTATTAAGAATAAGTGGGGATGGCTCAATGGTAGAGCATTCGTCTCACAAGTGTGAGGCTCTGAGTTTGATCCTCAGTATCACATAAATAAAATAAAGGTACTATATCCTCCTACAGCTAAAAAATATGATATGGAGTCTCAAAAAAAAAAAAAAAAAAAGACATGATGAAACTTCTTCAGCCTCACTGATTCCAATGTACAACGTTTAATATTCATTATTTTTCCATCTAGTAAAATACCACTGTCATGGAGTTTTCACAGTCCTCTGCTTATTTATTTTTGGAGAAAGGCAATTTAGAGGGAATATAAGAAAAGACACAAGTTGATTTCATCAGAATCCTTACAGCATGCTATGAGTCCCCCTTAATACACATTCTATCCTACCTTATACTCCATTGAGGAGCTGCAGAGACTGTTCATATCCTGCAAGTTCCTAGTCCCAAACTGCAATCTAGGTCCTTTTGGGAACCTAAGAATTACATAGAATGATTTGCACACATTAGACATTAACAAATGTTTGCTGGATACTGAAGTCAGAAGATGTTTAGAATAAACATCTACTAGCACAACATTATATAACTATAAATATTGAGGAAGTTGCTGGTAATGAACAAAAATGTAAAACAGAGAGAATAGTGCTAGTAATGAACTGCCTCATGTTGCCTTTAGGCCTTCAAGGCTGAATGCAGGCATAATAGAAATTCATCATTTTGTCAATTAAACCTCAGGATTTATAACACCCAAGGAACCAGACAGCATCCTCCTGAGTTCTTCCGCTCACTTTATATTGCATATACTAAAACAATGTTATAAAGTAGCTTTAGAGTTTACTTGCTCTCAGAACTTCCTGCCTATACCTACGAGAGAAGAATGAATATTTGTGAAAAGGCTTGATTATCAGCAGTACTTTTAATACTCTTGATTGGAGAGATTATTCACCCTACTTGACCTGCTTGGATTACCCTCACACTTAAGTCCTGCCATGAGGATGTCTTTAGGGCTTTATGCCATGGATATCAAAACTGTATATTTCTTACTTGATATCTGCTGGGGATTGGTTCCAGGGATCTCTGTGGATACTCTAACCCACAGATACTCAAGTCCCTTCAATGAAATGGTGTGGTATTTTCGTGTGACCTATACACATCCTCCCATATACTTTAAATCATCTCTAGATTACTTATAGAATGTAATACAATGTATCTGATGTGTAAATAGTTGTGGTACTCTATTATTTGGGGATAATGACAAGAAAACGGTCTATATTATGTTCAGTACAGATCAATGTTTAAAAACATCTTTGATCCACAGTTGACTGAATCTGTGGATACAGAACCTGCTGATATCAAGGGCCAACTACATTACAAAGCTTTTGTGATTCATCAAGAAACAAACTCCTTGGCGTGAGATCCAAGACTGCACTGCCTTATTTTGAATTCTGCTCTATAGACAGCATGATATAGTGAGGTCTTATAAATATAAAATAAATTAAGTGCATATTGTTGCATATGAAATCTATTTTGAGAACAGTAGTTTGACGTTCAAATAAGGATATAAAAAGCAGCTTCAGTAAGACAATGTTCATCTCAAATGCATCGATTCAAATGAAACATATGGCAACTTACCAAATGGAACCCCCAAAGTCTCTGGTCAGAATGCAATTAAAGAGATTCTAATCTTCAATTAGGAGCAAAATGACTTTCCTGACAAAAGCATAAAACAACAAAACACAGTCTTTTAGGTCTATGGCCTTTATTCACCTCTGCTAACCAGGGGCTATCAAATAGAGCATTTTCTTCTTCCTTCAAAACCAGACTGCAACTAATTGCAAAAACCTATTCCTAAAATTCCAGGATTAATGAACATTTAATCGATCACTGGAGTCCCAAATGGGATGAACCGAACCATAATGTTGACAGCTAAAACACCCTCAGTTAAAAGTAATGTAATATGTAGAGAGGATCCATTTTAATACACTAGGAGAAGTAAGTTAATAAAGAATAGACTGAAAAAGAAGAAGAAAAACCATTTTATGGAACGATTTTCCTAAAAGGGTTTGAACCTGGAGACTAGTGATAGAATCGCGTCTAACATATCAAAAGTTTAATACATTTATACAACCATAAAAATAAAAAAGCAGCTCTCAAACGAAAAGACTTCTAAGGAGAAATGGGTGAGGAAAGAATCCACAAAAGCCTTGGTCTTTTTAACCTGTTTTAAAAAATAAATCCCCAAAACTCACTCTCAATTTTCTTTTCAGAAACTCCTTTGGATAAGGCAAAGGAAAAATGCATTCATCAAACCCTTGGAATGTGCCGTATTCTGCAGAAGTACTTTTAAAATTTGATATCATTTAATTCTTACAATGACCTTTTGGAGGTATGTTTCCTTATCTCCATTCACAGATGGATAAACTGAAACTCAAAGGAGCAGTAGAAAAACATCGATAATGAAAGTAAAATCAACCTGAGCAATCTGGTTCATGAAGCTCCCTTGGTGTTTTTTAGTAACAACACAACCATTTCCTCCTTGTGGAGTTCCTCTTTGGCAGGAAAATCCTGCCATCATCCCTACCTCCTAAAGATGGCAGATGAGGAGAGAAACCTGCCCCCTCTACAAGCCGTGAAGGACACCAGACAGCTACCCTCACAGTACAAGGGGGAGTCACAGGAGATTCTGGAGTAATAAGCCTGCTGACTAAGATGCTAACTTCTGAGATGAGACGGTTTTAAAGGAGTATTATGGAAACCCACAGAACACCTTGTTCTCAATCCACCTTTGGTCAGCATGCTACCATGGAGCACAGCCAAAGACCTGAAGCCAGGCCGGCTGGATTAGGATCTGGTTTTCTATTTCCCAACTCTGTAACATCAAGCATGTTACTCAATCCCTTTGGGCCAAGTAGTCCAGGTTTGTTGGGCACATTAAATGAGTTAATATATGTAAAACTCTTCAAATGTTATCTGACAGATGAACACTTGATGTACATTAATGGTTGCCAACCTTTCCTGTTTCTGTAAATGAAGCCCTAGAGTTGGATACTCAACAAAAGAGTATGTCCACCACATTAACAGTGACCTACAAAAGTATAAAACTGACCTGGAACTGGTGCCACCCACCTGTAATCCCAATGACTTGGGAGACAGAGTCAGGAGGACCACAAGTTCAAGGATAGCCTTAGAAAATTAGCAAGACCCTTTCTCAAAAAAAAAAAAAAAAAAGAGTATAAACCTAAAACCAAAACCAACCCCTCCCCCATAGGCTATTCACACACATACCATTAACAGTCTGAGTTTCCTTTTTTAATGAAAATTTAAACTATGAAGATCACAACATCATCAATAGAAGGTGAAGAGGAAGAGTGACTGCAGGTCAGGAATAAAAGGTTTTCCTTCATTAATGTCATATACATAATCAGGTTGTTAGCAATTTGAATGTGACTCACATCAATGAAGCTACTGTCTATGACATCTCCCAAACACTGTAGGACTAAATCAAACAGGATTAAGTGACCAAGCCATCAGAGAGCACCAGGCATGGCTGCACCTTCATAAATAACAAAGTGAGGCCAACTTCCCTTATTAAAAGAGCCATCCTAGCCGGGCGCGCGGTGGCGCATGCCTGTAATCCCAGCACTTTGGGAGGCTGAGGCAGGAGGATCGCGAGTTCAAAGCCAGCCTCAGCAATGGCAAGGCACTTAGCAACTCAGTGAGACCCTGTCTCTAAATAAAATACAAAAAAGGGCTGGGGATGTGGCCCAGTGGTCGAGTACCCCTGAGTTCAATCCCCAGTACCACAAAAAAAAAAAAAAAAAAGAGCCATCCTTAGGAAAGAGGCAGGCCACCACTAGAATGAGGGAAAATTACTGCTTTCTCATCAGATGATCTGAAAATTGGAGAAGTGTTAATCCACATGACATCTAGTGACCCTACATACTTCTATGTTCAGCTGGTGCTGAAAGACAAAACCACTCATTTCCAAGGTGAATTTTGGAGGGTATTGCCAATGGGAGCACAACCCTGTCTCTTTCAGCCACTACCACATAAGATTTATAAAACCACTACCTCTGTGTCTGGTGAATAATCATGTTACATTGTTCCTGTATATGAAAATTAATGGGACTGATGCTGGCTGCAAGGTTCAATGATATTCAATATGAAAGTTCTACTTCTTTTTAGTGGCTATGAGAACAGAGGTATCCTACTATGTCCAAACCCTCATTCTGAATGTTGATCTAGGGGAAAAAAACTTCATAGTTTGCTCATTCTCTGTGCTAATATGGATGATTTACAGTAGATTATTTCAGGGCAGATAATTTTCTGTCTTGAAGGCTTTCACACTGTCTGAGATATCCTATGAAATACATGGTTTGGTAAGACTGTCATTTAAGGCAGCGGCTGTTCCACTAGTAGAGGGTAAAACTCTTCCTGACAAAGCAGGATATAAACACAGAAAGGTAAATTCCCTCATTCATGTTGTCCCATTGCCAAAGTTAGAGTCATATCTTTATCTATCTGATTATTTGTTAAACAATTTTATATTGTTCTACTACATATCATGGATTGAGCCAGATGCTATGGATAAAAAGACATGTTTCCTGGCCTGAAGCACTCAGTCTAGTGAGGAAAAACAACAAACTAGCAACAATTACTTAGAGTAATATGTGTTAGGATAAAAAGGAGAGATGGGTAGGAAGGATATGATAGTCAGAAAATGATTAGTGGAAGAGTTATGAACCCATAGTCTTGAGGTTCCCCCAACTGAAATGGAAGGATTAATCAATGAGAAGAAATGGTAGCATTGGGTGTAAATGAGCTGACTCCATCCAGTCAGCTTGTTGCACGTTCATTTAGATTCAGAGGAAGGAAGAAAACAAGCCCTTAATGATAGTAACAGTAAGTCATTAATCAAAATTGATAAAAACACCTGTCCAGCAATCAGGATGACCTGGGATCCTTTCTTCTACCATTAACTAACCAGTTAGTCATGCCTCCTTGGGTGATTCAATCTCTCCCATTCTGTTATCCTATGTCCCCACTGTGAAATGAGAAGGTCTGCCAAGATTTGTAATTGTGCCAGTGTAATTCAGAGTTGGGGCAGAATAAGGAGGAATAGTGGCAGGGGTCATAGCATGTGTCTACCTCTGATACTCCTGTGCATATTGGGTCTCCCAGGGAAGCTTTTGCTAGAACACATGGACAATGATTTTATCTTTAAAAATCACTGAATAAGATAGTCTCTGAATTCCTATGGAGCCCTAACATCATTGGAACGTGTGGGTCACTTTCTAAATTTTGCAATGTAAAGAGACTGAGAAAGAGGGTCATGATTCCTTGAATAATTTGCAATTTGTAATTAGTATGAATTTTTAAATCAGAAATTGATTTACTTAGTAAAATAAAGCATTCATCTTATACATGAAATATAAGGGATGAATGGCTAACACCTTTTTATTTACTATTATTGTAGGTCTGTTTTTCCTTAAATGTTAACTAAACCACAAATTGCTGAAGATAATAGGTTGGCACTCTTTTATGATCTATTCTCCTGGTTTGAGTTTTGGTTTTGCCTTTTATCAATGGATCACACCCTCAAAACAGCCTAGTAATTGAGATCCCTGTCTTAATTCTTGTTTTCCATATTTCTGTCAGAAAGAAATATTTGCTATGGTACAAATTCTATTCATGGTTTCTTGATGTGACCAGGTTAAAGTCCCAATCCTCCACAATGGTGTGCAAGACCATCCATGATCTAGTATTTTGTACTTCTCCAGCGTGGACTCTTAAAAGATCTATCCGTCCAGTACATTACAGAAGTTCCCTAAAATTTCCATGGCTTTCTATGCATCCTCTATGTCTCCCTAAAATGCCCCCTATTCTTATTTCCCTGACAAACATGGTACTCATCTTTCAAAACTGTTTAATGATCCCTTTTTAGTCATGCAAACCTCAACCCTTAGCAACAGAATTGACGTTCCTTCTTTTGTGATCCAACTACATCCTAAGCAGGCAAATGCTAGTATCTTTAAGCCTTTATTGCAAATAAATATAAATATTGAAAGCTCCTGAAGAGAAGGGATTCTAATTTGTTTCCACATGTCTGTAATCCAACACAATGCCTGGCACATAGGAGGCATTTCAAAATATTCATGGAAAATGCACCCCTGTATAAATGAATGAAATGATGCTAAACCAAAACAAATGTAAGAATAAAATATAAGCCAAAGCTAAGAGATACATGACTGCATGGAAACTGAAAGCATGCCTCCTCTCAACCACTCCACACAGCATCTTTTCCCTTCCCTCTTGTCTGTATTCTACGGACACCAAGCATGTGATGCAAACTTATTAGGTGTTCCACAGATACTGAATGATTGAAGGATGATCACAGACAGCATATATGTAACCTCAACTGTGAGAAAAGATCATGAGTATGTGTGTATGTGTGTGGTATGCGTACTCGTAGTTTTCCATCTGGGAGTTTGAAAAACCAATCTTCTATTTCATCAGGGCAGAAGATAATGGTTCATTCAGGTATGCATGACTAAATGGTGTGAGGTTAGCATTAGACTTCTGATTTTCTACAAAGTAGCCAAATTATTCTAGGATGAAAACAAAAAAGACCAAGGCAAGGCTCAGGTGGAATGCTGTCAGACTTGGCTGGGTAGGAAGGAGACTGCATTATTTTATGTTCTGATTTTTCTTGTCTTAGAAGGAATTTTAATGTTTCCATTTAATAGACAGAGACAGAGAGACAGGAGGAGAATATTACATTGACCTTTTCCTTCTTCACAGATGATTTATCTTATTTAAAAAACCTGCACTTGGGCCATCTCCATTGATACGTCGGTTATATTCTGTGATTAGGGTCTAACTGGCTTTGCCATTGCCTTTGCAACAGGACCATCACAAATTGGAGTAAGTCATTTTGCCCATTGCCTTGAAACTAAATTTAGGCCACATATATTTTCTTAAATTGTTTATCACTCTATTTGTACAGTCATTTGTCCTTTTCAACATGAACACAGTATGTGCTCATTTGCTCTGCTTGCAGGGACACTCAGAACATTTGGCTTTAGAAGGCTCCTCCACTAAACAACTCTGTCATTCTAGACAGTTCTTCACACCGGCCTTGGGAATTTACTCCCATCTGGTGGCTCCCAGAGGCCAGCTGTCTGGTTCCTTCTCCTCTTGGATCCCTGCCCTGAGGGTCACAATCTCACCCTGGCAATTTCACAGGAAATGCCCAGCCACCCTGTTTGACTAATGAGAGACCTGAGCACAGTGAGTGACACTGACTGGCTGTAGGCAGAGCCAAGAAGAAAGCCGAAAGTTCTTTACCAAGTATTTCTATGTTCTAGACACGCTGACATTTTGCCTTTCCTCAAATACATTTCCTGTTTTCATCTTGTGACTGACTAGAATATAAAATGTAATTTGGAGATAAACATTTGAAAAGACAGTGACATAAAACACATTGCTCTAAAATAGGAGGAGGGAAACAGTTTCCTAACTTAGTCACAGAAAAGGATCCCCTTGCCTCATATTCTAGCAGGTTTAGTAGACATTATTCTCCTTTTCCATCACTGGAGAATTTCACAATAGCACAACTACATAACGTGGAATAACAGTCCACTCCTTTTGGAAAAAAAAAAAGCAGCACACAGCACATACACACAAATGGCAATGAAGAAACCATTTTCCATTTATCTGTGACTCAATTTTCAGCTATTATCATTGGACACTTTGCTCTTTTGATGGGCACATTTGCTTTAACTCAAGGAAAAGAAAGTACCAGTGAATTCATATTAGGGACAACTGGGATTCTTATATACGACAAGAACTGGAAAGGAACAGTGAGCAAGGAATGGAACCAGAGTGAATAAAACTGAAAACAATAAGGCTTTTAAAACAATAAGAGTAAAATGATAATTAACTCATACTACTAATAAGCCTATGAATCCCATAAAACCATTATCATAAATGATAATATTTGATGAAATTCAAAAATCATTCCAAACAAAAGCATACAATAAAATATTTATGTCTCCATCTACATGCCAGCATTATGTTTCCAGGGGAAAATGTAGACTTTTTCCAATTTTGATAACGAGCAACAAAAAAGTTGCCAAAAACTTCTATGGTAGTTTAATTCTGGAGAAAGTAATGAATATAATTAGAACATATGCAGAAAGTAAAGACTTAAAAGTTAAAAAAGAAAGATAAAAAATGAAAACCATTTGTAAATCCATTCTTGGGTCCTTGGAAAACATGAGATTGCTATTATTACTAATTTTTTTTTTCAGTGCTAGGATCAAACCCAAGGGAACAGGAATGCTAGGCAAGTGCTATACCACGGAGCAACATACCAGCACTAAAGTATTTTTTTAAAAATAAGAGAATTTAGGAAAGTTCAAAGTTAATATACATGTGCCAACAACATTCATATATAAAAGCAAAGACCTCATTTCAAAGGCACACAAAGGACAATGTAGAAATAAACTAAATAATTGTGTAAGATTTATTGGAGGAAAAGCATAGAATGCTCTCAGAGGAAACAATGGCTAAACAAACAGAAAGACATACAATGTTACCATATAGGAAGACCATGCCATTTTAGATGACCCAAGATCAATCTTGCAATTTAACATAATCATATTAAAATACCAAGAGAAATTATTTTAGAAAGAGACAAGCTGAATGTAATTTTGTAAGGAAATATAAACAGGCAAGCACAGTGAGGAACAGTTTGAAAAGGAAATGTATCGATGGAAGAATACTCCTACAATATATTAAAATATACTATGAATCTAAACTAATTAAAACAAGTGATACCAGACAGATTCCACAGGTCAGACCACAAAGCAAGATACAGATTCAAAGGTTAATTAAAATTTTACATGTGATAAAGGTGAAATCTCAAACAAGTGGAGAACGGATGGATTGCTTGATAAAGGATATTTGAGTCATACACACACACACACACACACACACACACACACACACACACACGGTATTTTTGCTTTATAGATTAAAGCCCCTGCAAGTTAGCAAGAAAAAAAAAAAAAACTTATGTAAAATGGACAAAGTAGACAAACACATTTCACATAAAATAACACAAAAATGACTCTCATACACATGAAAGATGCTCATTTTTAATAATAAAAGTGTAAATTTAAACAACATTGAGATTTTGTTCACCTATCAGAATAGTAAGGATCAATTAATTTGGTTAGACACTGTGTTGATGAGGGTATAGAGATTATAGATTGCTGGTTATGTAAAATGACATGACCTCTATGGAGAGCAAGTTATAACATTTATCAAAATTAAAAATGTATACACATCATTTGACCTAGTATTTCATCCCTAGGAATTATCCTACAACGTATTTGCACAAATAGAAATTATAAATGCAAGGTTATTCAGTGCAATATTACTTTTAAGATGATAAAATATGGAGAAAAAGTAAATGTCCATCACTAGGGGATGCATTAAATAAACTATGGTTGGTGTGTACAATGGAACTTTGTGCACTTGCTTAAGAGTAAACTCTGTAGAGGGAAGAGAGGAGAAGAGGAGGAAGGGTAGTACTGGGGACTGAATCATAGCAAATTATATAACATGCTTTTAAAATTATGTCAAAATGAGTTCTAGTATTATGTATAACTAAGAAGTATCAAGTAAAATAAAAAGAGAAAACTATGTACTCACTGGGAAAGATCCCCCAAGATATGCCTTTTAATGAAAAAAAGAATGTACAGAGCCGTGTATATGACATTGTATGATTTGCTTAAGAAAGAAAGAACACATACTTTTATATACTTAAAATATCTGAATATCTGAAAAAACACACAAAGAAAGTATAAATCTTCACCCTATATATAAAAGTTCCTTAAAGTGAATAAGAAAAAAATACATCAATAGAAAATGGGCAAAGTATACAAACACATTTCACATAAAACACAAATGGCTCAAATACACCTGAAAAACACTCAGTTCATTTATAAGAAGAAAACTGTAAATTTAAACTACACTGAGATTTTGGAAAAAGGAATTAACAGAAAAAAAAAAAAAAAAAAAAAAAACAGATGAGAAGAAAACTTTACTTTCAATCCTAACAAGTGTGTAAACATGTCAGCATATGACCAATTTAGTAATTTTAAAATTTAAAAATAAATATGAAAGTCATATTGTGATTCAAAATTTATTTTCTGTTGCAATGCTTTTGTAAACATAAAGAATAATCCTAAAGTTCAAGAGAACATTTAAAACCATTTTTCAGTTACATTGAAAGAAACAAAGGACGAGGAGTCAAGAGACCAAGATTCCAGGCTTGGTTTATCAGTTTTCACATTCTGGTCCTAGAGTCTTCTAAAATAAAATGAATGTATTGCCTTTTATGAACTCTAAGGTCTAACTCCAGGCTAAACTTTCAGACTTCTGCTGTACGATAATGTAGCCACTAACCTCAAAGTGACCTAAATTTCAGTTTAAATTAGTTAAAATTAAATAAGCTTAAAATCTTGTTCTTCTGTTTAGCCACATTTTAAGTGTGCAGTTTTCAGCCACATGTGGCAGGCAGGAGGTTACCACGTTAGACAGTACAGACATGGAGAGTTTCCCTTACCACAGAAAGTCCTGTTGGACAGGACAGTGCCAGACTCTATAGACCAGGCTGGTGACTTAATACACAACACTGTTTGACACACAGGATGGAAGGGAAGGGCATCTGTCCTCCTCTTTGCGCATGTTTATACTTGTACATGTGGTTGAGATGACTATCAAGGGCAACTCTAAAGGGGAAAATATGCTATTTAAAAGGTAATGTTCAGCCTAAGGGGTTTGGGAAGGGAGGGCCCCAAGCTAGGACTGGTGATTTTGATGAATCTGAAGCCACTTATCCACTCACCTGGGTCTAATAACCCAACCTGTGAATTCACATTATTATCCATCACTCTCATCACTGAAATACCAAGTATCTCCTATCCTTCCCTGTTTCTTTTAGCTGACCAGATATAATGAAACGAAAGAGTATTATTAGTTCAGGATACAGATAAGCAAACCACCTATTTTCAAACGTGCTAACATGCCAACTAATCTTCTAACGTGTGTTCTTTTCTAAGTGACACAATGATACAGTTCTGTAGGAGCCCTAAATAAGGAGATAGCTAAGACTGCGGTTAGCTGTGAGCCATAAAGATGTTCAAGCATCACCACCTTCCATGATCTCGCGAGACTTGGCTCAGGACATTGCGGATTGGGTCGGCGCCATTTTGTGGTGGTTGGAGGAGTGTGGATTGCGGGTAGGAGTTGTTCTTGGAGCCGGAGAGAGAAGCTAGCAGAATAAAGAGCCTGTTCGTTTCCAGTCTGCCTCTGAACTTATTCCCGCGGCTTTGTTGCTGCAGGTGGCTATAGCTGCAGTCAGCGACACAGTTCATATTCTATTTTTGCATAAGTGGTGAGAGTATGGGTGGAGCACTCTGGAGTGAGGCAATGTGAGTTTGAATTCTGACTCTACTATACATTAGCTATGTGCCTTGGCAAGTTATGTAGCCAGAGTTCTATTTCCTAAAATGTTTTCATAGTTCCCACTTCACAGATTTGTGGGAAATAACAGACATAAACATGTGTAAAGAATTTAGTATGCTGTCATCTGGTAAGTACTCTCATTAAATACTTCTACAAAAAAAATGCTCCATTACATATTTCTTTTTTAAAAAAAGGCATCATAGCATCAATAGTAACTAGTAATAATAGCACATTATTATTAATAAACATTAACTTCAGACATTTACAAGATATAAGATAGCCTGTGTTGCCTTCAAATGCTTGTGAGTTTACTGACAATGAGGAAAGTTGGATAGGGAGTAAAAGTTTAGATGGACAGATACATAAGCCTGAGGTACATACAACATGATCTTGGAATAAATCCAGTGCAATCAGTGGCAATCGGAAGGGTCAAGGCAAAAGAGTCAGCAAGCCACAGAAAGACAGAACTACAAAGAATATTAGCAATTTTAGTTGATGGTTTACATGTGTATAATACATGCAGCACTTTCTACAGATTAATTGCTAACAAGCCAGAAGGCTTATTTTTTGCCCCTACCTTTTTTTTTTTTTTATTAAAACAAAAATTGTGGTGTGTGCATGCATACATGTGTGTGATTTTCTTCTTCCAAATCTTTACATAAGAAATTGTTAATTCTTATGCATATTGTTACCAAATCAGCTTAATCATGTGGACCTGGTATCATATGGTTGGCTGATGTTTACCTAAATGGAAACCTTCAGAGTGAGATGGCAGATAACAAACTTATTTGCCAAGAGCTTATGAGGAAGATTATTGATAGGATAAGTTTAAACCATGCTTGTTCATGGGCACCTCACATCATGGCACTTATTATGAACAGGCAACAGTTTTTGAAATAGGCCCAAATTCAAGAACCCACCTGCAAGTCATCCCAGAAGGATTTACTTTTACCTGAGCCAAATAGAATCATGCTGGTTGAAAATCTCTCTCCTACTGACTTGCCAAAATGCTTAAAATCCCCACTGTTGGAAAACTCTTTGCCTTGAAGCATAGAAAAACTTCTGTTAAAATTTAAATTTCTTTCCCAATAAAGAGAACTCATTAATACCTGCTACAGAATGAGTAAGAGGTTTTTATCTCACATTTTATATATTTATATGAGATCAAGGAGCACAGATCAAGAAACAAAAGACCAAGTTAACCAGAAAGTGGCACAAGAGTTTCTGCTATGCAGAGACGGACACTAAAAACTCAAAAACAACTGACAGACATGCTCAAGCCAATAATTAAATGATAACTTTAGTTAACAATAGTTCTTTCCCTTTAGTTTCACATTAATAAAAATGCAAGTGCTCAAGGAACCAGGCATTGTAGTAAGCTGTCTGGGATACCTGTCTTTATCCTGAAAAGTAATTTGCCAAAATTTTCAGAAATCATAATCCTTCGAGGCTAGAAAGCCTCCCAGTCCAGGATTTGAAATTCGCCAGAAATTCAAATACAAGCATGAGGTATAATTTTCTACCAGAGGGATGTGCATAATAAGCAAAGCTAAACAATGATAGGACAAGTGGCAAATGGAGAAGAAGACATATGCTTTTCTGAGCTCAGTACTTGTATCTGTTGAATATGAATGTCAGTGTAGCCTGCATATTAACAAATAGATAAGATTTTAAGTTAACCAATCAAAAAATTCTCTCTGCCTGTTAACCTAAAATCTTACTCTTCTCCATGCATTGTTCCTAAAAATATTCCTTCCAACACTGTAACAGGTCCCACATTTACTTATCACTGGGTGTTCTGCTTCTAAAGGTAGGTAGGGGAAGAGCCTAAGCCAGAATCTGACAGGCAGTCAGTATAGATAGGTAAATCGAGTCAGGTTGGATCAAGAAAGCCAATTTGGAGTGAGTCCTGGGTAGCTGGAGACTTCCCCTGAAGCATTGAAATGTTAATTCCTTCAGAGCCCTTCCTCCACCCTTATCAAGAAGCTGCATCTGCCCCAACCTGTTGCCAAAGTAACCTGTCCCAGGAATTGCCCCTCCTTACAGGGAGCTATACAGTTGTTAATTAATGTGTCCTGGTCTGCACCATCCTGCCCTTCCCCCTTTAGCCCATCTGCTTCTCACCTTTTGGCCAGCTCACCCAGCATTCCTGAGCCTGGTCACTGGGCCTGGTCATGTAAGCAGGAAGGAGAGAGGTAAGGGGAAGAGAGAAGAACAAAGGAAGCCTGGGACATATAAAAAAGGCAGACCTGCCTCCCTTCTTGGGATACCAGGATACCAGCAATGGCCCCCTTCTCCCTCCCTGGAGAAGTCTATGTTACCCCTTTTTAAATATACCCTGCTTTATATGCTTGCCTTGGTGTGCTTTTCTAATGTTCAAACTTCAACATGTGGGGGAGCAGAACTTATCACCAACCACTGGAGGTATCAGAGCTACATGGGGGTTTTCAACTTTATTGGAGATGTTAGTATGTCATACCTTTGCAAAGCTAGTTTCTAAGATTTCCAATAAGATAAAGCTTTCAGTTTCTAATTTTCAGAGAATGTTCATCTACAATCAGGTCTCCTTGAAACATCTGCAAGTGGGAAACTGAATCCCAGATAAAGTGCATTAGAAATTATCATATAATTTGGGCTGTTTGCAATTTTAAAGAAAAGAGTTATAAAACAACAGGGAACTACAACTGAATTGTTCATCTGTGGGTTAAACCAAGATTCCATTGTGACAATGGCAGCCAACTCAAAGGAATATCTATTCTCTCACTTTCCTTTTTCCTTCTGGAAGCAGTAGGTAACATTATTGAAATAAATTGAAAGTACTAAACTGTATGTAAAATATATATGAAGATGAACCTAATAAAATCTGTAAAATGGCAGCCATTCTCTGCCATCATGAATAACATCTAGAGCATTCAATAGCTAGATTATCTCCCACCTCAATATACTAACAATTTCAAAGTAAAAAACACCTTATACCTCAACTATGATTATATAGTCAGTAAATTATATCTGAAGATGCACAAGGTATCTCAACACAGAGATCTCCTCCTGACAGGGATCTAGACACTTGTATGAGTTGAATGTCTCAGGGCTGTCTTTAAAGTTATACCGGAGGCAGGTGTATATAGATGGGTGAAGAAGTGCAGACAAGAAAAGAACAGTATCTTGCAAGAGAGTAACAACTGAATGAAAATGTAGTTATTGTCATCCTTTGTACTTTATATATTTGAAGTTACCAAGTCAGAGCCACCTCATAAAGGTGACACTGATCAACATCCCAGTCATCTCTGAGTGGATCCTTCACTATCACATGGGTTTGTGAACAAATGTGGAAATGGCCTAGCCAAAGAGAATTGCAATAAAGATGACACTTCCTTATGGGAGAAGAGACAATCTCAGCTACTACTCCGAAATTCCTTCCCACCCAGAAAAGATTTCAAACTGCTAAAATCCTCCATTTTGGAATAACTTGTCCTCTCCACAGAAAATGTCCAAAATTAACCCTGTCACTAGGTCCAGATGTTCCTCTTATCATTAGCAGGAAAGGTTTCATGTTATGATTATTAAAATGATAAATCAATTATTTTCAGAAATCTTAATGTTATTTCAACTCTGTCTCAAGAACTATGACATTCTCAATACAGTACAAAGCTGTGTACCCTACAATTTCTCCAGGTATCTGAAATTCATGAGAATAATGTGCAAACTATGTGCTAAAAAAAAAAAAAAAAAAAAAAAAAAACTTTGTAGAGGGTGTTCAATAGTTTTGACTGTCTCGTGTTCAGCTCTCTTTCTCTTGGGAGTGAAACTCAAATTGTCCCTGATCTACTCTTCTCCTTACTGAGTTTCAGGGTAAGCTGATTCAAGTCCCAGAGATAAAGGGGATGGCAGTATCTCAGGGATGTGGGTGTTTTTCACTTAGTTTAAGATGAATCAACATGATCCACATTGTTCACACAGTAAGTGATGGGCATATGACCTTGAAATCACCTTGAAAGCCAAAAAATATGGTTCACAGTTTAAGGAAAGAATTTTGTATTGTATTTGTGTAAGGAATGGAATGTCAATGTCCAACTTAGGATCAGGAAGACAAAATTTGCCAAGAGCAGAGCAAAAAGGAAGTCCAATGAATTGGAGAGAAAACAGATCACGATCACAGTAACTGCTAAGAAAAGCTCCACCTGAAACCAGCCCTACCTCTGTGATCCAAATAGTTCTTCACTGGGTAGGCCAATTTGATATTTCCTTGTGACTTGCGAAATAAAGTTTCCCAACTAATCCAATAATTTAATAGAAAAGGTTTTAACAATCAACTGGGTAGGAAGGTAATAAATGAAAAAGTAAGTAAATGAATAAGTTCACAAGGTGAAAAATAAAAAAGAATTAATGACTAAATAGAGATATACCAAGTAATCTTCTCCTCTTAGTAACTACTCCTTTGATTTTATTTGTAGATGTTTGTTTTTTCATATTTTTGGTAACTGCTCATTTGTCATTTCCTAGAAACAACAGATATGATAATATTCTCAGTCAAAGGTGATTTGTCATCAGCAAAGATTGGCTGCCATGCTATTTTTGTGTGATGTGGAAAACCTGAGAAAAGCCAAAGCACCAGAAAGAAAAGTTTAAATCTATGAGATTTTAAGTAAACTATGCCCAAACACACATCCCAAGGACTAGTGAAAAGTGAAACACTGCAGTAGGATTTGATCCACTTTGTAGAATAGAAAATCTCTGTCCAGTCCAGAGTATCATGTTTACAAATGGCCCACTCACTAACATTCATGCTGCCCCTAGTTACTACTCCTGGCCAGCTCACCACTGGTCTTGTCACCTGCCTGTCACCTCATCACCTGCCTATTACTTTGTCACAATGTCCAATCTCCAAAAAACAAAAAGAGCCCTTTCTAGGGTAAAAGGAGACCCCCACATCCAGTCAGAAAACCATGCAAAGAGACTGAACCAACTGCACAGCCAGGTCCCATGCTACTCAGCAGGAAGAAGATTCTAAGACCATGGTGTTTGGTGTTTCCCATTTTACCAAATGTTCTTCAGAAAGACTCACTCTGTGTTGCCCTTATCTGTTTAATAAACTTTTATGAAAAATATTCAAACTTGGAAATTAAGTAGTCATAAGAAATTAGGTAGTGTGAAACTCTTTAAAAAAATTAAAATTTCACTCACAGTACATCATAGATACTTTCTGCCAACCTGCTATTCCTCATTGCTATGTCGTGTACAGTGGCCATGATAGTGTTATCCATCTGTAGCTTTGAGAACAGTTAAGTGCAAAAAGCTTTTGTTAAACTAATTCAGCTAGTTTATGAAACAAATCAAATGTTCAGCAATGTATTAGTTAAAATTAAAAGGAAAAATAAAAGTGTCAAAAGCTAATCTCTCTTGGACAGTTTCCATTTGAGTGAAAAATTTGTTAATGGTCATGAAAACTCCAGAACATCTCCACAAAAGAAAGGATTAGGAAGGCTACAAGAGACTGCAAATGTATATGTTAAGAAAGTTCTAGAAAGATAGCTCAGAGAACTGCTATGAAGAAGGTGAGCTTTTCTTGATTCTTGAAAGGAGGATTTAGCTGAAAAATATAAGGCTAGCATCCATGGAGGGAAAGACAAACTCTTAAAAGAGGCCCTGTCTCCTTTAGATCCCCCACTGTAGATACTTAGACATCCAACCAGTGTTTGTTGAATAAATGACTGATACTCAAACTGGCATCTGTTGAATAAATAAATAAGCAAAGAACTAAGTTCACTAACTATGAACTAGCAGATACTAGAATTTAACTGCAAGACTGAAAGAAAACCCAGGCACTAGTTCGAAGAATACATGGAGATAGAAAGGGGTGTTGGAGAAATTAGCTCTGTGCTCAGAAACCAGAGCTTGACTTGAAAGAACAAAGGCAAAGATGAAAACAGCAAAGGGGTATAAAATGGAGGGTGGGAGAGGTCAAAATCTGGCAACAGGTGCCACCCACTTTGTAATTCCCAGTGCTACCCTGACCTGCTGTTTTGCTTTCTGCCAGGGCAGCTGAGCTGTTGGACAAAGCATGAGTGGTGTTTACACCAGAGGAGACCATCTGGAAATGCAATCAGAGACCTGAGCCTAGGGGGATTATTGGACCCAGCCAAGCATGAAAGGAAGATTTGTGCCCAGAGTTCTTTGGTTCTGTCATGACCTTAGCTCCATGCAGCAATAATTTTGACCTTTTAATGTAACTAAACCAACTATAGTTACTTCCACAGGCTTCAGTTTAATCGATTGTCACCAAAGAGCAGGAACTATATTGAAGCTCATAACAGAACAGCAAAAAGCAATGGTTATTTTGCAAAAACAAATCTCATTATCAATTATTGATGAGGGTAGTCTTTGTCATGGAAATTCTATAAGACAAACTCCTGTAGTAAATAATGTCATAGAGATATATCATACACAATGTGAATTTAATATGGAATCATATTGAAAATACCTTCATAGGTCTTCCACAATATTTCTCAACTGACACACTTCGTATTTTCTGGCCTTACCCAATCTATAACAATACATTTGGCAAAAGCAGCACAAGGCTCAAATCATTCAGTGCTTGAACTATTACATATTTTTCAGTTGTAATAATTCAGTTTCCTGCTGGCCACAGATTCCTTTGGGACATCCCCTATTTCTTTAAACCCTGACTAAGACTAATTTAACTGGTTGGATTCTAAGTATGTAAGACTGAATCCTAAGTATGTTAAAATGTAGACCAGCTTATGCAGAAAAATTCCTACACAGCTGACAGCAAACGCTGTCAGTCTCTTTGATATTGGTTGCACAATTGTGTTTAATGAAGCAGTGAAAGCTATGCTTTCAAAAACAAACAAAATGAAAAGGGTATAAGAGAAATAAAGAAAAATAACAGAGGCAGAAATGGCTTATATTTTTGTTGAGTAAAATCAGCCCAGCAAGGCCACCCAAGGGTTACCAAAGAAAAATTATATTTGTGATAGCTGGCCTTCAAATACAGTTTCTTGAAAGTTCATCATCTAAAAAATCAAGCTATTGAAACACAGACTCTTAAGTCAAGAATTTTAAATATGCTACTGTATCATCTTGTCCAGTGGATTATGCCAAAATTTAGTAACTCCAAACTCTACATCAATTTTGTGGAGAACGAAGAGGATCACCTCCCTAAAAGAAGAAATATAAAGCCCCTTTCACTCTCAGTGACTGCAGAGGAATATATGGAAAGTCTTCCCAGAATGATCATTGCCCTCCCATGAAAAATACCTTGCATAATTGTAACAGTTAGAACTAAGACTGACCAAATATCAAAGGAAACTATTCCACTCTTCTTGACTTATTTTCTGCTAAAATATCCGTAACCCCAAAACACCCTCTATTTGCTACACAACATTGATTTCTTAATTAGAAAAATAGTTAAATTACAAACGCAATTGATTCTGTGGAAAATGTAGTGTTCTACTTTCTTGTATTATCTCTGAACCAGAAGAATCAAAATATAATTTTAGCAAAGAGTCAACAAATCAATATATCAAGACCATCCACAGATCCTCAGCTTAGTTTTATCTAATTTTAGGGTCACTTTCTAGTTTTAGGGTCACCATCTTCTGTAGCCCAGTGAATAATTTCCCTTTCAGTCATTTTCTAAAGTGAACCTATTAAAAGAGTATAATAGGATTAAGGTTATTATCATATAATTAAAATAAAAACAAAACTAACTGAAGCATAATATTATGTTTCTCTAATAAATGAAATAAATCCAGTAAGAGGCTGAAATAAGGCCTGCAGTTCATCAGGGACTCAGGCCCCTTCTCTGCTCTTCATTCACACCCAAGTACTGGCTTCTATTCTTCAGGACACCTCATGGCCCAGGAAAGTGACTGAAACTCCATTCACTAGGTGGTTATGGCAGGCCTGACAGAGGATAGATGGAAAGGCAAATCCCATCCCTCCCAGCTGAGTCTGCTCCTTTAGGAGACATCCCAATAATTCCATACAAAACTCCTTTTTATATCCCATTGAATGGAGTCTCATGGTTTTACCTAGCTATAACACTGGTGATGTCATTTTTCATCCCATCTAGCAAAAGAGCACAGTTCAAAACCAGGATTCTATTTCTGAGGGAAAACATATGAATGTCGATTGTGATAATGAACCACTATTCCATGACTCTATGTCACAGAGGGTACCTCCTCTTTCTTTCTCTCTCCCCTCTCCTCTCTTTTTCTGCCTCCTTCCTTATATGACAGTTTCTTTCACATCTTCTTTATCTTTAAGAAGGTACTTTTCTACGCCTCAGTTTCTGCATTCAAAAACTGGGGATAATAAGAGTCCCAATCTCAGGTTATTGTAAAAATAAATGTAGTAATAGTGTGATGTATGTATATGTGTGTGTGTGTGTGTGTGTGTGTGTGTGTTGTATGCTTATCAATATCTCACACTTTTCTTATATATTGAAGAAAAGGCTTTGTTGAATAATTATTTGCCTCCATGATTGTTAATTTTTAAATCAGGTGACTTTTTAACTACATGCCTACATTTAATAAAAGCAAATAGTAAACACATAACATATATAATGAAACTAAATCTAATACTTCTTTTCCCTTTCATGTGGTTTATTTTTATATTTGCTTTTCTTCTGTGCAATTACACACAAAAAAACAATGGTGTCTTATATGAACCAATATCTACAGTCTCCATAGCTAGATGTTGCTTTCCTCAGAGTTTCTGCCACTTCCAAGTTTTATGTCTTAAAATTCTTTCTTTATTTGACCCTCTGCTCCCCATTTTTATTTTTTTTTAAAGTGACTGTCACCATGAGAAGATTTTTGTGACCATCAAATAAGACAACATAAGGGAATATTCTGAGCTCAGATTGCAATAACCAAAGTCATTTTTCTTTGCATGTATACAAATGTGCAACTGTGGCATAGACTTGGTTAGTATGCCACAGTTTTCAAAGCACTGACAGTTCTATTTGTTCAGCTACACTTTATTTCCTGCAGACAGACAGTTACTTCCTTAAGTCCAAAGGCAAGTGTCAAAATCTGATCTAAGCTCTTCAACTATCAGCATATTTCCAATTACTAAATTGATCTGACTAGATGTTAAATATGCCACAAGACTAATGGTGGTGGATTCCTTTAATGTCAAACCAATTATTTCAACAAAAGTCCCATAAAATGAAACAACATAATATTCAGGCTGCATTCAGGCTGCCATCTAGTTATAGTTCACACAATTTTATTGTAATGAAATTGAAATTATAATGAGGCTAGAGAGATACACCTTAAATTTTCTACAGCCAAAATTTTCATGTTGAAATAATGTTAGCAGTAAACTGCCAGACGCAGATAGAAGATTGTGAATTAGGCCAAGGATCAGTATGGAGTTAGTGACTTAAAAGATACTCTGCCAATATGTCCTTATCCTATTGACACTGTTTTGGAGGAAGCCATCAGTCACTTGGTGCTAGAGCTAAGGGGTGGGGGGAGGGAAGGAGAAGAACAAGCATTCAAGCAAATATAAACAAAACTACCATGAAAATACCCTTGATCATAATTATTAGGATGGGTTCCATCTCTCCTAGCTGTCATAGACTCTCTATTTATTTGCTTCTGTATCTTTTCTGCAATTTTTTACTCTAAAATGTCAGGACTAATATTTGTAGCACATCAATTCATAAAACATGGCTCACTCTGTTGGCTTCTTAGATACCAATGAAAATATTGACAGTAAAACCTTGCCTGAAAGTGCTACTAAAAATAAACCTCATAAATTTCTCATGCCATTGTTCTTCATCTCTTGAGACTGTTTCTATTTGCAAAACAAGACACCTTCATCTAACACCTCGGCATATAAAACCAAAGTCTAGACTTTCAGAATAATACCATACCAACAAGAATTCAAGAACCCTAAGTTTGTATCTGGCTCCTCTATTAAATTATTAATTAACTTCTGGGAAACCATGGTCTAGCTCTTGTATTAAATACTAACTTATTAGATAAAATTAAAGACCTTTTATCTTTCAGAAATTTTCATAAGATTTTGAGGCACAGTAGCTGTTGTGGTACTACTGCTGATAAATACTAGTGCTTCTTGGGGAAGAATAATATTTCCTCAACCTATATATGTCATTTAGTCATTGGACTTGTTTTAGTAATTGGAATGTGAGTGGAAGTGACATGTACCATTTCTGGGTGGAGGTTCAGAAGCCAATATGTATACAGTGGTGGTTGTTTCTTCTTCCATCACAAGACCAGAAATGCTTTTAAGATGAAGGCTGCTCAATCAGACAAGGTCTCAGAGTGAAGACGGTGAAGAATGAGGCTACAGAAGCCCTACAGAAGTCATACAAGAATCTTTAATTGGGTGAGAAACTGATGTGAGGAACACATCATCACCACAGCATCACCAAGCCTCTCAAAACTTACACACAGTTAAGGAAGAACTTGGCCTTGGCAGTCAAGAGTTCAAATCCTGATTTCCATTTACCTGTGTGATGGTGGCAAAGCTTCTTAACCTCTCTATTTCCTCACTTGTGAAATGGAGAAACCTATTCCACCGTTTTTTTTTTTTTTTCTTCTTTATGATTTTCCTTTGTGGTATTGGGGATTAAACTCCTTGGGCATGCAAGGCAAATGCTATACTACTAAGCTCAATCCCTGAATCTTTTTAAAATTTTTATTTTGAGGCAGGTTCTTGCCTGTCAGTTTGGCCTTGAACTTGTGATCCTCCTACCTCAGCCTCCTCAACAGTTGGGAGCCACTGAGCCTGGCTCCACCAGTTTTTTTTTACAAGGAGCTAATGGAGCAGTGCTTGTAAGGAGCTCTCGGCATAATGCCTGGCTTTATTAAAGCTCAATACAAGTTGGCTCTTATTAACTGGAGTTTCTATAACAGTTTTCTTTAAACAGAGATGTGTTAACATCCTCCCCAAAGAGATGTACAAAATAACTACCACCAAAAAATAAAAAAGACATCTCAAAAAGAAAATAAAAGTCATATCACAAAGAAACAGAGCTCTTTTTATAAAGTGATTCCAAAGGTCCAGTTAGCCAAAAATCTAATCTTCTATATATTGATCTGAATACTTACATTGTGGCATACAAAACTAAAACTAATAGACAAAATAAATTGATCATTTATATTCTAATGCCTTAATTTATCCATAAGCTTAAGTGCCCAAGACTGTGGGCCTCATTTCAAGCCACAATTCAGCAAAGCCACCTTCACCCACCTTGGGAGTTCTGGGCAAGTTGGGAATCCCAAAGCCTTTTTCTTATATAGAAGCATTTTATGCCCCCAATTTCAATTTTCTCCTTCTGCATCTAGACTTCCCTTTATGTGTAAATAAATTAATCTTATGGGCAAATTTGAGTTGATGGGTTCATGGAACTTTCCTCCCTTCCCAGATCCTTCCAATTCAACTGCTAACTCTTCACATGCAGAAGAGTGATGTCAGTGTTACATCTAGAACAGATAAGCATAGGGGTGGGGATAAACTTGCCTGAATTGCCCTTTAAATTATAATTATAAGTGTCCACATAGCTATCTCTCCAGACACTCTTATCAAAATGAGAACCA
This sequence comes from Tamias sibiricus, assembly GCA_025594165.1. Taxonomy (NCBI): domain Eukaryota; kingdom Metazoa; phylum Chordata; class Mammalia; order Rodentia; family Sciuridae; genus Tamias; species Tamias sibiricus. Next base: position 70,763,900 of record CM046661.1, read on the forward strand.
GGTGGTTATTAAAAAAAAAAAAAAAAAAAAACTTACTTGATTATTGTCTTAGTCTCATTTTGACTTGCTATAACAAAATACCACAGACTAGAGAAGTCCAATATCAAGATACAGGCATCTGACAAGGGCCTCCTTGTTGTGTTATCCCATGCCATGGCAGAAGGCAAGAGGTGACAACAAGTGACAGAATTTAAAGCCTGAAGCCCTTTTATGACCCATACTAACTCATTCAGGAGAGTGGAACCCCCATGACCTAAATGCCTACCATTATGCTCTGCCTCCCAATCCTATTGCACTGAGGGCTCAGTTTCCACCACATGCTCTGGGGGGGTGGGGCACATTCAAACCACTGTAAGCATGCACATAAAAAAATCAAATATTGAAGGAGCCCTAATTAGGAAGGGCTGTTGCAGCTAGCTGGAAGCCATAAGTTCCAACTGATATGTATGTGACGCACCTGTAGGCACCCGCAAAGCTGAAGGTATATAACCGGGTGAAAGCGGTCCGAGTTAGGAGAACGAATTCATTCGGTCAGTCGGGCAGTCACTCGGTCGGTCAGAAGAATCAGAGCGGCCAGAACGTAGGCAGAGCGGTTACAGAAGAGAAACCAGATAGAAGACAGAAGAGAAACCAGATAGAAGAAGTAATGACTGGTCAGAGTTAGGCCGAGGCTCCAGAAGAAGACAGAAGACAGAAGACAGAAGAAAGAAGGAAGAAAGAAGAGAGAAGAAAGAAGCTCTAATCGTTCTCTAAGCTAAGCTCTATCTTTCTTTTCTCTACTCTAAGCTAAGCTAAGAAGAAAAGCTCGCTTTAATCTTTCTCTCTAAAAATCTTTCTTTCCCTCTCTAAGCTCTCTAAGAAAGTAGAAGTAAAAGTAGTAAAAGCTTAACTCTGCCTCCGAGAGTTTTTCCTCCCGGTTTTCGGTACCAGGCAGCTTACAAAATATGAATGTAGTAATTGTTCTATCTTCTACATTCTTAGCTGTTGTAAGGAGTTCTGTTGATTTATATACTATCCATGACAATTGGAATTGAGAACAATGTTCTAGACATTATTTGGAAATAGTCCTAGACTATTTGGAAATAGTTTGCATGATCAGGGTCTACTTAAAGTTTGTTTATCTTTCCCAGTCAGAAGTTTGAAAGAATGCCTTATTCTCCAAGTCTTACTTAAATCCAGTAAAAATGTCCTTCCATTGGTCAGTGCATATTTATAAAAGTGGCACATGTTTTTTTTAAAACTTGGAATAAATATTAAAAAGGAAGTTCAGACTGGGAGACAAGATAGCACACATAAGCCAGGTTTCTAATCCTGGATGCACTTCAAAACAATGATTCCCACAACCCCATTTCACTAACATCCCTTTGACACTGTAAAGACTTTAAGGTAAGTGAGAATTCATGCTTCCTGGTTTCTCTCTAATGCATAAAAATGACATAAGTGTGTTTGGATTCCCACAGTGGCTTTTTTTTTTTTTTTTTTTTCAAGTACATCAGACTCAGTGACTCACACTCCCCCTTGAAAAACCTGACAAACATTGCATTTTCCTGTAAGTAGAAAATCAGACAAATATTAAAGAAGCAAAACCACTCTGGGCATGAGTTTAGAAAACTGTAAAAAAGAACTAAGGGTTCAAAACTGTGCCTACATCAGCCTAAGAACTGTTTCTCTAGTCCTCTTCTGTCTTTAGAAATAAGATAATCAAGGGAAAGATCTTAAACCTAGAAATTATGGGAGAATTATTTGGGGACTGCTAATGGCCAGGATGCTCAACAGAAAGGATGAGAAATCTGACTCTTCTTCCAGATATTGGAAGTAAAGAGTTAGCCTTATTAGCATTCAATTACACAGTATGCCTTTCATCTTATAATTAAACATTAGTGACTTAAGAATCACAAACATACTACAAGGTATAAAAGTAATCACACTGAAATGAAGAACTTAAACATTTGTTATACCTCCATATACTATTCCGGTTTCCCACCTAGTGTCACTTAGCTTTTAGAAGGCCTTAGTGACTACTTATATCAAGGCAATTTGAGTTGGAATCAATTTGGTAAGAAAATTATACAAAACATAAAAATCTCACATGGTTTACTATGTACATATACTGCATCTAATCATTAACCTGCAGAACTCATTTCTCAGAAAATATATAAGTTTTCCATTGTTAACTGGTTTAGATAATTTTCATGGCTCATAATTCAAATTCGATCCTTACCAGCCATTTCCAGAATACTCCAGAATAATTCTTTGAGAATAATTCTTTGAGAGACAATTCTCCATGAATGTATCCACATTTCTACATGATCTCAGGAAATAGTTATTAGAAATATATAACTTAACAAGGAGTATCAGCCATCTTCATTAAGAATGATTAAATGATATGTATGTTTTGGAAGTTAGAAATAAATAGTGAGGTGCTCCTAAGAGATTCAGAGATGTATCTCTTTCGGAACTATGTACTCATTAAATAAAACCTAGAGCACCTTTCTGCTCTCCCCTAGATTCATCTGCTTAGTTTCAGAATAAGTCTTTATTTCTCTGGTAGTGAGAAGGGCAGATGTATCAGAAGCTCCAAGTTTTATAATTTCAGGGTTCCTCTTACATAGTACAACACCAGTACATGGGCCCTCATCACAGCACCCCATAGAACTGGGACAAGGGGAACTGGTACTAAGACAAACTGTGATTAATAAACAATCAGTTCTCTCATCCAGAGAACTTATATTCCATAATAGTTTATGACTAAAAATATAAGCTTAACACTATTCATCATGCAAAGGAAGTATTACTTAAAATTCTTAGAGGGAGATCTACCTTTTGCAGTTATCTTCTAGATATAGCCTACTGGCCACTTGGTGGAGAAGAACTCAGTAAGAATAGTATAAGGATGAAAGATTTAAAGTGATGAATAGTAGGTAGAACTGCAAAGATACAATGCTATCTTATATTTTTTACCTGCAATTTTTATTATTTCATAAGAATTTTGTAAACCTTTTCTCAAATCAACAATTTAGAAGCCAATTTAGGAAATGTCAGTTGATGTGAGGTTAGCATGAATTGTTTCATTTCTAAAGGAAAACTTTATAAACCAGTCACTTAATTTATTGTTTTGTTTGTTGGTTTGTTTATTTTTAAGAACCATTACTAAGACATGAAACCAAAGAGAAGGGCAACTGGCCAATGAATAGCATGAGGTTCTTGATTCATAACTCACTGTCATTAGTGTTAGTCCCTTGAATTCTGCCAAATTTAGCTCTGACAACTGCATAGGGGATTTACAATATGAAAAATTTGCAAAGGTTTGGAGAAAAAAGTTGTTTTTTTTTATAGGAGGGAAGGTTTCTGGGTGTGACCAGTAATAAATGCAAGTGAGAACTGTCTTTAAACGTGCACTATTTTAAGTAAAACACAGTGTACATATTCAAAATTAGAGGTGAGAGTCAAGCTATACCAGTGAATTCCTATGTGGTGATGAGTCTAGGAGTTCAATTTCCTTTTTTAAAAATGTTAAAATATTTTTCAGAAATAACTCATAGGTTTGTTTTCTATTTAACTCTCCAAAGAATTCTAAAAGATTTCATATAATATACAGACAATGCAACAGTATATAAAATGTTGTAGTGTTGTTTTCCTCACAGAATGTATACATGGACCATACAAATCTATATGATGGGAGAAAACTTAAAATGTAAACATTGTTTAAAATGAATCCAGAGATCCTACTGTGAACAAATCATTCCAATTTAAATGTATCCTTATTTTCTTCTCCAGCCCTCCTTTCCTCTCCCCTTCCCCCATTCCTCTCCCTCTCTCTCTCCTTTTAGTTAGGTTTGATAAATATTTTTCTAGTAGCATTCATGGAAATTATATATTTGTCGACACAAAGACAAGAGCAAAATCAGTAGTTGTTCCATGATATCAGTTCAAAAATTATTCAACCTAATATGCAGAGGAAAAAGTGGGACACTAAAATTGATTTAAAATTAAATAAATGTTGTTTGTGCATAAGGGTGATCTCTAAGGAATGCATATTCAAGACTAAAATTTATAATTTAAATGCTCTCTAATATCTTACAAAAGGAATTTCAGATCAAGAGACTGATTTTAAAGTAAATGAACTTGCACAAATCTAAAATTTGCCATATTTGCATATAATAAAACTTAAAAATAACAACTTTGGCTTTATGCTATTTTTGTTTGCATTAGGAAAATGGCTCCATTTTTCATCATATGCCTCAGTGCTGAGAAAGTTTAAACACAAGATGAAGAAGTCAACTGAAAAGAGGGATATTCCAAGCTCTGTTACATTACACATTGCATTTTTGTAGTGAAAAATGCAAATATAAAGATTTTCTAATTTATCGAGCAGTATGTTTCCCCTATTCAGATGCAAATGCTCTCCATATGTTCTGATTTTGCATGTGTAATAAATATTATATGAAAGATGGCTCAGTGACCCTACCAATAGGTTTGACTCAACCTCTTCACATGCCAGATGAAAAGAGCACTTCTGATCCTAATTGGCCACCTCTGTGGCATTCCAGTCCATCCCAACTAACTCCCCCTTGATGCCTTAGCCCAGCATCACCATAACAAGTTCCTGTGAAACTGCAGAAAAAGAGAGAGGGACAAAATCATATTCCATAGTGTGAAGAACTGAAATGCTAAAGAGAACATTCTTAGATGCGCCTAGTGTAGAGTCCTTCCTGCATTTTTATTGTCAATTTTGTTCAACAACATTTGCCAAGTTCTTTAGGCCTTAGGGAAGTTCTGTCAGCTTTGGTACACTTTATGCAAAAACTGCTTACAGATACTTCATGCCAAAAGATATAACCTTATAACTAGTCACTCTCACAGAATGGTTTTAATGAGGAACATTTTAATGTTATATCTAATGTTCTTTGTGAACAAAGAAATATATGCATAACATATCTTCTACTTTTGGAAACATTTTAAATTTGTTGAACATCTAACTCACTCAGCATTTGAATAAAAATAAAATATAAACTTTTATAGTTGTCAGGAAGAATGTCAATGGAACACTTGAGCAGGCTTTGTGTTTAGAGCAGAAGGGTCAATGGCAGTCATTTCACATTTCTCCTAATGACATCCCAGTAGAATAATGCAAACCTTGGAGATAAAGTGGATCCAGAAGACCTGAATTCCAGTCCTGATTCTGCTCCTAACTGGATGGCTCTGTTTAGGGAAAACTTACTGAAACTTAGGATTTTGATCCTACCTCATTTAGTTCATAGTATGAGGATCCAGAGAAATATGATACTACAGGTTGTTTTTAAAGCTCTTAGAGAAGCATGTAAATATAAAATATGTCAAGACATCTTTGTCAATATATAGCTAAAATATGGAAACTCAAAGGCTTACAAGTTTTTTCTGTTTTTTGTTTTTTTAATGTTGAGAAATTTTCTACTTTCTGACAGGTGTTTAATTGGGCAGGAAAGGAAAGAGAAATTTCAGGCATATGACTTAGGAATCTAAGTAATAATCATGCTGGAATTCAGGTAACTTGGATGGGGCTTAGGATCAGTGGGGTGGCCCTTCATGGGAAGAGAGAGCAGAGACAACAATCCAGGAGAAAGGAGGTCAGGGCTGAAGGCCTGAATCCCCAGCAGCTTTGATATATCTTTCTGGCCTTGGTTCAGGTGCTCGTGTCTAAATCTGAGAGTGAAAGGGCTGTATAATTACAGATAAAGCTTAATTAGTTCAGTTTCCTAACATAAGCTACCATTACAGCCCTGCAAAGATAACCTAAAGTGTTATTAGTGACATGCAAACCAAACCTATAAGCAGAATTCCTGAAATCAACAATAACAAATAACCTAACTCAAAAGTGAGCAAAGGAGTTGAATAGACATTTCTCCAAAGAAGATTTATACGTAACCAATGAGTACATGAAAAGATGCTCAACATCAGTAATCATTAAGAAAATTAAAAATCAAAACTGTGAGCTAGTTATTCACACCCATTAAGCCCCCTACCCCCAAAACACACACAAACAAAAAACAAAAAAACAAAAAAAAAAAAGGAAATAAAAACCTAGGAAGTTACAGAAGTTAGTGAGGTTTGTGGGCTGTTGATAAGAATATAAAATGACATAGCCACTATGGAAAATAGTATGATGGTTCCTCAAAAACTAAAGAATTATCATATGGAACCGGGCGCGGTGGCACATGCCTGTAATCCCAGCACTTGGGAGACTGAGGCAGGAGGATCGCGAGTTCAAAGCCAGCCTCAGCAATGGCGAGGCACTTAGCAACTCAGTGAGACCCTGTTTCTAATAAAATACAAAAAACGGGCTGGGGATGTGGCCCAGTGGTCGAGTGCCCCTAAGTTCAATCCCGGGTACAAAAAAAAAAAAAAAGAATTATCATATGATCCAGCAATTCTACTTCTGGGTATATGCCAAAAGAATTGAAAGCCGGTCTCAAAGAGATATCTGCATACCCCTGGTCATAGCAACATAATTCATAACAGTTAAAAAAATAGAAGCAACCCAAGTGTCCATGAATGGATGAATGGACAAACAACATGTGGTATCCCTATACAATAGAATAATATCCAGCCTTAAATAGAAAGGGAATTCTTCAATATGCTACAACATGGATGAATTTGAGGATGTTATGCTAGTCACAAAAAGATGACAGGATTCCTCTTATATGCAGAACTTGGAGTAAACAAAATCTTAGACATAGACTGTAGGATGGTGGTTACCAGGGCAACGGGAGGGGGAGGGGGCTGTTCTTAAAGGGAACAGAGTTCCAGTTTTACAGATTGAAAGAGCTATGGAGATGAACGCTGGTGATAAGTGAACAACATTATGAATGTATCTAATACCACTGGATTAAAGACACTTAAGCATTATCAAGATGGCAAATTTTACTTGTACATTGACACACATGCAAAAAAAAAATTTTTTAAAGACAACAAATCCCTGTTACTTTTCACACAGATATCAAAAACATGTCACTCACATCCAGAGCATCAGCCTCCTCACAGCAGATGTCAGAAAGGAGGATATAGGGAGAAGGTGAGGAAAATGACATTTTCATCTGCAGGTCCAGGCATAACCTGGGAGAAAAGACTGGAAGAGGGTATTGTTTGGATGGGAATACAGCCAGAGAAATATGCTGTGTGGACCATTATTATGGCCTGAATTTCACTCCCATGCAAATGAGCCTTAAATAATGTTGCAGATAAATGAGATAGTAAATGGAAAAGAAACATTTGGAAGACATAGTACATACTTGCTAATAAGGTGTTGTTATTTAATGACTGTTAGGGAGAACATATCCAGTGGCACTTCCTAGTGAATAATCACAATGCTGAACAAAATATTTCATGACAATAGTTTATTGGTTTGATTCTCAGAGTTAGTATTTATTGACTACCTGATGCATGCCAGATTCTATATTTAGTGCTTTCATGCGATTATCTAATTTAGCTCCCCTGACAAATCTACAAAGTCATTTCAAGCTTCCCAATAGTCCTAGTTCACAGTGGAGTTGATGAGGTCCAGAGAACTTGTGTGACTTTCCCAAGGTCAAGCAATCAAAGAATAAGCCAGGGTTGGACAGCAGCAGTCTGAGTCATGATGTCCATAGGAACCAGACAACTGCATGCTTTACTCCATGTAACTAAAGGTGCAAAGTTGAACAGTTAGTGAATAAGTATCCATGATCGCTGTGCTGACATATATCACTAAAACAAATTCACAGAGACAGGACAGGGATGAGGCCATGTGTATGTCAGGCATATTCCATGCCACATTTCCTGGCTCCAGCAATATTTTTGGATTTTGTCCCTGTACAAAACTCTGTGTGGTGATATATGCTTAAAACATTGTTTTTGGAATAGATTCTCAATGCAAACCCAAACTTTGCTTTTTAGCAGCATGTAACATTTGTGAAATGAGGACCCATGGAACTTTGTGTGTGGTTTTTTGTTGTTGTTGTTTGTTTTTGTTCTTGTTCTTGGTACTGGGTACTCTACCACTAAGCTATACTCCTGGCCCTTTTTAATTTTGAGACAGGGCTTCGCTGAATTGCTGAGGCTGGCCTCCAACTTGGAACCTCCAGCCTCAGCCTGACAAATTGTTAGGATTTACTGGTGTGCAACACCAGGCCCCCCTGAAACTTTGTTTCTTATGATGTGATATGGGACATGAGGAATAATAATGATATTTAATTTGATGAGTTTGTTGTGAGAGTTGAATGAAATAATATAATTGAAACACTTTAAAAATCCCTACAACATAGTGATAAAAGTAGCAGCACACTATTTCACTACATATAGATATTTCTTGTCAGAAACTAAAAATGCTAATACCAAAAGACTTAGAGCATGAATTGAAAAGTGAAAAATACTCTGCACTGTTTAAATATGATATTTAGCTACTAATTTTTACCTTCCAAGAATGGGAAAAGTTCAGACCCGTTTACATGCAAAATGCATAATATTAACAATGTCAATAAATGATGATGACAAATATGTATAGAAGTAGACAAAATATAAATGACAACATAAACTATGGCCATGAGGGGAGGCTGTGAGTAGGAGAAATTGGAGAGAACCTAAAAAAGGAAACTGGCTCAGATGCTTTATATATTCTTGCTTTAGTCTGCTTACCAATAATGATGCATTTAGAGCAGGAAGCCCCAGTGGTCAAATCTAGGTTGAATACATACAGTTAATAGTCACAAAGTGCTATTAATCTTCAGGTATTTTTGATAATCAGAGTCAAACTGTGCATAAATCAAGTGACAGAAAATTAACAAATCCAATTTAGGGACAAATTTCAATCTAGGTCTGAAAGTTTGCTTTTTCATTTTACTTCCTTCCTTTCCTGTTCCTTTTTTTCTAAACTTAGATGCAGTGCAGTGCTTAAAAGGCAAGGCTCCAGGAATAGCAAAGAAAAAGAAAGGGAGGGAGGGAGAGAGAGAGAGAGAGAACAATAACAAGGGAAAACTACAAAACTGGTTAATCGGGCTATAGATCAAGAAGTAGCCATTAAGAAACAGTTACCATGAGCCTCTCTAATCAGTTGTTCTCCAAGTGAAGAAATGCAACTTCTCAGCCCCTGTCCAGACCTGATCAACTAGAAACTATGGAAGTAAAGTCCAGCAATCTGCATTTTAAAAGGCCTTTGAGATGATCCTCACTCAGGCTAAATAACATTTGAGATTTACTGTTCTAACCCCTCAAATTGTACTTATTTTTTGTTTTCCTAATGAATTTCAAGATCAAGCTTGTTAATCATTTGCAATCTATGGTACTCTATATTTAAGCAACTAATCCTAGAGTCTATCAAGGTTCAAAAATATCCCATAATCCATTACAGAGTCTGAAATTTCACAGCTGTTATATGTGAGGTGTATGTGATACTCGAAGCTCCCACATATTCTATTTCTATCTAGGAAGTCATGGAGCTGTTTTAGATTACAAAGAAGCAGAAGTGAGCAGAGTTTAGAGAAATGATTGTACAAACAGGCGGTAAGTTAGATCGTGCTAATAACCTATGGTTTGAGGTATTTAATTCAATATATCAATTAACACAGCAAGAAAAACAAATGATTGGTGGAGCTATTTAGCAGTCTAATTAATGTATATGCCATCTCAATAATAAGAACATTCCCACCTCTCATTTATTAAGTTGCAATCTCTTTCCTGATAAATGTTCTTCCTTAAAAACCATTCAAAACAATTATTTTCATAATTTCTGATGGAAGGTATGATCCACATTTTTATATCTTTCATAAATTAAAAGAAGGAAGAGAGCCACACTTTAAAATTTAGAAAATAGGGATTAAGTGATGACTCTCTAGCTATAACAGAACAGTAGCCAGAATAGACAGAATTTAAGTGGTAAACTGATCAAATATATCTCTCTCTCCTTCTCAACCAAATTTTATAAAATTGTGAAACAATGTATTTTATAATAAGTTCATAGCAAGTGAGGGAAATTATTTTTCTATCACTGACTAAAATTTTTGAAAAAAAAAAAAAACAATTTTGAAAAAGAAATCCTTGAAAGATGAAAGTAGATGGGATTAATTAGTGGAGAGAGAATAGGGAAAAATCAAACCCAAACTTATGTATAGGAAAAACTACTCTTAAGTAAGATCTGTTCTCCCTTTAATTTTTTTTTTTCTTTCTTTCTTTCTTTCTTTTTTTTTTTTTTTTTTTTTTTTTTTTTTTTTTTTTTTTTTTGGTTTTAAAGTCTAACTAAAGCTCTACAAGAGCTACCCCGCACTTGGAGTGGAGAAATACACACAGCCAAGAAGCAGTAACCAGGGTAATTATGAAAGGCCCATGGTGTGAACAGCTGGTCTCATTGGCTGCCTTCTCTCATGCCCTTGTTCATTCTATGACTAGCAGCCACAGTATTTATCACTAGAATAAAGTCCTGAAACCCACTTTCTAAATAAAGTTAACCATCTGCCTCAAGAAGGCTCCTAGCCAGACTATAGAAAGAAGCATCATAAAGCTTAAGATATTCAGGATCTCCACAAAGACAACAGAGGAGAAAAAGAAAAGAATTATCTGACTCTAGCATTCACAGGAAAGTGAAACCTTAAATTCTTGATCTAGGGCCTCATACAATAAATAGTTCTTCTGCATTCTACCACAGATACCATCCTCAGAGTATATTCTGGTGAAGTCAGTTCCCTGTCGTGGTCATACTTCCATCTTCGTGGAGAAAAACAAAAATAAATAACCTATGCTGGTCACACTAGGCAGTGTTACATGCTATTAAAGAAAGAAAAGGTGGTAGAAAGGAATAAAGAGTGACCGTGAATGATAAGGAGCAATTCTTCTCTAAGGAGGCTGAAGAGGTGCATTTGTGTTTGACCCCAATTAATGTGAGGAGGCAGACCAGGTGGACCTTGAGAAACAGCTATCAGGTACAAAAACTGCAAGTGCAAAGGCCCTGAGTGAAGTAGGCACAGACTTTTAAAAACAGAAATCAGTATAACTGGAATACAGTAGCAATGAGTGTATTGCTCTGTCTCCTGTTTTTGTAGCTCTCTATGCTGAATACTTTTGTCTCCCTTGCCATTAAATAAGCCTTACATCTTCCATTATATGCTACTGCTTTCTGCCCTGTCATCCCAGCACTATTTACAAAAGCCAAGATGTGGACACAATGTTAATGCTCACCACCAGGATAATGGATGAAGGAAATAAGGTACACATATTAAATGGGATATTCTTTAGCCTTGAAAAAAGTGTGTGGGGGGAGGGGTGAAGGCGATCTGCAATATGCAACAACATGGATAAACCCAGGGGACAAATAAGTGAAATAAGCTAGGCACAAAAAGACAAGCACTGCATGGTTCGACTTACATGAGGTCTCTAAAAACACTCAAATTTATAGAATCAAATTGTGAAATGTTGTCTGCCAGGAACTAAGGGAAGAGGGAAATGGAAAGTTACTGATCAATGAGAATAAAGTGTCCCTTAAGCAAGACGAATACGTTCTAGATAACTGCTGAACAACACTGCACCCATAGGTAACACGATACCATGCTGCATTCATATTTAAAATTTGTTAATAGAGTTAAGTGTTCTTACAGCAATAAAATAATTTTAAAATAAAAACCACACATGGTTTTCTCAGCTTAAAAGAACATCAGTTAATTTTTCTTTATTCCCCTTCTTTTCTCTTTCTTTCCTTCCATAAATACATATTGAACACTTACTATGTTTCATAGCTCAAGGCTATAAAACAATAGTAGGCAAGATAGCTATAGACTCTGCCTTCATTATTTGTCATCTGGTGAGGGGGAAAGAGGAATTATAACAAAATTGATTTAAAAATAAAAACCATACCCATCACCAAAACCAAAATCTTTCATGATCGATGTGAAGGTTATATCTCATAGTTGAACCTCAAGATGCTTAGGCAGTGCATCAAAGTTGAGTGCAGCCCACAGAGGGGCACAGGGCAAAACAGATTATTTTGCCATGTTCGAAAAAAAGAAAAAAAAAAAAAAAACAAAACTGAGAGTCAGCTCCTAGCTCTCCAAGGCTCCCTCATTTCCTTTTCCTAAGGAAAGCCAAAGTGTCCACTCAGGACAGGACTGGTATTTAACACTATTAGATAGTGATAACAAGTGAGTCTGACAAAGTATTTCCCTTTTAATAAGGGGTAGTTTTCCTTAGAGCTATGACCCAAGGTTGTCTTCCATATATTATATGGACAGAGTTTTATAGAAGCATTGCCAACTCTTGTACTCAAGTGTCTAAAAGTTACAAAATTGTTTGGAAAAAATCTCAGTGTATATTAAAATTAGAAAGCTGTTAAATTGATTACAGACATCTTTACATGCACATTAATGGATTGGATTTATCATAAAGGAAGATCACATAGTTACACTCTGAATTTTACCACTTAATTTACTTTATTGAAGCCAAATAAAGTCACTTATTCATGTGTCTGTGACAATCAAAAACAATGGCTCAATTATTATACTTAATAATATGATTAATGGTCAATGTGTGTTTTGATTAAAATGAAAGGTATTTCTTTTCATAAATTAGTAAAGATAAGAGAATATTAGGTTTGGTAATTTTAAAAAGTTGGTGCAATAAATGCAGATATCTAAATAGATTGCAGCATCTTACTAGAAGATAGGTAATCTATATTCTATGAAGCAGAAATAATTGTTCTACATTTTTTTCATTTTTCATTATAATAGAATAAACTCTGTATTGATGGGAATGTTAAAGAATTGTGGAATATTAATATATTTGTAACAATTAACTTTTAAATGATGTTAGAGGTAAGAATATTAGCTTGTAAATAAATACTATATGCCAATAATTCATTTATCTTAATAGCAGGTTTCATTTATTATCCAATTATTCAACACTCATGTAAATCATTGCCATTTGCTGAAGAAATTCTTTCTATAATTAAGCAACACATGCATTTAAGACACTTAAAATTTACAATTTTCCAGTCGATAGCATGTGTCCTACCCTCAGGTCATTATCATATACCTTTCTCTTTTGACTATTATAACCGAATATTAGCATTTTACTGACTATAAATTACTTAGTCAAATTTTCTAATGTTATCATTTATATTTAAGCATTTTTTTTAAAAAAGTTGACTGTTTATAAGTCTTCCAAATAGCCGGGCGTGGTGGCACATGCCTATAATCCTAGCACTTGGGAGGCTGAGGCAGGAGGATCACTAGTTCAAAGCCAGCCTCAGCAATAGAGAGGCACTTAGCAACTCAGTGAGACCCTGTCTCTAATAAAATACAAAAAAGGGCTGGGGATGTGGCCCAGTGGTTGAGTTCCTCTGAGTTCAATCCCCAGTACCAAAAAAAAAAAAAAAAAAGTCTTCCAAGAAGGGAGTGTTGGCAATGATTGACAGGCTTTTGCATGTAAAGTGAATATGTGCATTGCACTGAATGTGTCCATCCAGAATTCTTAAGCAATATTGTGGAAGAATGCTAGTAGAGTCATAACTGTCTATCATACAATGAGAGTAGTGATGGCATCTTAAAGAAAACCTAATAAAGAAGTCTCCTACTTATCAAAAAGATACATCAGGATGATCTTGAACCAATCATGATATTTTACAATTCTTAACAATTATCTATAAAATTTCCATGAGAAGTAAACTTTAATAATATTAAAATACAAAGAAAATCTCCAATGTCATGAACATATTCTTTATAATGTTTTCTATCCTTAAATGACTATTATATTGTATCAATGATATTGTAATTTAATGCGCAAATAAAAAATATCCAAAGCAATGTTATATTCTTTAACCAAACCTTACTTTTATTACACAGATCCAGATATCCTATCCAAATATCACCAATACACAAAAATACAAATAAATTGGTAACTTTTACCCAAAACGTTTTGCTAAGAATAAAATTATTTTACATTTTTAAGACATTTTCAGAAATCAAAGGTATGTTATTCAATCCTGCTTAACAATCTGGTTGATTTCATATATAAGTTTAAATTCTGCTAAGAAATAAACTAAAAATTTCTCTTCAGCATATCCCAGCAGCAACAGTGGGTCTCAGGTTCTTGTCTCCAACCTCACAAATGCATGATATTACTGGGTAGTTTTCTGGGTCAACTTGGCTAGGCAATTGTACCATTTATTTTATAAAACACTGAGCAAGAAGTGCCACTAACACTTAATGGGTGTAGCTAAAGTCTGCATTCAGCTGACCATAAGATTATTCTTGAGAGTGTTGGTGGACTTCATCCAGTCAGCTGGAAGGCTTAAAAACATGCAAAATGGAGATTTCTCAGAAAAGAAAAAACTGTCTCAAGACAGTTTCAGCTACTCTTACCTAAGTTTCCAAACTGCAGGAATGTCCTACAGATGTCTAACTTGCCAGCCCCAACAATCATGTGAACCAATTCCTTAAAATAACTCTTTTATAGAGAGATATATAATAGGTTCTATTATATATATATATATATATATATATATATATATATATATATATATATATATAATAGGATCTCTATTCTTCTGATTCTCTCTGTCCCACAAGAGGGGGTGTTCTAGTCAGAACAGCAGACATGCTGTTCCTCAGAACCCAATCTGAGGAGACAATTTGTGATGGACAGGAAAAATGCCTATCCCTTTTAAATATTAAAAGGTATAACTGACAGTAGCAATTACAAAGGATACCAAATTTCAAGTTATCTCATAAGGTCAAGAAAGCAAAGAGTCCACTGGGCAGATGAAAATGCCGGGAAAGATTTTGGTGAATATCCAAAAGTCTACATCAGTCTGGTATTACTGAACTTTAGGATTTTATTCATTCATCCCATAAATACTTATACGTTGTTAACTATGTGTAGATGCTTGGCTGATTGCTGGAGATACTGCTATGAACAAGAATCAAGACCTCTGTCCTGGCTGGAGATGTAGCTCAGTGATAGAGAATTCTTAGTATGCAGGAATCTCTGGGTTCAATCCCTGTGCCCTTATAGAGTTTGTAATTTAGTTGGGAAAAGACAATTAATAAATAAAGATAGAATTAAATAGAAGTTAGTGCCATGGAGAAAACAAAATAACAGAGGATGGATGAGGGTAAAGGCAATAGTATGCAGGGTTGCTGGGGAAATTTCTGCAGAAGACCACCAATATTGAAAGATGTAAATGCCTTGGATAAGAGAGCTTTATCCAATAGAACAGGAAATACTGAGGCTCTGAGATGGGAATGTGTCTTTACTTTGGGGCAGGGGAGAGGCCAGAGCGGCTACAGCATACTGTACAAGGGTCATAGGTCAAAAAAATGAGGTTCATGGTCATCTTGACTCTCTAATTGCTTATGTATTGACTAGTATAAAGTTATGAAAGTGGAGAGATGGGTTAAGAGCTTATTTCCATTTCAAAATGTAAGTAGTATGGATGAAGAAAACTGAATAGATAACAGGATTCATGTTGGACCCACCAATGGATTTGGCAAGACAAAGCATTATCTGATGATAATGATTCATATCTTACATGAATTAGTATAAACTTATTGTAGAACAATTGAGTAGGAGAGAGAATATAAAACTTGGGTCCTGGGCTATGGTTGTAGCTCAGGGGCAGAGTGCATGCTGGGCTATGGTTGTAGCTCAGGGGCAGAGTGCATGCAAAGTATGCATGAGACTCTGAGTTCAATCTCCAGTATGAAAGAAAGGAAAGGAAAGGAGTCAGGAGGAAGAGAGGAAAATAAAACTTGAGCTCTACCACCAGTTTGCCATCTGTGTGGTTGGGCAATTATTCTAACTCTAGTCCTCAGCTTCCTCACCCATAAAATGAAAAGAGTTGACTCAGATGAGTTTTAAAGTCTTGCCCAGCCCTGATGCTAATGAATCTTTGGGAAAGTCATGACTCCAAGTACACTGAATGAAGATTCTTTATATATTGCAACATCTGGAGAAAACTATCTTCACCAACTCTGGACCTAGACATATTCTCAGAATATTTTTCCCACTATATTCAATACAATGCAATCCACCATTCATCATTCTGACCCATCATTCATGACATCATTCATGGGTGACTTCTAACAACTGATGCAAAACATAAAAACAAAAAAGAAAATAGTCTATTTCCTTTTATTTAAAATCTGAATATGAAAAGAACATCTCTGACATTCTACAAAGCCCAACATTCACTCAGCATTGCAGATACTGTGCCTTGCATGTGGAGTAATTCCTAAAACAACAGGTTTTATTCAATCACTCAAATGATATTTTCCAAGAGACATATGGTCTTTCTGTTCCTAGTTTTGTAGGTTGCTGATTTCTCTTTGGGTCCAAAAGAGTGTGACACAAGTGCTGAAAATATAAGCAGTTATAAAGTTATACCCATGGGATGTGGTTTTACAGATAAAGTATTTTGAGTTATATGAAGGGTGACCTTTTTTCAGGAGAAAGAAATAAGAAGCATCAGAAATATCAAAGTGGCAATAGTTCCTACTAGAAACCAACTTTCTTCTATGCCTATTTTTAGGAGATGCTACTATTAAAAAAATTTCAATCTATGACTCTCAGTTTCTTAAATTTATGAATAAATGTAACTCTCAAAACACATCACCATGTATGAGGGATTGGAACATGGAGAAGTTATTTTGTAATGGCATATTTCCTCTACTATGAGGGAAATTCATTCTTTGAGCAGAAACAAAGTCTTATTTCCATTTGTAGCATAAAGCAAAATCAGAAAAGGAAAAATGGAAACTGTGGTAATTTGTTTGTTATTATCTGGGGAGACATGATTAACTTAAGTTCTTTTCTAAAAGGGTGCTGGGCATGGCATATGACTAAAAGCAAGAGCACTGCACACATTTGGAAAATACCAAGGGAGAAGAACCATATATGTTTTGAATTTGGAGAATAAATTTCTGCTGGCATTTAAGTTTTCAACAAGGTGGTAAAAATGATTGAGATTGATTAATAGCAGTGATCAGTTTTGACACAGGATCTTTCCTGTTAGTGTTGCAGAGAATGAAACATGGGATGGGCCCATTCTAGCAGGAAAACCAATATATCATTCTTTCCAGTGAATACAGTATCTATAGATTCCCTGCTATAAATCAAATCTAGTGTTGAGGTTGCGCTTCAGGGTAGCAGGGAATGAACTACCATTTACTGGCAGTATTGTCAAACATGCATATAACTACTGAATTAACAATAATATTGATAATAACTTTATTTGATATTTTCAAAATTGATGTGGAAAAGTATCAGTATCAAAAATATTTTTTATATATTGCCAAAGATAATATTGTTTGGTAAGCCGAAGAAATCACTTTAGAAAATATTTTATCATTTCTTATAATTTTACATTAGGTTGTTGATAAAGATTCCTGTCTCTGCATAATCATATCAAAGGTAGATCTATAGACTGTATGAAGTAGAATTGAAGGTTAAAGCCAGAGATAATCAAATAATATTAAAACCCTAACTAATGTTTCTGCGATCTGACCTAAAATATATATAATATTCTGATAGCTTGTCAAAAAAAGTTCCACTTTTTAAAAATGAGAAATGAGAAAAATATCTGACTTTGTAAAGAAAAAACAGAAAATTACTGTAACTTAAAATGCACTAAAAATATAATAGGCAATTCATAGAAGAAAGGTAAATAGTCAATAAACAAAAAATGTCAATTTCACTAGTAATAGAAATTTTAAAACTAAGATACTGTTTCATCTATAAAACTGATTAAATAATTTTTCTGAAATAATTTTGCCAAGTGTTAGCCAAAGCAGCTGTTTATAAAACAGTATGCACAGTATGATTCAATTTTGTTCATAAACAATTGATAAAAGATTTAGATAGAAAAGAGACTGGAGGAGTTTAGATGACTATGTTAATCCTAAATTTATATATGTGGTGACAATGTATTTAAATTTCATATTTTTCTTAGCAGTTTTTCCCATTTTCCCATATTTCCAGAATAACAAGTTTTGCAATGGAAAAAAAATAAATTGTTATTAAAATACTGGTAAACACTAAAAAAGCCTGTTGTGCTATTGTGAGACATTTAAATTTATCAATACTCTGTAGAAATAACTTTTTAGCAAAACAAAGCCCTTTTAATTCCCAAAACAGATATGCATTTCAGGAGAATAATTACCACTAGTATATTTACTTCCTTTGGTGAAGATCACTGTGAAAGAAATTCCCTCAACTTTACTGAGATATATGTGGCAAAAAAGTTTGGTCACTAAAAGACATGGTTTAAAAAACTAAATTGGACTGTGTCTATGTACCAATATACCATAATGAAAGCACTAATTCAAATAATTAAGACATTAATGCACTAATTAAAATAACAATAGTAGAACAGAGATCATAGTGTAGGGGAGAGAAGAAGGGAAGGAACTAGGGAATGAGACTGATCAAATTATCTCCATGCATGAATATGGCATAATGAATCCCACTAACATGTATAATTATAATGCACCAATAAAAACAAAACAAAAACCTAAAGCATCCATCAACTGATAAATGAGTTTAGACAATGTGGTCTATACACAAAATGGAATACTATTCAACTATAAAAACATTAAGTCCTGTCATCTGTGACAACATGGATGGAACTGTAGGGCATTATGTGCAATAAAGCAGACACAGAAAGACCAAATTGCAAGATCTCACTCATGTAAAATCTAAAATTGCTGATCTCATAGAAGGTAAGAGTAGAATGGTGGTTAGCAGAGGTTGGGAACAGTGTTGAGGAGGGAAGAATGAGGAAAATTGATCAATGGGTACTAAGTTACAATTCAATAGAAACAAGATCTGGTGTGCTATAACACAGCAGAGTGACTATATATGGCGATAATGTACTATGCATTTCAGAAAGCAAAAAGAAAGGATTTTAAAAAGTTTCTACCATAAAGAAATGATAAACATAGGAGACAGATATGTTTAACCTGAATTAAATGTTACATAATGTATGCATGGACTGAAACATTCCATTGTCAACCATCAATATGCACATTTTTATGTTATCAGTAAAAAAATAAATGTAACTTAAATTTAAAAAATACTAAAGCTTACTGCAGAAGGAAATATGATTCCAGATATTTGAGGTTTAGAAGTGTGAAGACTACCTGCTACCACATCTGGCCAGAGTAAAAAATACTTGCTCCTTCGATGTTATAGCAGACACTACCTTTCAGTCTCCAGCTACTCTACTCTTCAATCACATTAGCATACCTTAGACTATTTCCTTATAACAATAAAAGAATATAGAGAACCTTTGTTTCTTTCTTTGATATGATAACTTAGAAGTATTATCTGGATGAAGCTTCGGATGATTTTAAGAAAATAAAAAATATTACTGGGAAATTTATAGGGAAAAAAACCTAAGGGTTATGCTTAACTTACTGAAAAGTTTTTTTTAGGGTTTCAAAACATTATAGGCAGAACAATGACAATATTTCTGAGTGACTTGTATCTACTAATTAGCATGGGTTCAGCATTACTTCAAATTGCTGTTGAAAAAATAGCTCCAGTTGCTATTCACAATACAAAAACTAATTTTAAAATGTCTTATTCAGACTGACCTCTTCCTTGATTTGTCCTAATGAATTAATTTTTAACATGTACACAGGAACTTCCCAATAAGAAGATGGAGAAGTGTGATACATGGTGGGTCATATTCCAAAACCAAATAAATGATACTTATGTGTATATATATGCACGTGTGAGTATTTATGTGCAGATATAAAGCTATAAGAATGTATATACCTATATACAAACATAAAATAAACTCCAGGCAACTAAAAAATAGAAATGGCCAATAGATTATATTTCACTGGAAATCATAAAAAATTCAAAAAAAGACAATGTTATCACTATGTCAACTGGAAAATTGGAATACAGAATTATATATATACAAAATTATCTAGTTATATGCTCATTACAGTCTGTATGCTTGTGTTGTTTCTGTGTTTCTGTTTATACATACGTGTGTGTGTAATGCTGGAAGAAACATACTAGCATGTAAACTACCTGGGATTATGAATATTATAAAGATTTTTATTTTTTTAATTTGTAAAATTTATAAATTCTCCCAATCTATAAGGATCATATATCTTTATTATGAAATTTTATTTTAAAGTTCTGAAAAAGAGTAACAGATAGGTCTTGAAAAAGTATTTTCTCAGGACATTTGACAAGTATCACCTATCCATGTAGACAATATCCAATTTTGTGTTCATCTTGGATTTCTTCAACTTATGTAGTTCCCACATTCCTGCCAAAAGCTCAGGTATAAATAAAAACTATTAAATAAATAGTTGGGTATTATTCTGTGCATAGTTTCAGTATTTTTTAAAATCATTGAGATCTTTACATTTATTTGTTTATTTTTACTTTTGATACTAGGGATTGAACCCAGGGGCATTTTACACTGAGATAAAGCCCCAGCCCTTTTTGTTCTTTATTTTTATATATTGTTTTATTTGACACAGGTTCCCTCTAAGTTGCTTAGGGCCTTATTAAGTTGAAGCTGTTGCCTTGAACTTGTGATCCTTCTGCCTCAGCCTCCAGACTCACTGGGATTACAGGCATGCACCAGGGTGCCCAGCTGAGATCTTTATATTTAAAATACACACACACACACACACACACACACACACACACACACACACATACACAGACCCTGCCAGGACCATGTGTTATATACAACATACAGCATGTGGCAACCAATTATTTCAAACAATAAATCAGGCACCTTCAAAAATTGCTTCAATTTAAGATATAATGCAACTGCTAAATAAAATAATGTTCAACTTTTAATTCTATAACTTTCTTTCCCTAAAAACTTGAAATATTGAAATATTTCTTGAGTTATAATAACCCTTTCTACACACTAATATGGCACTTTATGTGAGAAGTAAAACTATAATATTAAAGGAAACAGAATAAATGGTTAATAGCAGTGACTAAAGTCACAGCAACCTATATCTGAATGCACAGTCCTGACTACTAATTCTATGGTTACCATAAAGTTATTTAACTCCTCTAAACATCAGATTTCTCATATGTCAAATGGAAGCAAATATACTATATAAGTGGAAGGTTTAGTCATATCATGTATATATAACACTTAAATTGCACATACTCTACTAACTAAAACAAAACAGCCAATGGCATTGATTTTCAAGCAAACGGAGGGAAGAAATTAAGGAATCTTTCAGCTTCTGAGTAATGACCAAATTTCTCTGTTTAACATATTTTTATCCAAATAAGTCAAAGGAATAGATACTTAGTTTGGGAATAATGCAAGATGTTATAAATTACCCTGTCACTAAGTTAGGCAGAAGGAACAAATTTTAATACAAACTTTGGAGCTGGGGAATAAATAGGAAAACAAGGTCTTGCTGGGTCTCTGTTGAGAGACCCATATGCTCTCACAATGTCCTAAACAAATGTGACTAAACAAATGCCTATCACTGCCCTAAGTAATTAGAACAAAATATTAAACTATAGGAATAACACTAAACCTGGTCCATGACCAAGGACTGATGAAGTATCTCTAGGAAAAGAGCTTAACCTTCAATACTCTGAACTCTTTAAGTTTTGGTTCCTTACTGAGAAGCCAACAAATATGGCTGAGTCTCACAATTCCATGAAGCAGTGATATTTTCAAGGCAATGATGGTAGAATTTGAAATTGACCAACCTAAGTCCATACATTTATTAAAGAAGAAGAAGAAGAAGAAGAAGAAGAAGAAGAAGAAGAAGAAGAAGAAGAAGAAGAAGAAGAAACATAATACAGAAGTAGGTGCAGGTGGTGGTAAATCACTGTGTTGGAACACTGAAGCAGATTCAATCACAACGATACAGTTTGTATTCTGCTCAGACTTAGTCTGTCTCAGACCTTCACATTTCATTAGCACCAAGATGGGGATGGATGGCTTCCCCGTGCTGACCCTAGGTAATCACTGGTTTTGAGAACACAAGGAACACTATTAATTCTGTACACCTCATAGGGAATGAATCACTAATAAGTCAGGGTTCTCCATTAAGATCATACCTATGTTGTATGGAAACAAAACATTTCTAGGGAATTCAGGACTAGTTTTTCTTGTCCAATCCTTGTAACAAGGAAAGGGATAAGGAAGAATATACTGCACCCTTCTTAGTCACATGTTGCTGTCATCAAATGAAATACTGTTCTTTCTGGGGTGAGGAGTGGGTGGAGAAGAGGTGGTGGTTAACTTATCTGGACACAGGATAGATGAGTCTTAGTAAAACAGAAAGGAAATATTGCTGAAATGTCATACACATACTAAAGCCTGAGCTGGGAGTTTATAGTCCCTTTCTTCCTTGTCTTCTTGTCAACTTTTAATTTGATCATCTAGATTTGAGAATATGCCCCAAATGCTTCTCCTACACTCCTGAAGACAAGGCGTATGCTCTGGCTAGATTACTCGAAGAAACTTTTTTTCTTGCCCTCAATATTTTTTGTCTAAATAACTTTATTGGTTTAAAATAAATATTTTCCTTATAACATGACATAGAAACCACTCCACAAAAATAAATCTGCTTGCCAGATGAATAAAATTATCTCAGTGACTACTGGAAAACAGGGACCATCCTATGTACTGTAAGCAAGGTAAACAAAGTAAAACCTTTGTTCCAGAATCCAAGTTCTTCAACTGACACACAGAAACCAAAACGCCAATTATCTTAGTCATAAAATCTTCTTTAGCCTAAACTTCACGAAAAGAACAAGAAACAGTCATTAGCTAATAATAAATATGAATACTTAAACTACTAAAAGAGTACCCAACACATAGAAGACCATACCTAAAAATTTGTAGAATTAATAAATGAATGAATGAATAGTAATTTTAAAAAATGGCTGCTGATTTAACCAAGATTAGGGCAAGAAAAGGTGTCAGAAATATACAGGTTAGAAACCAAGCACGGTGGTGCACACCTGTAATACCAGTGACTCAGGGAGGCTGATGGAGGAGGATCACAAGTTCAAAGCCAGCCTCAGCAAATTAGCAAGGCCCTAAGCAACTTAGTGAGACCATGTCTCAAAGTAAAAAGAAAGGCTGGAGATTTAGCTCACTGGTAAAGTGTCCATCATTCAATCCCCCGGTATAAAAAAAGAAAAGAAAGGAAGAAAAAAAAAAAAGAAACCTAGGGATTATAAAATTTCTTCAGATATAGATGATAAAAGCCATTTTTTTCAAATGTCTGAATGCTTAAAGTGATATGAAAGTTCATTTTGCTGAATTATAAGGCAATGTAAGGAGGAGCCATTCAGTACCTTGGATAGCTCCAGGAAGGCATTCACTCTAAAGCCCCAAATCTAAACATTTGTTTCTTCCAAGTGGAATTAATCTTGTTAAAAGGTTCTTCACTTTTATGCCTTATTCATTCTGCATAAAAACAGGAAACACTACTCTGTTTTACCCCTGCCACAACACATACAACATACATTCTCATATTTTTCAAAATGGAGTACCTACGGTCCTGATTGGGGAATACACCTGTCACTTCAGAAAGCTAATCCAGGGAACCTTATCTCTTGCTATTTGACAGCTCATTCAAAGAAGGCTCTCTCTCCCCCAGACACAGAGCAAGGGATTTACTCACAGTATCTGATTAATGAGTTATCTGAAAGTTGGAATAAAACATATTACAAAACCATAATTCAGTGTTATAGATTGAAATCTATAAATCTCTGTCTGTAAAACTCTACTGAACCAACTTGCTAACTCTCCATAAGCACTTGCATAAATGACACACCCACACATGAGCTTGTTGTGTCATTTATAATCAATTTCATGATTATAAAGTACCAAGAACCTTAAAGAAAGAAAGATATTATTTGATATGTCTCAAAAATATACATGGCTAAAAAGTAAAATACTGGCAAACAGGAGATTCTCATCTTATTATTCTACTTTCTTTGCCTGCCTACTGAGTTCCTAAAAGTCTATACATTTCTCTACTATGCCAGTCATTGTAGGGTTAGATATTTGCATAGCTTCATTCATATTATATTACAAATTCCTTTAGAGGAGGGAGTGTGTTAATTATCTTTGTATCATTAATAATAACTAACAGTATCCTGGACATAATAAGCACCCAATAACTGTTTATTAAATTGAAATTGAAATAACTTATGTCTGTTTTATTAAACTCTTTTTTCTCAGAGTAGTATGGATGGGATTTATTCCAGTACATAAACTGTTATTGTAGAGAAAAAAAAGGGAAACACGGTTGCTCCTGACAGCAAACATAACAAAGAGATTTTAGGCATCTGGAAATATTTACCCCATAAAGAATCCTATGAGAGAAAGTAATACAAACCATGCATTTCTGATGAGAAATCACTGAGGATTCCACTTGTGTTTTCTTCTTTAGAGTTACATTTTAAACTCTGAAAATCATGTATTATAAGGACCCAGCAGGAAAGTACAAAAGCAGTTGATCTCTTGGAGAAAATGTAAAGTCAAAAGAAAAGATTGGCTAGAAAGAAAGACAGACGGAGGAGAAGGAGGAGAAAGCAAGGACAAGGAGAGGTATGATAAATTTAAAAAGAAGGTGTGGTTAAAAGGTGGTCCTGGAGAGCAATGAAAGTTTCATCTCAATGACTAGTGGGGAAGTCAGTAAAAGCAGCATCACCCCAAAAACTCCTAAGTAGAAAAGAAGTTTGTAGTCTGCACACGGACTGTGTAACATAGAAAAGAGGAATGATAAGCATGACTTTGTTTTTGCTTGTTTAAGAATACTTCTTCAGTGAATGCTGCAATGAGATGTTTTGGGAGTGCTCACTTAGATTGTATGCAATAGACTCTCAATTTAAATTACCCCAATAATTTCTAAAATTCCCCAAGATGTCTTGATCTACTCTTACCAAAACTAGATATGCTGTAAAATTTTAGTCTTATAGAATTTTGTATTTTGCATGCCATTATCCAATACTTTAAAACAGTTACTAACAGGTTGTCTCTCCCTCTGGAGATAGCCCACATTCTCCCTTGAATGTATATTCCTTGCTTAATCCCCAAAGATTTGCACTCTCAAGATGGCCCCCATTCTCCTTTGAATGTGTATTGCATATCTTCTCTCCTAAAAAAGAAAAAAAAAAATCAGTCTCTCTGAAAAAAAGTAGTTGTTAGGAATTTGGGGCATTCACTTTCAAAAATTAAGTGCCACTGAGTGAGGTCCTTTTTAATTTCAGCAGGTTTTCTGTTTCACTGGAGATCAATTCCACAAATGTTTTTATTCAGGCATTTAAAGCATCATCCCACAATGTCTCTAGTCTGATTTAAAAACTAAAATTGTGCAGCATAGTTCCAAATTTTCTGAAGAGACTATGCTAGTTAATCTACTTCATTTTCCCCTCCATCTGCAAAGACTAAGCTTCATTTCTCTTTCCTGCCTCAAGAACACCTAGTCCTTACATTTTAAGAAACAGAACTTGAGAGCATTTGTTGCCAAGATCCTTATTATAATACAGCTAAAATATTCCCCTTTGAGTGCTGGTTGGTGCTATTGTTAACACATGCCTTTCTAACTCAGATATGATTAAGGATAGGTTATTTACTGAAATATTTAAATTTAATATAGTCAGGTCCTCATACTACCTGGGAAAGAAAACCTGTAAATTGGGTGGTTGGGAGCTGAGAATAACATATACCAGTGGGATTTTTAAAAATCTCCTTGCCAAACCTTAGGTTTCATTCTTGACTTGTTGCCTCTGCTTTCTGCAGAATCAGAAATCTATGCAAGGATGACTTCAAAAGCAAGGTTTTGGACTGGGCTGTGGATGGTAACAGCCTTGCCACAAACACCCAGCACATTCCACACTTCCCAAAGGCTAAGAATAAAGCAAAGACTGAGATAGAGCTGTGAAAGTAGAATCTTCAAAGCTCAAATATAAGCCCAGGGACCACAGAGAGGTTTCACTGCCCATGAGAGGATTAAAATAAATAAATAAATAAATAAAAATAGCATAGTAATGTCTTGCTAAACCCCCAAATGAACAAGAATATTAAATTTTTACTAAACAATGAATCAAATCATTTTTTAAAAAAGATCTAAATGTAAACCAAGCTTTTTATAATTCTAAAATAAATGGTGGTAATGTGATGAGATAGAAAACACACTAGACTGAAAATTGGGACATTCTGGATTATTTTTCCATTTTAGTTTCTTCAGCCATGTACCATCAAACAAATCCCCAAACCCTCTGGGCATTGGGCTTCTATTTTGTCATCTGGAAAATGAAGAACTTGGACTAGAAAATAAATGCATTTACTTCCAGGAATAAATAGGCATTCATTAAGTTTGAGCTTAAATCTGTCTTGTATTTGAATAGTTCTAAAAAGAGAAAACATTTTGTGTATTTAATACATGTGTTCTAGGTTTTAGAATTTATACTCTAGTTCCTCGTAAGATTAATGTACTTTTGTTTTTCTTTCCAAATAGCAACAGATGATGGGGATGAGTGCAAAGACCCAAATAAATGCAAAAGATCATATAACCAGTCCCAATTCCATTTTCCTCCAAAATCTTGCAAAGCTACAAGAAGTGGAGGGTAAAAGCCAACCTGGCGGCTGCTGGCTTAAGGGATGCCAAGAAATTCTCTCACAACTCCTCTGAGCAAACCGTGTCAGCAGTGGGAGAATGCATCCTTCAGCATCGTACATCAGAAAGCCCAAATCAGCGTGTGAAACAGGGTGCCAAGAACTGGATTTAAATTGTTAGAACCACAAGGGCTCAGAACTCTGCCTTTCCTTTCCCTCTGCAGGCCATGATTCTACACCTAAGGTAAAGACTAGAGTCAGACTGTTCTCAGTGCTGTGGCACTGTCCTGGCAGCCTTGTGCTCCTAATGAGAGGCCACAAGATGCTAATGCAGCAGTCTAAAACATTTAGCTACATAAAAAATTAAAAACAGCTCAAGCAAACCCCATGAGGATCCAAGCACTGAGAGTGACATATTCCCTAATGATCAAATCTAAGTTTGGCCCACTAGGACATACTATTTCTCTTAGAATAGAATACCTTAGTATTAGGCAATATTGTAAGTAATGGCATTTGCAAGGAAAGAAAAATAAATATTGAGGTGTGATCCTCAAGGAAGAATATCCTTAAGAAGAGGTGGCAAACATATGCTATTTCCCTGTGCCTTTCACATAGCAGACAGTACTAATCAATAATAGTTTTTTCAGTAATACCATGGTCCCACAGCCTCACAATCTATCTTAACTGAAAGTACCTACCCATTGACCTGAGTTGGCATGAGAGAGAAAACCTATTTCTTACCTTTTTTCCAAGAGAAAGCATCTAAGAATCATGGCACTGTGCTCATCCTTAGAGCTCCATCATTAAATATCACTGGGAAAGTTGCTTCATATCTCTGGACATCATAATCTTTATCAATAAAAATTTCAGGTTAAGGACTGGTTATCTCTGTGTTCCCTTTGTGTATTCAAGTCTTACATATTTATACTTTTAATCAACAAGTATATTTATGAATAATTGAAAAAAGCATGACTATCGCGTAGCTCTAAGAAATGAGGTTACTCGTTGAAGTCATAAAGCATCATCATCATTTTTTCTTCCTGACAGAGCTGCAGATACTAATTATAAAATTCTCTGTCCAACAGTGCTTATTTAAGCCAAGAAATACATCATAGTACAACTCCTTCACAGATGAGGAATTAGATGTTCAGAGGGGTTAATTGATTTGCATAAAATCTCGTAGGTCAATCTGCATATCCAGATTGTGATTATTAACAACAAGTTTATTAAAGATAAGTTTTCATGAGGTTTGGAAAGTAAATGTAAAACTGTTCTAAATCTACTGACAAGTCAGTACCTTCCTCTACCGCTGTTAGTCTTCATGCTTTCTTGATTATCATAATTTCTCAATACTTGAGTACTTTTAGAGTACCAACATTCTGTTTGTTTGTTTTTTTTTTTAATGTCTTAGGGTCTCTTATCCATTAGGCACATTGATTTTATCTGTCCATTTTTACTTGAATTTGCAAATTTACTATTTTTGAAAGGCTAAAGTGTTTATTCGTGGGCAATGTACATCATTTGCTACATCATAACTGCTAAATAAGACCTCATCTAACACAAACCCTGCAGAACTCAAAAGACAACCAAGTGCTGCCATTTTTTATTGTCTTTTACCTGTATATAGTTTTTGTATCTGCATCCATGAGCAGTAATTAACTTCCTAAAAATGATGGTAATATGACATAAAATGATATTATTATTGTTTCTCTGTACATCTTTGCTACCTTCTCTTGAGTCCAATATTCAAGTCCTTTATGGAGATTTGGTAATAAAGAAACCAGAGGCATTTCAGATTGTATATAAAATACAATGATAATAAATTCACAAGTGACCATATTCTTAAAGGATTATAATCCAGAACATCATAACAATGGAAGAAATTATTTAGAAGAAAATTATTTAGAAAAAATAAATGTTAAGTGGAGAGTTAAACAGCAGACTTAAATTCTATCCTCAACTCTCACATTAACATTAGAAACTTGCACACCTTCTCATTTCCTTAGACTTCAGCTTCAAGTTAAACTTTCTAAGATCACATTCATATTTATTATTTTATGACTAATACTGCATGGGCAGTCTCTAATACCCACATCTATGTTCAGTACCTCTCTGGATAGTTAGATAAATTTAAATTTTGCAGCATATAGCAGCCATTGGTCCATGTCACCCAGAGTGACAGAGTGACCCATGCCAACCTGGCAGGCAGAGCCCTCTAATCTGGGACTAATTTAGAATATCTTATGGTGATAATAGCAGCCTGCTTCTAGAAGAGATAACAACACAAAACTTCTTTTCTCCACCTTCAGTCTTTACAAACTGAAGACCTTACTGTCTACAATTTTGTCCAATGTAAAGGGCCAGCATCCCAAAGCATGTGGGAAATGTCTACCACTTCATAGAGCACAGATCTCAGAACCAAGAAAGGACCTTAGAGATGTTCACATTTGCTAACCCAGTCCTTCCATATTAAGGTAAGAACCTGAGGTGTGGAAAAGTAGAAATGCCAGGATCAGATGAACATTTGTTTTGTTTTGTTTTTATTTTTGTTTTAATAGGGATTGAACTCAGGGGCATTTTACCACTGAGCCACATCACCATTCCTTTTTATTTTTATTTTTAAAATTATGAGACAGGGTCTCAATAAGTTGCTAAGACTGGCTTTGAGCTTGCAATCCTCTCCAAGATGTTGGGATTATAAACATGTGCCAAAATGCCCAGTTGAACCAACTTTTTGATTCCCAAGTCTGTGTGCTCATGGTAGGGAGGTAAGAAAAAATATAGAAATTGATGATTTTTTTTAAAAAAATATTTATTTCTGTGTTTTAGTTGTACACAATGCCTTTGTTTTTACGTGGTGCTGAGGATCGAACCCGGGCCGCGCACGTGCTAGGCGAGTGCTCTACCGCTGAGCCACAACCCGAGCCGGAAATTGATGATTTTTAACATCAGTATGTTATGATGTGTGGTTATTTATGTAGTATTTTCTAAACATCTACAATGAACACTTTTTAAAATCTGCACATAGTTGTTATATTGAGGCAATGTGGTATGATCATTTGCCCTAGAACTGAAATCATGTCTCCTCCATTTTGATCGTTAACCTCTTTGCATTTCATTTTCTTTCCCATAAAATGGTATTAAAGATATCTTTGTTAAATCATCTTTGAAAGTCAAAAAGAGTTAACTAATTACTAGTACTGTGTCTTCAAACATTCCTTAGTAGACCAAAATGTATATATCATTTAATGATCAGAACAAATTATTACAAATTAAAAGACCTCTTTAGTGTGGCCTAACTCCAAGTTAGATTCTAGTAGAAAGTCCTAAGATATGGGAGGTCTTACAGACACTTAAATATATGCTCCCATAATGTTCCTGAAGGACATTCTTCTTCCTTGGGAAGACTCTTAGAGCCATTCTTCATGGAAACATGGAGGGGGATTTGAAAAGACAATAGATTTGTTTCTTTTCTTTTTTTTTTTTTTTTAATAAAACTAATACAACAGAAAGTTGTTCTGGTTTTTCTGAATTCGAGATGGTATCAGATAGGTTTCAAACTTACCACTTCCCAATAGTAATGAAGAAACAATTTCTGAGAGCATTAATCTAAACATAGTTATTGAAACTGACATGGGTCCACAATTTTAAAAATAAATATCACTTGGGAGAGGTATGGGTCAATATAAGATCCAACTATTTGTAAACATATCTTGAAGTCTGCCTCTACAGAAATCTTTTTAATTTTTTTTTTTTTTTTTTTTTTTTTTTTTTTTTTTTTTTTTTGTGGTACCGGGGATTGAACTCAGGGGCACTCGACCTCTGGGTCACATCCCCAGCCCTTTTTTGTATTTTATTTAGAGACAGGGTCTCACTGAGTTGCTAAGTGCCTCGCCATTGCTGAGGCTGGTATTTTTAAAATTTTAATGCATTCTAATATCCCAAGCTTTTAGTCCACAAATGAGAGCAAGCTACATAACACATCTGTAGAGACATTATCATTTACTGGTTATATCACTATGTTGTCTATAGGAGTTGTAAAAACATTGGAAATAAACTCTCCATTTTATTGGTGAGAAACTGGAAGCAGAGAGGTTATGTGACTTTTTGCTGAAAGTAAAAACCAAATGGAAGCTAAGACTGGGTTAGAATGCACACCATGAGGCTTCAGGCTCTGTGGTCTTACCAGTAGCCACATGATCCCACTTTACCTTTTAGAACAGGCAGTTAGCAAGGCTCAGGATTAGAAGAAACCACTCCTTTGTAAGTGCCTATTGTTGCACCTTCATATTCTAAAACAATTCCACAGATCTGTCCATGTTCTACCTTACTTCTCCTAAATCAGAATAGCTTCTTGATATTTGGAGGTGAAGTATTAGAGACTAAGACTAGGGATGCTCTACTACTGAACTACATACCCAAGCCTTATTATTTTTTTTTTATTTTGAGATACAATTTAATTAAATTGCTCAGGCTGGAGAATAGCTTCTTAAATGACTTTATTCTTTCATGATTTTTTGAAATATCATTTAATTTTGCTCTGTCCCCAGAATCAGAAAATACTAATAAATAATGGTTTCAGGTAAATTATACACTGTTTTTTTCTCCTTTGTTACCAAAGATATCCATAACTATATGCATGTCTTTCTCAATAAAGGACTTTGATTTCTACATGTAGCATATCTAATCAAGATCCACAAAAAAAGAAAAATGTGTCATAACTTTATTTCATTCTAACAAGATGTCAATAGTTTCATCTTCCCACATGGATCACCTAGAAGGGGTCTCCTAGGAACTAACCTAAATTTAATAATGTACTAAAAGAAAAATCAGCCTAGGGATATGGGCCATGGAGGAAGAAAATATTTTTGTTCCTATGTCAAATCAGTGATCTAAATTTCTTATTTCAGATCAATAAGGAATTTAATCTTGAAATTGAATCACAATGGCAGCACTGGGGAAGCTGTTTCTTCAGCTTCTCAAATACCACTGTATACAGAACTATGAAATGACATGTGGGACAATGTCTTGATGCTGTTTGAGCTTATAATTGTTATCAAAATATAATAAGCTAAGAAATCTTAAGTTCTATACTTCCCTTTACTCCAACAAATATGGCATATTGGCTCTTACATGAAGAATCTAAGCAACTCTCTCAGAGTGCATTTACTACAGATGCACTTACTACTGATAAAGTATACAATGTAAAGTGGTCATGGAAATTTCTGAGCAAGCTAATAGTAATTAAATACTTAAAATACAAGAAAAAAGCTTAAGGGAATTCTGCCTGTTATTGCTGTTAAAAACACAGAGTCTTCATGCTCTATCATTCTATAATTATACACACATTAAACCCCTATCAGTAAATCCTATACTCTGAGAGAGTTGCTTAGATTCTTCATTTAAGAGCCAATATTCCATATTTGTTGAAGTAAAGGGAAGTACACTTTTTTTTTTTTTTATTGTCAACCAATTAAGGGTTTGGGGGGTTTATTGTATTTGCAATAGGAAGTCAGCTTATTAAGAAGGGTCCAACTTATCTAATTTAGAGATCACACTGGAAAATATTTAGGTATCAAAAAGCCATGCATTGATAAAAGTAGAGGGATCAGTTAGGGGGCTGTTCCAATGGTCCTGAAAAGAGATGATGGCAGTTTGGAATATACACTATGATAAAAAGAACGTAGGGGAACAAAAATCAAAAGAAAAATCCAATGATAAGGGAAGTACACTTAATAATAAAGATGTTACAACTAACATTCACAGAATGCTTATTAGCGCTTAGGATTATTTATATGATCCTTATAACCACTAAGTAAGAAGCTGAGTGTAAAGAGGCTAAATAATTTGCTAAAAGTTACTTCTACAAACTAGAATGTAGAAGACCCTAGCTTGTCATTTTAGGTCCATATGATTCCAAAACACATTTTCTAAAACATTCATTAATGACCTTTATGAGAACGTTCCTGTGGTCAATCATCAAGAACAATCATAAGTTGGAGAATATAATGCTAAGTGAAGTTAGTTAATCTCAAAAATCCAAATACCGAATGTTTTCTCTGATATAAGGAGGCTGATCCACAGTGGTGTTGGGTCGGGGTACATAGGAGAATTAGAGGAATGCTAGAAAGGTCAAAGGGGAGGGAGGTGAAGGAAGGGAGCAAGGGGGGAGGCAGGGGGAAAAAGAAAAGGTGGTTGAATAAGATGGATGTCATTATCCTAAATGCATGATTGAAGATTTGAATGGTACAAATATACATTATATACAAACAGTGTTTTGTAAAAAGATGTTCTATATGTTTATTATGAATTATAATGCATACTACTATTATAAATACAACAACTTTGAATTAAAAAATAAACCATAATCATCATGGAGATATTCGGAATTACAGGCTAAGGAGCCTACTGCACACAGATTGCTAAATAAACCAAATTTTATGGTATTAAGTGTTCACAAAGAGAACACATCTGTAATGAAAAATGGGGAAAATTCTGCCAAAGAATAGCCCTTCATGGTGAGAAACATCTAGATTCAAAATATGCATGGCACTTTCCTACCCTAGATCTACATTAAATGATGAGGCCTTTCAGCATCAGCTGAACCTTCAGAGGAATTTTTCAAAGAAGAATCACACATTGAATCTGACTCAAAATAATGAACACAACTTAGGACTGAAAGATTATTTCCTATCAACCTGCCTAAATCTAAATTATAGTTTTAAAGAACATATAAGGATATATGGCTAAAGTAAAATGAAAGTCTTGGAAAAAAGACAGCCTCTTCAACAAATGGTGCTGGAGAAACTGGAAATCTGTGTGCCACAAATAAACTAAACCCCTATCTCTCACCATGCACAAAACTCAACACAAAGTGGATCAAGGACCTGGGAATTAGACCAGAGACCCTGCACCTAATAGAGGAAAAAGTAGGCCCAAATCTTCATCATCTCAGATTAGGCCATGAATGCCTTAACAAGACCCGTAAAGCACAAGAATCAAGAATCAATAAATGGGAGGGATTGAAAATAAAAAGCTTCTTCTCAGCAAAAGAAACAATCAATGAGGTGAAGAGAGAGCCTACATTTGGGGAGCAAATTTTTGCCACATGTATGTCAGATAGAGCACTAACCTCCAGGATATCTAAAGAACTCAAAAAACTTACACACACACACACACAAAAAAAAAATCCAAACAACCCAATCAATAAATGAGCTAAGGAGCTAAACAGACACTTCTCAGAAGAAGATGTACAATTGATCAACAAATATATGAAAAAATATTCAACATCTCTAATAATTAGAGAAATGCAATTCAAAACCACTCTAAGATTTCATCTCATGCCAGTCAGAATGACAGTTATCAAGAATACAAACAACAATAAGTATTGGAGAGGATGTGGGGAAAAAGGCACACACTCATACATTGCTGGTGGGACTGCAAATTGGTGCAACCACTACAGAAAGCAGTATGGAGATTCCTTAGAAAACTTGAAATGGAACCACCATTTGACCCAGCTGTCCCACACCTCAGTCTATATCAAAAGGACTTAATGCAACCGAATCAATGTTTATAGCAGCTCAATTCACAATAGCTAAACTGTGGAACCAACCTAGATGCCCTTCAATAAATGGATAAAGAAACTGTGGTATATAAACACAATGAAATATTACTCAGCAATAAAAGAGAATAAAATTATGGCATTTGCAGGTAAATTGATGGAGCTGGAGAATATCATGCTAAGCAAAGTAAGGTAATCCCCCAAAAACCAAGGGTCGGATGTTCTCTTTGATAAATGGATGCTGATCCATAATGGGGTGGAGGGGTATGGAGGAACTTTGATTGGGCAAAGGGAAGGGAGGGCACGGAGGGGGCGTGGGGGCAGGAAAGATGGTGGAATGAGATGGACATCATTACCCTAGGTACATATATGACTGCACGTATGGTGCGATGCTACATCGTGTACAATGAGATAAATGAAAAGTTGTGTTGCAATTGTGTACAATGAATCTAAATGCATTCTGCTGTCACATATATTTAATTAGAATAAATATTTTTTAAAAGTGAAAGTCTAAAAAGAAAAAAAACATAAATTTATCATTTGCAATTGGACTTATATTTTATTTTCATCTTAAATAAGGTGTACATGTTTGCTACTATGGCCTGTTAGTTTTTACCTACCTATTAAAAACTTTGTTTTCTAAGAGAAAGAAAATAATGTAAATATTTAACAATAGGTGGTGCATTAAAATATGGAATAAGATATACTCCATGTTTGTATAAATATGTCAAAATTGACTCTACTGTCATGTATAACTAAAAAAAAATAAATAAATAAAAATGAAAAAGAAAAAAATTTGGAATATCCACAACTTATTATAGCCATTAAAAACCATACTAAAATAACATCAGGGTAAATTTTTCAAACTATATTAATTGAATAAAAATAATTTAAAAGAGTACTTATAGTATGATTAGGAAAAAAAAATTAGACCATGCATAGGTTTTAAAAAGAATCCTACATGAGTTTAGCTTAAAATGCTAACACAGTGCTCATTTGGCAGTAGGATGATAGATTTTTTAATTTTTTTATTTGATTTGTTCCTGGGGGTTTTTTGTTTCTTTTTTCCCTGTTTTTTTTCTTTCTAACCAAGTTTTATAATGTGAAAATATATTATAAGAAACTTGATTTGGTTAACTAGTAATTATTTCCAGAAACAAGATAGAACAGCAATTAAAAACATGAAGTCTGAAGTTACCTGGATTCAAAACCAGACTCCAAATTATTAGCTGTGTAACTTTGCCTAAGTTACATAAAATTCTGTCCCTCATTTTCCTCATATATAAAATAAGAGTAATATTCATTTCTACATAGTGGAGCCATTGTGAAGATTAAATGAGTGTGTATGAGGAAACATATATATACATATATATGTATACATATATGCATATATAACAATAAAATTAGCAATATCATAAAAAACAGCAATTGCTAATATATATATATGTGTGTGTGTGTAGCATTAAATCAGTATTCTTCAATAAAAAAATAATCAGAATACTGATTAAACCAATGGCCTTGCTATGAGAAAACATTAATTTATATTTTAATCAAAATAAAGCAAATGACTTGCCTTTGAAGCAAGAAGTGTATTCACATATGTGTGTGTATATATATGTGTGTGTGTGTGATTACATATATATATATATATACATATATATATATGTATATGTATATATATATATATATATATATATATATTCACCAATATCACCATTGCATCTGCCAAACATGCACTGAGTCTAAACTGAGGACTATTCTCCATAAGTACAGACATAAATTTATGGCAATTTTAATAATACTAGAATTTTAGAATAAACATTGTAATCATTCTGTTTTAGTTCTTCTTTCCCTTTATATCTATAGATGATCCTTTGGATGCTTCTCTAGGTTTGCCGCATTCATTACTGTGTTACACAAAAGAAAATGATCTGGGTGTTAGTTAAGCAGCTGATGAAAAGAAAGCATTTATATGATAATTCAGTTTTTATTTTTCTTGCTACAACAATAAAAGCCTCCCTGAGACCAAGCCTTCCCTCATCAACCTGGTGCCTAACCCAAGCATACACAGGGTGGAACACCCACCCATTTATGTCTCTTAAGCAAAAAGTATACTCTGAGGTGTAGGCCTTACATATTTTGTTTCCCTGCTGTTACATCAACCCCAAAGCTCCAACCATCAAAAATATTCCTTGGCATACAGTAGGCTTTTTAAAGTTCACTTTTCCTGCATGAATGAAGCATTTTAATTTCTTACAGTATACAGAAATATAAGAAACTATAAACATATGTTTCATAGTGCTAAATTGTGAAGTGTTATTCTTTGTATCTGTAACATTAGCTCCATAGCTAGCTCTAAAAAATATTTTAAATGGGAGGTAAAGTGGCCTGACAAGGTCCCATAGTTTGTGGACAAGGAGGAAATGACAACTGTAGGAAACGATGTTTGCTGTCTATATATGGCCTGATACTCTTCCCCAAAATAGAATTCTGGAGGTCATTTCTTTAAATATGTGATGAACCACATGCAAATTCAATTTTATCTTGTTCTTAAGTTAGATTAAAATAAAATAAAAATAACCCAAAATTGTCTTGACTGAGCATAAAAAGAGTAATTTTCAATTTAGTTCATTGAATAAATTTAAATCAAATGAGCTGATAGGGATTTACAGACACATTTGGAAAATATAAAACACACCTCAAACATAATGCATAACTGCTGTTATTGATCTCTTTCAAATCCTGCTTTACATTTGAGAAACATTACCTTAACAAAGAGTCAGTAAGGGCAATCAGTTCCCATATATTCCCCTTTTAGTTCCCATGACACTAAAATAATGTTTGTTTCCTGAATTCTATCTGCTCCCCCCCATCACAGGCCACCTTTCTACTCTGTGCCTGGACTTGGGCACAGGAATGATAGTCACAGTTTCCTGTTCAGCTTTCTGTCCTACTTGTCAAAGCTTCTGCTCAGAAAGCACATTGGTTCTCTGGGCAATGTTTCAACTGTCAATCCTTGGAGGACAACTCCCACACCCGAACCTGAAACCCTGCATAAATTTCTGAGCCACAATCCCTCATCTCCATTTTTCCAGTGTGTGTTTTGAATTTACTACCATTTCTCTCAAGTTAAAAATGCTTAGCACCAAACTCACATTTCCTCTTCTGTCTTTTTAATTCAGATTTTACTTTTTTCATGAGACTAAAAAAATTCCATGATAAGTCTTCTTAACAGAGTGCCATTTTTGGAGACTAAATGGATAGAGTCTCTGTTCTCTGTAAGTATTCAGCATTGTAAGGAAATAAAATGAGGGAAAAGCACAATGGAGGAAAAGAGTCAACAACATTTTTATGATTTACACAATACGAGGTTGGAGGGGCTTCCTTGTGGTGATGGCCCAACATCTTTGAACACTTTCTGACATTTTGGAATTCTCTCACAGCATGAGTCCAGTTTTTTGAAGCCAGAAAATTCAAAAACTATCTCACATCTGGGACCAAACCAGACAGAATGAGCTTTCTGGCAGAAGCAGTTGGGAGGCATTTGCTTTCTCAGCTTCAGGAGGCCCATCCCTGGCACCACAGAAGCAAAGAAGCCATGTAGGAAGCGGGAGGGGCTGGGTGTGGCTGTGTAGCCCCAACTCAGGAGCTCTGGCGATTTCCCAAGATTCTGGGTGCTTATTAATAACTGTCACTACATTGAGTTTTTCTGATTAAGCTTTCCTGTGTGCATTCTGTAATTTCCAACAGAAAGGTCTGTCCAATACAACACATTAAAGTACTGAAATTCTGCTAATTTTCAGAAGCGTCAAATTGAGCATGAAGTAAAAGTGGCTGGTTTCAAAAACAATTGCATTTATCTTCACCCTAGGCCACTTTTGCACACCATGCTATGCTTGCCAAGTTTTAGGGCCACACAAAATTCAGACTTCCATGAAATGGGAATACTGAAGCTCTTAGTTCAGATGAGTAAATATTTCACCATGATTTATTTCCTTAAGAGTATACAGTGTTTCTTCTTAAAAAATAATTTAGGATAGTTAATGTGCTGACAGTAAGTTATAAAAATATGTTTCTTTACCCCTGAGGGTAAAATAAACCAAAAAACTGTAAAATTCAGTCTCCTAAATAAGCATATCAAGGCCACCAATAATCAGTTTGCTTTGGTTATGAGTACAGCATAATAGTTAGCAGCATGAGCTCTGGAATCAAAGTAGCTGAATTTGAGTCCCAGTTCTATCATTCAGTAATTTTGTCACCTTGAGCAATATAAATCATATGTCCACACATTAGTTTCTTTATCTGTGAAACAAAAACAATTACAGTATCTACTTCAAATGAGTTTTGTAAATATTGTATAAAAATAGATGGAAGGTACTTAGCACATTGACTAGCACATATTTAGCACTTAATAAATGTTAGCCATTGTGACTATTAGTAGTGTTATTAGCAAATATGATACTGAAGATGCTATAGCAGGCAAAGCCTTTCAGAATTCAAACATTTAAGTCCTAAACTGGATGTCTATTTAGTAGAGTCATTTAATATTAAAGATCTCCATTATTCCAAATGTCTTCCCTTGTTCTTTCAGGGAATTATTACTTTTGAAACTAAATTGCCCACACTCCTTGGATGAAAAAATGCACCTGGGATAAGTTGCCTGACTGAGAAACCATATAGTTCTTGATG
The DNA here is from genome assembly GCA_025594165.1 of Tamias sibiricus. NCBI lineage: Eukaryota > Metazoa > Chordata > Mammalia > Rodentia > Sciuridae > Tamias > Tamias sibiricus. The sequence goes on from CM046661.1 coordinate 70,802,731, forward strand.
GGCTGCTGTTTGCTTTGTGCCTAAAAACAGCTTTTCTACACCGGTACCCCTTCGAGGTTATTTTGGCCTCAGATTAGAAGGACAGTGAGCTGCTGCACTGTCATTTATAGAGGGCCTCAGAGTTTCCAAATATTCCCTTCAAGCCAGTGTTTCTAGTTGGGAACCATTTCCAGTGGCTGAGGGAAAACAAATATTTGTCTTGGGATAGCTGGGCTCCACACATTTTGCAAATGTTTTTTTTTACCTAATACTTCCCTGGGAAAAAATAACATCTCCAGCAATGTTAACTTAAGAAGTTCTCATTTGGCAAAAAAAAAAAAAAAAAAAAAAAAAAAAAAAGAAAAAGAAAGAAAGAAAAGAAAATGAAAAAAAAAAACCTGCTGCAGAAAAAGCATAATTTTGCAAAGGTATTTGCAAACATGTGTTGATTGCATCACCACTGTAACAATGTGATTAAAATGTGCTTTGGTTTGACACCTAAAGTTTCTTTTGTTTGACATCATAATCCAAAAACAATGGCTGTTACTCGTTTGCAATTATCATTCTTTTGAGAATTTGATCAATGTTCATTACCAAGACCTTAAAATAAGAGATTGACATATACAAATCTCTATGTTTGAATGCATGATGAACAATTTAAAGTTACACAAATAAATGTCCAATTAATTATCTGCTTATTGACATTTTATTAATAAAAACTCTCTAGATACTAGTATTTTGGTTCTTTGCCAAAAAAATAATCCCAGAGTTCATAATAATGACCTTGACTCTGTAAACCCTTTGAAACCCATCTATGAATACAACAGGGCCTTGCTACGCAAAACACAATCTTGAACCACCAACATAAGTATTCCGTGGGAGCCTGTTAGACATGCCGATCCCCAGACCCCAACCCAGACTACTGAATCAGAATACGTATTTTAACAAGATTCCCAGTTGATTCATATGCACATTAAATTTTGTGAGGTATTGATTTAACTTCACAGACAGTTAAGAACCTCTGATCTCCAAGATCTTTTCAATACCTGAATCATGGGTAAAGTTGAATTCCAATGTTGTCTTCTAGAAGGCCCAGTGGAACATACATGAATAAATTACAGAGTAAAGGCTGATCACTTATTCATTTATTATTTCAACAAATATTTATGGAGAATCCATCATGTGCCAAGCATTGCTGTAGTCACCGGAACAAAGCCCATTCTGGTGGGAGAATACAGACAACACATACATGGGTAAATATGTCATCTGTCACATGACAATTAGTGAGATGAGGTAAAATAGAGCAGGATAAATATGATAGGGAATGCTGCAGGGTGCTGGTTTTAAAACACAGTGGCCAGTGGAACCTCCTAGAAAAGATGGCATTTGAATAGACCTGAAGGAAGTGAGGAAGTGAGATCTGCACTACTGGAAGGAGCCATCCACTGGAGAGAAGGTAGGGTGAGGTAAGGACCCTGAAGCAGGATGTTAGGTACATCTGAAGACCAAGGAGGAAGCCTCTACCCTGGAATAGAAAAGCATGAGGGAGAAGGCTAGCAGATGAGATGAGTGAGGGGGGAAGAGTGTGATCATGTAAGTTCTAATTATAGTGAACGCATGTACCAACTGCAATAAAAGCATCAGGAGAGAGAGAGATGCACCCAGTACAGGTGGGTTCAGTGGAGAAGAAGACCGCCCCATCCCCCTATTTACATGATCTGGAAGCGTCTCTCCCAGAGAAGGAGGGAGGGTTTCAGAGACTGCTTGAAATACAACTTACTCACATCAGAAAACAATTTATTCTTTACTTTGGGGGAATTTATGTTGAAGATATAGTTGCTAAGTACCACTGGCAAAAACCAGATTCACTTTCAGAGGGTCTGGCACATACTTGGCAAGAAACATACTAAACTGGAATTAAATAATAATCCTATGACTGGCTATAATTCAGAGTTGTATCTTGGCTACCTATTTAGGCTTATGTTCATAATTATTCTAGACCACATTTTGACAGTATTCTAGCCATCTTGTCTGGACATCTGTTTGGGGAACTCTTCTGCCTTCGGCCAATGTGTGCTCTCATCTCAGACAGCAGGCCAGATGACCAGTACCATCTCCTTAATATTGAACATGAACATGTTGCGTTTTGGAGTCTACGCCAAGTTTTCATTGGGAAACACAGAGTTTGGTAACAAGGGAAATGTGCTCTTCTCATTGCCACATGTAAGCCACATGAAAGAAATTATGAACATACTGCTTAAGAAGTCACGCCAGCTTACAAATAATAGCAATCAGTTTGTACAACCTCTGTACATGGGATAATCTAATCCATACTAATCTCTCTCCATTATAGCAATGGAGATGCTGCAATCATTCCTTACACAGAAAGGCTTCAATCAAATTAATGTCCCATGTCAGCTCCATCTTAAAATATTTCCTCTTCTTCTTCTTCCAGAATGAAGGGTGAATAAATCTGTCTAGACTGAATGAGCCTCCCAAGGATTCTATATCTAATCCAGCCAAGAAGGAATTTGTAAGTAAAAAAAAAAAAAAGAAGAAGAAAGAAAGAAAAAAAAAAAGCTAAATAAACATAAGGATAACAAATGGAGACCATTACTCACTTACAGACAGGAATAATCCACTTTAAGAAAATTAATTTATAAAAAGAAAAATTAAGGGATTATGATTCACAGAAGGTTTCCTTTTCCCACTCAGTTGTCTGTGGAATATTGACATCAGATAGGCTCAAGGCAGGTCATTTACATATGAGAAAATAGTACCTAAATGAAGAAAAAAGACCTTGCTCAAAGATGTATACCTCTTTGTGGCGCAGAAAGCACCAGAATCCAGGCCTATCATCTCCCAGGCAGTCCGTCCCTCACATACAGGACTATCTACAGGATTACTATGTTTAGAAGCTCCTCTGATTGGCTTCAATATGTTTTCACAGAACATTAACTACTTGAGGGGGAGAAAAGAACTAAGAAACTCAGAGTTAAATGGCAGGAATCATTGTTAATTGAAAAATCAATCAGAAATGAAGATAAAGCACTCTGAATTCTAATGCAAATGAAAGGGAAAATTGAATTTGATATTTTAAAATTTAATTTTCACAATTCTCAGGAATAGGTTTATTGTAACATAGGAGGCACCCTTACAATATCAGCAATAATTCCAAGGAATCACCCCATCCACCTATTCCATCCTTGACCTACCTGAATGCTACAGGTGATTTGGAACAGAAAATGTGACAATTCAAAAATCTGACCTTGTAAGACCTTAGACCTTTTAGAAACACAATCAGCACAAAATGGAACTTCACACCTGAAATTGGAATAATATGAAGCAAAGAAAGAATGCCAAGAGAAAGTACAAGTCAGCTAACCCAAATTTGCTTTAACCCAAATGTTAACATTTACAAACTTGAGTTTAAAGGGTTTTGTCAGTCAACAAATCGTTTCTGAAAATGTGGCATAACATAAAACCAATGTACAGCACATCCATAACATGGTAACCATTTAAGATTTCCCTCAATGTATCCCAGTAAATCCTCTGCTTGTAATGACTCATCATCAGAAAACCCTTTTCACTGGCATGGCTATGCTTTCCCAGGACAGAGCAATGACCCTAGGATACTTGAGAGCCCCAGGTGTCTGCTTATGTCTGTATCACTCTGACACTGACATATTTTCTTGGGTTCTGGTTGTTCACATTGGTGATCTTCTCCAAAGAAGAATGTTACACTAGCAAGACTATTTTCTTCTCTAATGACCAAAGATAACACATGCCATTTTTAGTGACCTGCTTGGTAGAATCTTACATAATTTGAAAGACCTATTCACAGACAGAGCCCTTTCATTTTACAAACCAGAAAACTGAGATGTTTAATGATTGGCCCCAAAGCGATTACAGTCTATTTCTGCAAATCTAGGCCAGGAACTCGGGTCTCCTGGCTCCTTATCAGCTGCTGTTTCCATTGTGTCAAACCACCTCCTCCATGAGTCATCTCCCACTATAGGACAGAATTTTACTTTATCCTCCAAATCCAATTCAAACGGCCTACATTTTAACTCACCCATAATTACTAAATTGGACCAGAAGTTTAAAAGCAAGTGCTTTTTCTATTACAGTGGAAATTTTGGCTCAATAACTATAAATGTCTTACTCACAGCATTGTACAAAATGCCAGCCTTCCCAGAATTTTTTTTTTTAAATCTTCTGGGCTGTCTCCAAACAAGCATTTCCAATGCTGTGTGACATGGGGAAGGCCTGCAATCTGTAGCAGGAGACTGCTTCACCAACCCAAGACTCTCATCCCAAACCTATGCATTATCGGTGATTTTCAGGTAATTCCAGCACTCAATGATACCCAATGCTTCTTGAGTGAGTCCCCCAAGCCATTCTTGCTACTAGCTCCTTTGGAAACATAGCACCTCGTTTATCCTCCATCCCAACCTTGAGAGGTGGTTACAATGAACCCCATTCCACAAATGAGCAAACTCATTTCCAGAGGTCCTTAAGGTCTGCCAAGATCAAACAGACAGTATATAGAGAAATCAACACTGGAGTCCTCAGCTGTGATAAAATGTCCCTAAACAGTATCAGCAAGAAAGGGCTCCCATCTTTCATCAGAGCATGCATTTTTCAGGTCCTGTCCTTTCTCGTATGTAAAGTAAAGGAAATAAGTGTAAGATATTAGCAATTATACAAAGAATATTCCTTCTATTACATCTGTCTTCTAAATCAACTCCCCCAACTCTGTAATCCTGCATTTCCTCAACAAGGCCCTTTGAAAGTACAGCAGTTTGACTTCTCCTGCACATTCACAGTTTTTAAGGTAGTGAAGCTAGGTCTTCTGCACACTGGCCACCCAAAAAGAAATAGTTTCTCCAAATGCAAAATGAGCTTTGTAATTGCAGTGCTTTGGGCTGTTGAGAGAATTAACTGAACTAATAGATGCAAAGCCCTTGAACAGGCACATAATAAATTCTCTGTAAATATTTATCATTATCATATTTATCCTTACAAATCTAAAAAGCCAGGCAACACTGTATTTCCATACCAGGGCTGAACATTCATCTCACCAGCCCTTTATTAAGCATTGACTACTACAATAGGAACTAAGGCAAAATAAAGGAAAAAATAGATCTACTTCCAGTCCTACAGGGCCTGGACATCCATCTGGGGAAAAGAAGACAAATGCAGATGACAGCAAGAACAAAACACTACATTACAATGCATGGTATATATAATGTGTGTTGGTGGTGACCAGAGAGAGGCTGGCTGACTTCACAGTTCCAGCAAGATTGCCCTGGCTTGCCACACAGCAGGTTCAGGGTGTGGCACTACACAAGGGGCACTGAAAAGACTCAGCAGTGGCACTGGGCAATACAAGAAGAAGGAAAATATCATCTACCTCAGAGGGATACTGGAATAATGAATAAAGGCTTAGTAAAGTCTTTGGATGTACTTAGTAAACTGCAAAACCATTCTAGTTTTAGGTGTGTATATTAATCTGCTTTCCCTCACTATGACCAAAACATCTGACAAAAACAACTTAGAGGTGGAAAAGTTTATTTGGGACAAAATATAATCCTCAAGGGCACAACCCCAGTGACTTACTTCCTCCCACCTGCCTATAGTTGCCACCCGGTAATCCATTCAAATTATAATCCATCAAATGGCTAATCCGTTGATGAGGTTAGGCTCTCATAATTTAATCATTACACCTCTGAATATTCCTGCATTTCCTATCACATGAACTTACTGGGGGACGTTAGCACTGCATTTAAACTTTAGCACTGCATTTGCTTGGCAGGACTCTCGGGATGTTGGACATGCTCTCTCAGAAATGAAAGGAAACAAGAGTAGGGAGTGGGGCCTGAGACTTTGAAGACAGTCCTGGAAAGAACAAGGGTGTGAGGGAGGCAGCTACTCATTCTTCACATGTTCCAATGCTCACTCAAGAGGGTGTCAGTGCTTCTCCCATCCTTTCCAGCACCGAGGCCCAGGCATTTATTTCAATGCAAGTACAGTACCTCCAGTGCCTTCCACAATAGCACAGAAACACACAGGAGCCTTCTTAGATGTAACACAAGGTCCAAGCTGGGAGTGAGGAGGTGCAATAACAGGTTTTTTTGATTTATTTATTTTTCAGTTTGCATGGACATAGTCTAGTGCTTCTCAAACTTTCATGATTTATAACCCTCTGAGGGCTTTGGCCAGCCCCCGAGCTTTACATCGTCCTGTCACAAGAAGATGCAAACTAAAAACTTGAGCTTCTACTCCACCTCACAGACAGTGCCCAGGAATAGCACTGAGTGAACATTTGTGATCATCCTTCTGTGCCAGACTTTCTGCTATTGTACTCAGCCCTCCATATCAAAGGGTTTGGCATCTGCAGATTGAACCAACTGCAGATCAGAAGTACTGGGGGGAAAAACTATGCCTATACCAAGCATGTACAAACTGATTTCTTCTCGTTGTTCTCTAAACAATACAGTATAACTGCTATTACATATTTTATAAGCAATCCAGAAATGGTTTAAAGTATATGGAAGGATGAGTATAAGCAAGTACTACTCCTTTTTATATAAGGGACTTGAGCTCCCATAGATTATACTATCTGTGGGTGGTCCTGGAACCAATCCCTCAGAGATATTGAGGGACAATCATATTTAATTTAGTGCTACTATAACCTATGAAGAAGATACATTTTAAAGCATGGAAGCTAAAATTTGGAAAACTAGGAGAAAGGGCTTAATATTCCAATAACTGCCCTCTGACAAGCTTTAGATTTGATCTCAGGTATATCTGATCCCCCCTATATTCTGTGCTCATTCATTCAACAAATACTAATGAAAAGCCAGTTCTGTAGCAATTATTATAGACATGAGATGCAGTATGGAAAAGACAATGTTGCTGCTTTCAATGAGTTTACATTCTAGAAAGGAAGACAGAAAATAAACCAGTAAACATACAATATGACCTCAGATATATGGGAATCATGAAAAATAAACCAAGGTCAGGAAACTGACAAAAGTGTAAAGGATAATTATAAGCTAATTATAAATGGGGTGAGGGAATCAGGCAAAGATTTGAGAGAAGAAGAAGTAGCTTTGCAAGTGCAAACACCCTGAGGTATGTCCAGGTAAAAGTAAGATTGGCAATGTGCTTAGGGTGAAGCAAACAAAGGGAACAGTGGCAAGGGCGTGAGGTTAAAGAGGCTGGTTTAGGCCAGATGTTATTTCATTAAGGTAAGCTGTGAGAGGCATTTGCATTGTATGTGATGGCAAAGTAATGCCACTGAAGAATTTTACAATGGTAATTATATTTTCAAAAGAATTTATACTTTTAAAAGGTCACTTTGGCTGCTGTATGGAGAACTGAACAGAGAAACAGGACTCATTGAAGGAAGCTTGTTAGGAAGAAAATTTAGCAGTTTGGATAAATGACTAACAGGTTGGATGTGGTTTACTGTTGGTTCAAAACACTTTTTGTAGGCTTTCTTCCTGGTATAGAATCATGGTGGGCCTTGAGGAATTCATTTGGAAGGGATTCTTTTGAAATCCACTTCGAAGAATGCTGAAACCAAGACTAATGAGACACATTCATTCTGCCACTTGGAGTAAATAGCCATGACTTAAACGCAACATTATGACCCACATGACAGTGTGTCCAGCCTGTGCTCTAGCAGTAGGGCAACGGTGAACAATGAGCCACAATGAAATGTCACACTTCTGAAAAGGTGAAGAGGTCTACTTTTTCTTTCTCATCCACATGCAAGTTGCAGAACAATATTATTTTGCTACAAAAAGAAATTTTCACAGGTCTCCCACCTTTCTGCACTGTAGCAGCCTCCTCCACCAGCAACTGAGCTGGAACCAGGACATTCACAGATGGATATACCAATCAATCAGCCTGCTCCTTCTCTTGGGAAAAACTCTTTGAAGTACTCAAGTTCATTGGAACTGCATTTTGCATGGGAGAAAATGACATTTTAGAGAGATTAAAAATAATGATTGAACAGTGTCATCATACTGACAATTTTTTGTGCTAAAAGAAAGGCACCTTGGTTCACACATCTGTGACAGACAACAATGTGACCCCAACATCTCGGTCTAAAATGTTTCACATTATTTTCCTTTGTCATTACAACAATCAATCAGCAACAGAGGCTTTTATATCTACCTGATTTTGCTGACAAGGAAACAAAAATCTCTGTGATCACAGAGGAAGTTAGAATCAAATCCAGAACCAAATCCCAGGTTGTCCCACCTGCATGACAGGGCTCGCTTGCCCAGACCAAACTACTCTACAACCCGACCCCTGACTTCCCAGAAGTCATAGAAGCCCAAGGAAATTTTATTCTTTGAAAAAAGAATAAAAGAAGAGAATAGATACTATTAGAAAATACAAGGATATGTATGAGAGACTGAAAGAAAATAAGCCTGGATTTACTCCTAAAGCCTGTGTTAAACCTGTCCCCAATGTATGTCCCATCAGTAAGTCCACTTTCAGTAAAGACCCAGAGTGTCTACAGTGTCCTTATTAGAAGAACAGAGGTGTGACTTTCCATGGGAGATGCAGGATGAACACAAATACACAACACAAGCAAAAAAGTGTACACAGAGAAAAATGAGGAAAAACAAATGAATATTTATTTAGAGAAACTTTTTGGAGAAGGTAAAAATAAGAGTTTTGAAAGGAAGGACAAGAGTTGAAATATAGTTTTTCCCAATGGTAAGAGAAAGCAAAATCCATATAAATGAATGAATGACCTGAAAATTATGTGCTATTATGATGAATAACTGCCAAGGAATAACTATATTGGACAGGATTGAGATGGGTCTCACCCAAAGTAAACATCTCTAGAAAAGCACAATAACTACTGTAGCACACACTAGCACCTGAATCAACACAATGTTTACACCTAGTTTTGCACCGTACTTGCATTTTTCTGTCCAGTGTGATGAGAGAGGACTGTTTGTGAAAGCAAGTCAAATATAGGAGAAAATCTAAGCAAGAATACTCCAAGGGGATGTCTTCTGGCACTAAGACAAGCATTCAGAAGCTGTAGCCAGGGACCATTCCTCTAAGAACACTGGGAGGTTTCTGAAGCCAGATATTCCTATGTTTTTATAATGATTATTACTTGTTTTCCTATAATATAGCACATTCTTGACATATGCATAAAAATATTGATATACATATTTTATTCAGCTAAAAGGTAATCATTATTGTGATCTATGGGAAATTAGTAACCTGTTTCTGATCCTTCTAGAAACTTATTCCACATGCAGTTAAGTCTTAAATGATACAGATGCACCATCAGTATTCATACACTTAAGAAAAGACAGTAAAAAAAAGAAAAATGTACCTGTGTAATAGCCAAAAATTGGGGAAAACCCCAAATGTCCTTCAACAGTGAATGGATAAACAATCTGTTACATTCACACAATAAAATACTACTCAGCAACTGAAACACAATTTAGCTGGATCTGTTCATGTCATGCAGAAGGAAAAAAGCCAATGCCAAGAGTTTGAACAGTTATTATTCTATTCATATAACATTCTTAAATGGCAAACTTTTAGTGAGGGAGATCAGTGGTGGCCAGGCATTAGAGGTGGGGAAGGAGGTGACCATAATAGGGCAGTATGATGACATTCCTCGGATTATGGAGTCCATATCTTGACTATAGTGGTGGTTACATGAATCATTACATGTGATAAAATATCACTGAAACATACACCAAAAAAAAAAAAAAAAAAAAGAATTAGGGAAATCTGAATAAAGTCTCTAATTTTGTTAATCATAGTGATTTACAAATATCAATTTCCTGGTTTTGATAACTGTACTATGGTTGTTATAAGTTTCCAGTGAGGGATGTTGGTTGAAGCCTACATGGGAATGTTGTAACATTATTGCAACCCAATATGTGAATGTGAAATTATTATCAAATTTTAAAAAAAGAAGTTTATGAAACACATAGTTCCTTCCAGAAAGACTGAAGAACCTCCACCAAGAAAAACCCTTCCCTCCACCTATTTGAATGCCAGGACCATAAATTTGCAGAAACTTGACTTTTAACAGGAAAAGTAACAAAACAGGCAGATTATTTGTATTCTGCTCAAAATCTTTATGAATTCATATGGTAGTAGACTTTGAATCATAGCTAACTTCATATCAAGATTTGTTTCAGCTAACAAATCTTTTTTTGTTTGTTTGTTTGTATGTGTCTTTCTAACTCAAAGCAGAGAGTCACCGTGTCAAAGAGGCAGCAGAACATCCCCTGCAGTGCTGAGAACTTTAGGTCCATAAACCCCATCATCCCACCAAGCCTCAAGGGCTGTTCTGTATTCACAAGATGACTCCACATTTTCTATTCTATTTTTATCCTTAAGACTCTAGAAAAGTCTGCCTTCCTCTCCTTTTCAGATGCTGGTGCCTCTTTCCTGGGGATCTTCTCTCCTGTATATCTGAATATGTCCAAATAAGACATAACTCTGGGATTTTACTGCCCCTGAGCATAAACACAACAAAGCACTTTTCCTGAGGGATAGCTGCTTTCATTAAGAAGTTATAATACCAAGTACTTTAAATATTTGTTCAGTAAAATTTTCCTAAATATTCTCATTTCCCTAACTATACCAAAAACAAAAAGACTAAACTTTTTTGTTAGTTGTAATCCTCACTCTCAGCCTTCTCAGTCATAGGAGGACCCTACTATAAATTAGTTCACCATTAATGTTTTTAGTAATTTACAAATGAGGAAACTCCCATCTCTGTGTGCCCCTCCTTTGAGGAATATTCATCCTCAAGTTGGAGACTCCTTCCCCTCATCCCTTAAATATGCACCTTTGGCATATTTTCTGCCTTCTGTTTTCCACTCCTTTAGCTCCTATTCTTGATTCTTGACTCTAGGCTATCTTTTTTTTCTTTATCCCAATAAAAAGTCCTATCTCAGTGTGTGCAACTATGGTGATAGTTGTTGACATTCAAGGAAAGTGAAAAATCTGTCACAGAGGCCTGGAACACATGCCCTTTTGAAAACTGTATTTCTATCCCAACTTTGGACTACACAGATTAGGTGGTTTGATGGTTCACAGAACATGTTATGAACTTTAGTGAGAGCTGTCTGGCAGTGTGAGAGGCCTCTTTTCAAGATAAGCTGCAAACAGGACAAACATACTAAAAGACACCCTCAAAATAAATAACTAGCAATTTAAAAATCCATATAAATTATTTAAGTATTCAAAGTTAAAATTAAATGAAGTCTGGGATTTGTTTAAAAATATTTAAACCAAAATATTATATGACACACAACTGGTAGTGTTGAGGAATTGTGAAAGCAAGGTGAAAAGTGCATGTTCCCTCTAGTTTTTTGCATATTTGAAATTTTTATAATATGAAGTTTAAAAATCTCATGCATCTGCCCTCTCTCAGTCCAATGTGAGACAGCTAGGGTTAGGCATGGAACCAGCAGTTATTTAAGGTGGATGATATCCAGAGAATGTGGACCAGAATATATACAAATAAGTGTGGATTCCAGGATACACCCCAAATGTCCAGCCTTCCCATACCAGTGTCTTTCACTTCACTGAGATATTATTTGTGCTCATAAAGGTAGACAGTTTGGGATGGGAAGTGATACTGGGGATTGAACTCAGGGGCACTTGACCACTAAGCCACATCCCCAGCCCTGTTTTGTATTTTATTTAGAGACAGGTTCTCACTGAGTTTCTTAGCATCTCACTTTTGCTGAGGTGGGCTTTGAGCTCGTGATCCTCCTGCCTCAGCCTCCCAAGCTGCTGGCATTACAGGCATGTGCCACAGTGTCAGGCACGAAGGTAGACGATTTTTCTGACAAACACAAGTTTACTATCATTTAGAAACCATTAGGAATATTAAGGCTTTCTAAAAGAATGAGAAACTGCTCGTTGGTTTCCCCGAATGTAACACCTTGAAGAATGAAACTGACACAAAAGGAATTCCACTAGAAAGCACAACATGAGAATCCATGGTTACTATATGTTGGATCTGATTTTTTTTTTCTGGTTGTAGATGGACACAATATCTTTATTTTATTCGTTTATTTTTATGTGGTGCCAGGGATCGAACCCAGTGCCTCACACACGCTAGGCAAAGCACTCTACCACTGAGCCACAACCCCAGCCCTGGATCTGATGTTTTTAAAGTGCAAACTGATCCTTGAGAACTGAGCACCAGCAAAGGGTTATCTGATCTTCTTGGCCATCTGAATAGTGTTCAATAAGTCATAACTACAGTGGACTCATGTGTCAGTGGTCTTCACAAATGATGCTCCAACCATGTTCTAGAGAAACTTAGTAACAATCTAATCTAGCTGACCACCACAGCAGGTCAAGATAAGAGGGTGAGTTTTCTACTATTCTGAGGAGCATAGTCAATAAAATTTTTCTAAACTACCGGATGAACTGTAGATCTGCCTCACTCTAAACAACAGATTGATTCTTTCAAGACGGTAAGTAAGCTGAATTACTATCTTCTGTACAGACAAAGTCAACTGCCTAACATGACTATTAAAGCAAACTATTTTAAAAAGTATGTAATTTGAAGTGCAGAGATTCCTGCCATTTTGTTGAAGAGTATATATTAGATGAAATAAAAGGAAACTGTTTCTGTCTCTCTTTCTCTAGGAGTCTCTGATGTAATGGGATATTTGCTCTGATGGAAAAGTACTATAGGTATCTTCCTAGAGTTGTCCCATATGTATCTAAAATGTGATAGGTAAGAGTGGATCTCTGTTTAGTCATAGTGGTTGTTGTGTTATTGTTGTTGCATAAGAATTGAGGGACTCGGTCAATGTCAGACAGACACAGAAATTTCTTTTAAAATACAATATTTTGTATTTCAGTGTGTGCCATTTACTTCTGAACATTACTTGAAGCATTCTTGAATTGTAGGTAGTCTCACATATTGCCACTTGCCATGATGAAATTGCATAAACATGAATACTTAGGATATATTTCAAGTAGGGGAAAGTTCAATGTTTCCAGTTAAACCAAGAATATAAGTGAGGGCCTGGGGTTGTGGCTCAGCGGTAGAGTGCTCGCCTAGCACGTGCGCGGCCCGGGTTCGATCCTCAGTACCACATACAAATAAAACGCATCGTGTACAACTAAAGCAAATAAATAAATATTAAAAAAAGAATATAAGTGAACATAGAAGCAACACTAGGATATTAAAACATAAAACAAAGAGAAAATCTGAATTGTCCATGATTAACAAGAGCATAGGACTCTAGTTTACTCAGTGACTCCTTGATGACTAAATGTTCTGCCACATATTTAAACCAGTTAATTAACAAGTAAACTATCTGTAATGTTCTAGTAAGAGAATTCAACTGGCCTTGATCTATAGCATTCTTACTTGGCTCTTCCTAACTCAAAATTGGCTGACAATGGGGCCCCCTGAAAAGTTCTTTTTCTTTTCTTCATTTTAAGAGAAAATGCAATTTCTTGCAACCCTTGAAAGAAAAAAGAATGATCTGTTGATTTCTCCCTTAAGGATTCAAATTCAGTAAATGTTTGAAAGCATTAATGAAATAGTATTTTGTGATCCATGAAAACAAGGAATAAAACTTACTGGAAGGATAGAAATACTCCATGTCAAGTGACCATTTAGAACAAAGGGAAATGCTTTATCCAAAGGCAGTTAACACATATAAGATGCTATGTTCTACTGCATGATGCAAGATGATAATAGGTGGGACTCTGGTGACCAGTAGTCCTCCCTTCAAATAAGAATAAACACATTCAGTTAAGAATTATTTAATTATCAGGAAATAACAAGGAATAGAGATTTGCTCAAAATAGAGAAATATATTTAAAATACCCATAAAAATATGGTGTTCTTGTTTTCTAAATTAAAAATTCAGATATGATATAACAATGAAATACTATTTAAATCAGAACTACTCTGGGAATCTGAGATGTAACACTACCATTCCTTGATTTAGTCTACTAAAGTATTTAACTCTTTTTTTATGAATTTGACTCTGATTTTTCACTCCAGTAATTGTAGGATGAAGAGACTTATTTATGATATCCCAAGATATAATTGAGGGGATCTTCACTGACATTATAGGTAGAATTGTCACCTGCCTTTTTTCCCATCAAGCCCTAGGAAAAGCAAAGAGTCAAACATGAATTAATTAATATCTATGAATCAATTACATTAAAAAAGCATTACCTCTATCAATTCATCTGATCATCACTATAGCTACTTTCCCCAAATATTCAAAAAAAAAAAAAAAAAAAAAGAAAGAAAGAAATAGACTCAAAGACATGATAATTCCATTAAGTGAGGTGTTAAAAGAATCAGGAGTAAAGTTCTGACCTTATAAAAAATAATCCCAAACTTTTTCTTCTCTTTCCTGTTGCAGAAAGCTATTCTTTTCTTCATTTGCAATGCTGTCTCAAATTTTAAACTGGCTTCTTTCTGATATAGAACAAAGAAGAATACAGAAAGATGAAACCACTCAGCATGATGAGGTAGGCAGCCTAGGGTAGAGTTACAAGTTCAAACACTACATAGGTGCAGAAAAAATATTTGGCAAAATTCAACACTTGTGATAAAAACTCTCAGGAAAATGGGACTAACGGGGAACAAAATCAACTTAATAAAGAACATCTATAAAAATCCTGTAACTAACTCAATGGTGAAAGACTAAATGCTTTGCCCTAAGGCTAGGAATAAGGTAAGATTGCCAGCTCTCATCACTTATAATTCAGAATAGTGCTAGAGGTTCAAAGACAGAGCAATAAGGCAAGAAAAGGAAATAAAAGGCACACCAACTAGAAAGGAAGAAATAATACTGTCCCTATTTACAGGTGACATGTTTGTCGATTTTAAAAAGCCTGAAAATCTATTTTTATTTTATAAAAGTTAAAGCCTAGGACTAATAAGTCAGCTTAGTAAGTTTGCAGGATACAGAATAAACAGAAAAATCTATTGTCTTTCCATATACTAGCAATGAATATGTGAACACACAAAAAAATTTTTAAAAACCGCCATTTTATAATTACTCAGAAACTAAAATATGTAAGTGTAAGTTTAAACCTAACAAATCATATACAGGGCTTATATTCTGAAAACTATAAAACACTGATTAAAGAAATCAAAGGAAATCTAAGTAAACAGAGAGAGTAATGGATTAGTACAGATGTCTATTCTCCCAAAACTAACATACGGGCTTAACACAATGTCCTACAAAAAATGCCAGCAAAACACTTTACATATATAGACAAAAGTATTCTAATATTCATATGGAAAGGCAAAGGAATTAGAATAGCTAAAACTCTATTTTGAAAAATAATCATAAAGTAGGATGAATCGGTCTACCTAATTTCAGTATGTATATTCAGTATCACACAGTGAAGACTGCATGATTTTGGTAGAAAGTCAGACAAATTGATTAATGGAACTGAACAGAGAACCCCAGAAATACAGCCACAATATTATATCCAGATTTTTGACAAAGGCAGAAGTGGACCAATGGAAGGAAGATAGCCTTTCCAACAAACGATGCTAAAGCAACTCTACCTATGAACAAACAAGGAGAGCCCCTACAAAGTCATAAAAATTAACTCAAAATAGATCATGTACTGAAATGTAAAACATAAATGTATAAAACTCTTAGGAAAAAAAAATCTTTGCAACAAGTAAAGAGTTCTTAGACTTGAAACCAAAAGCACAATCCATAGGAGAAAAAACCATCAATTGAATTTCAAAATCCAAAACATTTGTTCAGCAAAAGACACTGTGAAGAGGATAAAAAGAAGTTACAGATTAGGGGAGATATCTGCAAACCACATATCTGACAAAGGACTGGCATTTAGAATACATAAAGAACCCTCAAACATCATTAATAAAGAAAATATAATTAGAAGATTAGCAACAACAACAACAAAAAAGACATGGACAGACATTTCATCAAAGAAGATATACAGGGGCTGGGGTTGTGGTTCAGTGGTATAGCCCTTGCCCAATACAGGTGAGGCACTGTGTTCAATCTTCAGCACCACATAAAAACAAATAAATAAAATAAGGTTATTGTGTCCATCTAGAAGTAAAAATATTTTTTAAAAAAAGGATCTACAGATGGTAAATAAGCACATGAATAAGAAAATATTATTAAGCCATTAAGAAAATATAAATTAAAACCACAATGAGATATCACTATATACCTATCTGAAGGGCTCAAAGAAAAAATATTGACAATACTAAATGTTACTCAGGTTGCTGAGAAACTGGATCAATCATACATTACTGGTGGGAATATAAAATGGTATGGCCACTCCCGGAAAACAGTTTGGCACTTATTAAAAATAAAACACTAAACATGCAACTACCATATGACCCAATAATTGTACTCCTGGGCATTTATCCCAGAGAAATGAAAAACTTATGTTCACACAAAAACTTACTGATCAATGTTTATAACAGGTTTATTTGTAATAGCCATAAACTGGACACAACCCAGGTACAAGTCAATGGGGAGAGAAACATCTTTTTGACAAATGTGCTAGAATAAATGGACATCTACATGGAAAAAAAAAATTAATCTTGACCCATACCTCATAATAACCATGAAAATTAACTCAAGATGGATTGGATGCATAAATGTATAAGTGAAAACTTTAAAGATCCTAGATATAAACAAACTTTTGAGATATGCAAAAATTTGTTAGACAGAATGCAAAATAGTTCTAACAATAGAGGAAATATTGACAAAATGGATCTTGTCAAGATCAAGAAATTGAAAAGGTAGCATACATACTTGGGAGAAAATAATCACAATACATTGATTAGACACCTATCCATAACACATAAATAAAAATACCAATGATATCACTAATGAGAAGACAATTGATTTTTTAAAGTGGTTGAAATGCTTGGATGACACTTTGCAAAATAATATACACAAGTGTAGCCACCTGATGCAACTGCCGCTTGGAGCAACGATGCCGCAGGAACAAGTTCAGAGGCAGACTGGAAACAAACAGGCTTTTTATTTTGCTAACTTCTCTCTCCAGCTCTGACAGCAACTCTAACATGCACCACACACACCACCAAACAACCAACAACCAAATGGTGCCAACCCGCCCCGATCTCAGCTCAAGTCTTGTGAGATCTAGGGCCAAGTCCCGTGAGATCTCGGGCCAAGTCCTGTGAGACCACGGAAGGCGGCAATACCCAAACTTCTCCATGGCCCGCAGCCAACCGCAATCTCATCCATCTCCCCAAACAGGGCTCTTGCATTTTCCCCCTTTTGTTTTAAAAGAGGGCATGCTCTAGGATGTCCATGTGCAACCAACATTCTTACCCGTCATCGGATAATCAAGGCTGTGCCCTTGACTCCTGTCTTAGGTTGATATGTTGGTCACATGAGACTGTCCCGTGAGACTGTGCCTGTCTTAGGTTGTCCCCCTCTGGGGATCTTACCCGTCATTGGCTAACCAGCCATCCAATGGAGCCCTTCAGGATCTACTGTGTATGATGACTAACAGCTGTCCAACTATGAGGAGATGGTGCGGCTTTAAGGCGACAAGCCTTTTGCTGAGAAGCCAAATTGCATAGCATATCAAATTTTTTAAACAAATCAGGGGCCCTAAGTTGTATCAAGGAACACACTGAGTTTTCTAGACAAATACCCGCAGGACATTGTCCCGTAAAGTCCCAAACAATGAAAGATCAAAATGTCCACTATTATAACACGTTGATCTAGGAGGCCCCATGTATGTAGAGCAGAGGCCACACTGTTGGTGAGGTTGTTTGATGCTTGAGTAGCAGGGATGATTGCAGCAGCAACTGCGATCCCTGCAGCTGTAGCAGCAGCCGTCTTTTTTGTCTAGACAATGCCACCAGCAAATCTTCAGGGCCCGCTACCTAGAAACTCAAGCATCAGTTATTAAAGGAAAGGCAGAGGTATTGTAGCACTGAGTCAAGAGGCGAGTTGCCAAACTAAAAAATAGAAATATTAGATTAGAAAATTAAAGTTGATTTTTGTTCACACACATTGGTGCTTGAGCTTCCACAAACATAAGCTGGAAAAATATCATATTTAGAACAAAACAAAGAAAGACTGAGGGTATTTACTGTATTAAAGATAGATTAAAGAAAAGGTAAAGGCACTTTGGAGAAATAATTTGTTAGCTGGAACCCTCGAGTCTCTGCATACACATCAATCTTTTACCTGTTGAAATAATTTAAATTAATCAGCTATTAAACAAATGAAGTTAATAACAAATAAACAATCCTATGTCAAAACAACAAAATATTAGGTTATACAGCATTAGTCATATTGTTTGGTAAGGAGAAGTCCCAGGGACACCTATAAATCAAAATTGAAAGTACCTTCACTTATAAAATTATCTACGTAAATTGAATACTCTTAAACTAAAATGAATTAAAGTTATTTGGATCCATATATATATATATATTTTTTCATAACTCCTTTGTTATTTGTGACGTCACACTGGACAGACAAACAAACATACAAACATATATTTGTGACGTCACATTAACATGAAATGTAGACAAATGCACAGACATAAAGACATGTATAAAAAGAAAAAAAAAATACAATTGTGTGCACACTAAAGAGAGATCTCCTCGTCCCGGCTGGGAGGAATGACACTTAAGTTGTGAAATATTTTGAAGGACTTTTTTGAGGGAATCATTCCATATCTTCATCTTGGTCCTCTTGATTTTGCACTTTTTTTATTAATCTTGATTCTTCAACAACTTCATCTTGATCCTTTTGATGTGGTACCTGCTTTATTAATCTAGATGGTATCTATATTGGAGAGGATTCTTGCTTTGGAAAAACACAAACAGATCATCTTCCCCAAATTAATACTGGATCTGGACCCTTCCATGTTCCTGAAAGAACATCCTTCCAGTAAACCAAAGGTTTATGTTGTTGGTGTGGGTTCCAATGTCTGTCTCCAGCAGAATAACCATTAGAGTCTAAAGTTAAAAAATTTAAGGTAAACAGGGCAACTGCCAATCTGTCTCTAGGACTTTTCCAATTTCCTTCTTTTTGTTTTAATAACATAATTTTCAGTGTGCAGTTTGCTCTTTCAATAATGCCCTGACCCTGAGGATTGTATGGGATGCCTGTTTTATGGGATATATTGAATTTTGCGCAAAACTGTTTCAAAGATGTGGACGTATATGCAGGGCCATTATCTGTTTTAAGCATTTTGGGGATGTCCAATGCAGCAAAAGCTTGCAAACAATGAGATGCAACATCTTTAACTTTTTCTCCAGAATGTAAGGAAGCAAAAATCATGCCTGACCATGTATCTATGGTCACATGAATAAATCGCAATTTTCCAAAACGTGGCTCATGAGTAACATCCATCTGCCACAAATGATTGGGCATTAATCCTCTAGGGTTAACACCATAATGAGGATTGGGCAAATGTGTCATACAAGATTTACAATCTTTTACAATTATTCTGGCTTGCTCCTTTGTGATTTTAAACCTACGCTGTAAGGTGGTGCTATTGACGTGAAACTGGGAGTGAAAAAAAGTAGCTTGCTGGAGCGCTGAAAGTATAAATATTGTTTGGGTAAGAGCATCAGCCTTTTGATTACCTTCATGGAGGGGACCAGGCAAGTTGGTATGTGCTCTAATATGCCCTACGAATAGAGGTTCTTTTCTTGCCCACAAAAGTTTTTGTATTTGATAAAACAATTTAAAGGCTGGAGTATGAGGTGCTATTGGTCCTGCTAGCTCTAATTTTGGGACAGCATATACAATATAGTGGCTATCTGAAAAAATGTTCATGGGCTGTTCTCTAAAATTTTCCAGAGCTCTTACCACAGCTTCCAGTTCCACTAATTGAGCTGATTTGTGTGTAGTTATGTAAGTCATATTTTCTTTTTTAGTGACTACTGCAGCAGTAGCATTTGAGGACCTCTCTGTAAATACATTTAATGCCTTAGGAATAGGTTGATTTTTTATTACCTGTGGAAATATACACAAGTGCTCGAAAAGTTCAAGAAAACAATGCTCAACATCATTATTCATCAGGGAAATGCCATTAAAAACCACAGTGAGTTACTACTACACACCTTTCATGATATTAAGAAGAAGATTTAATATTAATATGATATTAAGAAGATTTAATATTAATTAAATATTGATATTTATGATATTAATAAGAAGATTTAATATTAATTAAATCATTGGCTAGGCTGCAGTGGGGGAGGGTCAGTGCAAAATGGTACACACACTTTAGAAAACTGGCCACATCTCATAGTCAAATAAGCACTTGGTTTATGATCCTAAATCTTTACCCAAGAGAAATTAAGGCACAAGTTGACAATAAAATCATATATGAATGTTCATGGCACCTTCATTCGGAATATTCCAAAACTGGAAACTCAAATATCCATAGTATGATACATTCATATGATGGAATGTTAAAAAAATTAAATTAAAAAATCAACCTCTCATACATGCAACTTAGATGAATCTCAAAAGTATTATATTGAGCTGAAGAATTCATACAAAATAATGCCCACTGTATGATTCCATTTATATGAAGTATAAGCATAGGCAACACTAAGCTATGGTGACAGGAATAAGTAAGTTGCCTTTGTATAGTGGGAAAGGAGGAGCAGCTAGGAAGAGCCTGAGGAACTTTCTGGAGGGATAAGAAGGGCCCACACAACTTTCTGGAATGAAAGAATTCATTTATATCATCATGGAGAAGGTGTTTACAAGTGTATACATCTGTCAAAATGTATTGAATTGAATACATCAAGCATATGTTATTATATATACAGTATACTTAGGGGCTGGGAGTGCAGCTCAGTAATAGAGCATGTGATTAGCAAGCACGAAGCCCTGGGTTCAATATCCAGCATCAAAAACATTTTTAAAAAATAGACTTCAATAAAAAATGTCATACTATCATGTGTCGATAATAATTGGCCTTGTCTCTCTTCTTTCCTGTCTCCCTCACTCTCCGATTATGAGATCCTACAACACGGCACAATCTGAGAAGACCATGAGTTAAAGTAAGTTTTTTTTTTTTTTTTTTTTTTTTTGCACAAACCCTCTCTTCATGCAATGCTCAGAACTTAATTTTTTGAATCTGTTGTGGCATTTTCTTGTCTGCCCATAAGAAAACCAGGGAAATTGTCTATTACTTATTCACTTTTCTAAAATCATCCCCAGCACAAATGGCCATTTTATTTTAGAATGTAGCACAGTGGAATATAAAACAAATGTCCTGATTTAGCAGAGTTGTTTTTTTTTGGCCAATGTGACAAATTCTAAATTATCTGAAACAATAAGAGAACTAGGATGAAGATTTGTGAAAACCAAAAATAACTTCAAACTGAATTATGGGAACAAAGTTCAACCTCCTGCTATACCAGGATTGAAACAGATCTGGTAAAAAGGGGCTCCTAATCTTTACCCACCTTTTGGTAAAGAGTAGTAAAGGAGGCAGAATGCATGTGAGAAAAGGAAAAACAATATTCAAAGTCAATAGAGCTTGAAAATATTAGCAAATCCAAAACATCTCAAAGTTGTATCCTAAAGACATGATTTTATTCACTCCTTTTCTTTTAAAGAATTGCTAAAAAAAATCCACAGAGTGCCTTATAACTGAAGAAACAAGAGGACAGTTATACTGAATGGTCATCACACCTTAGAGTACATCTGTCCCTCTTGCCTTCAGTGAGTCCGTGGATGTGTTGCTGTTACGGTCCTACAGATTGCAGCCTCAATATTAGATTATAGAGGTTAACTGCTAAGATACTGAAATGGAAATAAATGTATAAATGAAGCCAAAAGAAAGCAGCCATGCATGGGGGGCTCATAAAATCTATGAAGCATCACAATTCTTGCCTTAGAAACTTAACTACATAGGCACAAGCCAAACAGGTAATAGGTTTTACTTTCTGAAGTAGTAACCTTTTTTTATTAATCTACTTGGCTGTTTGTTTCTAATAGATGTAAAAGGTAAATAAAACTGAACACAAAGTAAATTATGAGGGGATCAGAAGAAAAGATACTATAAGGATGGATAATAAATATTAGGGTTCCATTGTCTGAGTTTGGAAGGAAGCACCACTGTGGTGAAGGAGTTTACTACTGTTCCCGAAGTATGTAGCTCTAAGCTCTCCATGAAGGAGAGCCAGTGACCATCATCAATGTTTCTCAGGCCTTCAGTCAAAGGTCAGCTTGGGAAAAACAGCTGTGCCCAAAAGGTTGACTTCTGACCTCTTTCCTCTTCTTTCAGCACACAATTACCTTTTCTGCCTCTTCTTCCAACATTAACAGACCCACTTTCTATAGGTTGCCTGGGAAGAATCTCATAATCAATAATTGGTAGGGTGCTACATGTATGACATCAGAGATACTTGTGTTTTTGAAGGCCAATCAATAATACATTTGTAATAAATAAATGCTATAAAAGACTGATGCTCTTCACACAAAACATGAGACAGGAATTGAGGCTTCAGGTGCCTCCCCTTGATGCCATAAACCTGAGGTAGAATGATACAGGTCTTTCGCCTGCGAGGAAACTGCAAATAGTGCCATATAAGCAATGGTTTCAATGGATTCAGATTTTTGGCTATTCAAACAAAGGACTGCTTACAAATTAGGTGAATAGGTGGTGAAACAAAAATTTTCAACTTCCCCCTTGAGCTGGCATTCACCTAAGAGGTCCTTCTCCCACCACATTCAGCCTGGATCCCATAGAAAAATGCTCTTCCGGCATCAAATAAACAACTGAGGTTACTCTTTTGGAACAAATGCTTCAAGAATTGAAGAAATAATTGTGGTTCATTCCTCACACTGGAGTGGTAGAGTTGATGGTGGCATCAACTGGCCATGGCAAGAGCTGAGGAAGTGGTTACAGTTAGTGAGGGACTTGAGGTAGAGCATGATCTAAAAAATCCTGCAGTGCCCACTGGGTTCAGAGTCAGGTTAGGATTTCCCTCTCTCTCAGAACACTGAATACCCCTGGAATCCCATGCCCCAGATATTAGATTTGGCCAACTTCTCAAATGTATAGTCAGGGTACATTGGCTAATTATATTTAGAAAAAAAAAATCTAGGAAGGAAAGCAAAGATTCAATAAGCCCCAGGCAAGGTTTGAAAAAAAAAATGCATTTCCTGCAAATAGGGAAGTTCAAAGGGACCCGCTTGTTCTAAAAGTACAAAGTGAATGAAATTTGAATACTTGCTGTCATTCAAACAAAGAGCAGCTGAAATTACAGATGAGTAATATATGACAGAATGGATACAATGCAGAACAGTAAACAGAATGTGGATCTAAATTCACACTCAAACATCAGTGCTGTGACCTTGAACAATAAACCTCCCAGTGTCAATTCCTCCCCCATAAAAAGAAGTTAGACATTGAGGTGTCAAGACTGACATCTCAGGTATAGACTTCTTTATAAAAATTGGGGTTACAGCTGGATGCAGACAAAAAAAAAAAAAAAAAAAAAAAAAAAAAAAAAAAAAAAAACCCTACGGTACAGATAAGGTCATGGAGGTCAGTATTCCCTGCTGAGACTCTGGAGGAAATGAGCTAATAACCAGTCATTAGTCGGCAGAATGCCCAGAGCAGTCTAAGCCTGGCCATGGCAAGAGCTGAGGAAGTGGTTACAGTCAGTGAGGGATTCGAGGTAGAGCATGATCTAAAAATCCAGCAGTGCCCACTGGGTTCAGAGTCAAAGCTGGCACTTTCTCTCACTAGAAGCATCACCTTCTGTGCAAATAACTGGGTAGGTGGGTGTGGGAAAAGCAGAACAACACTAGCTCCAGATCTCCACTCAATAGCAGGTGTTCAATAAAGATAATCAGAATCACTATTAGGAAACTGCACTACAAGGGCAACTTTAATGGTGACATCATGCCTTCCTTCTTCCATTTCAACAGACAGGAACAGCTACATTCATGCCCTACAATCTTAGTGCTTGTAACTAAAGAGGCCATTGAGATCCTATATGTGGAGTGGCTTGAAAGGAGTGCACTGGAAGATAAAGCTTTCTCACCAGGGAGCAAGGGCATATCCATACAGCATCCCCTGGTGATGTCACAAGATTTCATCTTTGGTACCTCCCAACACTGGGTAAAATGTGTGCCAGCAGCAGCAGAACAACTTATAACTCCACCCAAAGAAATTTTAAGCCTTCTCAACTGCATATTTTCGTAGTAGGAATGCCTCTGCTACTTACACTAAGGCAGATGTTAGTAACATATTATATGTTTAACAGCCCTAAGTATAAAACATGTAAACATGCAATGGGATGTTTCAGCTCAACAACTCTTTGGAACAAGAACTCTCCCGTCCTCCACATCTTTCATACCTGCTCACTGGAGCCACTCCCTGCACTGATATATTTGATCCTAAGAATCACTAACTGGCATCAATATTGCTGCAATAATCAAACAATAGAAACTTGAGACAGCAAGGATGCAAGAGTAAATGATTTTTTAAAATCCTGACATACAATAAAATGTAGAAATGGAATAGTTTTGGAGTTTCTCTTTCCCGCTACTACATGGGATTGTTTGGATATTCAGCCCTATCAATAACTAAAACAGCAGTGCCTACCTTAATGAGTATCACAGTCTACACTGATATTTTACTGCACATTTCAGTTAATTGAAATAATAGAAGACAAATTATAGCTCCTTAATTGACTTAAGTTTACTTTTTAAAAGAAGTAATTAAATCTCAAAAATCCCTAGGCTTTCCTCTAGACAGTTCTTCAAGTTTTTGTTTAACTTTCTAAAATCATACAATAGGGATCAAAGATTTAATTTCAAAATACATGTCAGGGGGTAAAGGGGATAATTGATTGAGTATTTTCTCACTCGTAGGAATTTTTTACAACGACCAATTTTACAGAGACTTTTTTGTTGTTGTTGTTGTTTTTTTTTTTTTTTTTTTAAATGCATTTTATTTGTACATGGTGCTGAGGATCGAACCCGGGTCGCCCACGCGCTAGGCGAGCGCTCTACCGCTGAGCCACAATCCCAGCCCTACAGAGACTTTTTAAAAAATTTTTTCTTTAAGTATAATTAATGTTCTCCTACATGCTTAAATATGATTATTCACAAACTTGTTAAAAATTTTATAGATTTGCTTTTGAAAGTAGATTGTTTACAAACAGAAAATATCAGTATCAATAAAGTAAAACAAAAACTACTCAAATATTACTTACCCGTAATTATTTCTTAGAATGCTAAGGGATTAGAACTGACCAGAATTTTAGAGACCTTTGAATCAATCCTAGTCTGATACCCATCTGGGAAAAGACTCTCATTGGAAGAGACAGAGAAATCGTCATTCTCTTATAAACTTCTGTTTCTCTCTTCTTCAAATATGCTCCTTCTCTAGGGCTCCCAGATTCATGCCTACCACAGTTCAGCCTATTGTTGAAGCCAAAACCTTGAAATCAAGGATAACTCATTCCTTCCTTGTGTACCCATATCCTATCCACCAGCAAATCCTTCTACCTTCAACATACATCTCAAATCTGACCTCATTCCCCTTGTCAAGTCCAAATGACAATTCCTCCATCCTAGATTACAAATGTCTAGCACATAAGAGATGTTTAAAAATACTGGCTGTAGCCGGGCGCGGTGGCGCACACCTGTAATCCCAGCACTTTGGGAGGCTGAGGCAGGAGGATCACGAGTTCAAAGCCAGCCTCAGCAATGGCGAGGCACTTAGCAACTCAGTGAGACCCTGTCTCTAAATAAAATACAAAAAAGGGCTGGGGATGTGACCCAGTGGTCCAGTGCCCCTGAGTTCAATCCCCGGTAACCACAAAAAAAAAAAAAAAAAAAAAAAAAAAATACTGGCTGAATGTTGATGAACCGTCTCCTAACCCACTACCTGGTTCCATTCCTGCCTCCTTTCAATCTAGTCTCTGAAAAGCAATCTGATAGGACAGTCCAGTGAAAATATAACTTCACTCAAAAGTTCTCAACTTGCTATCATAATATTTAACATAAAATGCAAAGCCTAATAATTTCACCCACTCAGCCCAGGCATTCTGTCCTTGCTCTTCTTTAAGCATCCCAACCATTCTCCTGCCTCAAGGCCCTTTCGCTTTCTGTTCTCTCTGCTCAGAACATTCTTACTGCTATAGTATGGATGCTGAATGTCCCCAAAAGCTTGTGTTGAAGACTTGGTGCCCAGGGTGGTGCTACTGGGAGGCGCTATGGAATTTTAGGAGGTGGGGCCTTATGGGAGGTCCTTAGGTCTATGGTGGTATGCTCCTGAAGGGGGCTGTGGCACCCAGACCTCATCCTCTTCTCTTTTGCTTCCTAGTTATGAGGTGAGCAGCATGCTCCACTGCATGCTCTCTGCCATTGCCATCCAGCATGCATACTACAGGCCCAAAGATCTGCCCCTTTGAGGACTGGAGACTCCAAAACTGTGAACCAAGGTAGACCTCTTATCTTCATAAGTTAGTTTTCCAATTATTACACTAAAGTAACATGAAACTAACACACTTTTCTTCATTCAGCTTTTCTCCAGCTCTAACCACCTTAACTACAAAACTAACTTCTCCACTCCCTCCATTTCTTCTCCTGTAGACCAAAACTGCTGTGTGTACCTCCCAATATCCTCATTGCATTCTTATTCTTTTTTTAATATTTATTTATTTACTTTAGTTGTACACAATGCAATGCATTTATGTTTATGTGGTGCTGAGGATCGAACCCGGGCCACACACGTGCGAGGCAAGCACTCTGCCGCTGAGCCACAACCCCAGCCCCTGCATTCTTATTCTTAAGTCCCTTCTGATCCAGCTTCCATTCCCATCACACTCCTAAATTTAAATATTCCATAGCGCCTCCCAGTAGCACCACCCTGGGCACCAAGTCTTCAACACAAGCTTTTGGGGACATTCAGCATTCAGGATCAGCAATAACTTCCATGTTACTGAAAACCAGTAACGATGTTTTCTTCTTCCTCAGCTCAACTGATCTCTTACATCAAATCAACTGTATTTTGAAGCATCAGTTTCCTTGCCTTCCACAAAACAATTATCTTGTTTTCCTCTTGACAATCTGATTCTACTGTTTCTCCTTGCAAGCTCATTCTTCTTAACGTGTCAATCAACTGTGGCAATTTTTCACTAGGTAATCTCATCCGTGCCTGTCCATAAATCAGTGACTCTTACACATTTCTTTTATAAGTGTCCAAACCAAGTTCGTGATCTATGCCCCTAACCGGGCATTAATTAAAAATGAACAAAAGATCAAATTCATAAAAGTTAAGTCCTCATTGAGTGTTCCCTATGTCCAAAATGGTACTACCATCCTTTTTATAATGTCAGTCAGAGCTCTGTGTCACCTCTGTGTTCTCATGCTGCTGTCACCTGTAAGTAAAGTCAGAACTACTTCTTCTTACTAAAAAAGAGTTGCTTACAGATCAGGTTTTACAACAAGTGACTATCTAAATTTTTATACTAAAATGAGTGCTAAATAAGCATTGCATAATATTGTGTGTCCTCTTCTTCTCATATCCTCCTATCATGAATCTTCCTCTTCCTCACCTCTTCACATCCTCATAATAAATTCTATCAACTCTGTCCTTGTCCCCAAACTGTCTACATTGCTTCATCTCTACCACAAACACCCCACTAAATGACAACTGCATCTCACCCAGATTCAACCAACCCTCGACACCATAATTTTAAACCATGTATTGAAAAAAATGCACATCTGTATTGAAAATTGAATAGGGGAAAGCCCTATTCAAGGCTCTCAATGGCTTCCTATCACTTAAAATTCCTTCACACTATCAAGAAAACAGTGCCTTACCTTCAGTCCCCACTGTGTCAGACTCTCCCCAGCTCTCAGTCCTCTAGTCATAGTTTTCTTATCTTTAAGCTACTCTCCTACTTCAGATTCTTTGCAAATGTTTCCTCTACAAAGGACATTGCTCCCTACCCTCTTCACTCAGGTAACATATTCATCTTTTATGTAGTAACACAGGAGCCATTTCCTCAAAAAAACTTTCCTTTATTCCCCAACCCCACCTGCCCTAGAATATGGGACTAATTAACTTAAAATAAAATTTCTTATGAATTTCAACTTTCAAAGTATAACATTTAGAGAGAACCAAATACCTCAGAGTTGCAAAGAGAATTAAAGTGTTTGTAAACTGACCTTACCACATCAATCAGTCAACACATAATTCATCTTCTGAAATGCCTCCTACCCCCTATAACTGTGTAAGGCCTCCAACAAAACTGTTGTAAACTATATTTGGGGGATTTAAACAAAAGGAGAATGGCCCTCTCTGTCTCCCTCCATAGAAAAATCATTGGAATAGCAATTTGGAGGTCAAAATTATTTAATGAATTCTACTTCTAAATTATTATGCAGTTTCTTTTAGAACACACAATTTCCAATGACCTGAGATTCATAATTTCAAATTTTTCCCACAGATAATGTCAAGTTATGGAAGCACTCAAGGAAAAAGGGAAGTAGAGAAAAATACATACCTATTA
Source organism: Tamias sibiricus (assembly GCA_025594165.1). Lineage (NCBI taxonomy): Eukaryota > Metazoa > Chordata > Mammalia > Rodentia > Sciuridae > Tamias > Tamias sibiricus. Next base: position 70,831,274 of record CM046661.1, read on the forward strand.
CACTGAAAAAAAAAACTAGGAGAGTTCAAAGCCCCAATCAGCAAATCACGGCATGATCAAAAAACGACATACGATATCATGCAGTGCTCATCTAGTAGAACATCATTCATTTTAGTATTAAATTTTAGATAGTCGCTTGTGGCTTGTTGTCACAAGACCTGATCTATATAGCAATTCATTCTTAATAAGAAAAACAAATCATAATTTTGAGTTTACTTACAGATAGCAACAGCATCAGGACTCGAGTTTCTTAGCTCTCTCTACTGATCACTTGCATTTTAAAGTGTATTTCAGTTTTAAAATTTAAATTCTTATCATTCAGTTCTTATATTTCACCTCTTTTTTAATTTTACCATCCTGCACAAAAAAATTAAAGAATATGGGTTTATATAAAATGGCCTGATATAGAATTTTGAAATTCAGTTTTTGTATTTGTATATTCACATACTGCAAAAACATTGCTATATGTATGTGGAAGCTTGTGACATAAAAGTAATACTGATGATCCTTTGGAGTACCATGTTTCAAGTTTCCACAGAACCCTCTCTGCTCACACGGCTCTGTGGAAACAATTCACATACTGAGATTGATCTAGGAGGCATTGAGGATTGGACTAAGAAAATGGTTTCTCAGTCTTACTACTTATATATAATCTTTCTCATTTTCCTGTAATCAGTTCTTTTTTTAATTCTAAGTTGTTATAAATGACAGCAGAATGCATTACATTTCATATTTCATCTTTCGGGAAACTCTATTTGGAATTGAAGTGAGTAGGTTCCTCTCTGTAGGTGGTCTTTCAGGAAAGCAAATGGCTTCTCCTGGTAGGAGACAGTGAGAGAATGGAATTGTCCATCCTGGAAGCAGAGTGGAAAAACTGACCGTGTCAAGGAGTAACCCACTAAAGCTCAGCTATGCAGTCTTTATGGATTATGTAGAGGCATGAGTTTCAGGTAACTACTGACTTGGCCACCACAAAAAATTAATAAGTCAATTAGTAAATGTTGTGTGCAAAAGAATATAAGCAACCCCAAATTTGCAAATAATAATTCTATTAGATACATGAAATCCACTTATAATCCCCACCACTTATGCCAGAGGCACATATTGTGTTTACTATGTTCAGTGTAACTTTGCCCTGCTTCTTCTCTTTCGCCACCACCAGAGTCTCTGCTTCCACTGAGATGAAATTGAAAAAATAACAACAAAAAAAAACATTAATTTATGAGTAGAAAGTTCAAAAGGTGAATTTTTTTAAAAAACTTGAAAAATATAAACAGTATATAAAACAAGAAAAGTTTAGTGGGCTGTCTTTAAAGATTTCAAATACATGTATCCTACTACACTTTGAAAATACACACACGCACATACCCACATGCACTCCCTCCATATAGTTCCTCAATCCATTCTTTTATATGTGTGCTTCCTGGAATCCTACTAATTAAAATTACATTAATTCTAAAGCATCATTTTTGAAAATGACAACATATCTATGAGGATTAAGAAGAAAACAGTCAGCCGAGCGCGGTGGCGCATGCCTGTAATCCCAGCACTTTGGGAGGCTGAGGCAGGAGGATCGCGAGTTCATAGCCAGCCTCAGCAATGGTGAGGCGCTTAGCAACTCAGTGAGACCCTGTCTCTAAATAAAATACAAAAAAAGGGCTGGGGATGTGACCCAGAGGACGAGTGCCCCTGAGTTCAATCCCCGGTACCACAAAAAAAAAAAAAAAAAAGAAGAACAAAACAGTCAATTTAATTATGAATGAGACCTTTCTCTGCATTATAAAATTGATATACTAGAAAACTGGAGAAATTATAAATAATCATTATAAATTAATAAATAAATTATTATCACTTTATAATCTCACCCTACAATCCCTATATGTTTACTATTTGGGGTTTTCTTTCCTTCTATATATGCATTTTTCTAAAGTTGTTATGATACTACTTCCAACTTGAATTTTTCCCTTAGCATTTAAACTTACAAACTTTTCCCATCATTAAAAAGTCTTCAAAACAGTTTTCAATGGTTGCATGACACTGCAATATATGAATTTAGCATAATTTATGTAATGATTTTTCCAAGGTTGAACACTGGATTTCCAACTTTTTACTATTGAAAGAAAGCTGTGATTATCATCCTTACGCAAAAAATATTTGAATTTCAGAATTTTTTTTTAAGTCTAAATTCTGAATAGAGGAATTAGGAGTCAGGCTGGGAGTAGACTGCTTTTCTTCCCTGTGTGCATTTGAAGTGAAATGAGTGAGGACATTGGCCACCCTCTGGAATTGGACAGGCTAGAGGTACTGAAAGTGGAGCAAAAAAACAGATGAAAGTAAAAGAGGAAAGCCAAAAAGTAAGAGGAAAAGGTGAAAAGATGCCAAAGATACACTTCACCTATTACAAATTTGTGTCCTGGGCTGGTCCTGCATTAGAAAAAAGGGCCTTTATTCTGTTTTCTTGATACACCATCTCCTGTTTCCAGTATCTAGGTCTTTTAGCAGTAGCTAAAAATGCTACTGCTTTAGGTCAACTACAATATAATAAGTTAAAAAAATAAAAATCTGTGTTTGCTTGTAAAGGTTATATACATTCCAAATCCAGAACAAAGAACTAAAAGCTAACTCAGAGAGGTAATATGACAGATAGAGTCCAGAAAGGGACTGCACCACCACTTACTATGTAACCATAGGCAAGATACTTCACTTCTTTATGCCTAAGTTTCATAATCTATGAAATGGGTGCAATCACAAGTACCCTTAGGGTTGTTGTGAGGATTAAACAAATTAATGGCATCAGTGTTTGATACCATTTCTGGTACATACTAAGCACTATATTTATTGTTATTATCATAAATAAAGTTGGGGGGGAAATCCCATTTGTAACTGAGACCAACTTTATTCCATATGGGAAGAATACTGACAAAGAATGAAGTAGGATAGGAGGAAAGCAATTTGACTAATAGTATCAAAATCTGATAGAAGGATACATTTCATTCTAGGTTTTGCAAAGAGTAACAAAAATAGGACGAAAGTCGACCTTGCAAAGAATTGCTTAAAAGATGGGGAACACTTTGCCTTGATCATCCAAAGAAATCACTCATCCTTCAAACTAAGATACTAAAAGCAAACCAGTAAATACACATCAGTCACTGAGAAAGCAAGGATTCATTTCAACTATGAAAGCCCAGACAACTGTATTTCAAGATTACATGTGTATCTGAAACAAATTATATACTTAGGTCCATATTAAAACAGTCAGGTGTTTGAATGAGGCCCATATTAACCCAGTTAATAGCTCGTGAAATGCAAGCCTAACAAACCAATTGGCATGGCCACAATCTCAAAAGAAAAAAGAAAGTAAGCAAGAAAAAGAAGTGGGGACAAGGAGAAAAACATTCCTGTCACTGCACAGGTGTCTACTTGGCAGAAGAACCTAAACTTCAGAGGGGAAAAGAAAATTAATCAGGAGAAGAGAGACTGTGCTTATGCATTACACAGAACACATACCCTCAGGAAATATTGGTTGATGAGGAGGAGACACTTACGCTTGAACTAATTAAGTAATTGGAAAAGAATTTCCATTTCCAAATTTGGCACTCCACAGGGGACTGTGTGGTCCCTTACTCATCTGAAAGAGTGGTCTAAGTGAGCAGAACAGCAACACAAACGCAGGCAGTTGCTTGTCGGAAATCCCACAACACTCTCCCATCACTTCTTTTCTGGCATCAGGCCTTCTTGTAGAACAAGAAAGTACTTGTAATGTGCTATTTCTTCTGATAAACTAACAGTGGGGACCTGTCCCTTGCATCACTTTCTACATCCAGCACTGTGTCTAGCACATAGCAAGTACTGAATAAGTAGTCAATAAAGGAATATTTTCTCTAATTTTGAACTATTTCTTCTGCTTGAAGCATTCCACCCCATTTGTTCATTTTTAATAAATTCAGCTAAGAAAATTGAATTGCTTGCATAGTCTCAATAAAAAGCACTTAGATCTGCAAAGCAGTTATGCCAAGGCTTTAGCCATTTCAGTGTTTCCCATGAAAGTTTGCACTGATTGGTTCTGGTTGGTGGTCATGCATTTAAACATTATCCTGGGGCAGTATTTGTTCTCCCCAAACCAAAATATGCATCCTCCCTTCTCCTCTTTCCCTCCTACACACTAGATATTGCGCCAACTAATAAGAGTTAGTTCAGGAAAAGAAAGTCTTGCTGGTTTCAACCAAGTTAACACAGATTTGTCCAAGCAAAGAGGATACAGAAATTCAACCATATTGGTTATTGTCAAGACAGGTAGAGCAAAGTATCCTTCTGTAGTTCTGTCCCCATACTGGCTACCTGTTGTAATCTTCTGACACTAATTCAATTGACAGAAATTTGTTTGTCAACTTATCTGCTCCTTTGATATTTTTCTGTCTCTTCTTTTGACTTCTGTGCCTTTATATGATAATAATAACAACAAAGATACCATTTATTCAGTACCTATCATATGTTAGATGCCTAACACAGGCTCTCAAATGTATGTGAGCTCATTTATGCTCACAGAAAGCACAAGAGGTGGACTTCATTACAGAGTTTCACTTTGGACATAAAGAAACAGACTCAGTAAGATCAATTCCCCAATGGATCTCAGTAAGTAAACTATAGAGCCAGAATCCCAGCCTGAATTTGTGCCATGTTCAAAATCAAGATGTTTCCATGAGTAAAGCCATCTTACATTTTTTTGAGAATGCAGTCTTCTCTCCTATGATCTCAGGGTAGGCATAGGAAATATAGAAATGTCATTTTCAAGTCTATCACCTAAACTTAAACTTGTCCAATAGAGCAGTTTACATAGCTTTGTAATTCCATTTGCAAAGCGCATCTCCCACATCTGAACTACCAATCTTCACGCCTGTCACCACCTTCCTGTATCCTGCCCCTCAGCATGCTAAACAGTTGAACTCATCAGCTTTCTTCAAATTAAATGTGTTTGGGAAGAAGCACAGCCATCTTCTAATCCAGGCCTTGCTCAACCACCAGGTGCTCAGCAGGTTTCAAACATCTCTATCCTAATAGTTGTCACACATGATTATGGTTATGCATTTATGTTATGAGCCCCTTTTCCTTAACTATAAACTACTTGGAGGTTAAGTTTATTTCATCATTTTCTCCCTGATTCCTGGCAAACTCTGACAAATAGTATCTCTGCAAAAATGTTACTCGATTCATTAAAAATTAATCAAGTTAGCTACACCATAATCTGTCCCTTCCTTTTCATTCTACTGTAAAACCTCAAATTTCATAGAATAGATTTTTAGGTTTCCATCTAATTGAAATTTAGAAAATTCCAAAGACCATTTGTTAAGCCACGATGTCACAGAACCAGAAAGCCAGGTTGAACTTTCGGAAACACTATTCAATGAACAAAATCAGCTCAGTTCAACATTTGGTTTTATTCTAGTTTATCCTCTGTTTTACAAAAGAAAGGCCAAGGAAAATACCAAAAATGATGGCTAGAGTCATTTATATAACACAGCAAAGCAAGGACACAGGACCATGAAAGGAAAGGACTGTCTTAAAAAATATTCAAACTCTTGGGCTTGGAAGAGAGCCATGTAAATGAAGGACCCTGACGCTTCAGCTTCAGTAACTTCATGATAAGCCAACCTCTGGGAAAAAGGAGGCATGGATAAATCCCCAAGAAATTGAGCTCACAGATACAAGCTGAAAATAAACCTCCCTGCTATCTGGTTGGGTACGGGGTAGGGCTTCCATTGTAATTCAATACACCAGTAAAGAGAGGGAATCCAGGGGAAGCCTGGAGATTAAGAGGTAGCTTGGATATTTTCAAAGAAGAAATAAATTCCATGAAATGCTTATAAAAGTGACTGACAAAATGTTTCACAAAGAAAAGTTCCTACCCATAGGCATTGGACTAGAGATTGAGAACTGCCGGGGCTGCTGAGTTATGAATGGGGCCGAGGTCTAAGCTACCCCCCTTTTGGGCCCTAAAGGGGGTTTTATTTCTGCCCGCAGAAATAAAGTAACTTACCCGGCGAAGATGGGCTTAAGGACAAAAATAGCTGAGTGCCTTCCTCTGCCTGATGGACAAAAACCACGCCACACCCAGGGAGTTTTGTATAGCAAGCAAGAAGCCAAAACTCGGATTTATTGACCAGGCACTGAACTTAAATAGGCCTAGAACTAACCAATCAGCCAGCAGGGCGGTTCGGTCTCTCACGCTACGTCATAGCCACACCCCTTTGCTTAGCCCCGGTCCTACTAGGGCGTGGTAAGCAGCCAAAGTCCTTCCCCTTGGCAGACATGAGTCCCAACAATTCCCCGTTTTTGTTTTATTTAAAATGGGGTCTCTCCATTTTATATTTCAAAAATGGGATGTCCCATCTTGTAGGGTGTCCAACTCATTTGAGAGCGTGCCTGTCTAGGTTGATTTCTCCTTTCTGGGAAAAATCTTACCCGTCATTGGCTATCACTCTAGCACTTTAGGTGGACATACCTAGGGCCAGCAAGTGGCCAAGGGGAGCACACGGGACATGACAGTCACCTTTGGGAAGGCTTGACTGGATGGCAAGCCTCTGCATCTTGTTAAGACCGTGGCCAAGCCTGTAGGGCTATAGCTCAGCGTGACAGCAGACCACCCAGCTGTATCAATCTGGCTAGTTCTATAGGGCTAAAAGTGCACACAAAGACAACGACAATCAGGGATTTCACCAAAAAGAGAAAGTCCACCCAATTAGCAGGGATTTTATCCAAGGGAGAAAGTCCATCCATTTGGCTTAGTTTAAAGGAAGTCTTTAGGCATAAAGTCTGAGCAATTGTCACAGGAATGGGACTCTTCTCTTAGAGTCCGAAGGAAGCCGTCCAGCACAAAGTCCAGATAATTGTTACAGGAATGGCACAGTCTGTCTTCTCTCATCGCAGAGGGTTGAGATACTGACAAAGAAGGAGTCCAAGATAGTGTTTTTGATGAATTTTGGAATGGATGTGATGAGAAGTTTAATCACAGCAGGACAGGAGCTTTGTCATGGTGTTTTCATTTCTGTGGAAAAAAGAAAGGATCACTCCTCAAGAGCTTGTGCTCCTGGGTAGTCATTTTGGTCGGATTGGCAGTATTTGAGATCTCTGGCAGGCACCCATATAGGGTTTTGTTCTCCCATAGGGAAGACACATCCAAAACCTCTGCCAGCACTTATTAATGGATCAGGACCTCTCCAGACTCCAGTTAATGGGTCTTTCCATCGGACCTCAACTTTTACATAAGGCGTTTGGTTAGACCAGTGTCTTTGAAACGCAGACAGAGGCTGCTGTTTGGAAAAATTTAAAATATTTAAAGTAAGCATAGCTATTTTCAACTGGTCATGGGGGTTGCTTCCCTATTTTGTTTTATTAATTGGTCCTTTAGGGTTTTATTATGTCTCTCTATGATGGCTTGTCCTTTTGGGTTATATGGGATCCCTGTGGTATGCTTACTATGCTAAGTTTGGAAGAACTTTTGTAATGATTTGCTCACAAAACAGGGTCCATTATCGTTTTTTAACCTGCTTTGGCAATCCAAGAATAGCAAAGCATTGTAAAAAGTGACTTTCAGCATGTTTAGCCCTTTTTCCAGAGTGTGCCATGGCCCAACAAGCATGTGAATAAGTATCTATGGACATAAATATATATTTTAATTTTCTAAATGGCACATAATGGGTTACATCAGTCTGCCAGATAGCGTTGGGCCGTAGGCCTCTGGGATTTACCCCAGGGGACTGGAGAGGTGGGACCTGTAAGAAGGGCAAACAGGACTTACATGTCTTTACAATCTTTTTTAAATCTTTTATAGGAACTAAAGGAAACTTATGATGTAGACCTCTCCAATTTAAATGAGTAAGGTCGTGAAGACCTTGGGCTAACTGAAGGTTTGTTGATATGGGACTGTAACTGTTAATACACCTGTGGTGGCCAAACGGTCAGCGGCCTGATTTCCCTCAGAGAGGGGCCCAGATAAGCCTTGATGTCCCCTAAGATGTTGGAGGAAAACAGGTTCATTATGCCCCTTTAACAGGGATCGAACCTGAATCATCAGAAGGGTGATAGGATTATTATCTATCTTTATATATGAGGCATTTAGAGTAGGTAATAGGTTAATTACATATAAACTATCTGAGAAAAGATTCATAGGCTCTTGGATATGGGTCAAGGCTAATGCAACAGCATATAATTCTTTAAATTGAGCAGAACCAGTAACTGCTTCAAAGTATTGTGTCCTTTGGCCTAAGGATGGGTGGAATACTACAACTGTTGACCCTTCTTTTCCTCCATCTGTGAAGACATTTACTGCCTTGGGGAGTGGCTTGATGGAAAAAAGGATGGGGGAGTCCACTCCAGTTTGGGAAAAGAAGAGGTCCATTTGGTTGACCCGTAATGACAGTCAACTTTTCCTAGAAATCCTTCTAAAGCATAGGAGACTCTAGGGTTGTTTCTCTGTATCCATTCAAAGTCTGACAAACGGTAAGGAATTGTTAAAATATCTGGGTCTTTTCCATAATGCCTCAATGATGTATCTCTCCCTTTTATTACAAGATCTGTTAATTGATCTAATTGGGAATAAACTCGAGGTGCTCCTCCCACAGAGGAATGTATCCACTGTAAGGGATTTCCCATCTGGGTGAGCACAGCTGTAAGGAGCTTAGCACCTGAGAAAATCCACAGATATAGAGGTTGCTTTGGTTGGTATCGCGCCAATTGGGTTGAATTGAGGGCATCTTGGACTTTTTGTAATATTGACAGATGACTTTCTTCTAGAAAAATCACATCAGAGGGGGATTTTCCCCGTAGCAACTCAAAGAGAGGTAATAAATCCTCAGTAGAGATATGAAGCCATGGTCTTAACCAGTTTAGCTCTCCTAATAGCTTTTGTAACTCTGACAAGGAATAAGATTTTTTGAATGACTAGTTGAGGTTTGAGAGGACAAACCGAGTCTAGGCTAAGTTTTGTCCCCAATATTTTAAAGGGAGGAATAGTTTGTATCTTATCATTGGATATGTGCAACCCTCCTTTTTCTAAGAGCTCTCGAAGGGTTAGGTAAGCTGAGTTTAGTTGTTGGACATCAGCAGCTGCTAGGATGATGTCATCCATATAAACATATAGGGTGAGCTGTGATTTTTTCATTAATGGTGACAGAAGACATGAAACATAATATTGACAAAAGGCTGGGCTGTTAGCCATACCTTGAGGGAGAACTATCCATTCATATCGCTCATCTGGTTTTTGAAAATTGACTGAGGGGACCGAGAATGCAAACTTTTCATAATCATCTGGATGAAGAGGTATTGAAAAATAACAATTTTTAATATCAATAACAATTAAGGTTAAATCTCTTGAGATCTGGCCAGGGAGTATTTTGGAGGCCGACCAGGGCCATTGGGGTAGTCTTTTTTAAAATGGCCTTGTCGTCCATATTTAAAATAGGCTCCTTTTCCATTTAAAACTGTTGCTAATATCTCAGTGTGGGCATTAAGGGGAGTGGTCAATATCTGAGACTGGTGAGTTGTCGAACCCATATCTTTGGTGGCAATAATCCATCTCCCCATAGATCTATCTTTTAACCTAGCATAGGCCAGCTTGTGATCTGCGGTCATTCCTTCCCAAACTAACATTTTTGCAAATTGGTCACCAGGTGGAAGTTTCCTTTGAAGGCTTTTTTCCACTCTCTCAATAAATGTGGCCAGATCTTTATTAGCTTTTTGAGTGACTCTAGCTATAGGAGGCTTTGTTAAATTAATTGGAAATGTCATTACAGGTGAAAGCCCACCAGAGGGCGCTAGCAGCTGCTGTGATATTGGCGCCTCTTGGTAAAGCAGTGGGGCAGAAGGCTCAGCAGGAGCTGGCTCATAAAATGGCGGATACCGCTCACAAGGTGGTGAGCCATGTGGCCGGTGGCCTTTGTCCTCAGGGAATTTGTTAGAGCTCTCTAAGGGAGGGGCTATAATTTTTTCTAATTCCCCGGAGCGAGATTTCTTTGTTTTTAGGGATTGGTTAGGCTTCTCCAAATTCGCGGCCTGGGAGGGGCTGTTTAATTCTCCGGACCGGGAAAGATTAGATATTTTATTCTCCCGCAGGGCCTGCTCTGTTACCTCAACTCGTATGATTTGAGGTGCCTGCTCTGTGGCCTCTGCAGATTCTTTTGCTGTCTCCAAGAGAGAGCATGTTTTTAGGGTGGATAAAGTTGGATAAACTCCCAGAGGCGGGATTTCCCCGTATTTATGTTCTTGCTCTCTTAAAATTTGTTCCACTTTGCACCACGTTTTCCAAGAATTAAAATCAGACTTTGGGAGCCAGGGAGCCGCCCGCATTAATGAATTTCAAATCACTTCCGCTTGGCTATCAGATATTTGGAGACCTTGCTTTCTTAAAATACATCACCATGCCTCGAGGGCTGGGTCTTGAGATTTTCTAAATGTTAATGCTTGCCCCATAATAGAGGGTATTTTTGCCAGAGAAAGAGACGCTGCGTCTCTAACCGTGTTAAGCCCACCGATAATTTTCGTGCCCCACATTGGGCGCCAACCTGCCGGGGCTGCTGAGTTATGAATGGGGCCGAGGTCTAAGCTACCCCCCTTTTGGGCCCTAAAGGGGGTTTTATTTCTGCCCGCAGAAATAAAGTAACTTACCTGGCGAAGATGGGCTTAAGGACAAAAATAGCTGAGTGCCTTCCTCTGCCTGATGGACAAAAACCACGCCACACCCAGGGGGTTTTGTATAGCAAGCAAGAAGCCAAAACTCGGATTTATTGACCAGGCACTGAACTTAAATAGGCCTAGAACTAACCAATCAGCCAGCAGGGCGGTTCGGTCTCTCACGCTACGTCATAGCCACACCCCTTTGCTTAGCCCCCGGTCCTACTAGGGTGTGGTAAGCAGCCAAAGTCCTTCCCCTTGGCAGACATGAGTCCCAACGTCATGGTGTTTTCATTTCTGTGGAAAAAAGAAAGGATCACTCCTCAAGAGCTTGTGCTCCTGGGTAGTCATTTTTGGTCGGATTGGCAGTATTTGAGATCTCTGGCAGGCACCCATATAGGGTTTTGTTCTCCCATAGGGAAGACACATCCAAAACCTCTGCCAGCACTTATTAATGGATCAGGACCTCTCCAGACTCCAGTTAATGGGTCTTTCCATCGGACCTCAACTTTTACATAAGGCGTTTGGTTAGACCAGTGTCTTTGAAACGCAGACAGAGGCTGCTGTTTGGAAAAATTTAAAATATTTAAAGTAAGCATAGCTATTTTCAACTGGTCATGGGGGTTGCTTCCCTTATTTTGTTTTATTAATTGGTCCTTTAGGGTTTTATTATGTCTCTCTATGATGGCTTGTCCTTTTGGGTTATATGGGATCCCTGTGGTATGCTTACTATGCTAAGTTTGGAAGAACTTTTGTAATGATTTGCTCACAAAACAGGGTCCATTATCGTTTTTTTTAACCTGTTTTGGCAATCCAAGAATAGCAAAGCATTGTAAAAAGTGACTTTCAGCATGTTTAGCCCTTTTTCCAGAGTGTGCCATGGCCCAACAAGCATGTGAATAAGTATCTATGGACATTAAATATATATTTTAATTTTCTAAATGGCACATAATGGGTTACATCAGTCTGCCAGATAGCGTTGGGCCGTAGGCCTCTGGGATTTACCCCAGGGGACTGGAGAGGTGGGACCTGTAAGAAGGGCAAACAGGACTTACATGTCTTTACAATCTTTTTTAAATCTTTTATAGGAACTAAAGGAAACTTATGATGTAGACCTCTCCAATTTAAATGAGTAAGGTCGTGAAGACCTTGGGCTAACTGAAGGTCTTGTTGATATGGGACTGTAACTGTTAATACACCTGTGGTGGCCAAACGGTCAGCGGCCTGATTTCCCTCAGAGAGGGGCCCAGATAGCCTTGATGTCCCCTAAGATGTTGGAGGAAAACAGGTTCATTATGCCCCTTTAACAGGGATCGAACCTGAATCATCAGAAGGGTGATAGGATTATTATCTATCTTTATATATGAGGCATTTAGAGTAGGTAATAGGTTAATTACATTATAAACTATCTGAGAAAAGATTCATAGGCTCTTGGATATGGGTCAAGGCTAATGCAACAGCATATAATTCTTTAAATTGAGCAGAACCAGTAACTGCTTCAAAGTATTGTGTCCTTTGGCCTAAGGATGGGTGGAATACTACAACTGTTGACCCTTCTTTTCCTCCATCTGTGAAGACATTTACTGCCTTGGGGAGTGGCTTGATGGAAAAAAAGGATGGGGGAGTCCACTCCAGTTTGGGAAAAGAAGAGGTCCATTTGGTTGACCCGTAATGACAGTCAACTTTTCCTAGAAATCCTTCTAAAGCATAGGAGACTCTAGGGTTGTTTCTCTGTATCCATTCAAAGTCTGACAAACGGTAAGGAATTGTTAAAATATCTGGGTCTTTTCCATAATGCCTCAATGATGTATCTCTCCCTTTTATTACAAGATCTGTTAATTGATCTAATTGGGAATAAACTCGAGGTGCTCCTCCCACAGAGGAATGTATCCACTGTAAGGGATTTCCCATCTGGGTGAGCACAGCTGTAAGGAGCTTAGCACCTGAGAAAATCCACAGATATAGAGGTTGCTTTGGTTGGTATCGCGCCAATTGGGTTGAATTGAGGGCATCTTGGACTTTTTGTAATATTGACAGATGACTTTCTTCTAGAAAAATCACATCAGAGGGGGATTTTCCCCGTAGCAACTCAAAGAGAGGTAATAAATCCTCAGTAGAGATTGAAGCCATGGTCTTAACCAGTTTAGCTCTCCTAATAGCTTTTGTAACTCTGACAAGGAATAAGATTTTTGAATGACTAGTTGAGGTTTGAGAGGACAAACCGAGTCTAGGCTAAGTTTTGTCCCCAATATTTTAAAGGGAGGAATAGTTTGTATCTTATCATTGGATATGTGCAACCCTCCTTTTTCTAAGAGCTCTCGAAGGGTTAGGTAAGCTGAGTTTAGTTGTTGGACATCAGCAGCTGCTAGGATGATGTCATCCATATAAACATATAGGGTGAGCTGTGATTTTTTCATTAATGGTGACAGAAGACATGAAACATAATATTGACAAAAGGCTGGGCTGTTAGCCATACCTTGAGGGAGAACTATCCATTCATATCGCTCATCTGGTTTTTGAAAATTGACTGAGGGGACCGAGAATGCAAACTTTTCATAATCATCTGGATGAAGAGGTATTGAAAAATAACAATTTTTAATATCAATAACAATTAAGGTTAAATCTCTTGAGATCTGGCCAGAGGAGTATTTTGGAGGCCGACCAGGGCCATTGGGGTAGTCTTTTTTAAAATGGCCTTGTCGTCCATATTTAAAATAGGCTCCTTTTCCATTTAAAACTGTTGCTAATATCTCAGTGTGGGCATTAAGGGGAGTGGTCAATATCTGAGACTGGTGAGTTGTCGAACCCATATCTTTGGTGGCAATAATCCATCTCCCCATAGATCTATCTTTTAACCTAGCATAGGCCAGCTTGTGATCTGCGGTCATTCCTTCCCAAACTAACATTTTTGCAAATTGGTCACCAGGTGGAAGTTTCCTTTGAAGGCTTTTTTCCACTCTCTCAATAAATGTGGCCAGATCTTTATTAGCTTTTTGAGTGACTCTAGCTATAGGAGGCTTTGTTAAATTAATTGGAAATGTCATTACAGGTGAAAGCCCACCAGAGGGCGCTAGCAGCTGCTGTGATATTGGCGCCTCTTGGTAAAGCAGTGGGGCAGAAGGCTCAGCAGGGAGCTGGGTCATAAAATGGCGGATACCGCTCACAAGGTGGTGAGCCATGTGGCCGGTGGCCTTTGTCCTCAGGGAATTTGTTAGAGCTCTCTAAGGGAGGGGCTGTAATTTTTTCTAATTCCCCGGAGCGAGATTTCTTTTTTTTTAGGGATTGGTTAGGCTTCTCCAAATTCGCGGCCTGGGAGGGGCTGTTTAATTCTCCGGACCGGGAAAGATTAGATATTTTATTCTCCCGCAGGGCCTGCTCTGTTACCTCAACTCGTATGATTTGAGGTGCCTGCTCTGTGGCCTCTGCAGATTCTTTTGCTGTCTCCAAGAGAGAGCATGTTTTTAGGGTGGATAAAGTTGGATAAACTCCCAGAGGCGGGATTTCCCCGTATTTATGTTCTTCGCTCTCTTAAAATTTGTTCCACTTTGCACCACGTTTTCCAAGAATTAAAATCAGACTTTGGGAGCCAGGGAGCCGCCCGCATTAATGAATTTCAAATCACTTCCGCTTGGCTATCAGATATTTGGAGACCTTGCTTTCTTAAAATACATCACCATGCCTCGAGGGCTGGGTCTTGAGATTTTCTAAATGTTAATGCTTGCCCCATAATAGAGGGTATTTTTGCCAGAGAAAGAGACGCTGCGTCTCTAACCGTGTTAAGCCCACCGATAATTTTCGTGCCCCACATTGGGCGCCAACCTGCCGGGGCTGCTGAGTTATGAATGGGGCCGAGGTCTAAGCTACCCCCCTTTTGGGCCCTAAAGGGGGGTTTTATTTCTGCCCGCAGAAATAAAGTAACTTACCTGGCGAAGATGGGCTTAAGGACAAAAATAGCTGAGTGCCTTCCTCTGCCTGATGGACAAAAACCACGCCACACCCAGGGGGTTTTGTATAGCAAGCAAGAAGCCAAAACTCGGATTTATTGACCAGGCACTGAACTTAAATAGGCCTAGAACTAACCAATCAGCCAGCAGGGCGGTTCGGTCTCTCACGCTACGTCATAGCCACACCCCTTTGCTTAGCCCCGGTCCTACTAGGGTGTGGTAAGCAGCCAAAGTCCTTCCCTTGGCAGACATGAGTCCCAACAGAGAACCTCTTCATTAATCCCAGAACAGGGTCAGCATAAGCAGAATAGCTGGCAGCACATTCTTCCTTTCTGGGGCAAAGCTCGGAGCAGAGGCTCACAGTACCATTATGTAGCCTTTGATAACACTGCACAGGTGTACTGCTCTATTTTCTAAATACCTGCCCTTTCTAATGCAGAGTCAGGTCTGTCAATTGGCTGCCAACAATTAACCAAAGGTCGAAGGAGTCTAAGAATCTTTCAATATTTTCCAAAACATAATGCATGTTCATTGTGAGGTTTAATGCTATGGGCATAGCTGTCTTCTTTACTATTTTTCTCAGCTTCAAAACAAAGCCATTTTTTCCCCAGGCAAGGTATCAAATTTTACAAAGTTACAATGTTGTTACAGAAGCTTGAACTTTGGAAGTTATGTAAAGAATAATTCTCAGTGCTTTTGCCAACAATTTCATTATTATGGGCAAATGAAAAACTATAGAATTTTAGTGCCATAGGTACAGACACTTCTGCTGGATATTTAGAGCAATATTTCCCAGTGTGTTCAAACTACAGACCCCATAAATTTCCCACTGTATTTACCATAAATTGCTGATTTTAAGAAAATATATGTATTAAGCAGTATTTTCCTGGATGCACATACATCTATTCACACATATATTGACCAATATATAGGAATTGAAAAAAAAATATTTATAGCTTGTGATGACCATGATAAAATTACTCTTACCATACTAGGTCAACATAATTTCAGCTAAACCCAACTTAAGTTTGCTGTGATATCCTAATAATAGCAACAGCTAACAATGATATAGTTCTTACCATGTGCAGGACATAGCACAACTGAAACACCACTCATCTGATACTCCCAAATTCAAAATCTGAAAGCTACAATGGCATAAGTAGAAAATTCCACACCATGAAACCTTTGTTTCAAGCACAGAATCATTAAAAATTTTGTATATATATTGCCTTCAGGCTATGTGTATAAAGTACACCTGAAACGAATTAATTTCATATTTAGACTTGGTTCCCATCCCCAGGATATATGCAAATATTCCAAAACCCAAAAAAATCCCCAAACACTTGGATCCCAAGCATTTTAGAAAAAGGTCAACATTAAACCTGTACATTCCTTAACTCATTTAACTCTGTGTCACAGTACAGTCATACAATAGTCACAGCACTACACTATGAAGGTATACAAGACAAGTGTCAAAAAGAACAGTGCTAAAACATACCTCCTACCTTCAGCAGGATATCATTCTTCCCACACCGGTGAATGCCATGTATCCCAATTCTTCCTTTTGCTAAATAGATATTTTTATCATAGTCACTCCATCCCCTTTTCCCCACTGTATTTTGTAGTAGGAGAAAATGTAGGAGGAAGACAACTTATCATTTTAATTCAGAAGTTAAAAGATTACAAGGAATCCCATCCAAAACAGAATGAGAAGACTGCATATTGCCTGGAGATGTTCTTTGAGCTCAGCACACTGAAGGAACTTTGGACTGTCTCTCTTGATAAGTGTGTTCAATTCTTCACAGCAGGAAGAATTAAATGGATATTTGGTATCTGGATAGATAAAATATAGCAAAGGCTGGATAGAAATTCACAAACCTCTTTTTTCTTTTGTATACACAATTAGGCAACACTTGTCAGCTCATTACCAGATAAGAGGGGCCATGTTTTTAAATTCTGCCAGTGGCAGATAGAGGGAATCATAAGCCATACTCAAGAAACTCTCTCACACAAGGAATCTGCCCTGTTCTTTTTCCTCTCACACAGACCTTAGGAACCACAGGTTGAAGATATGAGACCACCAGATGAAAGGATACGGGTACCTGAATTACTGCTTGAAGATGAGCTATTGCCTATAGGTGATGTCATTTTTTCCTTCTAATTGAGCAAGAAATGAACATTTATTGTATAAATGCACTAAGATAAGGATTGGAAAGAGGGTTAGCTATAACTGAAGTTAATATTAACTAATACATGATATATATAATAGGGGATGGTTCACAGTGTTTTAGGAAAATAAAGAATTGTTCAAGTAGATATCTGAGGCAAGAATTCTCAGATATAAGGAAGAGAAAGTGCAAAGATCCAAAGGTGGGAGCATGCCTGGTGTGTTCTAGAAAGAGGAGGGGGGAAAAGGATCATTGGAGAAAAGTGAACAGGGCAAACAAAAATTGTGGGAAATGATCCCAACCCTATCCTCCAGGATTCACCTCTATAGAAGGAAAGTCCATCATTTTTTTTTTTTTTTTTTTTTTTTTTTTGTGGTACCAGGGATTGAACTCAGGGGCACTTGACCACTGGGCCACATCCCCAGCCCTTTTTTGTGTTTTTATTAGAGACAGGGTCTCACTGAGTTGCTAAGTGCCTCGCCATTGCTGAGGCTGGCTTTGAACTCGCGATCCTCCTGCCTCAGCCTCCCAAAGTGCTGGGATTACAGGCGTGCGCCACCGCGCCCGGCGAAAGTCCATCATTTTCAAGTCCCTCAAGACAAATCCCTCGAGGTTGCCCAAATGGCTCTCTTTTTCCCATATTCCACAACCAGTAGGAATCTGACTGTTTTCAACCTTCCACTGCCATTACTGTAGCCCAAGTCAATACTGAACTTCTGCTATAGCTTCTCAACTGATCTTCCTGTTCTCATTCTTGTCCCTTATTGTCCCTTTCTCCCAAAATAGCCTTAGATCTTTTTAAATTATGTTATATCTCAAAACACTTCCCATATCACTCAGGAGTAACATCTGATACTCAAAAGACCTTTCCAGATCCTTTGCACCTATTGCTCTGACCTCATCCACAACTCTCCCCTTTTACTCAGAGCCTTGTTCTGTGTCTCTGACCTCCTTTTCTCTCCATCTCTTTCTCTCCTCCTGCTCTCTCAAACACACACACACACACACACACACACACACACACACACACACACCACAAAATTCCAAGTGACCCTCATAGAGAATGGACAATTATTTGCAAATTGACAAGCCTGGCAGAATTTTATCAGTAATTAAAGAAGTCACAGGAAGTTTGCTTAAGAACTGTCTTTTTGGGGGATGGGGGAAAACTGGGAATTGAAGCCAGGGACGGTTAAACCATGGAACCCCATTCTCAGCCCTTTTTACTTTTTGACACAGAGTCTTGCTAAGTTGTTTAGGGTCTCCCTAAGTTGCTGAGGCTGGTCTTGAACTTGCAATCCTCCTGCCTCAGCCTGTGGGGCTGCTGGGATGACAGGAGTAAGCCACTGCACCCTACTGCATTGTCTTTTCTTTCTTGCCTATCATTTTCTTCTATTTGGAAAAAAAAAAATAGAAGAATTATACAAAGTATCACTAAACTCTATTTTTAGCTCAGCTCTGATGGCCAACCAAGATATATCTTTGATTATCAGCAATACAATACAACTGGTCTTACTTGATGAATCCCCTTAGAAAGTAAAAGAAGTATAATGTGTACTACAAATGAAATGAAATTAAAATTAGAATTCTAAAATAGGGTTAAATATATAAAATAAAAAAATAACAGTAATGAGTATACCTTTACAAAAATAAATAAATAAGGGCATCTCAAATATTTCCTCATATCTCTCTTAGGTCCTGAATATGGGTTTGGTCTGCTCATTTAAACATCTTGGTGGCATGGTTAGTTAAGAGAGTTTGTGTACCCCAATATATAAAAGAATAGAGAAAAGAGAAACAGAACACTTAATATGAACAGCCTCATTTTTCTCCCCACAAGGCAAAAGATCTCAGCTGCATCAGCCTTAAACATTTATAGCTAACTAAATATTTTATGAGATGCAACTAAGAAGGTTCAATCCATTTCTTAAGAATGATAGCCTGGTCACACAGAGTCTCTTAGAAAGTAGTGCCCATGTCTTTCTGTTCTGAATTGGAATTTTCATCAAAAGATTCACCAAAGCTCAGGAACAACTCTACCCTATACAACCTCAACTCTCCTGCTCAAAATACTAGTTCGCTTCTTCTCTAACTTTTATAAAGAATAAAAGAGCTTTAAGGACTAAAGTGCAAATTTAAAAAGAAAACACTCTCATACAACTGACAATATAAACATCAGAAGAAGAGAAATTCTTATTCTTGGTGAGCAGTGTACGATATTAACATTTAGATATTATGCTCCCCCAAATGTCACTGCCCCATCTTCTTGCTACTCATGGTCTGCATTAAATTATAAAATGCCTTTCTTGTACAATCTCCACAACAATGTTTTAGCACACGGAGCTACAGTAACACATTATTAATATTTATGAACCTAGAGAAGTCAGTAAAGCTTGGCTTTCAGAAAGGCCACCCTGCTAGACTCCCGCCATCAAAACAGTAATGAAATTAGCTCAGAACAGCTTAGCAAAATAACCTGAAAGAAAATATATTTAGATCACAAAAGGAGGGACTGAAGTATAAAATATAAATGCTAGAATTGCTAGACTAAGAAGAATACACTAATCAGAATAACCTTTTAAAATTAGTGTTGCATTAAAAACTTCAACATGAGACAATGTCCTATGAATGCAACAGGCATGATGAAGGCCAAGGTAGACATGTAATTGGCTTGGGGCATGAACAGCAGCCATGAAAATTGCTAATACTTTATGGGACCTGGCTTTGCCCACCTTTTATAGAGAAAGGGTAAAGATGGCAGTTAGGCATCAGAAAAAGGAAAGATAGACTTCTTTGCACGTATGCTGACATATGTTACATACAGACACACAAACATGCACAACATACACATGCAGTATTGGGTTAAAATGTACCCCAAAAGACCAGGTTAAAGTCCTCACCCTCAGTACCTCAAAATGTGACTTATTTGGAAATAAGGGGTCTCTGCAGATATGCTTTGTTAAGATGAGGTCATACTGGGGTAGACAAGGACTGGTATATTTACAAAAAGATTGAAATCTAGACACAGAGACAGAGATGTACAAGGAAAATATAATCTGATTTCAGAGGCAGAGATTGGTAGGATGCAGCTACAAACGAAGGCACACCAAGGGTTGACAGCCATCACCAAGAAGCTCGGAAGGCACAAGGAAAGATTCTACCCTGAAACTTGAAGGAAATGGGACTCTGCTAGAACTTTGGTTTCAGACTTCTCACCTCCAGAACTATGAGAAAAAGTCTTTGTTGTTTTTAAGTCACTGAGTTTGTAGTAACTTGTTACAGCAGCTGTTATGGTTTAGGTATGAGGAGTCCCCTAAAGGCTCATGTGTGAGACAAAGCAAGAAGGTTTAGGGATGAAATTATTGGGTTACAAAAGGTTTAACCTAATCAGTGCATTAATCCCCTGACAGGGGTTAACTGCATGGTAGCTGTAGGCAGGTAGGGTATCATTGGAGGAGGTGGGTCCCTGGGGTCCTGCCTTTGGGGTTTGTATTTTGACCTTGTTCACAGAGCTCTCTCTCTCTCTGCTTCCTGATATCATGTCTAGAGCTGCTTCCCTACACCACACCCTTACGTCATGATGTTCTGCCTCCCCTCAAGCCATGAGGGATGGAGCCAGCTGTCTATGAACTGAAACCTAAAAATGTGAGCCCCAAAACAAACTCTTCCTTCTCTAAAATTGTCCTTATCAGGTCTTTTGGTCACGGCAGCAAAAAAGCTGACTAAAACAGCAGCCCTGGAAAACACACACATACCCATGGAGGGAAAGGCCTAGTATTGGGTATTTACATAGAGAAAGTTTTTTTAAAAATCAAAATTATCAATATGTTCTTTGAGAATATATAACAGCTGGATGTAAATATCTTGATTTTCAACATGAATATAAACAGAGCAGGGCATTTTACATGCATTAAACAGTGATAGCTATTCAAGGAGCCATGCCAGCTTGAAAATGAAGTCAAGACTCCCCCCACCCCCGTAGTGCTTTTTACTGTAAAAGCAGTAAAGCACTACAGTACAAAGCTTTAATTCCTTGACTACCTCTGTCACTTTTGCAAGAAGACATTTAGTAAGGAAATCAGTTTCTTATATAAATATTTTCATTTCTTCATGGCCAACATGAGGACTTTGATGACAGGCCTCATCCTCTTCCATTCAGATTTCTGCAACAGCCTCCTGCTGGCTTCACTCCTTTCAAATCCAGTCTGCTCACTGCTGTAGGACTGCTATTCTCTAAAGATATTCACTGATCCCTACTTGCATACAACTGTATTTCCTAAACCATGTTCCATGGAGTCCTAGTCCAGTACAATGTTAATGTATATTATGTTGAATAATATTCTTAGGTTCAAAAGGATTGAGAAACTTTGGCCTAAAAACTTAGGGTTTTTTGCTGAATTACTCAATCTCTTATATGCTAATGTGCATTTCAAACTTCCAAGAAGAAAGGACATTAAGCAGTGTTCCCCAAACACCCTTTTAAGTCAAATCTCAGGAAATCGGATTTCATAGAAGAGACATTAAGGGAGTATTTCTCCAAGGCATTAGAGTCAACTGAATTGATCTAAAACATCCTCCCATCCAAGTTATTTGTGGTGGGGGGTAGGTGTGTTAACCCAGGGCCTGGCAAAGGCCTAGCACACATTTTGACACTGAACTACATCACCAGACGTAGTCACATTATTCTAAAGTATGGTTTAACTCCAAAATTTGCCAATAGATATTCTATTAGGTGATTTGACTAAGATAAAGATATGTTTTTATCATATAGGAAAGATAATCATACCCAAGATACACATGTTAGGTAGGCCAGCAGTGTCAAATACTCTGTCCTAGAAGATGTTCACTTATTCATCTATTCATTATGCAAATATTTACTATGGCCCCAGTAAGAGGTCAGGCCCAACTCTCAGTTCTCACTATGCAATGGCAAGAGAGAGCCATAGTTTGAACCTGTAGAAAGAACAGTAAGGCAGATAAGTGAAAATAAAAAGAATTGTGAAATGAATAATATAATTGAAAACAGCAGGGCCCTTTGCTATTATATAAGAAGGGCCACCTAATGCAGTCTTAGACTGGGGGTGGGGAATTACTGGCATATGTAGCATCTACAATGAGTTTGAAAAGATGAATGAGAAGGAGTCAAGAAAAATGTTTGGGGAGAATGTATAGTTTCTTTACCCCAACCTATTTCTAAGCTTACAGATACTCTAAACCTGGGTTGGGAAAAAAAAAAAAAAAAAAAAAAAAAAAAAACAGGTTATACCTCTAGTTTCAGCTCTAATTAATTTGTTATTTTCCCCAAAATACTGAAGAAGATTCTTTGGTCCAATCCTGGAATAGAGAGAAAAAATTCCACAATCTCTTTGTAATGTCTGACACCAAGAAAAGGCCAAACCAAAACCATATATTTGTCCAATCTGCTTTAAATATTTTATATTTCATTCATGGTGGGTCTAAGTGAAAATGACTTGACGGAAACTAGGACTGGGGATTGTGGAACAGTGATAATGTGGGAGAGGAAGCAGTCTATACCCAATAAATGGTGACTGCTATTCATTCTCTGGGAAATATGCAAAGGAGAAAAATATAGAACAAATATTAGTGGGATGGTAAATGTTTATATCATATAGAGTATCTTACTAGAGCGAGAGGAGGCTTTGAATTTATTTAATTCAATCTACTGTGTTTTAATACTTGAAGAATATGAGACTCAGAAGTTTAGTGCCTGCAAAAAGAAATAAGTCTAGTTAGTTACAGATCTAAACAGGAACTAAGTATTTTGACTGCCTGTTGAAGGTTTGTTATACCACCCAATGGCAGATAATTAGAGATTAATTCATTTTTTAAAAAATCATGAATCAATGACTATGCCCCCATCACTCCCTCTTCTAGGTATTGAGGAATAAAAGCAGACCATCTCTAGAATGATGCAGTTAACAGAATTGAAAAGGATGGAGAATGGGGACCTCCAGGTGTGGAGTCAATGACGGGGAGGCCTCCCTGGGAAAGTGATGTTTGAATAGAAACCTAAAGAAAAAGCTTAAGTCATGCAGAGGTCCCAAGGAAGTTCATTCTCAGGATAGAAATCAATAAATGCAAGGGTCTTGATGTACCTCTGAAACAGCAAGGATGTCCAGGAGCAGAGTGAACTGGGGAGACCTGTACCAAATGAGGTCAGAGGGTAACAAGAGATCAGACGATAAAGAGCACTCCAAGTCATGGTAAGAAGCTTGGTAATTTATATGGAGTAAGATCAGAAGTCACTGGAGGGTTTGGGTAGATCTGTTATATGATTTGACCACAGATTTTAGGAGGCTCAATCTGGCTGAAGGGTATACAATAAAAAGGTGGCAAAAGATCAACTATGAAATCATTTTAATAATGCAGGCAAAAGATAGTGCATGGAAGGAGTTAAGGTGGTAAGAAGTAGCCAAATTCTGGATATATTCAGCTAATTGTTCATGAGTTGCATTCAAGGTGTGAAAAAGATGAGCAGAGATGATTCAAAAGTTCTGTGCCTGATCTACTGGAAAACTAGAGGTGCCATATTTTGGGTTGAGAGATAAATGTTCGGGGGTATAGAAGCAGTTCTTGCATAATGAAAAATGTTAGGGAAGTTAAAAAGACATTCATCTACATGCTTGCAAATATACAGACTCACATCATAATTAGAACTACAGAGTGTACACAAACAAAAACAATCAACAAAATCAAAGCACACAGCTTGATTAGAGTGCTTATCTTCTCTAGTGCCTACAAAATACTGCACTAAGGTTCCATTTACAGGATAAAGTATAAA
Source organism: Tamias sibiricus (assembly GCA_025594165.1). NCBI lineage: Eukaryota > Metazoa > Chordata > Mammalia > Rodentia > Sciuridae > Tamias > Tamias sibiricus. Next base: position 70,854,853 of record CM046661.1, read on the forward strand.
ATTTTTGTTAACTATTCACATGTGTAATCATAGTGTCCAGATACAAAAATAATAATGCATGTTACTTCAAATTTCAGCCACTTAATATCTGGGGGAAGTGAGTAGTTTTTTGTTATAAAGGTAAAGCTCTAATTTAAGTTTCAATTAGCACAGTAAGTATAGCTTTCACTAGCACTAAATATGTCCCTTAAATAAATCTACTCCTCTTTAGATTCCAAACCTGCAAACATATAATTTGTCATAAACTACTTTGGGCTTAGAAAAATTTGTTTTTAGGAGTAAGAAGTGGGTGTGTGGAGGGTGGAGGTGGACAAGGCACATTATACTCTCTCAGTTTGAAGTATATCTAAACACTCTCATCTTTCCTATACCACCTCAGTCCTTAGAAATTACACTGAAAATTCCCCCACCACACTTTATGATAGATTGGCTCAGTGCTTTGTTTACACAAGGTCATTGCCAAGTTGCTTGAGGAGATTTTTGCCTGCATCCAGGTGTCCAGTGCTGCACACATATGTGAAGGATCTCTCCACATCTCCCACAGGATCACAGATTAGCCAATCATTCATTTGGGTCCACAGTCAGAGCAATACTAACATTGGCCAGAAGCAGGAAAGAGGGAGAGTAAGACCAAGAAATGGCAACCAAGGCAGACAGGCAGGTATAGAATGAAGGAGAGAAGAGAAAGAGAGGGTGTGTCACTAAGGCAGGATTTTTCCCTACTCCTAAATTCAATCCTAGTGCAGTGTCTGTGAATGGATACATTTATCAACCCCTGTGTTCAAAATAAGAGTGAGTAAATATTTAGAGGAACATCTGGAGTCAACTGGAAAAAAAAGTATTTTGAATACGCAATCATTAATTTTTAGTAGGTGTAAAAGTTTAAGATTAAAGAAGAATCTAGCCGGGCGTGGTGGCGCACACCTGTAATCCCAGCACTTGGGAGGCTGAGGCAGGAGGATCGCGAGTTGAAAGCCAGCCTCAGCAATGGCGAGGCACTTAGCAACTCAATGAGACCCTGTCTCTAAATAAAATACAAAAAAGGGCTGGGGATGTGGCCCAGTGGTTGAGTGCCCCTGAGTTCAATCCCTGGGAGGAGGAGGAGGAGGAGGAGGAGGAGGAGGAGGAGGAGGAGGAGGAGGAGGAGGAAGAATCTACTACTTCTTAATATTTAAAATATAAAATAAATTTTTGTATTTTCTATCAGCTATTTTCTATTATTTTACAACATATCATAATCATTTCCTATCTGTGGATCATATGCTTTTTATGACCAAGAGATGTCAGGTGGGTTTAGATGGGTTTACTCCTAGACACCAGGGAAAAAGTATGTGAAAAGTATAATACAAAGGTGGCTGGCTACTGGGTTTGCCATGTATCAGGCAAGCCATCATATACCATCCTCTGGTTGTTAACCATACCCTAGAAAGAAATCTGGGTTTTTCTGGAGATAGGAGGGGAAAGGAAATAGAAAGAACTACAGTTCCTCAAAATCTTGCCAGGAGTCAGAATCATACACCAAGTGAAGTCCAGTCTCTGCCGACACATCCAGCTCAATACCCAAGACGACAGGTTCTGGGAAAGAGCACATCAGGATTCAAAGTGTATGTATATTCCTATAACAATTCAGGCTATTCCAGGTGAGGACTGAGTGCTGTTTTACATGTACTAAAGCTTTTTTACATGTATTTAAAACTTTTCTTAAGAGAGTTGAAAGAAGATTAAGATAGAGGCAACAAATGCACCATTCTCTGTTTGTATAGGTTTCTAGAACGGGGTGGCTGTTAGGATATAAGCTAACTAGTATGCTAGCCTTAGAATTTTAAGAATTGAAGCTATGGGAGTACTGTAGAATTGCCTCTGCCAATTTGACTAAATTTCAATGAGTAAAGTATCCAAGTCACATTTATGAGCAAAGATAGAAGCAGGGTTATATCGAACAATCGGTATGTCATGGCAATGCCTGATCACAACCATTAAAGAACTGGAGCAAATTCTGCCTTCACCTGGGAGAGAGGGCTCCCGTGCACTGTTCTCTCCAGCTGCCTGGCCCCGCTCTCCTCACCAAGAACAGGACACAGATTTATGAAGGGAAACTTTACCACAGGTACTTGGAAAAAAAAAATAGACAATTGTTTTGACATCTGGTGTCTGTGTTTAGAGGGAAAGGAGAAACAGGATAAAGAACTAAAATTTATACAGCACCTACTATGTTCTATCTGGTGGAGTGATCTTACAGACTCTTCACAACAATTCCATGACAAATGCATCATCCTGGGGAAAGATGAGGAAAGGCTTGGGACTCTTAATGAATTGACTCTTGGTTCTTTTGTGTTTTACTTTAGTGGTGTTGGGAATTGAACCCAGGGTCTCGCACACTACAATCTGAACTACAGCCCCAGATCTACACATGGTATATATTTATAAGTAATGGGATGGATGTCAAATTCAAATATGCTCATTATTATCATGCTTGTTGTTAACACCTGTGTTTAATATTGCACTTGAAAACTGATTAAGAGCCTTAAAGCTGGGCACGGTGGCACACGCCTGTAATCCCAGCACTTGGGAGGCTGAGGCAGGAGGATCACGAGTTCAAAGCCAGCCTCAGCAATGGCGAGGCACTTAGAAACTCAGTAAGATCCTTTCTAAATAAAATACAAAAAAGGGTTGGGGATGTGGCCGGTGGTGGAGTGCCCCTGAGTTCAATCCCTGGTACCAAAAAAAAAAAAAAAAAAAAGCCTTAAAATTTTTTAAGCTGTATTTTAGGTCAGAATTTCTTTATATATTTTTAGGCTTTTTTTGCCTACTGAAAATAATTAGTAAGTTTATTCCCTATATGTTAACTAATTGGGTTGTGTTTTAAATATTTTAATTATATTATTGATGACATGCTTATAGTCAAAAACTAACGGGAAAAATATATTTAAAAAGTAGACACATTCTGTATGACCACAAAATACTAATTTTATATTTATAATTTATGTATTTACATCTCTTTGCATGTATTTTCTTTGTACCAAACTATAAATATCATCATACATACATTTTGGGTTTTCAAAAATACATATATTACATAATTTTGTATCCTTCTAAATTTATTACATTAAGAATTTTCCTGTGTCACTAATCTTTGAAAACACAATTTTAATAACTTCATGACATCCTTGTCAATTATTAAATCACAATTGTTTAATCATTCTTCTTTAGGCGGACATATGGGCTTTTCCCAGAAATTTGGCATAGAAATTATGTTTCAATAAAAAACCCTCGGTATATACATCTTTACTTTTATCACTGGTCTATCTTTTAAATTTTTTTTTTAAATTTTAATCTGTTTATATGACAGCAGAATGCATTACAATTCATATTACACATATAGAGCACAATTTTTTCATATCTCTGGTTATACACAAAGTAGAGTCACACCATTTGTGTCTTCATACATGTACTTAGGGTAATGATGTCCACCTCATTCCACTGTCTTTCCTACCTCTATTCCCCCTCTCTTCCCCTTCTTCTTTAAGTGAGATTTCTACATAAACATCTTTCAGGTTAGCATATTTATAATATTAAAGTTTCATAATACACATTGCCAACCTGCTTTTCAGAAAAAGGAGGCCTGCTTCTCCACATCTTTCCCAATATTTAGTAGAATCCATTAAGCTTTGTGAAAAGCTTTACATCTTAAAAAGAGAAAAATGGCTGTTTCAAATTCTTGGAATTAAAAAAAAAACGTTATTTACCCATTTTTCTATTGTATTGCTTTTCCTCTGTACTAACATATTGCCATTCTTTCAAATCACAGAAAATATATTCCAGCTGTTTGTCAGAAAGTACAGAGAACATGAACTTGAATTCACTACCTCCTTGACAATTATCAGAATCATGGTTAAAGAAATGAAAATTACTGAGGTTTGCCTAAGGTCAGCAGATTTCTATTCCCAGATAATCTAAAGTCCAATTTTGGGTTAATAAAATTATAAGAATGTTGTCCTTGGACAGCTTGCTTTTTCCTTCTGTAAAAAATCATTTTGACCATATTGCTCTCTGGCCTAAAATCATCTGACTACCTAAGACATATTAAAGAAAAGTTTCATGCCCTCCTAACAAACACTATACTCTATAGGAATTCTTTCTAAAGACAAAAGAAACTCTTTCTAAAGACAAAAGAAAAAATTTATGGTGTCACTTAGAGAAAGCATTTGACTCCTCCAGGTTAACTGGTTTGTTTCACAGGGACACTGTAAAAACTGATATAACTGGGTTTTCTCTTAGAATTGGCTATCAGAATATTTCAATTTGTGGGCCTCTCTTTACAAATGAACAGAACCAAAAATAATTTTTGTACTAATTTCACTCCTAGATCCTTTTCAAAAGCTTACATTCTATTTGTCCTGATTTCCTTACTGATATTATCTTCCATACAATAGGTATCCTGATAAACTAACTTAAGCATACTTTAGAAAAAGGTGGAACATAAATAAAGCAAAAAACTCCATAGGGGGAAAAAAAAAACTTTTGTCTGAGCCTTTTTATTTACTGATAAGAAGTGAATACTAGAGAAGACCAAGGTTTTCAAACCTATCCATGTTAGGATTCAGCAAAAGCCTGTTTACGTTCAGAGAGGAGAATCTAGCTTTACATGGTTTTATAAAATTATATTTTCCAATGGTAAATTTCTGTGATGCTATTTTGTGTAATACCATTATTTTCTTTTCTCTTTGCAAATTACACTTTCATATTTATTTGCCAAAACAAATAAAACTGACTTGTGAATATGTACCATACTTGTTACTAAAGACAGAAAATATGATATACTTACATTTAATATCATCTTCTTGCAAAGTAGCATAAAATGAAAAAAATAATTTTATTTTTAAATTCATCTCCAATTCCTGCCTTTTACCCAAAAATTACATCAGTGTTGTTATTCCAACATTTACATAAAATATATCACTAAAAGCAAACTGCTTGAGCACCATTTGTCAAATATTTGTGCATAAATAAGTATCCTCAGAAAACTTGAATGGAACCACCATTTGACCCAGTTATCCCACTCCTTGGTATACACCCAAAGGAATTAAAAATCAGAATACTACAGTGACACAGCCACATCAATGTTTATAGCAGCTCAATTCATTATAGCTAAGAGATGGAACCAGCGTAGGTGCCCTTCAACAGATAAATGGATAAAGAAAATGTGGTATATATACTCAGTAAAATATTACTCAGCCAAAGAAAAAGAACAACTTTACAACTTCTGCCAGAAAATGGATAGATCTGGAGACTGTCATGCTAAGTAAAATAAGCCAGTCTCCCACCCCCCCCAAAAAAAAAGTCTAATGCTCCCTCTGATATGTGGACATTAACACACAACAGGGGTAGGGGAGAACAGAAATTCATTGGATTAGACAAAGGGGAATAAAAGGAGGGAGGGACAATGGGAACAGGAAAGACAGTGAAATGAATCCGATATAGTTTTCTTCTGTTCACATAAGAATATACCACCAGTGGAACTCCATTTCATGTACAACCACAAGAATGGGATCCTAATTAGAACAAGTTATAGTCCATGTATGAACAGTGTGTCAAAATATACTCTATTCTCATGTAAATCAAAAAAATAAATAAATAAACTAAAGAAAAGTATACATCTACACAAAATAAGCCTTTACCACTTAACAAATGTAACTTTTTAAAATGAAAACTTTGTTCCCTCAAAATTGAAAGCACAATCCAGGTGATGCCTAAAGCCTCTTCTAATTCTATGAGCGTGTAAAATTTAGAGATCAAATATATTCTCTCTCCTAATTCTCTCTTGCTTAACAAAAGATTTCAATAGTTTATGAGGCCTTGATATATGCTAACAGCTTTTCAAATAACCCATTGTTTTATGGCCATAGAGTTTTATGAAATAAGATTCATAAATAAAAATCAGTCAATGGGATTTTTGGAAAAGTAATATGAAATAGTACATTGGCATTTACCTTGAACCTTTCTGATAACTTTGAGAGCAACCCCAAAGTCCATGACTTGTATTACTTTATAATTTTTATGAGGCACAAGTTTGAATTGTGTGAGCAATACACTTGGCATGAAGCAGTGAACTGACAATAATTGCCTCATTTCCCAGCTTTCTTACATTGACACACAATTTTTCTTTTTCTGCTTGTCATCACGTCCATATTACTCTGCAGAAAAGTTCCTAGAAAGTTGGAAACACTAGGGGAAAAAAATGTGCCACCAAGAAACTAATATTTTTATGTTGTTAATAAGTAATGACCATACTTACAGATTCCTAAAGGGTCTAAGAGAGCAATGAATGTTTTATACTTTTTTATATTTTGATGCATTTTGTAGAGGAATGTTTATATGTAACTGGCTACAATTGAAAAAGGGTATCAGGATCTACCTATTCATTTGAAGAAGCAAATTACATAGCAGGATTTACACATTGCACATGGTAAGGGTTTATTCTAGTTGGCACTTTATGGTTTCATGTTTTGTCAGACATTTAGTTATAGTATAACAGAGTATTCACTTCTCTTTTTCTTTTTTAAGACTGATCGTTTCATCACAGTAAGGTAAAAAATTAGAGGAGAAAGAAACATTTGTAAGAGGGAAGACACAGAAGTCAAGAGAAACTTAGATTGGCAAATAGTAATTTACTAAGCAAAGTAAGCAGAATAAATAGGTAAACTTATTCTTTTTAAAAATTTTGAAACCTGCACTTACATCCCCAATTTTGGTAATTATATTTTATTCCTTTACACATCTGCCTCCCACCAGATGGTAAGCTTCTTACACACAGGCAACTTATCAATTCATGTTTACCTCTCTAACACCTGACAACAGTAGGCACTCAGTACATGTTCTGCCAGTGCTCTATGCCTACCCTGTAGTCCAAACATTTCTTCCCACTGACCCTTTAGACTCTCATTTCTCAATCACACAATCATCTGTTGTTGTGCATGCTATGGCATACTGCCCAGAAATACCTTCATTGGCACCAGACGCCCCACAGTTAGACCCTCCCTGGGATTAACCTCTATTGCAGGAGCTTTCTTTACAAGTGTTCAGCCCCTCCCTGGAGCAGTCTGCATCCAGTTACTGTTTGATGCAAAGAACAACTCCTCCTTGTCTCACTTGACAATAGCTCTCTAGGGCCAAGCCAGCTCCAGGATTCTCAGTATCATGAGGACTCTACTGAAAACTGCTCTGCTATTCAGCTTTTTCTCCCCTCCAGGAGACTTGGCTCATTCATCAGCTGGTACTGTTCCTTCAGAACTCCTCCATGAACCTCCCACCTCCTACTTAATATTATCTGCTTCAAATTCTGTGTCCCAAAACTTGACCAAGACACTAGTGGAGCTTTATAAAAAAATAACATTCCCAGAACTCATTCCAGAGTTACTAAAATCAAAGTTTTTAAATCGTGAGGTATTTTTTTTTAAGTTTTATAAATTGTATGCCAAACGTTTGCCTTAAAATGCTTCTTTTGCCATCAAACAGCAGCCAATTTCTTCTGCTCCCAGTGAACTTCAGCATCTTAAGGTTCCTCGCTGCCAAGTTGTTGACATGTTTTGTTTTGTTTTTTATATCTGTACCTTTTACTCTAATACTTTTATGTGATGGGCTTCCTTTGGTATTGCTCATCTAGTTTTTGGTACTTAAAGCTTACTTTTTTATTTATTCAGGAAGACATCTAATAATACTGATTACTAATCTGCAGCTATACCCTATAATTTGCACCAATCAGACTTTATCTTTTCTTAGGCAAATAATTCACTGGAAACCATTAGAAAAGGAATTTAGGCTAGATGTAAACAATGTTCTACTACCTATGATGAAGTGGGATACAGACTGTATTAAAGATTTAAATAGATAGTAATTCTCAAACCTTGTTTCATGCCTTATCACGATTATGTTCAAAATAAAGGCAATAAAACAAGCATGTTCAACAACATTGCAATTTTGTGATTCTCCCTGGCAGTCACTTCTCTTCTTCAATAAAATTGCACCAACCACTTACCACTTGTGGAATAAAAACATTTTACAAAGCCATTTCTGTGATGAAATGCTCTCTACCCCAACTATAATAACCATATAAAACCAAAACTATTATACTAAACCTAAGGCAAACAAATTTTTAAGTGTAAACTTTAAAAAAAAATAAACCTATTTGTCTAACAATTGCAAAATAAAAACATTTAATTGGCACTTTTTTGTCTTTTGGCTATTTTCATTTCAACGAATTTTCCATTTTCTGTCTCTTTAATATCAAGAGAAGGGCTTTGGAATACAACGAGCAAAAATGAAAAGAAAGATGAGCATTGTATATTGACTCTAGGAGCCTATGTGCCAAGATTCAGTCTGCTGTGCCTGGGAAAGTGCTGAGACTTCAAAACTTTGAAAGATTTAGTTTTGAACAGGATTGCTGACACCACTTATCTGTATCAACTCAACTCTATGAATTGTGTGAGTTCCCTGTGTTAATTTCACTACCTTACATATTCTGCCCAACTCTGAGGCAAGCAAATACCAAAGATCATTCCTCCTACTATTAATATTATCATATGTTAACTGGGAATATATGCCAAGGCAAGTTCTCAGTATCAAGGAAAGAACTTACAGTCAATCATCTAGATGGCTCAGTAAGTATAACCCCCCAACATCACCACCACGCTACAGTTCCTCCAAATTTAGAACTGATTTATAGCTAGGCAATCACCTGGAGAACAGCTGGCAAACTGCAGACCTTGGGACAAATCTACATATTTTTCTATAGCCTGCAAAGTAAGAGTCGTTTTTACTTTTTAAAATGCCTGGGGAAAAATCCAAATGAAAAATAAGATTTCATGATATGTGAATATTATATGAAATCAATTTCTGAGTCCATAAATAAAGTTTTATTAGGACAATGCCACACTAATTTGTTTATGTACCATGGATGGCTGCTTTCAGACTATAATTGCAGAGCTAAATAGTTGCAACAGAGACCTATACACCATGAAGCATAAAATATTTATTCACTCACATTTTACAGAAAAGGGTTTCTAGCCCCTGACCCAAAGCATTGCAATGTGCAAGTTTGTTTGATATGCATCTCACTTAATCCAGTGAAGTAGGGGGTTATGCCTACTCTACAGAAAACAAATATGAAAATGACTTTCCAAGGTCATACGGTCAGTAAGAAACAAAGTTACTCATATTCTTTCACTTTGTCAGAGAGCTTCTCTATTAAATAAATGGTGTAATATTTAGTAATGCTAATTAATACTTGGTTTGCAAAAAATGTTGGCACCCATTCATTTCTCAATACCATAATCAAAAGTAATTTGCTTAAAACCAGGCACTTAAGAGTATTTTAGTTTGTGAAAGGCCAAGGATCAAACTCTTAAACAACATGGTCTGCCTGATAATATTAACTAACAGGCTTGTCACTTAAAGGAGAAATAAGTTTCTCCCTCCCATTTCCTCAGATGATTCCAAAGCAGTGGAAGAAAATCCTAAACACACCATATTTCTTTTGAATTCCTTAATATTTTTCATGAAGATAGAGCACATCATTCTGACAAAGTTAAACTCTTCTGAAATTGAGTTACTAAAGCAATTTTGTACATTCTCTCAAAACATACTATTGTCCTCAGCCTGAAGATAATATTCAAGGGAGAAAACAGAATTTCATCTCTTCCCCTAGGTTTTCTCTCTATCTTGCACTTGAGTAGCTTTAGAATTTATATCCTTTCTTTAAATATATGTACAGATAGAAATAGAGATACAGCTATAGATATAGACACAGTGCTAATACATATTATCTGATTAATATATAATCATTATCAATTAACTTTTGTTAAATGCTTAAAATTAAGAGAAGATAAAGTTGTACTAAGAATAATCACTAAATCCAGGAAGAACTAATTTTTAGCACCTGCTTAACCAGTTACTGTGTGACTTTGGGAATAACCTTGAACCTCTCTAGGTCTGTTTTTGTAATAATATAAAAGAGACTACATGATCTCTAGGGGACATTCAGGTTTAAAATTAGCTCTACTTCTGAATATTCATTGAATGCTCACTTAATCCAAATAAGTCTCAGTTTCCTCATTTCAAACTTAGAGTAAGACCTATCACATAGGTGGTTCCAGTAAGAAAATACATCTAAAGGACTTCTGTATTAGTAAGCTTTCTCTCACTACAATGAAATAGTTGCAGCAATTAACTTCTAATGAGAAAAGGTTTATTTTGACTTACAATTTTGGAGGTTCCAGTCTGAAGAAAAGGAGCCTCAATGCTCTGAGCCACTGGCTAAGGTGGTACAACATGGCAAGAGCACCAGCCACAGTAAACCACCTACCTCATGAGCCAGGAAGCAAGGGATGAGACAGGAAGGATCAAGGGTCTCGCAATCCCCTTTAGGAGCTCAAGCATTCCCAGTGACCCAAGGATCTCCCACTAGGCTCCATCTTTTAGTAAAAGTCCGTAGCTCTTCCCAATAGCAAAATTTCAGGGGCCAGGACTTAGCACCTGGACTTTTGGGGGAGAAGTATCCAAATCATATCAACTTGGCACATATTGTTCAAAAGAAGATGATAATAATAGTATACTTTGCATTTTTAGGTTTACTCATGCTAAGCACAGCTATTAAAGAGAAGCTAAAAAGAAGAACCACACATAAAGTAGAAATGATGTTCCTTGCTTTTGGAAGTTTCACAAATCCATGATGAACCACCTCTAGGTACATAGGATTATTCTTGCCCCACCACTTGAGACAGATAAGATCTGAACCCTTACTTAGTGCCAAGTCCTCTTCACCTACCCTGGGTCAACACAGACCAAGAGAAAGAACTTTCTTTCAAGACAATGAAAAAGTCACTCTAAATTCACAATGACTTTTCATAGTGATAAATCCCAGCAAGAAATCTCACTCGATAGCTTAAATCATAAAATAGCTTCTTTATATTATATCTTATTTTATACTCAAGATGTTTCTAAGCAGCTTCACGAAAACAATTTTGCCTTTAGACCAAAATTTATAATGTTAAAGGTTATCAATAAAAGATTTTTTTAAATCAAATATTTTCATATTTTGATAATTTTTTAAAGATCCTATATTGCTTTTATATATATATATATATATATATATATATATATATATATATATACACTATGACTTTACATAACATGGCCACCAAAGTAGTTTACATTTAAACTGATCAGTCATACCCTGGAGAGGGCTTAGCACCATCCATTTACATTTAAAATGTCTTAAAATGTCGGTATTTCTAACCAACTATTATAAATTAAATGGGAGCTACACCACCCCACTGTGACATGACCCATTTATTTCTCCTGTGTTTGGCACCTGTTTTCCATCCTCCAGTTATCCCTCCTCCTACCTCTCCCCATAAACTCTAGTAATCACTATTCTACATTTATATAACCTTTTTCTTGTTTCATATATGAGAAAGAACACGCAGTATTTGCCTTTCCATCTCTTATTTATTTCACCTCATTATATAGTTTATGAAGAACCAGAAGAGAGGAGCTTGAGGGCAACAAACATCAAGAAGGAAAAAGGAGATGAAAATGCTAATTACCCTAATTTGATCAATATACACTTTACACATGTGTTGAAATCACAGTATATTCTTTAAGTATGTACAATTATTACATATTAATTTTTCTGAAAAATTAAATGGGAATATGTAGCAGAGTCATCTGATATTTAACCCTACTGCTCCTTGGTTCTTAACTAAGCTCTTCATGTAGCTTATAGGTCTGTGTGTCTGATTATATGTCTGAATGTATAGTCAACAATAATGATCTTGGTAGTGTTCTAAGACTCAACATTTAAGGCTACAATTGCTCAAATCTAGTATTAGCATCAATATTTAAATATACATACAGTTCAAGGATATCAAGGCTTGATAGCTTATGAATTAAAATTCAGAGGGCTCTTAAGAACAATGAAATATTTCTTATATTTGCTTACTCATTTATTCATAGTAAGCATTTGCAACAATACTATGATAGGGACTCTGTGCCTTTTATGGAGAAATAGTGGACTAACAATATTAGTAAAGTATACAGAAACTGAAAAAGAGATACACCCAAGCCCATGGGATAAGAGGCATCCCAATTAGACATTAAGAAGGTAACACTGATGCCCAATATTGAAGAGTCAGGAAGAAATTAGTTATGTGAAGAGTAAGAGGATTAGATTAGTCAGGTTTCCATTACTGTGACAAAATACATAAGGTAATCAATTTAAAAAGGAAAGATTTGTTTTGGTTTATGGTTTCATAGGATTCATCCCATGGTCACTGCCCTGTTCCTCTGGGCCTGTGTTGGCACAGTGTATCAAGGTAGGAGTCCAGGCAGAAGAGATTTGTTGACCTCATGGCAGCTGGGAAACAGAGAGGAAAAGGTAGGACCCCACTATCCCATTCAAGGGTACACTCCCAATAACCTAACTTCCTCCCTCTATGCCCCACCCTCCTAAAGATGCTACTACTTCCCACCAGTGCCACAGGTGGGAAGCTTTATACACATAGGCCTTTGAGGGACACCTTCATCCAAACTATGGCAGGGGTAAAGAGAAATCTGGGGGATAAATAAATGGGCATGGAAAATCATAGTGGCATACCACAACTTATAGGACTAAAATTAGTTAAGACCTGAGTGTGCAATATTTTGGTGAAGTAGCCAGAGATGAAACTATCTGGTCATAAGAGCTTTGTATGTAATGCTAATGAGCTCCCACTTGAAGCTCTGCAAACCCAGTGGAGGATTTTAAACAGGAGAATGACTAACAAGGTTTAACATTAAGACAAATGAAAAGTTTAGAAGGAAGGAAGGGCAGGTGAAGGGGCAAAAGCTTTAGGAAGGCAGACAACTTAGGCATCTATTGCAGATGGTACAACTGAATTCACATAGGTGGATTAGAGAGATCAGAATACAGCAAGGAATGTGTATTAAGATTTGATATATGCTGGCAAAGATATGGGGGAAAGGGCACACTCTTACATTGCTGGTGGGACTGCAAATTGATGCAGCCAATTTGGAAAGCAGTATGGAGATTCCTAGGAAAACTTGGAATGGAACCACCATTTGACCCAGCTATCCCAGTCCTCAGTCTATACCCAAAAGACTTAAAAATAGCATACTACAGGGACACAGTCACATTGCTGTTCATAGCAGCACAATTCACAATAGCTAGATTGTGGAAACAACCCTGATGCCCATCAACAGGTGAATGGATAGGGAAACTTTGGTATATATATACAATGGAACACTACTCAGCACAAAAAGAGAATAAAATCATGTCATTTGCAAGTAAATGGATGGAGTTGGAGAAAATAATGCTAAGTGAAGTCAGCCAATCCCAGAAAACCAAAGATCGATTAATTCCTTTGCTATGATGATACTGAATTATAATGGCAAGGGAGGGGTGATGAGAGGAATGAAGGAATGTTAAATAGAAAAAAAGGGGGGGAGGGGAGGGAAAGCGACAAGGGGATAGAAACAATGGCAGAAGGAGTTGGACATAAATATACTAAGTGCATGTATAAAAACTCAAATGGTATGAAAATACTGTGTGTAAAACCAATGACTTGGAAAACTGTGCTCTTCATATGTATTATGAAATGAATTTCATTCTAAAAGCATGTATGATAAATTAAATTTAAAAATTAAAAAAAAAAGATTTAATATAGCTAGGTGCAGTGGCACAGGCCTGTAATTCAACAGCTCAGGAGGCTGAGGCAGGAATATCGCGAGTTCAAAGCCAGCCTCAGCAATTTATCAAGGCACTGAGCAATTCAGTGAGACCCTGTCTCTAAATAAAATACAAAATGTGCGTCAGTGGTTGAGTGCCTCTGAGTTCAATCCTCGGTAAAAAAAAATAAAAAATTAAAAAAAGATTTGATGCCTCCTCATATCTAGAATATGAGTGAATGGTAATCTAGATCAACTCCTGCACCAATGACTTGGGCAACTGTAAATAGTGGTACTATTAACAGTGAATAAACAGAAGCATAGGAGATACACTATAGATCACATTTTAATTTTGAAATTTATCTATTACAAATAAAGAAATTGATTAATAGGAAATAGTTTTTAATTAACATAAAGGGATTTCTGAAAATTCAGAATGTTAAGACAATAGACACAGAAAAGGCTGAGACAGGAAACCGATACAATGGTTCATATATGCCCAAGCAGAACAAACAGCTTCATGGGTTGTATCAAAAGTAAGAAAAAGAAAAAAAGATAGAAAATTCAGTGCTTTGCTTCAACATTCAAACAAAAAAAGGGGTAGGGGGGTTAAGAAATGTGAATACAGCTTTTATATCTTTCTTTTTTCCCTGGGAAAAAAGATATGAACCTTATCAGAAGAAGAAGATCAAAGAAACAGAATGATTTGATAAGAGGCGATATTCTCAAACATGAAAACAATTTAAAAGATAATAATTCTTAAAAAATATTTTCTAGAGCTCCCCAATATTTAACTACCTAAATGTATGTATTAAAAAATTAGCCTTACATCTAAAAGCTAGCACAATGAAAAATATCAACATGATTTTACTGTATCAAAAGCAGCAGCAAATGTACACACTCAGGATTATAATGTTCTTAAGAAAAAAATAACAGATAAAATACTTTTGGTGTAACAAACAAATCTGTAATTTTGAGGTGTTTTTTTTTTTTTAATCCCATACAAGAATGCAGAAACAAAGCCAGAATCCTCTTTTCAAGAAAAAAAAAAATTGGCACAATTTCCTAAACAGAAGCCCCACTTACACCAAATCTGGTACTCTTGGGTGCCAGACATCCACAGCAGGCAGCAGACGGTAGAGCTCCTATCACTTGCTTCACAGATTGCTGTCTGGTTGCAATTTCTAGTCATATGTGATTTGGTAGAGCAGAAAAAAAAAACCCTGGCTTCTCTCTATCAGTTCTGTATCTCAGTTCCATCCATCAAAATGAACATATTTGCCCACAAAGATTAGCCCCAGGTATTGCCTCTCTTTATCATAAAGGATTCCTTTACTCCTATGCAATTCCAATAAAGGGATAATTTTATTTAAAAATTGTGGAGCAAGCACAGGCTAAACAGGAGTGGTGAGAAAAGAAGCATCCCCAGCTGTCATCACTGTTATCTCTCTTCCATAAGCCCCACATCACTCTTTCCTTCATGTCTGCCTTCGCTCTTTGAATTTGGGCCAATACCATTTTTAAAGTACATTTTCCTTTTCCTTTCTTTCTTTTTTTTTTTTTTGTTTTGTTTCTTTAAAAAGTTGTCAGTTGTCATGCATATTTACCCAAATATTTACACTGTGTACCTACTATGTGTTGGGCACTTGACTTTGCCAATCACTAGAAATGGAAAATTAAATACAGTGTATTTGAAGCTAGTAAAAACATCTAATATGGAAAGAGCTATACCATTAAAATGTAATTTGATAATACTCTAACAGAGGTCTGATCAAAGTGTTAAAGTAAAATCCAAAAGGAAAAAACTGGAAGTTATGGTCTTTTGTTAAACATATTTTTTGTTGTTTTGTTTAAAAAGCCCTTTTTTCTAATACACTGACACAGAAATACAGATGTTTCAGATGGCCTTTCCATAGTTCACTCTCATCACAACTTACAATTTTGCACAGGGTGTAAGAAAAGCCACACCCATATTAGGACCTTCTTACTCTAAGAAGTCCCACCAAAAATCAGAAGCTAACTAACAACAAAAATTTATACATACTTATAAATAATAAATCTAGAGAATGGAAATTTAAACACATGTCCTATGGTAGAATTTGGCAATAAATTTTCATTTCTTCTGATCTTGGTGTTGATGCCCCAGAAAGCAAATATCTCTTTATATTAACACTTACTTAAAAGAAGCCCTCGTTTAGCTTAAAAAGTAAAAAAAAAAAAAAAAAAAAAAGCAGTGAGAACACTCTAAAATAGAATCTTTCTAAAAAGTGACTGCAGTGATTTTGTACTTCCAAAGTTCCATATTAGGAGTTTTAAGATATAAGAATCTGCCAACAAGACACCACTGTCTCTTACGCTTAACTTCAGGGCTTAATTATTTATTTTCCACATCTCAAACTTGAAAACTTCTTTATGGGCATGAAGCTTCAAAATGATAAAAGAAAACACATGGAGACACAATTTCAGACAAGAAATACAGAACTGGAAGTTCCTTTCTTAGTTTACTTTTCTGAATATTCCTCTACTTAAAACGATTCTTTTCAGCAAAAGACCATTTGAATAAAGAAGGTGAACATTTATTTTTAAGACACTGAAAACATTGTTACTTCTCAGATAGGAAAAGACCTAACCAAATAAGAATATAAAAAGAAAAATATATGTCTAAAACTACTTGAAGGAGAGATCACATTCACATATATGGTCACTTTCTTAGGATAATTATGCATTAACCTAGGTCATTGAGTGTCATTAATTGAACTATCCAAATTATACCATATGCACAGTATTTTTTACCCTAACAACCATAATTTTCTAAATTTACCATTGGCTGTATCATGAACCTACAATAAAAGCAAATACAAACACACACACACACACACACACACACACACACAATCCCAATGTAGAAAATTTTATTAAACTTTATTTTTTTATTAAATTATTTTATTTTTCTGTTTCTCACCAAATCTCCTTTTCTTGATATAGAAGAGCCATTCCAGAGCATCTTGAAAGTCCACTGCCTCAATAGAAAAGGTTTATACTTACAATTTTATATCTCTCTCTATAAAAGTTTCCAGTTGGGTATTTCTTAGGTTTGTTTCTTGACTGGCATTATTTGTGAGTATCAAGAGATAAAAATAATCAAATGACTCTGTACAAAGGCTTTATTACAGAAAAAGGAGTGTTGGGGGATGGTGCACAAATCCTCCAGCAAACGTTCTGGATTGACCTGAGAGTGCACAGTATTTGTGGGACTGAATGTTTTCTGCTGTAAAGTATGAAGCAGCTTACATCTTTAACTGCTCTGGGTGATGGCAAGCGAACAAGTGCATTAAAGGATTTTATGTAAGAAGCATGCCTAAATCAAATGAAACCACATTCCATCCAACATATAGAACCACCTTGTCTAGTTGCATTCATTACTTGAAACAAGTACCAAGGGAAGGTCAGGGGATATAGAATTTTCATCCATAATCTACATGTTGCTCTTTTGATACTAAACAATAAAATAAAATAAATTCAAACAACTTCATACAAGAAATGTAGAACTCTCAGTTATCTTGTAGAACCAGTTTTATTTGCTGAGTATTTCTCTCTCACACACTCACAAAATTATTCTATGTAGTATAATGTCCATTAGATTAAATAAGGTAAGCAATCTTGTTTTTAAAACACTGGATATATTTTTTATGTTTCTGGCTGATAGAAAAAATCTAATATTTTAAGCAAGCTAGAATATAGAAATGTCTATATTCACACACATCTTGCATAATGCTTGAAGAACTATCAATCACAGCATAAAGCAAGTAACCATGGCAATCTGTTTCCAGAAAGGTAATTCCCAACTATTTTTTTTTTTTTTAACAAGTTGGGGTATTCCTAGGTATCTCAACAATTCTCATATATTATCAACATGAATAATAACAAAATGAAACCCTCTTCTCCTTGTTACATGGTAGCACTTAGGAAGGACATTAAAATGACCAGAAAAGGGTATCACTAAACATGAAATTAACTGTTTTAAATTTCCAAAGATTATAAATCACTTCTTTTAGGAGAATAAATATAAAGCTATAGGCTCTTTGTAAATAGCATTGGATGGTTGACTCTGGCCTTCAAGTGCCCCTCCTATATGATTTCCTGTAAATTTTATCTTCCCTCCCAGGTCCCTATATTAATGCAATCTTCTCTATCACCAACACTTTTTCTCCTTTACCTTTTCCCTTTAACTTCAAATGACAGAACAGGAAAAGGAAAAGACAGTTGTTTTATTACCAGCTTAGCCACAAACTATCAGTATTATCTTATGCAAGCATTCTCACGTATCTAAATTTTATTTTCTGTAATCAATGAAACAGACTGAACTCTATGTTCTGCCGCCAACATTTTCTGAACATGTAAGTCACGTATGTCTTATTTTAACTTATGGAATCAATCTTGTTTAGATGTAGGCTCTTCACCTGACAATGTTACTGTTTAAAGTATCACTTAAAACTATCTCTCTAAAGATTATTAATGTAATTTCTTTTCACAGTAGTTACATAGTAGTATCCTAAATATTTTAATAAAACTCAACTTCCATAAAACATACAGAGAACAAGCTATAACTGAGAGACACAGCATATATTTAAATAAATGGTAATATATGTTCTTAAGGTTAAGGAGTGGTTGATAAAATTAGTAAATGGAGACAAATTTATAGAGTAAATTTAATTTTTTATCTCCTCCCCCTCCAATAAGGAATGTTTGAAGGATACTGAGGCAATGTGACAAACCAACTTTGGGATTCTTGGAAATAAGATAACTGCTCTTAAGCACATACAGAGCATAGAGTTGCACTTCTGAGGGTAAATGACTATATTTTGCCTCAACTGATTGATGAAGATAGAAGGAAAAGGAAAGCAATGTAGACAATTAACATGTGATGTGTGACCATGACTTGGTTACCTTTCTGCAGCTAAAAAGGAAATAAAAGCAAAATTTAAAAGTTCACTAAAAAGCAAACCAAATATAAACAAGTAAATAACAGCAACAAAAATTAAAGAGGATTGTTGCCAGGAGGACACTCTCTCCTGAAAACACAAATGCAGCACAGACTCTACCCCTATTGTGAAATTATCTGATTGAAAGGTTATGAAAATATGATTGAAATGATACATGTAAATTTTATTCAGGCTGGTGATGGCAGGTCACCACAAGACTTCTATTAGCTTTCAGAAAAACAAATGATACATATTTTCTTAAAAAAACCTAAAATCACTGTGTTAAACTATATATTTGATTTAAAATGCTAAATATCTGTGAAAATGAATCTATATTTACATAAAATGACAAAACCTTCCTATACTCTGAGATCTTAATTATCAGGAAAATTTGCAAATCAAAACTTATGAGGAACCATCTCACACTTGTTAGAATGGCTATTATCAAAAAGCAAAGAATAAGCTGGGCACAGTGGCACACAACTGTAATCCCAGTGGCTTCAAAGGCTGAATGAAGCAGGAGGATTGCCAGTTCAAGTCCAGCCTTAGCAACCAAGCAAGACCCTGTCTCAAAATATAACAGTTAAAATAAAGAGCTGGGGATGTGGATCATTTGTTAAGCAGTCCTGAGTCAATTCCTGGTACAAAAAAAAAAAAAAAAAAAAAGAAGAAGAAGAAGAAATTTTGCAAGGATATGGAGAATAGGGAACTCCTGTACACTGTTAGTGGGTATATAGATTGGTGTAGTCATTGCGTATAACACTACAGAAGTTTGAAAATAGAACTACTAGGGGGCCCATAAATCCCTCTTCTGGGCATATACCCAAAAGAAATAAAATCGCCTCTTTATAAAGTATCTTCATTCCCATAGTCATTACAGCATTATTCACAAGCTAAGATATGAAAACAACCTAGGTGTCATCAACTGAAAAATGAATAAAGAAACTCTGGCACCTGTATGTGCATATACATATACACAATCGAGCATCATTTATTTCTTAAAAAGAAAGATATTGTCATTGGCCACAACACAGATGAATTTAGGGGACATCATGCTAAATGAAATAAGCCACACACAGAGAAATATTGCATAATCTCCCTTATATGTAGAATCTAAAAGATTTAAATAAACAGAGATACAGAATAAAACCTCACCTACCAGGGGCTGGGAAAGAGGTATGCACAGAGGTAAGCCAGAGGATACAAAGTAGCAAACAAGTAGGAAGAACAAGTCTAGAGATCTAATGTACAACATGAGGACTATAGGTAATAAAATTGTATTGTTGTGGGTTTCATGCTAAATGAGAAGAGTTTAGCTACTCTTGCTTCAAAAAAGAAAGAAAAGATTACTATGAGGCGATGGACATGTTAATTTGCTTCACAATGACAACCTGTCTATCTATGTGTATCCCATAACATCATGATATAAACCATAAATAAACACAATAACATTATTTTTAAAACAATAAAATATTCCAACTTAGAGAAGCAGAAAATAGGAGGGTAGTTGCCAGGGAATGGGGAGGGAGAATAAGAAGTTGTTGCTCAATGGGTATAAATGTGCACTTAATTATTAAGAGGCTAGACTTCATGTTAAAAGCTCTTATGAATAAAAAAGCAACTGGGAACAAGGAAATTTGGAGATAATGGTTATGTCTATTTGTCAATGTGATGGTATCCCAGGTGTATGTGGCAGAGGGCAAAACTAAGCAAATTATATATGGTTTATTTTGAATATTAATTATAGCTCAATAAAACTCATCTCAACCTTCCATGCCCTTTCATTATAGTAGTTCAAAATAAGTACTTCCCATTTTCTCATGCAGAACAATTTCACCTGTTACCAGGACTACAACCCTCATAGTCTCACCTTTCATTCTACATCACTTATCAGGTTTTCCCCCAGACTCTGTTCCTTCCCTAAAAGCAATTTAGGTGCCACCTGGTTACAATAATGACTTTTTAAAAATCTTGACAAAAATAATTAAATTCATAACACAAAAGTTAAGAAATAAGAAACTGCACTGTTAAGAACAAATTTAAATAGAAGACTATTACACACTTTAATTATTTCCTTGATTCAATTATGCTGAAATTGTTTCAGAGATTTATAGAAGCTTATCATTACCTACACCTCTGTTAGGAAGCTGCTCTGTGCTTTTACAAAGAATTTAATAATCTAAATGACCAAGTGAACTCTGAATTGAATACCCAGACTTTCTCTTAACCTAATCACAAATCATTTATCACAATTTCGTTGGCTCTTTTCTTCTTCTTCTTCTTCTTCTTCTTCTTCTTCTTCTCCTTTAGCACTAGTCAATCTCTGGTCTAGAGATGTACACATGTGCCTTTGTGTCTAACAGGCCTCACCATCTTTCCATACCTAATATTATATTCCATTTCCTAATATTACACTTTCATACTTAATATTTCATAGGTCTTTTTATTAATTTTTAAATTTGTTTTAATTAGTTACACACGACAGTAGAATGCATTTATGCACTTTGATATACATAGACAGGATATAATTTCACATTTTTCTGAGTGTACATGTTGCAGAATCATATTGGTCATGTATTCACATATATACATAAAGTAATAATGTCTGTTTCATAAAGATAACAAATATTTGCTATTAAAGACTTTATCATGATCACTAGTACTAGGCTTCATAGTAAATGATTCATTCACATATATTCATCCTTATATAAATATAGCAAGAACTTTATCATAAATGAAATGTCATTTGTAAAAAGAAAATGCAAAAATACAAAAACATTCAAGTATATTTTTTATTTACAAAACTTTCATGTTTCCAAGAGTCCTTGACAAATGAACACAGCGGGAATTTATAGAAGAAAAATACAATGCTACCAAGGTTACAATTGGTCTTTCCAGGGTGGATCCAGCAGTTTCCTCATTTGTTTATATCTTCAAGGGTCATTACATATCCACAAATGTTAGTTTTGCAAAATTCAGGGAATGAATTGTTTCCATTAGAAAGTTAGCACTTTATAAGCAAGAGGTCACAGTTTCTTTAATTTGGGAGAACACTGCTAAATAAAGTGAATAGATATGAAGCCAGACAGACATGAAGATACAGACAATTTATCTCAGGATCCAAAATGTTTATTTACTCTCTAACTGTGGTAAGGGATACGTTTGCTTAGTCACAAGCATAGCACAGCAAGGACCACTTTTCTCATACAAGGCTCTAAATTCAAGCATTGCAGAGTCACACAGTTACAAAACAGCAATTTAGAAAACAATCTGAATATGAGAAATAAACAATAGGATCCAATGAGAAAAGGGGGGAAAGTAATAAAAATACTTTTCCATCCTACCATTCTAAACCCTGGCTATTTTTATAAGCAACATTTTGAACTCCATACTTCATTGCAGGAGCCCTGTTTGGGGAGATGGCTTGAATTGCAGTTGACTATGAGCCATGGAGATTTGGGCATTGTCGGCTTCCGTAGTCTCACGGGACTTGGCCCGGGATCTCGAGTGACTTGGCCGAGATTGCTGATCGGGTCAGCGCCATTTTGGTGGTGTGTGCGGCACGTGTTAGTCATTGTTAGAGCCAGAGAGAAAAGTTATCAGAATAAAAAGCTGTTTGTCTCCAGATTGCCTCTAAACTTCTTCCCGCGGCTTCGTTGCTCCAAGCGGCCATCGCTTCAGGCAACAACACTTCATCAATGTGAAGAAAGAGAGGGCATAGAGGAAAGAGGAGGAGGAAAATCATCATATAAAATCTAGATTTTCATCATCTAGGTGAACACGGCATCAGAAGACAGAATCTTCCACCTCCTAGATATACAAAAGCAACAGGCTAAAATGAGAAAAAAAATTTAAACTCCAATTTCAGCAAACTTGATAAGGATATAAACTGCATGCTTCATAAACATGCATAGGTTCATCAAAGCAATTAAACCTGGAAAGAAATCTTACAAAGCAGTTATTGTTTAAAAGATAAAAGAGTTGGCTCTTCAATGGCAGATTATCTACAGATATTAGCAAAAAAACGCTTTCTCAATGTGTATGGTACCCGGAAAGGCCAAAACTATATTGTCTGAAACACGACTGACTGTTCTGTCAATAGAACAGAGATCTCTGGAAGAAGGAAGTTAAGAAGAAAAAAAAAGTGAACAGTAAGTTTAAATAGTTTAGCAATGAAAGTTCTCAGAAAATACCAGCAAAAAAACAACAGCATGGAAAAGAACTCATGCTCAGTAAGAGTAGAAGCTACCACTACCCCATCATCCCACCATGTGCAGAAATAAGGAGTATGTTACGGTTTTGGGCTAGCTACTGAAGATGCCTAGAGAGAGGTGGAACCCACACCCAAGTACAAAAAGGAGAACACGAAGGAGGAGCCATTAAAATAGCAGCAAGGACTCTGCCTCTGTGGAACCAATAAGAAAGCATTTAAAGTATAAAGTTTACAAGGCTACCTGAGACACCCTTGCTAATTTAGCTAAGGCAAAAAGACCAAATGTTTTCAATACTGGGGACAGATGCTCCTCTACTTACAATGCGAGTACATCCTGCTTAGTCCAATATAAGTCACCAATATTGTAAATTGAAAATGCATTAATAACTGACCAGTCATCATAGCTGAGCAAACACCATACAGTGTTTATCCTCATGATTGAATGGTTAATTGGATGCTATGCTCACTGCTGCTGCCCAGCACCATACAGCAAATCATTAGCCTGGGAAGAGATTAATATTCAAATTCAAAGTATGAAGCTGGGCACGGTGGTGCACGCCTGTAATCCCAGCACTTGGGAAGCTGAGGCAGGAGGATCGCAAGTTCAAAGCCAGCCTCAGCAATGGCAAGGCACTTAGCAACTCAGTGAGACCCTGTCTCTAATAAAATACATAAAAGGGCTGGGGATGTGGCCCATTGGTGGAGTTCCCCTGAGTTCAATCCCTGGTACCCCCCAAAAAAAAAAAAAACAAAGTATGTTTTCTACTGAGTGCATAGTGCTTTCACGCCACTCTAAAGTGAAAAACCATAGGTTGAACCATCCTAAGTAGTGGAAGATCTGCATTATTAAGTGGCATTACACAGTACTGATTCAAGGTTACTAGAAAAAAAAAAAAAAAGAGAAAGGGCTGGGGTTGTGGCTCAGCGGTAGAGCACTCGCCTGCGCAGCCCGGGTTCCATCCTCAGCACCACATAAATAAACTCATTGTGTACAACCTAAAGCAAATAAATAAATATTAAAAAAAAAAAAACAAAGAGAAAGAATAGTAAAACTTACCAATAGGAAAAGCACAAGATTTTCTTCAACTACAGAACAGATAAAAAATTCAAATAAAAAAAATTCCCCACTCATTTTCTAAAATAAATGCAGCAACTTCCTTTAGAAAGGAAGATCATGAAGAAGAAATGGGAAGTCAACAGGAATTGCTCAAATAAAAGCCATCAGGCACAAAGAAACAACAGAGGAAAAGCACAGAAATGTTGATAAAAATGAAAATTACCTCAGAGTATACAAATGTTAGGAAAATGGAATAAGAGACATAAGGACTATCAAATTTTAAAAAGAAGAGCAAATTAAATGGGGAAAATAAGATGAAGAGAATTAGAGATTAGATGACAGATATAGGCAGGCAAAGTAGATATATCTGGAATGTGTTTGTGTTCCCTCAAATTCATACATTGAATCCTAATCTCCAGTGTGACATATTGGGGTTGAGGCCTTTGGGTGATGGTAAATGCCCTTATAAAAGAGACTCTAGAGAGTTTCCTTGCCCCTTCTACCATGTGAGGACACGGTGAGCCAGGAAGCACATACACAGAATCTGCGAGCACCTTGAGCTTATACTTCACAGTCCCCAGAAAAAAAAATTCTATTGTCGATAGCCATGCAGTTAGGGTATTTTGTTATGGCAGTCCCTCCCCACAAAAAACAAACAAAACAGAGTATTTAAAAAGAAAGACAAAAACAGAAAGAAATTCTGAAGATATAATTTTTTTAAAAAAATTCAGGTGGGAGTGGTGGCACACACCTGAAATCCTAGCAGCTCTGGGGACTGAGGCAGGAGGATCATGAGTTCAAAGCCAGCCTCAGTAATTTAGTGAGGTCCTAAGCAACTTAGTAAGAGCCTATCTCAAAATAAAAACGAGAAAGGGCTGTGATGTGGTTCGGTGGATAAGCACCCCTGGGTTCAATCCCTGGTACCATAAATAAATAAATAAATAAATTCCCTGAAATAAAACTTACTATGTTTGAAAGGTACACTGTGAGCCAGGAAAACTAACCCCAAGACAGAGGCCTAGTAATGTACTAGTCTGTAAATGATAAGGGATCCTCAAGGCAGCCCTGTGAAACAAGCAAGTTTATTTATAAAGTGGAAATTCTGATTTCTCTATGGTTATGTTTAACATCATAAACCATGTAGCAACAACCATATGATACTCAATAAAAGAAAGTACAAGGCAAGTTGTCCTTTAAGAATAAGGGCAATAGTTTCCTGCTGGTAATCTGCGGAACACACTTCCACATTACAGAACACAGTTCAATTAGTGGATACTTGAAAAATGTGTCCCTTGCTCAAATAAATATGGTGGTATTCTCCTATTGTATCTTCCTCTTAGAGATTCTTAAGGTACATTTGTATATTAGATGCTCTGGGGATCTCTGCAATAAAGAAATACCTTAAATGTGAAAAGAGAGAATAAAAACAACAGACAACAAGAAAATTAAATTTTCTTGGAGCTGGGGTTGTGGCTCAGTGGCAGAGTGCTCGCCTAACATGTACAAGGCACTGGGTTCCATCCTCAGTATCACATAAAATAAAGATATTGTGTCAAACTACAACTAAAAAAAACAAATATTTTAAAAAAAATTTCTTGAAGACATTAATAGATAAATTTCAGTCAAATAAATATTAGTGGGGAAAACAGTGAGAAGAAAGATTTGAGGATTGGGATAACTAAGGAATATGACTATTACAAGTTCCAAGAAATGGTACAATTAATAAAAATGGGAGGGAAGGGAAAAGAAATTAGAAGATTGAAAAATTTAATGATTGCCTTATTGTAATGCCTGAAATTCAAATAGCAGCAATAATGCAGATCAAGGTAAACAACACATCTCATTTTATTGGCTGTCATTGAGTGGCAGAAAGGAAGAATGAAAAGATAAGAGAACAAAGGAATTTGTGTTTATCATAGAACTGAGTAGAAAATTGACATGCTAAATAAAAAGACATCTAAGGATATAGTATAAAGCACAATTATAAATATAACTACTAGAATAATTGTGAAACCATCAGCTATCAGAAGTACACACTTGAAGGACACAAAATAATGAAAGACTAATAAGAAACAAAGCAAATGTGAAAAAAAAAAGTAACACATGATAGCACTCAGAATATATATGCTATATCAATGCCAATAGGTTTAACTTGCTAAAAAATATTCAAATTGAATCAGAAAGTGAAACCTAGATAACAATATTTAAATGAACACCTTGCACAAAATGATTTACAATAATTAAAATGTAGCTAACAATATATCATTAAAATGGGGATAAAATGTAAATTGATGGTCTTGATCTTCATTATCAAAGGAGAATTTAAGCCTAAAATGATTCAAAAACAATAGTGTGTAACTCAACATGGTATAATTCACAATAAAAATTTCACTATTATAACACAGCAAAACATTCATAAAGGTGAAACTATAGTAAGAGACAAAAACATTCAAGTTACAGGAGACTAATTCTCTTCCCTTAAAATATGAGAAGAGAGCAAGTTCTATATATTTAATATAGTGCAAATACTTTATATTAGAAATAGAGAAAAGATCTTTCAATAATCCATATTTGTGGATTTATGGAATATGTATGAAAATATCAGAAGTATCCAAATTCTAGAAAGATCACAAAAACATACTCTGAATATAATACACTAATTCTAGAAATTAATAAAGCTGGAAATATATCTCATGGGAATTTAAAACCATTTCTAAAACAACTTTCTCTGCAAAGATCTACAATTTGATATTTCTGAACTTATACAAAAATTAATATGAATGGAAAAAAATGATACCTGAATTCATTAGCTGTAGCTAAAACACTGCTCAAAGGAAAACTCATTGCATTTAAATTTCAGAAAATAAAAGTTTAAATAATTAAAAGAAAGAAATTGAGCATTAATAAATTTAAGAGTTTTCTTAAGTTGTGTTTTCAGAAAAAAAATTCCATGTGTAAGCACAGCTAAACTAATCAAGAAAATAGAAACAAAACACAAAAACAAAAATTAAAAGAAGAATGAAGAACCATGAAAACAGAAAAAAATAAACAAAACGGTAACTATTTTACTCAACTCCATGCCAAAACAAAAAACATCAATCTGGTTAAAAATACATAATGTTCTAGGAAATATAATTTACCAAAATTAGTCTTAGAGCCTGAAGAAAATCTAAATACTCTGATTTCAACTAATGAATTTGAGAAATGTGACAATTATTAACACTACAATATCCCAGGCCTTGGAAATTTTACAGAGGAATTCTCTTACTCTTTTAAAGAACAGTAAATTCTAATGTTTAAAATAATTCCAGAAGTTGGAAAAAGAAGAAAAACTTTTACTCTCTCTACAAAGAAACAATAGCACTAAGCACTGAATTCAGAACCTGATAGAGACTGCAAAGAATAAAACAAATAAAATAATTCACAATAGCCAAATTATGTAACTAGCACAGGAATGGATAGCCAAAAAAGAAAATGGGGTATGTACTCACATAATGGAATTCTACTCAGCCATAAAGAAGAATGAAATTATGTCATTTCTGGTAAGTAAACATAAATAGAGAAAATCATGCTGAAATAAGCCAGACTTGAAAAGTCAAGAGTTAAATATTTTCTCTCATAAGTGAAGCCAGAGAGGAAACATAGAAAGGAATAATAAAGGAGTGTCATGAAAATAGAGGAGAGAACAGTATAGTGAGGGGATTGAGAGGGAGGAAAGAGGGAAGAATGGGTAGAAAAGGAAAGGTGCTTGTGAATGAAAAACCACCAAATTATGCCATGTGTATGTGTGAGTACATCACAACGAACCCCACTTTTATGTATAATTATAATCATCAATTTTTAAAAAATAAACAGAAGGAAGAGCAGTGGAGTCAAGGAAAGGAGCCAGGGGAAGAAGGAGCAGGAAAAGGAAGGGACTGGCAAATGAAGTGCAGCACACTGTGTGATGTGCACATGTGAATATGTCACAATGAACCCCACTATTATGGATAATTTTAATGTATTAATAGAAACATAATAAAATATTATACTAAAAAAAGAAAAGTCTTAGGTATGAATACTGTTCCAACAGGACATTTCCAGAAGCATTTTAAAGACTAGTTAATCATATCAAGTGTGATTTATTCCAGGGAAAGCAAGGGTGGTCAAAAGCTGTAGAATCCTTAATATAATTTATATTACTACATCTAGGGAGACACAGCACATGAACATCTCCAAGAGGCAAAAAGAAAAAAAATCAATAAAACAGTACTCTATGTGGATTCTGTCTAATAAAGAGCTAAGTGATATAACAAGAAAACCAAAAATAAAATGCCTTAAAACACAAATGTTTGTTTTTTTGTCTTAAGTAATGATCTGGAGTCTGTGCTCCAGGGGAACAGTCTGTCCCATGAAGTTTTTCTAGGGTCCAGGTTCCTTAAGTGTGGCTTTGCCATCCCTGAGGCCTTGTCATCTGCATGGTTGAGGCTGCTTTTAGCTTCCTGCCAGCAATAAGGGAAAAGAAAGGATGTGGAGACATGGCATACATCACTTTCATTACACTGGCAAGAACAAGGGTACGTATCAATCACAAGGCCACACTCCCAGGCAAGGTGGGCTGATAAGTGCACATCTTAGGAGGTGTTTACATGGCCAGCTGCAACTCTATTACTCTACAGACAAATATTTCCTTATCATATAAAATATATTCAACTCTGACCAAAAGCCATCATCATGTCTTATGACAGAGTACTGAGAACATTCTCCTAAGTCAGAAACAGGAGAAAGAGGACCATTGTCACTGATATTTAAAGCTGATCTCTAGGTAGAGCACACAGCAATGAAAGAAGCAATAACTTAGAGCCATACAAAATTGGAATAATAAATTACAAGTATACAAAATTGGAAAAAGGAAAATTTTAAAATCATATATTATAGAACATATGATTATATGCTGAAAAATACAAAGTAATTAGCTGAAAAATAACTTCAAATGATAAAAGACCTCAGTAATACAACAGGTCAGAAATCAACATAGAAATCACCAACCATAGTGGCAATAAAGATAAAACACTAAGGGATAAAGTCAATTAGAAATGTGCAAGTCTTATATGATGATTAAAGCACCTTTGGGTAATATCTTTAAAAAATATTTGCACAAATGAAAAATATTATGATTTTTTAAAAACAAATTTCAGCACTGTAAAACCAATGATTTGCTTTAACTTAAAAATATAAAGTAATTCTAACAAAACTAACAACTGTTGAATGAAACAAGTCAAACTGGAAGTTAATACAGAAAAAATAATTTTTAAAAAGAATACCCAGAAAAAACTTGTAAAAAGGAAAATATATAGATCAGCACTTTCAGATATAAAAGACAGAAATTCTAGATGTTAAAACTTATTATAAAGCCTTAGTATCAGGGAATACTGGCATAAAAAAGTAACTAATGACACAGAGTGAAAAAAATGTAAAACTGACTCCACATACAGAGGAATTGAGAATAATAAAGGTAGTATCTCACTTTGATGGGAAAAAATCAATAATTAAGTCATGTGAAGAAAAAATAAACTTATTAGTACAGGAAAAGTCCAAATAAATCAAATAATTAGGTGATATTAAAAATAATACAGAAGTTCCAGAAGAAAATAAACAGGAGAATTCCTTTATAATCTTGGAGTAGGAAAACACTATATAACTGTGACCAAAAAATCCAAAAGCAATAAAGGAAAACATGTATTAAACTAGATAAACTCAATCAATTCTACAAGAAATAACACTCCCCAATCATAAAAAAATGTGTGTGTGGGGGGGTAGGAAGATGTTGGTACTCAGAGTCAAAAAACTAATGATATAATTCTGAAACACATTTTTCACCTTATATCATATAAAATATTTCTATATATTTTTCTAATATACAGAAAGCCTCCAGAAATAAATAATAAAAAAGATCAATAAAATAAGAGAGAAAGGATCTTTATAGTTTACAGAAAAAGAAAGATCACTTAAATATGTAAGTTCCATTTCACTCATAATAAAAATACAAGTTAAATATTCACTAGTATATTATTTTTTAAAATTATCATACTGACAAAGTCCTAAAGGTTAATAAACAAGCTCTATTGGTAAGGTTCAAAGGAAATCAACAGCCTCATGTATGCCTGTTGGGGCTGCAAGTTAGCACAACCCCTAGAGAGGGCAATTTGACAATCTCCTTCAACATTCAAATACTTAAGTGCTCTAACCAAGGAATTCCAGTTCTGGGAATTTATCCCACAGTATATAATTATGAAGGTATAATATTATGCTTTGCAGCATTATTTGTAATATCAAAAGACTAGCAAATAGCCAAACATCCATAAAGGAAATGCTAATATATATTGTCACTTCAGTGAAATATTTTACATTTTTTTTTAAAAAGTGAAGGCATAATCTAGGCTTATTTTAGCTTCTGTATACATAAAGAAACTGACAAGACATCAGTAACTTGCAACCATTTTCATGGGGACAGGAGGTAGAGCAAAATCAGCTAGGAAGACAGAGACATAGGAAGGAAATTTTTTACTATGTACTCATTTACTCTCAGACTTTTAAGCCATGGGAACACATTAACTATGCAAAACACACAATAAATTTAAGGATAAAAATAAAATTTTAGTTTACCACTACTGTCCTAAGGAATTTGAGATGATGTAAGAATTTATAAATCTAATTTAGCCTAATAGATGTACTTGAACTCAGTCATCAGACATTAAATAAACCTTATCACTTCTTGTGGCCACTGTTCTTGGGGCTCATAAAGGTGCTTTAAAATTGTTTTTATTTTGACATTGGGTTGCCTTTTTCATTAAGTAGAAATCCCAGTTGTGTGGGATTTTCTTTTCGAAAGCACAGTGTTAATAACAGATTTAACAGGTGGAAAAATGGGTGGTAAGTATTTTTATTGTTCACAAGGTAGGTCAAAATCTTATCTCCCTAATTATCACTCTTTGGTAAAAACTAATTGGGAAGAAAGCCAAGAATGCAAATACAGAATAGAGAGGGGAGAAAAATATCTCAGTGGAGAAACAGTGGGGCTTGATAGCTTTTCAATGATTTTATTCATCAAAATAGAATCATCTTGTCACAACATTAATTTTCTACAATTTACTTTTATAAAGCATGGAACACAGGCTTTTCTCATAAATTACTATTTTCCAACTTTCATCACATCACTTGTCCTTTGGCAGCATGATGGGGTAAGAAGCTGGCAGGAAGAAGGACGGAAAAGATGAAGAGTGAAGGAGCCAAGGGGAGACAATATTTCCAGTCTCTTGAAAAAAATCTCTCCTCAGTAGCTACATCTGTGAACTACATGTGGAATTTTTTTAACATCTTAAAGGCTTTATCTTAAAAGAATGAATGGAAAATACATATCTATTTACAGTTAGCCAAATGTACCCCAAATTTTATTTGAGAGGTGGACCATATTACTTTATGAACTTATCAAAAAGAGTCATAAATGCTAATAAAGAACTTTTGAGATCTGATGGGAACTTCAGTTACAGGCCAATAAATCAACATTTGAGCAGGTATCACTGGAAATACCACATCACTACTCAGCCTTCCATATCATTACCAAGTTACAGAGATGTTCCTTATTGCTCCAATCCTTAATTGGAGGTTGTTTAATAACACTCTGTACTATACAGATCATAGAGAAAGAACTGAGAATTAATCAAATAATACGAAGAAATACATAAGAAAAAAATAACACCTAACTCAGAGATTTTATTTATGAGAGGGCTCCTTAGACTTTATTCAAAGTTTGTTGATTTTTACTATATAACTTTTACCAACCTACAAACAAACTGAAAAATTATATCACAAAGGAAAGTACTTCTACTTGGAGACAGGGATAGCAGTAAGGGCAGACACTAATAGCAATAGGGAAAATATTTTAAAACACTAAGAATTCAGGATATATAGGAAAAACAAAAAAAGCATAGCCTGGTTCCAGTTAATATAGGGACAAATAGTCCTTAAGAATTTACCCATATTTCCGGGTAGGACGGTATATGCCTATAATCCCAGCGGCTTGAGAGGCTGAGGCAGAAGGATCTCAAATTCAAAGCCAGCCTCAGCAAAAGTGAGGTGCTAAGCAACTCAGTGAGGCCCTGTCTCTAAATAAAATACAAAATAGGGCTGGGATGTGTCTCAGTAGTTAAGTACCCCTGGGTTCAATCCTTGGTAATCCCCCCAAAACAAAAAAGTGTTTACCCATTTAGTAGAAATCACTGTATTACAACTTCATATTGTGCATATGTTACCCTAAATTATCTGGAAAGAACTAAATTGTGTCCAGCATTTTCTGTTTCAAAGCATGTATAATTGGGAGAAGATTCAATACTGAATAAATTTTGAAAACATTTATAGTATAAAATCCCTAAAATATTTTCATATGCATCTGCCTTTATGTATAAAAACAGTTATGTTTGACAATCTGCACCATTTTAGGAAAAAAGGGCAATGTAAACCAAAAAACTACTTTGCATGAACCTGATGTGTGTTGAAGACAGTAAAGTCATGCATTGGGTTGAAGCAGAGGAGTGATAATTAAGAGATGGAGACTGAGTAAACCCAGGTCCTAGAATCCTAGCACAGCTGGCTGGAGTATTGACAGTTTTAAATAAAAGGATCCCATGAGGAGGGGAAAGTGTTTAAGAAAAATTAATTAGGCAACATGATACAAATCAGATGAGAGCAGAAAGATATTAAAATCAAGGAGAGGATGCTATGCCCAAAGGCTGAGGCAATTTCACCCAAGGGGGAAAATAAAATAAAATAATCATTTTTCTTCTATGGTAGCAAGCTAAGAGTACAAATACTTGATTGTGAACGATTTACTGATGATGTCTCAAAATTCAGAGTTCTAACAGAAAGTACAAATGAATAGGAGAGACGAGAATGCTACATAAGTTTTTAGCCCACAGCTTCATCTAGTTTAGGCCTACAGACCAGCTTCTTATAGACCCCTAGGAATATGATCATAAACTAGAGGATAATGATTGTTTTAACTCCTTCCCCTTGTAAGCTCATCAACTGTGTGCTAATAGTTCATATATTTAAGTCAGACATTCATAACCCATTTAAATGGTGCAATTGTCCAATAAATTGTTTGAAACTTTTAAAAATCTTCAGTGTTCCATAAAATAAAAGCCTTTTCAGAATAATTGAAACCAGTAATGCAAAACAAATGTATTTCCTTGATAAATCTAGTTTAAAGTAAGCTTTAATTTATATGCTAAAATTTTTAATTTAGTTCAAGTTTTGGCAGAGACATGTTTATTTTAATTGTTGGCCTTCCAAGTTCTAGTTTAGGAATAAATATCTGTTCCTTCCCAATTTTCTGCATAAAGTGGGTAAATTCCTATACATTGTAAATGAGAACTGCAGACACACTATTGCTTCTGGAGAGTGTACAAACTCTCAGCAGACAAATTAGTGAATTCTCTGTGGGAGATCTCACAGCATTATGTGCTAGGTTCTTATATCTACTTGAATTGAATAAAAGTAAAATTTGAAAAAAATATATACAATATGCATTTCAATAATAACACAATAATATACAATATTACATTTCCCTAGATACAGCTTTTGGCAGAAATCAATAAAACATTGAGAAATTAAAATTTGTACCTATTGAAACATTATAATAGGTAATATTCACATTTTGTAAATACCTTAAGAAAACTGAATATTTAGGAAATCTGATCTTTATTATTAATTTGTTTTCTTTTCTCAGCAGTAGTATCAACATTTGTGAAGATATCACTAAGCATGTTTCCACCAGGAATCTCAGAATCATCAATCTGGATAACAGGGCCACTGGCCATTTATATGTTTGAAAATAATTGTGAATTGGGCCTAAGCTAATATAAAGATGTATAACTTTGATAATATCCATAACCACTGAAAATTTCCAAAAAAATATTTTGTTATGGGCATTTCAGATAACTTATGCTTAATTCTACCTTTAAAAGATTACCCATTTGCCATGTAATGGTATCTAACCATGTTATTGATGTGCATGATTCCATGAAATGGTATATTTGCTTTACAGAAGATAACAATTTTATAACAAAGGGTGGTTAAAGACCAAGAAATATACACTTTAATAGAGTTAGTTAATTGGCAGGACACTAATAGTTAGTCAGGAACCTAAGTAAGATCTCTGTTCAACTGTTTCAATTGCTTGACATAAACTGATTAATGTAAGGACCAATCACAGAATATAAAATCCCAGATTCCTGCAAAGCAAGACAAACAAAAACTCTATGTCAGTGACAAATGTTAAGGTGAATGAGATTCACCTGGTGAGCTTCCTAAAACAGTTTCAGGCCCATCCTTTGAAATTCTAATTCACTTGGTTAGATGGCACCCAAGAATTGACAGTTCTAATAAGCTTGTAGCTGGTGTGAATGCTGCTGTTCTAAGGAACACACACTGTCTCACCATTACAGAGTCAGAATTTGTGCACATTAAAGTTTGAGAAGTATTGCTGTAGAAGTAAATTTTTTAAAAATTGATTCTGTGACATCAGGAAAGAGAAATCAGATAAAGGGAAGGCATTATCAAAAGAAACCAAAGCTAAGCTTAAGTTACACTCTGTGGTAAAACAAAACTATTTGGCCCCTTTGCTGATCTCTGTCAAGGGTCAAGGAAGTACCTTTTCTCCTTCCCTTACCTCTGCCTCACTCCAGGCTCACATCACCTAAGATTTGAGACCTATACATCACAGATTTCCTGGGGAAATCTAGATTCATATAATGTTTTCTTTATAAAAACAAAACTTATACTGATATTAAAGAATTAAGTTTGAATTACATATGTTTATAAAATTCTTCATGAAAAGAAATTCACAGAAAAATAATCCTTTTTTTCAGACTGATTTAAGAATTAGAAATGTGATCACAACAAGAGCAAAAAATGTCAATGTATACACATTCTGGGGTGATGCTGAGTCTCAGAGGCAGGGGAAAGAAAGAC
Organism: Tamias sibiricus; assembly: GCA_025594165.1. Taxonomy (NCBI): domain Eukaryota; kingdom Metazoa; phylum Chordata; class Mammalia; order Rodentia; family Sciuridae; genus Tamias; species Tamias sibiricus. The sequence continues at coordinate 70,889,837 of CM046661.1, forward strand.
AGCCTCTTTGCTGATTATATTGTGTTCAAGTTTATGCTACTTTTAATTACTTGGACTAGACCAAGTATACTTCCAATTGAGCCACAGAGAAGACAGAACATGCTATCGCTGCATGTGATGAATCTCCACAAAGAGGATACATAAAATGGAAGATATGAAGACATCAAGCCTCTGGCAGTGGGAAATGCCCGAGTTCACATGACTAATAATACTTGCTGATTCATGCTACTGTAGGTTCAGCAGCTCCAGCAGCAAAACAGTCTGTTAATCAGCCACAGAGACAAAAGAATAACTCTAAGTCCAACCACAAATGGCAGATATGTGTGTTCAACTAGCACACTTCTCCACCTGGTCACATCTACTCATTTCCCCCTTGCCTGACTTACCTAAAACTGCCACACAGACCTCACATCCTGGATCATTTTATAATCAATGAACCTTTTCCTAAATTTAAAAGTTGACACTTATGTGAGTAGATTTCAAGTCTGTGAATTACCAGGAACACAGTAAGAGTCCCATTTTTCCCTGAGTTCAGTGAGTGCACTGGAACTAAGCACTGGGCAGAGAGCACAGAACCAAGTTCAGGAGGATTGGTTTCTACCTAGAACTGGGAAGCAACTCAGCCTCCTTCATTTCTTTCCATTCAAAAGGAGACTATGATGTCATTAAGATATTCCAGTATCTATGAGTCTGTGTTTATGCGAGGTATTCATGCTTTTGGAAAGTCAGAGAAACAGCTGGTCAGCAGCAAAAAGAAAACTATGATCTGGGATAAGACTGAGAAGCTGCAGTTCCACTAGCTCTACACACAGCGTCCTTACCTTAGGTCAGCCTTGGTAGCTCCAGCTGCCCAGTGACTGAGCAGAAACTGGATAAGATTTATTCACTTAACCTTCCTTCCTAACTTATTCAACCAGAAGTCTTTCATGATTACTACTCAGATGCTAAAATCAGGATTCCTATCCATAGGGATAAGGGAATAAAATATGATGCAGAGAGTTAGAACTGCCTCCAAAAACTCTGCATGAAAATGAAAGCCTCACCCACCTAATTTCTACCACATCCTGCAGGTTTTCTCTAAAGGTAAATCATAATAAGCTCTCTTTTTTGAAGAGAGTATTTACATACATAAAATATCTTAGGAGGGTGATTGCATGCAGCCTCATTCTTGGGAGACTGCAGAGCTTTTATATTTAAAAACCACCTAAGTCAACTCTGTCTGGATGATGTGTTTAAGGGGATGTTAAGAGTAGAAAACCAGAAGAGCTTTTTGTTTACTCATTTTTGAAAGGCCCAAGTACATCTTGCCAACGTGTATATCTGTCATTTGCTTGCCAGTCTTCATGTCCTTTCTGGTAAAAGCCCTAATTTTTATGTAGGAATCACCTTTGCCTCTCTCAGACCACACAACCAAGTCTTGAGCCTCACAGTCTCTTTTCATCTAAGAATTACATGTTTCTTCATGAGTTGGTTTGCACAGATAATTAGAATTGACAATAAAATTGAAATTAAAAAGTACGAGTCACTCCTTCTTGTTCTCCTTCAAGGATATCCCTACAAAGCTAATGTAGTTAAAAACTGCATAGGACTTGAAGGATCATCGTCTCGGAATGAAAGACAGGCATGAAGTGTGAACATCGTGACTTATAGAGGTCAAGAAAAAGCAAGTAACAAGAGCTTCCTTCTAAGTATTGGGGGAAAATCAGAGACAGAAAAAAGCACAACTTAGGCAGCTAAGAAGCAGCCTTATCCTTGTTGTCAAAATTCTGATTTCTTTAAAGGGATACAGATAAGTAAAGTAGAACTCAAAATATCACTATTCGCTGATGATATGATTTTATACCTAGAAGACCCAAAACATTCCACCAGAAAATTTCTAGAACTCATAAATGAATTCAGCAAAGTAGCAGGATACAAAATCAACACCCATAAATCTAAGGCATTTCTATACATCAGTGACAAATCCTCTGAAAGGGAAATGAGGAAAACTACCCCATTTACAATAGCATAAAAAAAAAATACTTGGGAATCAACTTAACCAAGGACATGAAAGACCTCTATAACAAAAACTACAGAACACTAAAGAAATAAATTATAGAAGACCTTAGGAGATGGAAATATCTACCTTGCTCTTGGATAAGCAGAATTAATATTGTCAAAATGACCATACTACCAAAAGGGCTATACATGTTTAATGCTATTCCAATCAAAATCCCAATAACATTCCTCATAGAAATAGAAAAAGCAGTCATGAATTCATCTGGAAAAATAAGAGACCCATAATAGCTAAAGCAATCCTTAGCAAGAAAAGTGAAGCTGGTGGCATCACTATATCAGACCTTAAATTATACTACAGAGCAATAGTAACAAAAACAGCATGGTATTGGCACCAAAATAGACTGGTAGACCAATTGTACAGAATAGAGGACACAGAGACTAACGCATATAATTTCTGTTATCTTATATTAGACAAAGGTGCCAAAAAGGTACATTGGAGAACAGATAGCCTCTTCAATAAATGGTGCTGAGAAAACTGGAAATCCATATGGAACAAAATGAAATTAAACCCCTATCTCTCACCATGCACAAAACTCAACTCAAAGTGGATCAAGGATCCAGGAATTAGACCAGAGACACTATGCCTAATAGAAGAAAAAGTAAGCTCTAATCTCCAACATGTTGGATTAGGCCCCAAGTTTCTTAATAAGACTCCTGTCGTGCAAGAATTAATATCAAGAATCAATAAATGGGATAGATTCAAACTAAAAAGCTTCTTCTCTAGCCGGGCACGGTGGCGCACGCCTGTAATCCCAGCACTTTGGGAGGCTGAGGCAGGAGGATCACGAGTTCAAAGCCAGCCTCAGCAATGGCGAGGCACTTAGCAACTCAGTGAGACCCTGTCTCTAAATAAAATACAAAAAAGGGCTGGGCATGTGACCCAGTGGTCGAGTGCCCCTGAGTTCAATCCCCTGTACCACAAAACAAAAACAAAAACAAAAAAAAAAGCTTCTTCTCAGCAAAAGAAACAATCAGTGAGGTGAATAGAGAGCCTACTAATTGGGAACAAATTTTTACCACATGCACATCAGATACAGCACTCATCTCTAGATTATATAAAGAACTCAAAAATCTTAACACCAAAAAAAAAAAAAAACCCAATCAATAAATGTGCCAAGGAACTGAAAAGACACTTCTCAGAAGAAGATATACAATCAATCAACAGATACATGAAAAAATGTTCAACATCTCTGGCAATTAGAGAAATACAAATCAAAACCACCCTAAGATTTCATCTCATACCAGTCAGAATGGCAGCTATTAAGAACACAAACAACAATAAATGTTGGAGAGGATGTGGGGATAAAGGCACACTCATACATTGCTGGTCAGACTGTAAAATGGTGCAGCCGATATGGAAAGCACTATGGAGATTCCTTGGAAAACTGGGAACGGAACTACCTTATGACCCAGCTATCCCACTCCTTGGTCTATACCCATAGGACTTAAAAACTGCATACTACGGGTGACACAGCCACATCAATGTTTATAGCAGCACAATTCACAATAGCTAAACTGGAACCAACCTAGATGCCCTTCAAGTAGATGAATGGATAAAGAAAATGTGGTATAGATACACAATGGAGTATTACTCAGCAATAAAAGAGAATAAAATCATGGCATTCACAGGTAAATGGATGAAGTTGGAGAATATAATGCTAAATGAAAATAGCCAATCCCAAAAAGCCAAATGCCGAATGTTTTCTCTGATATAAGGAGGCCAATTCACAGTCAGGTTGGGATGGGGAGCATAGGAGGATTAGAGGAACACTAGAATGGCCAGTGGGGAGGGAGGGGAAGGGATGGGGCAAGAAGGTGAAGAAAATAAAAAGATGGTAGAATGAGATGAATATCATTACCCTAAGTGCATATATGAAGTCACAAATGGTGTAAATATACTTTGTATACAACCAGAGATATGTAAAAATGTGCTCTATAAGTATAATATGAAATGTAATGCATTCTGCTGTCATTTATAACAACTTAGAATAATAAATAAATAAATAAGTAAAATTCTGATTTCTATTTAGATTTCAAGGCTTTACAAAGCTTATGTTTTCTCAGGCTCCCTTGCTCGTGAGTCATGTGACTACATTTGGGTCAATGATCGGTAAGATCAAGTGTTTACTGGGCTTCCAAAAATGCTCTGTAAAGAGGTTAGGCTTAATGAAATGAAGATGTCTGATCGGATTTTGCTTGTTCTGAGAATTCTGGTGATGGGGAAAGAAGTCTTATTAACTGAGTATCTCATTTCAGTAAACCATGAATGCAAGAAATATCATGAGTAATAAAGAATGGTTAATATACAAAACAAATAACCTTGACAACAATATTAAAGGAGTCATTGCTCACATGCAATATGTTCTACAGCAAGAGTTACAATGATGGAGGTCACTGGTCCCAACCAATGAGATGACTGGTTCTTCTACACATTAGACAGAATTTAGGGCTTAGTAGAACCTATTATAGAACCTATTATATATGTAAACCATCCTTTTCCCTTGGTATTCAAAGCCAAATGCAGGGTTTTACTGTCATATATTATAATCAAGACCTTTAGGAATTTCTGGTGAAAATAGGAGTTCATATTAATATAAAAAAGCAGTGAATAAATTTTCCATATCCTTCTTTGTCTTTCTTATGATGCTTGCTAAACAAGTCAAATTTTGGTAGGAAAAGGTACATTGTTTCATAACAATGTTTATTCAACTGGAGCAGACAAGTACCATACTAATACCCCATAATTTTTAACTTTCTATTCATCAGGATTTTCATGAAAAGTGTCACTTCAGCCATCATCAGAATGCCCTGCATGTTACATGAACTAAATACATGCTTATTAAGGTGATCTGAACCTAAAACACATTTGATGAACATAGTTAACCAAAGGGCTCTGCTAAAAAAAGAAAACTGTAGTAAAGGATTTTCTTTTCAACTCTGATACAGATTTTTAACATGGTCTCATAGTCAAGTGAAAGGATAGATCCTTGCTGGCTAAAAATGCACCCTTCCCTACATCACTAGCATCCTGCAAATGGTCATAAATCACAATCGGTCCTTGTCGTGAGAGAAAGTGTGTGTGTCAGCTTGAGCTTGTCTGCCTTAAAACACAGCTGCAAGGGAAAACCCAAACAGATATTTAAGTATTTAGGAAAGAAACACTATACAGAAGTCAGGACATATTAGAGGAGGAATATTATAACCACATTATATCTTTCTATAGCAGCAGACTCCATATTGGAAGTCAGGATGGAATCATCCTGCCCAAAATACTATAGCAATAGTGTAATGTATTTTGGGGGGCTCTATGTCCTTTCTGCAATGGAAGGCCTGCCAAACATTCAAAAGTCCTAAAACTCTACCTATTATGCTAATAAACAGACCACTGCATGCTGGAGAAAAATGGAATTCAAGTTGACCTTTAGGAAAGCAGGTACATGTCATTACTTCTCTACTATATGTACTATGGCATTTTTCAGAGTCCAAGTAAATGACAAAAGGACATAGTACTGCTAATTGATTCTCACCTCATGTGCCTTCTGAAAAACTCTAGAAGACCTGGGCAATCAATTCTTTGGGATTAAAGACATTGCCAGAAACTAAACATAAAGGATATACAAAAAGAGAATTCTCCAAACTAACTCCTCCCTTCTAAGCAAAAAGAGGTCCTCATAAAGGAATTCCCCATCAACACTGTTTAGAAGTGTGTGTGTGTGTGTGTGTGTGTGTGTGTGTGTGTGTGTGTTAGCTTCAAGATATTTTGAAGTTGGTGGATAAAGGGCATAGAATAGAAGCTGACCTGAAATTGATTATGGGATCACTAAAGAGTATCAGAAATGTTCAATTTTAGCTGGTAATGAAAAATTTCTACAAAATCCCAAGGTGGCTATTATAGCTTTACTAATTAAGATGTGTAACCTACACACAACTAGACTGCAAATACTTGTAACAGATGTTTTCTTTGAGAAAGAAATTAAAACTAACAAAGATTTACCAGATAAAGGATTTCAAATGCAGTAATAGGAGCACTGGTCTCCAATGATTCAATTTGCAAAGAAAACTCTCCCACACGACCCACACATTAGACAAGATGACATAAACCTTCTGTTTCAGAACACCCTAAATTTGGATGAATGGCCTTGAATTCTGGCTTAAATTTGCTTCAGAGCCAATAGCTTATCAAAGGAAACTTTGTAGAGCTGGCTCCTATTATTTAATACACTAAACCCACAGCTCAAAGTCAATCTAGATGGAAAATTGAATATACTTATAAATAGTGATAGGAACTAAAATGGATTGTACTAGGAGCCCTGACTTCACTGTAATTAAATTATTTGTATTGTGTGGAATGGTTTTCACGTTAGTAAGTGTGGAATACAGAAAACTGTGCACCTTTCCTATCTACCATACATACACAGACAAGTCTATGTGCACTCAGAGTGGCAGTGTGGTCTAAAGAACAGTCCCAAGTCTGCCACTATCTTGCTGAGGACCTTGGGCAAATGTATGACGGCTCTGAGTTTAAGTTTACTCACTGAACTTATTTCATGAACATTAGCTGAGCACAGACCTACAAGAACACAAGTTTGCTCCACTGTAAAAGGGTGAAAATTAGATGGAGATTATAGAAGTGTTGTTAGAAGTCAATGAGGTAACAGGTGCACTTTTCACTGGAAAGCCACACCACTTACGTTTCTCTTCTCCCCAGCATCAGGTAGGTCCTGTATAAGGTCTAATTCTCTGACAGCCAGCACTTTGGAATTCTCTCATCATATGTGCCATCACTGGGTAACACCTCTTCTCTGTAACCTGTGTATCCAGTAAGGCCAGGATAATCTTCTTTAGTACACAGATATACCCTCTGAACCAGCTAATGCTTTGGTGTGTAATAAGAATCTAATAAATAAGTAGTTTTGAATGAATAAATTATTTTTAATCCTTAAAATATTACTTAATTCACAAATTAAGTAATTTTTTACCATTTTAGAGTTAAAAGAATTAACCAATGAGATAAATGCTATGTATAAAAGCAAGTAATTAGTCTCTTTCAACTCCATAATATTAAGATTCTTATAATTTCCAGTAGTTTTTCTCATCATATTACTCTTCCTAAATAATTGCTACTTATGTATATTGGTGATTGATTTTAAAATAACAAGAGCCTCAAACTCTAAAATCTGTTTTACTCCCCTTTCTTTAAGAAAAATAAAATATTTTAACTTGAAAAAATAGAATGATTTGTTTATAAGAAAATTTTATTCTCACATAGAGAATATCTAATTTAGGTTATTCCTAAGAAATTCTCCCAAGTAATCTCTTCACCTGAACTTCCATACATATTTTCCCAAGTAAGCAGCTTAAGTAAACAATCAAGAGTAAGATCGGAAACATGCAACCATTTCTCCAAAACATTTCTTCAATAAAATTTAACTATTTTACTTTAAGAGAAGGCAGTCTTGCTTTGTGTCTTTCAGAAGGCAGGTGCAGTTCTCTGGCCAGTGCCCTAAGTGGAAAGGACCCAGGTTAGATGCAGTTCCCTTGCCCTAAGCCATTCTTATCACACTCTTCCAGTCATAAATGCCCAGACATCCTGTTACAAAACACTAGTCAAGCTAGATCACAAGTTCATGTCTACAGAATGATCGCCTCCTTATAGGCCTTTGTTATAAGATGTATTCCCAAATTTAGCATCTTATCTCACTCTGCCCTCTCCAAAAGCAGCCTCTCTCTTGCCACTTAGAAGTCTTTTCCATTAAAGGCATGTATCTACATTTGGGCACTCAATAAATATGACATTCAGTGACATCAAAAGGATCTCAAGAATTTGTTTTAATTTAGTAATTTAACAACTCTCTAGACTCAGAGAAACGTTAAGACCAAAGTCATAAAGCTTTTAGTGACAAAACCAGAATGTGAACCCAGGTCAGACACCACATCAAATGCTGTTTGTGGCATACACAGAGACTAAGAGAACAAGAGATTTATAATTAAGACATCACTATGGTTCACAGAATGTCTATTACATTACATGTCATCTTCCCTCCCTACCTCAAAATACAGAGCGAGGGTGTAATGTATTATTCAACTAGGGCACCTTCTGATGAAATAGTTGTAAGTCATAAAGACATGTATCAGCCATGAACTATGTTATTAGGAACTACAAGTATAAAATTCTCCAAAGTAGCCAAAAAGCTTCACTCCTGTTCAAGGAAAACCAGAAGTTAATATTCTCAAGAGGATTTCTATAGAAAGTAGTCCTTGCCTCAGATAGCACCTATAATAAACATATTTATGAGCAAACACAGTATCGGAAAAAAACATATTGTGAGTCTTAGAAACAGCATATGTCCCATTTCATAGGGGTTGCTATGGTACAAGGCATTCTTTTTTATTGCATTTCAGAGAAATAACTGTAAAATGAGAGTCTATAACCAGCACATAATGCAATAAACAACAGCATCAACTTCTGTAACCCTGTTGTAAACAGTTTCCCTCTGCTTTAATTGAAAATGTAAATTTTAATGCTTTGCATGTTATCTCAAAATAATTTGGGAAAAATTCTATTCCAAGGAAGATTTCTATATTTACCATTTCCATGTAAGGTCCAAAGATTACAAAACTTACATATCATAAATCAAGGATCTCTCCAACAATTCATAGAAGAGAATGAGCAAGTTACCATTTTCTAAGAGGTTTGGGATCACTGCAATGAGAAGAAGGTATGGCAACAAAGTTCCTGAATGAAGAAAAAACACAAACAGAGAGGGAGCTCTGGTGGGGAGCTGCAATGATGGCACCACAGGCGTCAACCTGAATGGAGATCAGTGAAGGTCTTTATGAAGAAGAACAAAAACAAGAAGCAGTACACACTTCATAAAACTTCCCTGAGGTTAAATAGAGCTTGGGTAATTGTCCACCCTAGTTTATAACTTCAGAGACTCTTAAAAGTCTCAAGAAAAACTGACATTTCTGGCTTAAGATGATCTTGTTAAAATGCTATTTCCTGTTCATTTTCAAAACTTCAGACAGTTTCACTACTTGCTTCTGCCTCCCAGGGCTTTTTGCAATCCTGAGAAAGCTTACTCATCTTCCCACAATGAAACAGGTACTTCTCACTGACAGGTCAGGCCCAACATATCCAAAATTTAACTGACTTTAAAAATATACGCACAACCATTAAAGCGTATTAACTGTCCCAGTAATAGAAACTGTCTATATCAAGGCTCCTGAGTTTTAGTTTTTCTTTTCCTCTTCCACTCTATTGAAACTCAAGTTTATCAATATTGCTGTGTTCTCAGTCTATTTAATAAATTTCTTTCAAAAGAGATAGGAAGACAGGAGTCAAACAGAACTACAATTTCATCATTGTATGTTTTCTCATCCAGATTGTTTACATGAACATTTACACAAATGTTTTAACTTTTTATTTAGAATATGAAGTCCTTGAAGAAAGTATCTGCATATTGTATATTTAATACAATTTCCAACTCACCCTTAATGCCAGTTATGACCATGATGAATGCTGAAAATTCTGTAGGAAGTTATCAAATATATATGAAAGTAGAATTATGTGAATGAAAATTATCAATAAGTTTTTCCAGGTTGATTGTAGAAATTCTATAGTTCCATTTGAGGAATACAGATATATTTATGAGCCGGGCGTGGTGGCACATGCCTGTAATCCCAGCACTTGGGAGGCTGAGGCAGGCAACTCAGTGAGACCCTGTCTCTAATAAAATACAGATATATTTATGGTATAACTTCTACAGTGAGTTTCAACTACTTAGTATTGCTATTCAAAAGTATATTTGCAAACAATAGAAATAATCCAAAAAAACTAGATTCATTTCTACAGAGACAGAATATTTTTACATTTTCTTGAAGAACAATCTATACCAGCACATTAAGTACCACGGAGAATAAAAATAATTGCATTAAAATAATTTAACTTGTTAAAATGTATATACCTTATCTTAAATATGATACATTTACAGACTAGGAAAAAAAATGGGTATATTTTTAATCTAATCTCCATGACTCGATTTCTACCCATTCACCGAAGGACATGATAACAATTGATTCTATTTTTCACCTTTTAATTTATTCTACAAAGATAAATAAAATTCACCATTTGTCTTATGCTAATTTACATTTTCTCTGTGGAGTTATCAGCTCCATAAACCTCTATTACCTACTGCTGTCAAACAGTATGCAGAGTAGTGGGGTTCTTTGTCCATCCCCTCCTACTGGTTTCCCCCATCCTGCCCCAATCTCTAAGTGCTAGAGTGTCCCCAGGACTCAGTCCTCAGTCTCATTGTCAAGAAGTCTACACTTTGTCATTTGATGGTTCCACATATCCATATATATATATGCTGATGATTCCCATAGTTAAATATATTGTAAGATCTCTTTCCTGAACTCTGCATTATTACTTGAAATTGATGGCCCATCATCTGCTATTGAATGTCTTACAGAATCTCACATTTACACCCAATACTAACGCTGGCTCTTCTCTACCAAACCTGCTTCTCCTACAGCCTTCTCTATCTCAGTTGGTGTCAATGTTGTCCTTCTGGTGAATCACACTGTAAACCATAAACTAATCCTTAATACTTCTTTCTTTCTGTCATATCCCACAGCCAAGCTATGATCAAATCTACCTGGTCCTACTTTCAAAGTATAGCATATTTAAGAGTCTGATAATTTCACAGCATGCTCACCACTACCTCCCTTGTGCAGGCCACATGTCTCTCTCTCTGTGATCACTCAATAGGATGGTCTCCCTGCTCCCACCCTTAGCTCCCATACATATTCAATAGTATGGCCAAAGGCATTCATGTGCATTCTCTTGCGTTACCTGAGCAGTCTTAGGATTCTCTTGCCTGAGGAACTTCACAGTGTTTGTTCTTTCTGCCTCCAACACAATTGTCCTGTCCTGGTTACTCATACAACTAACTCCGCAAGGGCCTCTGAGTCTTTACTCAAAATATCCTCCTGATGAAAACTACTCTGACACCCATCACTAACTCCTTAAATCCCTGCAAGTCTTACTTACTCAACCCTGATTCCTGGGTTTCTCTTCTATTAATTTCCCAAGGGCATTCAATAATATTCTGCACTAAACCCTGTCTCAGAGTTTATCTCTCATGTGACCCAAACTATGAAGTTTTGCCTCTAGTGTGTTATGTGTAGGAGATGCTCTTTCCATCAGAAATGCAATCAAGGGCAACTTCAGCTGATCTATCAGTAGAATTGAAGTTAGAATCTGACAGGCAGTCACTACAGCTAGGTAAATTGAGTCAGGTCGGATCAAGAAAGCCAATTTTGAGTGATTCCCTGGAAGTTAGAGACTGTCCCCTGAGGGATGGGAATGTTAATTCCTTCAGAGCCCTTCCTCCACCCTTATCAAGAACCTGCCCCTGCCCCAACCTGTTGCCAAGGTAACCTGTCCCAGGAATTGCCCCTCCCTACAGGGAGCTATAAAATAGTTGCTAATTAATGTGATCTGGGCTGCTCCATCCTGCCCTTCCCCCTTCAGCCCATCTGCTTCTTAACTTTTGGCCAGGCCACCGGGCCTGGTCACTTACAGCAGGAAGGAGAGAGATAAAGGGAAGAGAGCCGGAGAACAATAAAGGAAGCCCAGGACATATAAAAAGGGTAACCCTGCCTTGCTTCTTGGAATACCAGGATAACAGCAATGGCCCCCTTCTCCCTCCTGGAAGACGTCTGTTACCCCTGCTTTATATGCTTGCCTCTGCGTGCTTCTCTAAAGTTCAAACTTCAACATTTGGGGGAGCAGAACTCGTCCTGGCGGCAACCAGAGGTATCAGAATCATACAGTTCTATATTCAGAGCTTAAGGATATGTTATGTTTTGTTTACAAGGACACAAATATGTTGTGTTTTTGTTTACAAGGACACTGAGTGCCTCAGGCTACTTCATCATTGCTTTTGTTTTTCTTTTGTGCAGCAATGAAAGGCTTAACTTTGTCAATGAAGAAATCTAATCCCCTCAAATCTAATTGGCATTTTTTTTTCTTTCTTTTCCCTTTGGAGCATTGTTTTTGCACAGTGACACTTCTCCCTGTTACCCAGGCTAGTCACTGCATTTAGTTTCCTTTTTGGTTTAGTTGATCCTTATTCCAGAGCATTACTTTCTGACAACAAAGCACTAAGACCTAATTTCATAAGTAGATATAAAAAGGGAACATCCTGAAGGCCTTTCCGAAAAAGGAATCTAAAGGTAGACAGTTTGACACAAAAGCCTTTAAGAAATGTTTACAAAGTAAGACAAATATTAGCGATTTATTCAACACAAAATCTCATTTTATAAAATATATCTTTTCCTAAAACTTTAAAATATTAATAGGACAAGACAGGAATATATAAAGTGTCAGATGTGGATAGACACAAAAATGTTATGCTTTTACTTTAGAAACTCATTCATTATTATTGAAATGAAAATTTTGAAAGAGAAAGAAAACTATCATCAGTTTCTCAACAACATATAATTTATTTGTAAAAGTCAACACACACAAAAAAAATCATGGATTTCATCAGTTCAGGAAGCACATTCCATGACATTTTTTTCTAAATGCTAAATGACACAAGCAGCAACAAAATATTCAGAGAAAGAAATATGTCACAGAAGGATATGATAATTTTGATAAATGATGATAAATTGTGATGTAGAATAGCAGTTTGTAAGCAGCTGTGTTCAAAAGCATATATTTTAATGATTTTTTCCAAACATCATTTTGGGGAAGTATTTTATCTAAAACTCTTAGCAAACAAAACTTTGTATTTTATTAAAAGTTAAAATGGAAATATATTTTTAAATAAAAATCATAATTTTATATTGAATAAGAGTGCTTCTTATGTCCAATCAGTGAAATAAAACATACATTCACACAAAAACTTGCACATGAATTTTCACAGAACCATTATGTATATAGTAAAAAAGTAGGAAAAAAATAAATATCCACCAACTGAAAAATGAGTAGATAAAATACAATATATTGATACAACAGGATATTATTTAGGAATAAAATAATTATATATGCTACAACAAGGATGAATCTTAAAAACATGCTAAGTTAAAGAAGTCAAGTCACAAAAGGCCATATACTATTGTTTCATGTATATAAAATGTCCAGACTACTCTTAAATCCACAGAGCAAAAAAAAAAAAAAAAGAAAAGAAAAAGAAAAGTGGTTGCCTAGGGTGGGAGGTATGTGGGAACAAGCATGCAGAATAACCATAATGGACACAAGGTTTAATTTCGGGAAATGTTCTTAAATTGGTTGTGCCAATGATTGCCCACCTCTATGAATATAGAAAACACTGAATTATACACTTTAAGTGGGTGGACTGTATGATGTGTGAATTATATCTCAATAAAGCTATTGAAAATGTCAGTTTAAAAGGCCAGCTATTTTGGAGTTATTCATAATGTGCAAACTTTATAAAATATAAATACCTAATTACCAAAATATGTTTTTACTGTCCCAAAATGTCTTTTCATTTCCTTTTAGAAAAACATCTGCCTATCATCTATAAATACAAGGTGATAGAAAGAAACTGTTTCTAAAATTAAACGGTATTTTCAAAACAGACTTCTCCCTAGTGTGTTTCATTTTGATAATGTGCATGTGAATTATCCATTCTGTCCATTAGCCATGGTTAGGTTGAGTCTGATAAGTATCCCCTAGTACAGACCATTTCACATTGCAGCACAAATATCATGAACAAAATTTCTAAACATTGGCTTGAATTTTAAAAAGTAAAATCAAGGAGGCAAATATGTATGAAAAGCAACCATATTAAGTCTCATGATTTTGGAATGGAAATTATTTTAGAGATTCATCCAGTTCAGTTTACTTAAACTTCAATATTTGAGAACTGACGCCATGAATCTTATGATAGTCTCATATGACCTTATAACTTTATCTTACTACTTCTATTCATGGTAAGTTTAAATTGATCCTCTTTTTTAAAAAACTTATTTGTATACAAAGCAATGATACAAGTTAACTTACAGCCTTGATAAACTATATGTTTTTCTTTTTTTTAATTTTTATTTATAGTAGTATGTATTACAGTTCATACTATACATATATAGCATCTTTTTACACAAAATAGTTTGTATACAAAGTATATTCACAGCATTCAAGTCTTCAATCGTGCATTTAGAATAATGATATCCATCTTATTCAACCACTTTTTCCCCCCTTCCCCCCCTTGCTCCCTCCCTTCCCCTCCCTTCCCTTTGATCATTATAGTGTTCCTCTAATCCTCCTATGTACCCCCACCCAACAATACTGTGAACCGGCTTCCTTATATCAGAGGAAACATTCAGAATTTGGATTTTTGAGATTGACTGATTTCACTTAGCATTATATTCTCCAACTTCATCCATTTACCTGTGAATGTCATTATTTTATTCTCTTTTATTGCTGACTAAAATTCTGTTGTGTATATATATACCACATTTTCTACTAAAATATATGCTGTTAGAGAAACTAAAATGCTTTTATGTCACCTGAAAACATCTTGCACATGATCAGTAATTTACAGACCACCTGTAGGGGAAAGTCAATTTCATTTTACCTACTAATTTTTAAGATGACAAGGCTGAACTTAATAGTACTCAAAAGTCTCTGAACATGAGAATCATCTGGAGTTTTTGCTAAAACAGATAACTGGGCCCCTATCTCAGTCTCTTCCTGCTGTTACAACAAAGTACCTAAGACTGGGCAATTTATAAAAACAGAAAAGTATTCCTTACAGCTCTGGAGGCTAGAAAATCTAAGATGGAGCCACCAGCAACATCAGTGTCTGGGGAGGGCTGTTTTCTGTTTCCAAGATGGTCCCTCATTGCTGTGTCCTCACATGGCAGGAGAGATACCAGGGCAAAAGGAAGTCAAGCTAGATCCTTCCTTTTATAAAGTGCTAATCCTGTCCTTGAGGATGGAGCCCTTGTTGCCTAATCTCCTCTTAAGCCCTCCACCACCTCTTAATATTGCTTCCCTGGGGAATAAGCTTCCACATGAAATATGGAGGCAGCACCAACATTCAAACCATGGCAGTTCCTCTTTCAGAGCTTCAGTAGGTCTGGGATGAGGTCTGAAAATTCATATTTCTAACAAATACCCAAGTGGTACTGCTGTTGCTGGCCCAGAGACCCCCCTTCAAGAACCTCATAATTTACCCAAGTGTTAGTGATAGATCAGAACTTAAATTAGAACCAAATCTCTTAGATCCTCTAGATGTCTCTGCTCTGTCAAAATTGTTGAAATCTAACCTTCACTTATTCTTTCAATAAACTAAAGGGCAGGTTTGGGGGTGTTTTCGTGATTTTTTTTTCTTTTTAACTGGTAAACTTCAGAATAGATTTAGGTTTATAGCAGAATATATATATATAGGTTTGAGTGGAAAGCACTGACAGTTCTCATATGTCCTTCACCTCCACGTATGCACAACCTCACTCACTATTGAAACACAGTGGTAGGTCTACTGCAGTCAATGAACCTACACTAACACAGCAGTGCACCCAAAGTCCATAGTTTACATCAAAGGTCCACTCTTACTACTGCACATTCTATGGGTATCGACAGATGTATCCAACATTGTAGAGTCCTACAGAAGATGGAGTTTCACTGCCCTAAAGATTCTATATGCTCTACTAATTCATCCTCCCTCCTCATTAAACCCTGATGACCACTAATCTTTTCAATGGCCTCATGGTTTTTCATTTTCCAGAATGCCATAGAGTTGGAATTATACAGCATGCACTTTGTTCAGATGGGCTCTGACACTTAGTGATATGCACTTAAGGTTTTTCTATGTTTTCTCATGACTTGACAGCTCTTTTTACACAGAATAATACTCTACTGTCTCATTGTACAACAGTTTGTTTATCCATTTACTTACTGAAAGATGTCTTGGTTGCTTCCAAGTCTTGGCGATTATTTGTAAACCTGCTATAATTATCCATGTGCATGTTCTATGTGAACATAAGTTTTCAACTCATTTAGGTGAATACTAAGGAAGATGACTGCAGGATTGTATGTTAAGAGCATGTTTAGTCTTATAAAAACCCCCTCACCCTGGAGCTAATTTGGGCTCTAACAAAAATCCCATCAGATGAGGCTCTGGTAAGATAGTTTCTCCAGAGGACAGGCCTACTTAAGAAGAACTGAAAGGTCTGACATGTTTCAAAATAGTTCCTTTTCCACTACCCCTGCCATAAATGAAAGGGAATTCTCCAATATTCACTGTGAAGACCTAATAGAGCTCCTGGAGATAAAAATCACAAAAGTGTAGGGGGTCCCCTAAGATCAGTATTATCTTCAATTTTGTTTCTTATGATTTACTTGTTTTTCTTCGGTTTTATCACAGTTGTGTCTTAAAATAATATACTGCTTAGCTCGTGTGTTTGGAGTTTCATACTGTACCAGTTTTTATGCAATTTCTTTTCTTCAGAACATATGATGTTCTTGAGTGTAGCCCTGTGGTTTTTTCAATGGTTCATTGTTTTCATAGCTGGATAGTATTTCATCTATAAGAAAACAACACTCAAATTGCTTTATAACTTTTCAGTTTGGAAAAATACATAGATACACAAAAAGATGGGGGAAATAGTTCAGAGAGGTCCCACATACCCTCCTCCTGGTTTTCCCAGTGGCTGCATCTCACGTAATCATAGTACAAAAATCAAAAGCAGCAAATTGACTTTGATGCAACAGTTTTACAGTTTTATGTCACTTTATTTTACGTGAAACATTCAACTTTTTGAATCTTTATGTGAATGAACATCTGAATTATTTCCTTCGTTTTCCCCCAATTAATAACAATTATTTTACCTATTAGATAAAAATGACAATGCTGAATACTTGTGAAGATGTAAAACAACAGGAACTCTCTTTCACTGCTGGTGGAGATGTTTTGCTGGTGAGTAAATGCACATTACTAAGGGAAAGAAGCCCATCTAAACAGGCTGAATACTGAAGTGTGATTCCAACTGTATGACATTCTGGAAAAGGCAAAACTATGGAGTCATTAAAAAGATTAATGGCTGTCAGGGTTTAGTAGGGAGGAAGGGAGAGATGAACAAGCAGAGCATATGGGATCTGCAGGGCAGAAAAACTATTCTATTTGATACTAACATGATGAAAATACATGCCATTACACATTTGTCAATACACAGAGAATGTGCAAAACTGCAAATAGACCTTAATGTGCACTACAGACGCTGGGTGATAATGATGTATCAGGGTAGGTTCACTGACTGCATCACAAGTACCATCATGGTGCTGTGGGAGTTTGTGGGGTAGGAGAAGTGGGTAAAAAAAATAAGTCTCCTAAGAAATTCTTTAACAATAATTCTTGTGAATATTATGGTCATCTGGCATCAATGTGTGAGAGTTTCTCCAACATACAGATGGACTTAGCAGTGGTGAGCCAAAGCATATCTTCAGCTGGCCAAGTCAAAGACAAAGCGTCTTTTAAACTGGTCACAAATACTGTCTCTCTAGCATTGTGCGTATAAATGTATGAATTATCCCCACCTGCAGCTCTTGCTATTGCTAACATTACCTTCCCCAAAATGCTGGATAGGGAGTAGTACATCAGATTAGTTTATGTTTCTTTGATTTCTAACAAGGTTGTATATCTTCTCTTATGAGTTTGGGTCATTGGTACTCTTTCCTTTGTGAGATACTGGTTCAAGTCCTTTGCCTAGTGTATTTGAGGCTATTGGTCTTTTAGACATGGATTTGGTTCTTTATTATTCTATATATCCTTTTTCAGTAATATACATTAAAATATCTCTTCCCATGTTGGGGTATTTTTCTCACATAGATAACCAAGTATAATAATACCATTTATTGAAAAGTCTTTTTTCTGTCTTCAGAGCCAGGTCTTTATGAGGAATATTATTGTAAGTGTATGCTCTTGGACTCTACCAATCACCCATTTTTTTGTTTGTTTGTTTGTACAGAATACCACACTGGCTTAATTGCCTTAAGTTCATAATAGTAAGTCTTAATACCTTGTAAGGCAAGACTCCCCATTCACTCTTCCATTGGCGGTTAAGAATCAGTTCACCTGGTCCATGAAGGGAGAGAGGTACAGGATTTTTATTTGATTTTATTTTTAAAATTTGATTTTATATTTAAAACTATTTGAGAGAATAACATCTTATATAGATTGAGATATTTCTATTCACAAATATGATTTATTTCTACATTCATTTAAGTTTCCTTAAGTATTTTGTTTTATCATTTTTTCCATAAGAGGTCTTGCCTGTTTTTGTTAAAGCTATTCCTGGGATTTTAAATATTTGAAACTACTATAAATATTATTTTACTTCCTTTTGCAAACATTTGTTATAGAGTGCAGAAATGCAATTGATTTTATATATTGCTTTCGTTTGTACTAATCTTTTTTGAATTTATTTTTATTTGTTTTTTAGTTATAAATAACATAGAATCTATTTTGATACATTTACATAAGCATGGAATATATCTCACTAGGATCCCAGTCTTGTGGTTGTACATGATAGTGAGATTCACTGTGGTGTATTCACATGTGTATATAGGAAAGATGTACTAATCTCTTTTATTCATTCTAATACTTTGTGGATTTGGAGGAGTCTGTATAGAAAAAATATCTACTTGTGGCAATATTGTTTCTTCCTCTCAGTACTAAGAATTATTACTTCTTTTCCTTCCCTTGTTTTCCTACATAGAGCTACATAGAAGTGTTGCCTCATTGGTTAAGGGTGTTTTATCTTCTTTCTGATCTTAAAATATAATGTTTTTGTATGTTTTTTAGTGTTTCACCATTAAATATCAAGATTGCTCAATGTTTATACATTTTAATCACAGCTTGCTATTGTATCAAAAATGGAGCTTGAATTTTCTGAAACACATTTTCTACATCTACTGAGATTATTATATCTATTCTCTCAATCAAAAATTTATTGACCACTTCAAATGTGAACACTGTTCTAGATAGTAAAGGTAGTGACAAAAGAGATAAAATCCCTTGCCCTCAGGGAGTTTACATTTTTTTAAGGCAGAACAAACAAAAAGTGTAAAGAAAATACACATACATAATATATTGATAAATATGAAAAATATAAGTGAAGTAAGAGAAGGGAATGGGTAGAATTGCAGTAGGGTGTTCAGATGTTTAGAAGCACATCTAAAAACAGTTAAATGTAGCAGCAATAATGAGCCTCACTAAGAAGATGACATTTGAGAGGAGACCTGAGGGAGGTGAAGAAAACAGACATGTAGCTATCTGGGACAAAAGCCTTCAAGCAGAAGAAAGAGCAAGTTCCAAGATGGTAAGTATTCTAAGGCAATATAAAGTTTGATACAAAATGTAAAAAGGAAAAACTAATTTCTATGTGGGCTAACTGGGAAACACAAAATTTAATATAATTTTAGTTATCTATTCCCTATCAAAAGCAATGAAGCTTAAAAGTCCACATGAACTATTAAATGAATAACAAAAACAGTTGAAAACGTTATAACCCTCAGCAGTACCAAAGCAGTACTCTTGACAAAATGTTAAAATAACTATTTCAATAAATAACTTATGAATAAAAAATCCTTTTTGTTTGAAAGTAAATATCATTAGAAATGTTTGACATGGGTCACAGACCGGTCCAAAAATAAATATGGTAAAAGCATGGAAAAATAAAATACATACAAGCAAAAGGTAGATCTACAAATCTTTAAGATGGGTTAAACAATAAAGGAACTCTTAAAATCGGCAACTGCAAACAAGTTCTATGGAACTTTAACACATGGGATATTAATAAATGTTCATGCAGAAGAAAAAATAGGTCAAACAAAGTTAATCTGGTTTGTTTATGCAGGGCATCTCAGAGACTCTTCAAATGCTACTATAAATTATGAATTACTAAACCATGTCAGAGGGTAGAGTGAGGAGGGATACTAAAGAACCATGCATACCTATGTAGCCTTTTCTGTGCCAATCTGACCACAAAACCCATATTTCAGGCAAAATAAAAGCACTGCTTAAAAAAAAAATTCTGCCCTAAGAGCTGGTAAAGTCAGATGAAATTCATAAAATACCTTGAGGAGTTTAAAGGTTGCTAAATATGTAAATAAAAATATACCAAGTTAAAAGGGTTGTTAGTTTGGGGAGTGCTTCTAATGTATTTGTTCTTTTAATTCATTATTGGCAGAAAGCCAGCCAAAGAATTGGATGAACTAACAAAAATGAGTACATGGATGTGTAAAAGATAGGAGAGAAGATAAATTTTTAAATGCTAACACATATTTATGGAAGAAAATATTTGGATACAAATTCTCCTCTGAAGTAAGCAATACAAATACATTAAACCTGATAAAGATAAATGCAAGGGATATACTAGGCCTAACTGACAAGTGAAAGTAAAATAAATCACCAGATTGGAATAGTATCCAACCAGCAGCTCTAGGT
The DNA here is from genome assembly GCA_025594165.1 of Tamias sibiricus. Lineage (NCBI taxonomy): Eukaryota > Metazoa > Chordata > Mammalia > Rodentia > Sciuridae > Tamias > Tamias sibiricus. The sequence continues at coordinate 70,910,374 of CM046661.1, forward strand.
GATCTGGAGGACAACTGTGAATTTGTAGACAAAGTCACATAAAAAGTCACATAAATAGCCCAAAGACTGGCTCCTACAACAGAGCTGAATATTCAATAACCTAAACTTTCATCTCGGATTAGTTGGAAGTTCTATGCTGATGGAATTTCTAATAAACAACAGACTAACATTGAAGTAAGCATACTCTCACATGAAGAAAGCCACAGAAATAGCTGCAGAATCTATTGATAGCTATATTGCTATGCACAGATTCTGTATCTAGGTAGATTCTCTCTATTAATAGACATTAAATTTTTTTTAAATGGTAAATAAAGTGAGGCAGTGTCTTACTCTGTTTTGTGGTGCTATAGCAAAATATCTAAGACTGGCTGACTTACACTGAAATTTATTTCAAATGGTTCTAGAAGGCCAAAGGCATGCAATAGAATCTGGTGAGGGCCTCCCTACTGAGTCATAACATGGTGGAGGACAGGAGCATGCAAACTCAGGTCCCTCATCCTCATCAGATAAAGCCTCCATCACGGGGGCCCACCCTCATGACCTCATTGAACTCTAATTACCACCCAAAGGCCCTACCTCCAAATACCATCAACATACAAATTTGGGGATTCAATTTCCACTCTACAAACTTCTGAGGGACACATTCAAACCATAGCAGGCAGGAACAATGTTTATTTAAAATTTTAACATGCCTTTAGACACCATTCTTAAGGGCTTCAAATATTAAATTACAATCAAAAGAGATGTTCTGGCCCAGGTAGAAAATATGACTTGGTGGCAGAAAACAAAAGGAAGACCTAAGCAAAATTTCAAATATAGTTCATCTAGGGATTTCAGTATAAAAACAAATCTCATTTTCATACTATTGAAAATGGAGCATGGAGCAAACACTTAGGTTTAGAAATGAGAAGTGAAATGTCAGCCTGCCAGGGATAAGCGAAGGAGGTTACCCAGCACTGAGCAGGTAACTGTAAGGGTCAGAGCCTTTCATCAAACATGAAAGCTCCCATTTAGGGATGCAGGCCATGTGCCAGACACTTCCTGAGGCACTGCATGCTCAATTCCTTGTTTTGTTTTACAACTTTCTACAGAAGTAATTACCATTTTATTCTACAGGTTTCCAGAATATGAATTAAGGTTTAGAGACAAAAGTAACTTCCCCCAGTGATGTAGCAACTAATGGTAGTTTCTTAAATGACAAAGTTAAAATTTGAAATTTGGCTCTGACACCAAAATCCTTGCTCTTAACCATTACATCACTGGTTCTTCAATGTTGACCATGCATCAAAACCCCGGAAGGTATTTCCTAACATAGATTGGTAGGCCCAACTCCCTAGCATTTCTGATTAGGTAGATCTGTGTGGGGCCCAAAGTTACTTTTCTATCCAACCAATGCTGCTAGGACATGGTTCACACTTTGCAAACCACTATCCTAAATGGTATAAGCCACAGGTTATACAATGAGAAAGAGATCAAACTAAGAATGACATGAGTCCCTGATAAAGAAAGTCAGCATGTATAGAAGAAAAAAGGAATGAAGTAATTGGGGTCAAGCTATGACCACATGGAGGTATTTCTCCATTCTTTTCCTTCATGGGGCAGGGTGTGGGGGTCAAGGAGTCATGTTCTAACCTCAGACAACTTAAAACTTTTCAAACCAGCTTTGAACATAGTAAACAGTGGCAAAAGGATGTCCCCAGGCTCAGGATCTTCCAACTCTGCAACTACCTGCCATAAACTTTACACACCTACAATCTGATGCCTAGAATTCTTCTCACAAGAAACAAACTCTTCACATCACAATGAAAAATGGAGGCTTGAGAGGGAAAAGTGAACATATCATTAACAGATTTCCTTCAAAATGTAAATGACTGCTTAGAGATGAGCCAGAGGCCTAAGATACAATGACATTCCTCCCTTTTTTAAAATTACAATAATTCAGTTTTATTACATTGGAGAGGAAGCATGGTGCTATAGAATAAGCACCAAATTTGCCAAATTTGGTGTCAGAAGCCCTATATTTGTAAATAAATGACTTCTGACAAGTCATTTTCCACCTGTATGAAAGAGGAATAATTCTTCACAGAGGTGTGAGGATCAAATACATTCAAATTCATGAAGGCATTTTGTCAACTATATCTCGCTTTTTCAGCTGTAAGATGTTACTACTACTTTAAGAAATAATGCATTTTCTGAAGACCAGTATAAGATGTACAATGTATTTAAGCTTATAACACATGATGATGTCATGTTGACATAGAAACAAGAGATGCCTTCTAGCCTCAAGAGAACAAAATCTCCAAGTGTAAATAAGGTATTCCTGAAGCTGGAACCTGATCAGAGCTCTGCAGGTCCACACACAATCCAAAGATAGAAGAGAATTCAAACCACTTAGGATTTAGGCAAAGATGACAATCTCACCAGGATTCGGCAAAAATATCTAGATCTCAGCAAAGCCTAGCTCTGCCTTCAGAGACTGCAACCAGCATGTTCTTATGACAAAACTCCAAGATAGTAACATTTTTTTCCCTTTTCATGGAGACATACCTGATTGTGAACTGCTGTTCTGACCTCCTCCTCTAAAACCTGTAAAAGATAAAGTTGTGTTCCCATAGCTATGGAGCCTCAAGAAAGGGTTCTGCACCCAAAGTTCTAAAACATAAAGTAAGGCACAGTGCTACCTCAGAGTACAACAAAGTAAAGATCTATGTTCTCCTTCATCAGCTAACAGCAGAGGCTAAGATAGAGTATGGCTAAAAAGGACATAGCCATCATGTGAGACTGTCATGGCTTTGATAATCTTCAAGACTTTAGGATAACTGTTGGCTGGTTTTAATGAGAGTGGTTGCAGGTCACAAATTCTGAATATCAAACTTTAATCTTTTTTAATTAAGGCACCAAATACTAGGTATCGCTGGCCATTTCATATTAAACAAAACCTACAAGGTCTTAGGTAAGCCACAAGAAGTCCTGGGCATTGGATTAAAGGTCCCTCTAGATACAACATTTTTTAAAATGATAAACTGGGCTTCACTGAAATAAAAAATACTGTATTTCAAATGATACCATTAAGAAAGTGTAAAATAGCCAGGCATGGTGGTACATGCCTGTAATCTCAGCATCTCAAGAGGCTGAGACAGAAGGATCACAAGTTCAAGACCAGCCTCAGACTTAGTGAAGCAACTTAATGAGACCTTGTCTCAAAATAAAAAATAAAATTAAATTAAAAAGGGCTGAGGATGTGACTCAGCAGTAAAGCACCCCTGTGTTAAATTCCAGGTTAAAAAAAAAAGAAAAAAGAAAGAAAGAAAACAAACAAAAAATATATAAAATAAGCCATAGACTTAAAGAAATTATTTGAAAATTTTATAACCAATAAGTGGCTTGTATTTATAATAAGTGTTGGTAAGAATAGAAAAACTGAAAGCCTTCTGCATTGCAAGTATAACTGTAACACAGGTTTACCTCTGACCTAGCGATTCTATCCTAAGTAACCACCAGTTGAAATTAAAACATGCGTCCACACAAAACTTACATACATTAGGCATAATAGCCAAAAAGTGAAAGCAATCCAAATGTCCATCAACTAGTAAATTAAATGTGGCACATCTATATTATTAGGCAATCTTATACATGCTACAACATATACCCCTCAAACACACTGTGCTAGGTTAAAGAAACCAGATACAAAAGATCCCATTTGCAGGCAAATCTACAGAGATAAGAAATAAAATGGTTGACTGTATTTGAGAGGGTGGAAATGGAAGTGACTATAATTAGGTATAAGGTTTCTTTTGCAAGGTGATAGGAATATTTTAAAATTTAATTATGTTGATAGTTGCAACTCTGAAAATTTATAGATTTTTACTAAAACTTACAAAAATGGCCGGGCCTGGTGGCACATGCCTGTAATCCCAGCATTTTGGGAGGCTGAGGCAGGAGGATCGCGAGTTCAAAGCCAGCCTCAGCAATGGCAAGGCACTCAGCAACTCAGTGAGACCCTGACTCTAAATAAAATACAAAAAAGGGCTGGGGATGTGGCCCAGTGGTCGAGTGCCCCTGAGTTCAATCCCTGGTACCACCAAAAAAAAAAACTTACAAAAATGTATATGCTTGACGGGTAAATTTTACGGTACATTCAAAACTGAAAGAAATTTCTTTAAAAAAGAAGTCATGGACCACTCTGACAACAAAACTCACTGTGAAAGTTAAAATTAATGTACCACTTACCATGGTATCACTTTTCTGGAAAATTTGACTCTTAAGACAAGGAACACAACAAAAGAACAACAAAAACAACAAATCTTCAAACACAGTCTATGATAGCCATTGCTAAATGTATGCACTTCAGATGACTGGAGAAAATGGGAAGTCCCTCTGTTGTCCTTACCCAGGCCTGAGATTAGCAACTTCTATGAACAAATATGGGGCACCTGATTTAATAAGCTTCATGATCTGGTTTTCCTCAGCAGACAGGATTAAGGAAGTGACAGGTAATGATGGAGAATAGATGGGAATAGAGAAGATCGATCACAACTCTTGGAGTCTGATCAGCCCTCCACCCTCTGATGAGACCCCCACAGCCCAACACCACTGAGGTCAGGCAGCAGGGATCTTTTCCAAAACCCTGTCGTCAACAACAAGGGAAATGGCATGTGTTGTGCAAGGGTGGAAAGAGAATCAGTGTTTTTCAAAATAAAGTCATCTGCATAGCACAGAGTGCTTATTTATGATAGATATTCTCTTGCCTCCCTCTGAACCCACTAAGACAGAAATCCTCCCCCAGCACACACCCCCAGGGATGATACCTGAGTATCTACATGTTTAACAAATACCATGTGAGATTCCTGTGCACATGAAAATTCAAAACTTGGGTCCTATACATAAAGAACATTAGAGTTGGAAGGAACATTAATGATAATCTAAATCAAACCTCATCTAGTGTAGAGAAGAACATTGCAGACAATATGGTAACATTATTTTTCAAGATCTCCCAACATTTTTTTAAAACTCTAATACAAAAAACTGACTTGACTCCTATAAATTGTGAAATAATTTACAAACAGCTGGGAATGTACAATATACCTTGAAAATATTATCTTCAAAGATTGATGAAGATAAAATGCTTAATCATTTAAGGGATATGTTTCTGCTCTTAGGAAAATTAATCCAGAGCACCTCATTACTTGAGCATACCAACTAAATGAGTCATCATAATAGTTAAATTATTTTTCTTCATTGGCATATTCAGTTTAATTATTGTGCTTTATGCCCACAAACCTATCTTCAAGAAAACATCAATGACCAAAAAAAAAAAAAAAAATCAGCATTCTTACAAATTAGTGAACATTATGTCATTCATTTTCTCTGAAGAAACATATCTCCAGTGCTACAAGTCACATTTTTATATTAATCCAGTCTTAATTCTCATGCATGGGTCCTAAAACAACATCATAAATCCTAACACTTAAACCATTCCAGACAGGTACTTCACAGAAATCTTTTGTCCACCATATGTATCATACTCATAGCTTCAGGGAAATTATCTGCCCTCCATCTTTGTTGAGGGAATATCTCATTTTTTAAATAAGATAAATAATGCATGCCAATACCAGAACTCCCTTGTTTTTGAGATAGTGATCTAATGGCTCATCTACTACCAAGCTAGGGTCTGACATTTTCTTAAGGTAGAAATGAATTTAGAAAAATAAAAACAAAAGAAAGAAAACCCCAAAGCAATGACACATATTGGGCTTGCTGAGGTAGGAAACAGTCTCAGTACTCTCTGCCCAATTTTGGAGAATTATGTTGTGTTGATGTTTGCTTTCTACAGGAGGAGGAAACCTGGTTGGAAGACATTTTCCATACGGACAACTGCAAATAATTTAAGATGCGGAACTGGAATAGATAGGAAATGTAATTTCATAGTACATCTACTCATAACAGTGACAGTCGATGCACTCTTGTATGCGTCATTTTGACAATCTCAATCTTTTTTCTCTTCTTCCCTTTCATCTTCATACTGCTATCTTTGTTGTTGTTTCTACTTGATTGTAAGAGACCTAACTTATGTCTTGAGAACCAGTCTATTTCCTGGTATTGAGAATGGTCCCTCAATAAGTAAGCCACCTTCTTATAAGTATCTTATTCCTAGACATTGAATTTTTCCTCCTGCAAAGTGAATAGTTGGCTATTAACTCCTTCATCTCATAAAATTCTTACTTCTTTTCCAGAAGAACGTTCCCCTTGCTCCTTTCACAGTATTTTCACTACACTCCAAACAAATGCTCATTTAGGGATTCTTGATTAAGGCAGGAAAATGTCATTCATTTCAAGTCCACAAGGTAGAACAAAAGCTGGACCTAAGATTTCTTCTGCTGTCTTGTAGGAAGAAGGATCATAAAGCATATTAATAAGAACAAAACTAAGAGTGAAGTCCCCAAATACATGTGTATCCTTTAGAAACTAACCTATTCACAAATTGCTGCTACCATGACCATGCTTATAATGATTCTCTTCTCCCTGGTAAGACTGACAGATACAAGAAAGTCTGTTTCCCCACATGAATTTTTGGACAACAGTAGGTATCTGGATACTTTAAACACAAATAAAAAATACGTAAATTACAAGAGTTTTCATCTCATGTTTTGCTCTGGTAGCCTTTCATCTTGCTCACAACAGAATAGGTTAATGTGTTACCACACAAGCTTTATCACCAGGAAGTCACAAATGAAGTTCAAAGCAAAGTGTGTGGCAGAAAATACCTTTCAAAACTCAGGATAAAATGAAAGAAGCACAGAACCCTAGTACTCCTATTTTTTGGAACACTTGCCTACATGTGCCCACCAAGTACAACCTCGTCGGGATCAGGGAGATGTTAATAAAATGTAATTTGGCTAGACACTCATATGAGACCCACACTTAGGACAGTTTTCTCTGCTATCTCTGTCAGAAGGTTTGCTGTCTACAAAAAATAAAAATAATAGAAGAATGACAAGTGTCAGCTTGTTCAGTAGGACACTTCTGCTAGTCGCCTCATTTCCTGCTTATTGCCTTCTGGTATCCTCCTAATGTCAGATTTGTAGATAATGCATGGAAGAGAATTCCTATTTTTAAGTTAGATAATGGCAATTCAAAATTCATTAATGATTTTTGATTGAAAGGACAAAGTCTGGTTGGGATGATAAAACTACAGAGAAAGGCCTGCAGCCCCTGCAGAAGATCAGGGAATGGACAGCGACTGGACAGAATGGGCCCATGAGCAAAACAAAGAGAAAGGAACTAGACCACAGGAGTCGCAAGGTCACTGAGGAAGGACTCAGTGCTGGCTGGACTGTTTCAGTAGGTTCTTATCCTAAATAAATAAATAAATAACATGGAAAATTTTTTCATGACTTGTAGAGCTGTAAGAGAAGTAAATGGTTTAGAGAAGGTAATGGGGGAGAAAAACAGAACTAAATGCACAGAATTGCCTTAGTCTTGAATTTCTATTGTCTGTAAGTATCTGGTACCTAAAATTATCTGTTCTATAATATACATGTTACACCAAGATTAATTTTTCCCTATAGGAGTTTATGTTATACACAGGACAGCCAAACTGTTCAGTGTTGATTATATTATTTATTCATTCCTTTCACATTTACTAAACTCCTATTGTATACCACACATTACATCAGGGACTGAGTACATGAAGTCAGATAAAATAGATACTAGTACCCTAAGTGCACAATACCCTACGGTGCATAACTACAACTCTGATGAAGCAGAGACAAAAGGTTAAAAGAACTTTAGGGTCATGTGCCAGAAAGCCAGGCTTCTACCTCCACCCACCCCTGCCTCCAGCACTCTTGCAGTTCCAAATATCCAGTTTACCATTTTCTAATCAGCTACTGTTGGTTAGGGATATAGTACTTTCTGATCCACTGAATTTAACAATAAACTGAAATTAGATCCGTGCTTTTAAATGGTATTCTTAGTACAGTTTCCATTCTGACACAACAACAAGGAAGTCTTGAGACAAAAGAGCCATCTGTCAGACCATGTATCCTGGGAAAATGTCTGGGGAAATCCCAGTTAGCTTTAGAGATTTCTGTGATGAGTGACAAGAGCATTCCTCCAAAAAAAGCAAAACCACATCTATTAGTCCACTTCATTTCAACTGCTGGGCAGACATAAAATTGAAATAAATTGTGGTAACTGACAATCTGGGATCTATCTAAACCAATGATCCAAGAATAAAAGGTTCCACAACCCATTATCCAATTCTTCTACATTCCTTTTAATTCTGAAAAAGTGCAAAATCTGGTAGTTTCATAATTTCTCATTGCTTGCATATAGAGAAATTTCAAGTATTTGCCCATAAATTTTATAATCCTCATTGATCCACATCATGACCTTGAAATGTGATCATTATCTTAATATGAGAATCAGAAATTAATTCGATGTGCATTGAATTTAACTTTATCCCTCCTTTTTTTTTTTTTTTTGTGGTACCGGGGATTGAACTCAGGGGCACTTGACCACTGGGCCATATCCCCAGCCCTTTTTTTTTGTATTTTATTTGGAGACAGGGTCTCACTGAGTTGCTAAGTGCCTCACCATTGCTGAGGCTGGCTTTGAACTCGCGATCCTCCTGCCTCAGCCTCCCAAAGTGCTGGGATTACAGGCGTGCGCCACCACGCCCGGCTTATCCCTCCCTTTTTAACATCTTTATTGTTGAACTGATATCCCAGAAATAGACACAGAGACAGACCTCTCTTCTTTACCCTGTCTCCAATAATAAAATAACTACATACTGAAAATTGGAGAGCAGGATTCCCATTCTTCTGGAATTTGTGATAGCCTACCATTGCTTAATTTTAAGTTACTCTTTTGTTATTCTGTTCTACTTTTTAATGAAAGTGAATTGAGTACTTGAAGAAGGCAGAACCCTTAGTACTAGGTACACAGTACTATTTTCACTATCTTCAGAAAATCTAGAGTTCCTGAAATAGCAAATGTTGCTATTTCAATCTAAGGGTCTCTCCAATCCTCACCTCTTACTCCCCTTCTGCTTAAACTGGACTCTCCAGCCAGACCAAATGCAGGAGCCCTGTTTGGGAAGATGGCTAAGATTGCGGTTGACTATGGGCCATGGAGATTTTTGGCTGTTGCCGCCTTCCGTAGTCTCACGGGACTTGGCCCAAGATCTCGTGGGACTTGAGCAAGATTGCTGATCGGGTCTGCGCCACTTTTTGGTGTGTGTGTAGTGCATGTTAAAGTCATTGTTAGAGCCAGAGAGAAAAGTTATCCAAAAAAAAAAAAAAAAAAAATGTTTGTTTCCAGTTCGCCTCTAAACTTCTTCCCGCGGCGTCTTTGCTCCAAGAGGCCATCGCTTCAGGCGGCAACAACCAAATAGCTGTGCAGCTCCCTGAACAGGCCATTATATCTCCTGGTACCTTTACAATGTACCTTGTGCCTTGTACATTACAAATGCTACACCCCTACTGATACTTGGGAATAATCATAGCAATTATCACACCTAACAGTAATATGCTCCTTACTTGTTCATCTCCCCTAACCAGACTGTAATCACTGAGGGTGGGGGGCATTTCCTATTGTCAATAGTGCCCAACATATTCTAGCACTGTACTTTGTTAAGATACTGAATTGATGCATGAGCCCTCACTAGTCTGGACCAGATGCTTTACCTTTTGGCATTCCGTTTGCTTATCTGTCTTCTACACTAGAGTGGGAAAAACCCTCAAATGTAGGAATTGGGTCTTTTCTCATATCCTAATGCCTAATCTTGGTCTGAGAACATTGTTAAATCAACATTTGTTACACTGATGGATGGATGAAAGGATGGATAGTCTGAGAACGTCTTTGGTGTAAGGCAAGAAGAATCATCTGTCAATGGATATTCAAACTGATATTAAATAAGATAAATATCTTATCTTCTAGAGTACTTGGTTAGAATAGAGACCCTGAAGTCAAACAGCTTGCTCTCTCCACCATGGAATTTAGGTTCAGTTTCCTCACCTGACAAATAGGTTACAAAAGTCCTTACTTCAGTGAGCTACCACTTGTAAAGTTTTAGAGTGCTGTTTGGCACATAATAAATACAGAATGTCAAGAAAACAGGTATGACCACCAGTTTCATTTTAGCCTTGACAACTGTCCCTTAAACCTGCCAGAAATGACACATATGGTAATATCCCATCAAAAGGATGTAAGGCAGAAAACACCAATCTGAATGAACCAGTGAGGTGTGAACTCAATTCCATCCAGTCACCTCAGTATTTAATGAGTTATTTTCCCTGGGAAACAGACCAAATCCTAAGAACTAAATTATGGAATCTCCAGTAGTTTCCAAACCTCTACTTGTCTATCTCCCCTAACCAGACAATTGAGACAATTTACCCAACAGCCCACCATCAAAACAGCAGAATGAGAAGAAAACTCTTCGGTGCAGTGCATGTTCTGCTAGAGAAGGGAAACACTAGCCTCTTTCTTTCTTTCTTTCTTTCTTTCTTTCTTTCTTTCTTTCTTTCTTTCTTTCTTTCTTTCTTCAGAATAAATGTAAGTGAAAAGTACCATATTAAAAGGACTAGGCCAGAGCATTTGGATTTGTTTTTGTTTTTCCCAGCTAGCTATTTTCCAGAGTTCTAATCTGCAAAATTTAGACCTCCTCCCCACTTTCCTCTAGTCAATGTCAGGTAGGAAATATAGAGGGCTTGGAGCCCATGTTCTTAGAACTGTCCCAGGAAACACAAATCAGAGAGGGAAAACTTTGCCGCACCCCTACCTTGCACTGAATGCAAAGTTCAAATCCTAAAGAAAGCAATGCCTCCCACAAGCCCACCTCCTCTCAAATGCAGCTGCCTATGTCCAAAAGCTTCACTATTGTCTTTACAATAGCCCAAGTTTAGCAGCTTGCTGCTCCTGGGCCTTGGGTTTGTCCTGAAGTTTGCAATTAAAGCAGTACTTAAAGCCCTTTCCAAGGGCTCTTGGTTCAATCAATGGTGTTTTATTTTCTAGGAGAAGAGGCTCTCCTTCTATAAAAACACAGTGGGAGGCACATTTAAAAACTATATTTCAATTGCAAACAATGTGGCTGCATTCCCAAATGGCAAAAAGACGATAAGAAAATTATCCAGGAGCCCTAGAGGTGGCACTAGAGGTGTAACCAAAATTCCTTTCAGCAGTATTCATGCTCTGCTGCTGCTTCTTGTAGCAAAGGAAACTCATTTGAAAATGGAGCAAATTAGCAAAATTAAACAGATGGGAGCCCTGGGTCATATCACACCAGCTCATTAATGCATCCAGAATGAACGCACTATAACAAAACAAAGCCATGAGAATTAAAAAAGTTTAAAAGAAGAAAGCCTATAATTTCTATATTGACCAACAAGAGAAAAACTGAATAAAGACTGATTATATTAATCACTGAATTTCAAATTCAGATCTATACTTTGGAAGTAATCAAGTTTTAAAAACTACAAGCTAAATAACCCTTTCTGGCATGTCTTACATTAGCATTCCCTTCCGTAGTTTTCCTCTCTGAAAGATATCTAAAATATAGAGCCCACTCTGCCTGGAATTCCCTCCATGGTTCCTTTGGTCTCTGATTCCTTCCAAGTCCATCTTTCCAAATTCACTACCCTCACCAGGTTTCCGTCCTGGGTACAAAATTTTTTCTTTCTTGTCTCACAGACCATGTCTTTGCACAGAAAGCCATAAAGGCAAGTTGACGTTGAAAGGAACCAGAAGACCTAGGTCTAAAATCCAGTGCTGAGTTTTACCATTAATGATGAAAAAGTTAATGATTATGACAGCTATAACCTAATCAGTCTACCCTAGTTTGAATGGCCTGGTGGTAACTGTAGGCAATTGGGGCATGGCTGGAGAAGGCTGGTCACTGGGGGTGTGTCCTAAAAGGGTGCATCTTTTCTATGGCCTTTTCTATCCCCTGCCCCTCGGGTCCCCCACTCTACTTATTGACCTCAGCTGCTGAGCTGAGCAGCTTTCCTTTGCTGCGCCCTTCCGCCATGATGTCCTGCCTCATCCTGGGCCCAGAGCAATGAAGTTGGTCATCTATGGATTGGGAACTCTAAAACCATGAGCCCAATATAAACCTTTCCTTATCTAAACTGTTCTTTGTCAGTATTTTGGTCACCAAAACAAACAAACTTGATTAAAACAGTCTTCTCTGAAAAAGTGTCTTATGACACTTATGATGAGTAGAAGAGAGCTTCACCTCCTCAGAATATTTAAATTATTTATCCATGACCTGCTTATTTGACATTTTGCCAAAAATAATTTTTGGGAGTAGTTACCTGCCTGGGCCCAGATACCTGCATAACTAAACTATAAGCCCACTGATTACTGACCATGCTTTCTATACCATTTTATCCACCACAGGACCAAGCACAAAGTCTGTTACCTTAATTCATTCATACTCTTGTTGAGTTTTGCCTTATTTTTTTTCTCTGCAATAGAAATTATTGACTGCAGTGCCTGATTTTTACAAACAAATCTTCATTCCCCTCCCACACCAGTCTATCTTCCTTTGGGGTCTCATCACTAGTGAATCTAGTAAAACATTAGGATTTTTTTTTCATCCTAGCACTACACGGAATTAAAATATAAAATATACTAACTACCCTTTTAGGAGATTAAAGAGAAGTTATAGATAATGAAGACTGTTGCCAGAAGGACTCTGAGTTAACTGGTAGAACAATCCCTCCACCTGGCCTTGAATAACTTCCCAGGAAACTTCTCAGCAACCTTTCACCATCAACTATACCTTCTCCCTCAGATTTTCAACCTTTCTTCCATACTATGAATGGGTAGCTCCTGATTCCCTCTGTTGAGTTAATCCTCAATACTCATTTAAATCATTCTTTCTTCAAATGAAACCAACAAATTGTGGAGTGGAAAAATAGAACTGGTTAATTGATATCTTCTTTCTTTTGTGGGAATTCCCAGTTATGTGACGTTTGACATCTCCTACCTATAACCTAAACAGGAAAACAAGGCAAATACATGCCACCATCCACATGTAAATGAAACATGGGTACCCAACACACATTAAGGGTGATAATACTGGACCCTCTTTAGTGATAGTGGCTTGGGGGTAGGGGGAAGGGTTCTGATGCTGTATTTCTCCAACATCTCCATTCCTCTCTCAGGTTCCCTACTAATGGAATCAAACAGAAAAATCAGCATCATTTCCATAAACAGTTGAACAGGCTCTGAAAATATGACAACTTCCAAATCTAGAATTTCTTTGGTACGCAGTGCATGGGCACAAAGTATAGCAATAAGTACTAAGTGAGGTTTCCTACTTTTCCAATCCAATTTGTCCTGGGTCTCTGGAGCAGAAAAACAACCCTTTCACCAAACCAAACTGATGGCAGACAGGCAGTACATGCAGACCCCCAGGCAGTGGACAGGAAGGACAGGAGGGCCTGCTGTGCATTATAGCCCATCCCTGGAAACCCAAGCTCTTCCATAATTGACCACAGGAAGGAAAGAAGGCCCAGTGACTGACAGCCTGGGTCAATCACATGACCAACTTTCCCATCTTGCGGGGAGCATATAAGAAGGATGGGAGAAGAGGTACTCAAAGGATTCCCTTATTAACTCCTCCCATATTCCAACAAGTTCTTTTTATGCTTTGTCTCTCTGACCTATAAGTGTTTCTAACATTCATAATTCCATTCCATCCCAGGAGTGATGATGAAATCTGAGGAGGACTTTCATTCACATCATCCTGTACCGTGAGACACATGTGAGGCTCCACCAGCACCTGTCACAAATTGGAAGGAAGGAGCCAAAGGAGACCCTAAAAGATGGAGACCTTGACTTATTGCAATTGCATCTACATCATATGCACAGGTCCTGGAACACAAAGGCACTCAAACATTTGTAGATCAAATGAGAGGTAAAAATGGACCAAAGCCAAATCCAGGAATGCAGGGGAGCTTGGTAAAACTGACAGGCATTGAAAATGCAAAGACTTCAACATTTTTCCCATCATTTTGAAACTATGCTAGAAACACATGGGTTAAGTGAACTATAACTTTCTCCTGACATTTTCCAGAGTCCTTTATTCATGGGGAAAAAATGCTATTTTAAAAAAAATATTTATTTATTTGCTTTTAGTTGTACACAATACGTTTATTTTTACGTGGTGCTGAGGATCAAACCCAGGCTGCACATGTGCCCACAGGCAAGCGCTCCTCAGATGAGCCACAACCCCAGCCCACAAATGCTATTTTTTAAGGGACAGCTCATTTTCAGTCAGCTACCTATTATTAATCTATATTTTTTAATTTAAAGTGTATGGGAAAGGATGCTTGAATGTTACTTAGAACTCTTGATAAGTCAGTGTTGTGACAATCTGGAAACCTCCCCTATGCTCATAGACTACCTGCTTCTGTCCACTAATTGCACAACTTAATTGTATGCATTAGTTTGTCTTGAAAGTGCTCACCCATGCCCGTAATGGAAGTCATTATGCTCTAGTAAGCAATGCTCTTATTGTTCCTTGTTTTCCCCATGTCCCATTGTGTGATCAGGAAAAGGACTAAAACTCAGATTAAATCCTAAAATGATTCTTTTCCTTTTAATTTCAGAAGCTGCTTTAGGAGAAGACGGCCTTTAAAAGACTGCCTGAGTAGACAAATTGTAACATGTGAATTTGCACCAAAAAAACAAGGTACTTGTTCAGGATTGTATCTGTAGCATTCTGCACTGTTTGGCTCATAATAAGTGCTCTGAGCACATTTATTCAATAAATGACTATGGTAATGGAGATTGAGAATAGTGCTACACCAAAGATGTTTTCATTGACTTTTAACGTTTTCTTGTAGACAATTTGAAACTTTGGCCATCCATAGGACATTGCTTAGAAAAGGTCAGAACATATCATTTAATTAACAACTCTTTTATAAAGCCATATGCTATAAAACTATCAGTGAAAATCGATGATACCGTGAACATGCTGAGCATTTGAGTTACTGGTTGAAGATCTATTTGCTTCATTCCTATTTGTCTACGAGTGTTGCAGATCCATCATAAGAATGACACAGGAATCAGAATAATTATCCAAGTTTGAAAAAAAAAAGAACCCATGTGTTTTTTCAAATATTGGCTATGCAGTTTGGCCTCACACTGCAAGAACTACCCTAATACACACATACTGAAATTAAATAAGATTAGAGATTTGGTTCTGGGTTTTTTTGTTTGTTTGTTTGTGTACTCCTCTACCAAAGTTCTTCTGGGGATTGATTCACTCAGGACCAGGACCAGATCCGGGTAAGCTGAGGAATCTTAATTACCTTCATTAACACAGATAAAAGTCAGTCAGACCTCTGGGAGTGGCCGGGAAATTCCTTTGATGTGCTAAGAAATGTCTGAGAACTAAATAGATTATATGGCATTGTAAAAGGATTTCTCAAACCAACAGCTCTGAGAGTTTATTCCTTTTAAAAATAACTATTAAATATCCTGTCCAGCAAACAAAAGAAACATAAAATGAAGAAAACAACCAAATTATATAAACTGTTTGGGGAAATACTAAATCATCATAATAATACCATTACAACAAGAACAAGAATTTTAATTATTTTCCAGCTTATAATCCAAAAGCAATAACATGTCAGATAAATTTATAATATACTTAGGGACCGCAATAGTTTTAATGGGTGGTCGCTATTAAATGCTAGTAATAAAAAATGCAAACACAATTATAAAGGAGACCAGAGACATGAATTTAAAAGAATAAATGCTGGCCAAATAATGTTACAGAAAATGACTATGTCACTACAGACTCCCAACAGTATACAAAAAAACAAACAAACAAACAAAAAAACCCTAGCCCAAGATAAAAACAAAGCTATGCTTCTGATAACAGAATTCAAGTCATGAGTGTTAATTCTATTTTCCCCTACTAAAACAGAAATTATATTTCTTCCAAGAAAAACAGTTGATAGACATTTTTCGTCCAAAAAGAAATCAGATATAAACTCTCCTTCATTTGTTGGGGTTCTTTTGTGAGGGCTCATTATTTCTAGTGGCAGGTGAGTCTATATTAGCACAAAAGATCCCCAAAAAGGGGGCAAATATCTAATATTGATAAGACTTTCCTTGTTCTAATTGGTTTTCCAACTCACAACAAATATAGGCAACACACTTCTAATTTTGACACACTCTGCAAATGGGTTTAATACTCTCTAAATATAAAATGAAATGAAGTTCTTCTACCCCCCAAAGTTTTGTCTCAAATTAATCAGAGGTTCCCTGGGAGTGCTCCAGCAGAGGTGCTGTTCCCTTTGTAGGATATGATGGCTTCATTCTGGTGGAGCATGCCCATGTCCTTTTTCCAAACTGTATTATGAATTCCTCAAACTTCTCCATATCTCACAGAACAACAATCAATCACAGCAAGCCAGGAGCAGTAAGTAATCAATAAGTACTTGTTGAATTAGGGAGGGCAAGAAATAAATACTATTACTTTTATTATTTACATTAGAATGGTCATCACATACATTGCATTTCACTCCACCCCCTGCCCCCCCCCCCAAGAATCAAGTACAAGGAGCCTGCATTTAATACAAAAGTGTACTCTGTGTGTGTGTGTGTGTGTGTGTGTGTGTGTGTGGCACTGGGGATTGAACCCAGGGGTGCTCTACCACTGAGCTATATCCTTAGTCCTATTTTATTTTTCATTTTGATACAGGATCTCACTAAATTGTCCAGCCTGGCTTTAAACTTGCTATCCTCCTGCCTCAGTCTCCTGAGAACCTGGGATTATAGATGTGTCTGGCTACATAAACATACTTCCTAATAAGTGTACCTTGATTCTTTATGTCAACTTCACCATGCACTTAGCTGTGTGCCTGAGACAAATTCTACAGCTGCTCTGGAACAGTTTCATTGATGCCAAACTCTAGCTTATGATCAGGATGTAGTGATACAACTTATAAGAAGGGCCTAGCACAAAACAAGCACACTGAACAAGCTCAAATCATTATCATTAGCACAGAGAAGACAGAAAGCAGCAGTCTGTCCCTTTTTTTCCTTTGTAGCTACAAAAGGCGTCCTTTTCATCTTGCTCCATTTCCCTAAGATATTCTAATAAATGCAACATTTCTGCTTTCTCAACCTAGTTCCGCAGAGCACACACCAAGATGGGAAATCCTCCCAAAGCCCTGAGCTCAAAGTGTTTGAGCAACCATGCTGCCTTCCAGTTAGGCACGGAAAGTGTGGAACATTGCGTTTTGGTTTTTTGTTTGTTTGTTTTTCCTTGTGTGTGCTGGACGGTTCCCTTCAAGTCACTCTGGGAACCAGGCCATTCTGATTCTTCTCCCCAAGGACACCTGCCCTACCCTGTTACTACTGGGGATCAAGGCTTGGCATGGGGTTCAGAAAGGTCTCCTCTGTCCTCTTTGCGAGAGTCAGTCCACACTCCCTCAACTCCTTCCTAGCATTACATCTTCTCCAGGGGTGCCAGCTATTCTGAGGAGGATCCTTTCTGGTTGTTTTAGTATTGCTCATTCTTGGTGCCATGTCCTGGAGTCCATTTGGGAAGGGGTGTGCTATCATTTATCTTTTCTAGGAAAAGTCTTCTACTCTCCTCTTCCCTTCTCTTCTTCTTGTCTCTCTTCCTCCACTTTCAGTGACATTCACCTGCTGCTGCAGCTGCCACTGTTACACATGGTATGACTGAGCCTAGACAATGCTCCCCTCTGACCAAACACGTTCCCCACCACTGAGGGAATGTGCCTGCTGAAGTAGCACTTCTCCAATTTCACTGAGCATCAGAAACACTTGGAGAGCAGTGAGTCTGGAGGTGCCCTAGGAATTTGCAGCCTTGATAAGCATCAGGTTTGTGCTGCTTCTCTGCAAACCACACCTGGAGCAGCACTCTTAAAGGACTTAGGGCACACACATTAAGAGAATTCCCTGGCTGGTAGAGTAGCACAGCAGTCAAGTTGGTGAGGTGCAGCTTTCTATTCCTGCCTCTGTTGCCATCTCCTTCAGTATCCCCATCCCCACTATTCCTTGCTGCTTAGAGTCGGCCTCCACAGTAGCAGTCGGCCTCTTTGAATTAATATTAACAGGGCCCTTAAGAGGACAGAGGTGCTCTCCATACATTATCTCAGTTGGCATGTACTTATCTCTAAGGGAGACATATTATTCTCATTTTACAAACAGAAAACTAAAATAAAGTTTAGAAACATCAAGCTATCTTGCCAAGATCACAAGTAACAGGCTGAGATCTAGAAGCCAAGGCCTGCCCCTTAAGCAACATGGTAAGCCCACTCCAGACTCCAGGATTTTCGCTACTGGGCCCCATCATGTCTCATTTCTTTATATGCAATGTGTGGTGTCTCCTCATTCAGATAATTAATGAACTTGTTAGTATAGATCTTTGAGAGATAGAAAGTCATCTCTGGTCACAATAACAGCATGTTCACTGCAGACTATTGAAGACATAGATTTGTCCAAGTGCATCTGACTTTAGTACTCTTAAAACATATCCAGTCCTCTCCGCTCAGCTATCCACATGTGCACTCTTTAAATAGGAAAGTCTACCTTTGGCAATGGGTACACTACAAGTGAGAGGTAAGACAACTTGCACAGGTGATGGTGTGACTAGAATTCCATGAGACTGCATTGTTCTGAACCTCAACATGATTCTAACAGAGTAGATCAAATGAGCTGAATACAAATAAAGGTTCTGCCTCCTAGCAGCTGTGTGACCTTTAAAGTTCGGTAAACCTTTTTGAATCTTGAGTTAAAATTGGAATAAGATGAATAAAATGATATACCCTGCAAGATAGTGTTAAGGAATAAATGAGGTAAAATATGTAAAAATGTACAGCCCATAATAGAAACTCAGTAAATTCTAATTCTCCATTTCTTACCCATGCCCTCTTTTTCAGAGAAGCTTCAACTTTATTAGTTGACAAAGACAAAAATCCAAAGGTTTCCAAACCTAAACCACATTAAAATCACCCAGAGTGTTTCAAAAACTCAGATTCTCAGGACAAAACCTAGACCAAACGGGTTACTATTATTTCCAAAAGTCTAGCAGGAATCTGCATATTTTGACATGCAAACCATTTGCAAACCACTGGTGTGTCCAAGATTAGAACACCTAGTTCAATAACTCATCTAAGGCTCTCCAGAGTCAATTGGACTGAGGAACCTATAGCTGAGGTCCAAGCATTCTGAAATTTTCTCCCTATATTTTGGAGATTGCCTTTCTGACCTTTTCCTCATTTCCTTTTATTTGTGCAACGAAGACTTCAGAAATATAACTCCCAGTTTATTTACACTGTATCAAAATTAGGAAAACCCAATGTAAAAAAAAAAAAAAAAAAACTCCCATGAAAACACTATTGTTGCTCAGAAAGTAAACAAATGAAAGCAGGAAATTCAAAATCATTCTTCCCATGGTGGTTCAAACTCCTTATGCAAATAATAGCTAGAATGCATCAATTCAGCAGCTTACTAGGGCAATAAAAAGGCTGCATATAGGTGGGCAGGAAAAATTCATTCAGTTACTGTCAGAATAATAACTTTGAATTTCTTGACTGCCGCTCATTAAAATGCTCAGTCATAGCTCCCGGTAAAGGTAGCTCCTGTGTCAACCTAAGATGTGATTCAAGGACCTTTTGATTCAAATATTCTTTTAAATTAGATTGATAGGTGTCACTTCACAAGTACTTATGTGACACTGCATTATATTTTCATAGGACCTGGGTACCAACTATAGAGACAGTAGTTAGTTCTCAAGTCACCGTGTCAAGAAAAATTTGAACAGTAATTTGTCACTGAAGGGGCTTATGTGATACATAAAAAAGAATTTTTAGCTGAGGGAAAATACACAGATAAAAAGGTGACCTTCAGCAACACTTTAATAACAGTACATATAACTTAATTATGGTCATTTTTTTTAAAAAAATCTTATCTACATACAAATAAAGATCTCTCAAATATATTCTTCTCACCCCTACCCCCCTAAAAAACCTTCAGAGCATTTAAAATAGTTTCCTGTTCCTTATGTTCAGATAAATAAAAAGATTGCTGAAATTCAACATTAATAACCCAGAGGTTGGCCATAAGTACTTCAACCCACTCCTGTCTGGGATCCACCCCAAGAATTGGCCAAAGCTGCCTTGTAACTCCTCCTTGCTGCTAACTACAATGTGTAATTTTCAGTATAAAGTGTCCAGCAGTTGTCAGCACTCAAAAAATGCTGGGTTTGGCTCTCCTTTCCCCATCTTCCAGTAAGGACATTCTAGGGACTCAGACACAGTTTTGCCATCAGGCAGCCACGTCAGGCCTCCTTCCTCTCTCTTCCCTGCTTGACCCTTTCTGGTCACTCTTGTGTGCTCTCCTGCCTCAACTTTAAAGTTGCTATTCCTTGTGCTTAATTTTCAAATCCCTTTTCCTCACCCCTCAACCCTCCTTTCTAAGCAATCTGATCTGCTCCGTGGAAATAGAAATATCAGATCCTTGTCTGTAACTGCAACATTCGTGATCCAACCCTCACTATGCTGCCCATCTTCTAGCTCTGTGTACCTTCCAGGGTTTAATCAACATTTCAATTTGGATATATCAAAATCACACTGAGCTGAACTCTTCTCCTTCCCCAACTCATCACCTACCATGCACAGGATTTGTTCATTCCAGAAACCAGGGAGGCATCCTCTCCACCTCCCTCCAAAAGCAGGTCCCCTTCAGAGCTAAGACTAAAAGATGCTTATGAAATAATCTCAAATCCTTGGTTTCTTGTCCTAGGGCTCCATGCCCTACCTGGAGCCCTACCTGCATCCCATGCATGCACCCTAAGTCCCTCCCAGTCCACTGTCCATAGGACAACCAGTGGTAATGTCTATAAAAAGAAAACCATGGAACTCCGGTACTAAAAAAAAAAAAAAAATCCTTCAGTGGTTTCCTCTACTTTTAGCACAAAGTCCAGAATCCTAAAGTCTTGAATGGTCTGACTTTTTCTTGCCTCATACACCTTATTCTTGCCCTCTTTACTTTGACTATCCTCTCTATTCTTCACCTGCCTCAGGGCTGGATTTCCTTCCTTTCTTCTTTTTCCTTTCTCATCCTTGACCTATCAGAAATGTCTCTTTCTCAAGAAGACCTTGAATCTTTCAGAGCAAGATAGGTTCTTTTGCTTTGTTCTAGAAGTACCCTGGTACTTTTCTCTTATAACATACAGCACAATTGTAATTATATACAATGTTATTCTTTGTGTAGCTCTTTTATCTTTCTACCTTATTAGTTCAGAGTGGGGCAAGACTAATTTTTTCATCACTATCATCCCAGAAATCAATACAGAGCCTATCAACTATAAATACCCACTAAACATTTTCTGGATAACTAATTAAGTAAATTCCCTGCTTTTCTTCTATTAGTTACTGACATTTGTTTAGCAATGTCATAATTCTCATACTTTATTTAGGCAACACCTTCAGAATGGCCCCTGTAATTTCTCCTGCAGGGTGGGAACATATAAGGAATAGAATTTGGGGGCCATGCAAACTGATTGAAAAAGGGATAAGGGGCATATTAATGACAAATTTTTATTCTGTTTTAATAAATACATGTTCTTTATTGACCTACAGGCACGACGAAGCCTTAAGGTATTCTTTAGTTAACTCAAAAGCCTTCCAAAACCAAATAGCCCATGACAATAACCAAACTGAAAAGCACAACAAAATATATCACTATTCTTAAAATTATGGCATTTGCGGGTAAACAGATGGAGTTGGAGAATATCATGCTAAGCGAAGTAAGCGAATCCCAAAAAACCAAAGGCCAAATGTTCTCTCTGATAAGTGGATGCTGATCCACAATGGGGGGGGGGGACATGGGAAAAATGGAGGAACTTTGGGCAAAGGCAGGAAGGGGAGGGGACATGGGAGCAGGAAAGATGGTGGAACAAGATGAACATCATTACCCTAGGTACATGTATGACTGCACATATAGTGTGAAACTCCCATCATGTACAAACAGAGAAATGAAAAGTTGTGCTGCAATTGTGTAGAGTGAATCAAAATGCATTCTGCTGTCATATATGCCTAATTAGAATAAATTAATTAATTAAAAATAATTTTAAAAACCTAACTAAAAAAAAAAAGAAGAGTTAGCCAAATTTTGGTAACAGTTCTGAATCCCCTGTCTGAAAAATAGTGAAAGCTTTTGCTGTGTATGCATGTTTAGGTAAAAACTGTTTTTTTTCCTAAAAATTAAAAAAAAGAACCAATTAAAAATATCAAAAAAATCACTATTCTTTACACCACACACATAATTCATAAGTATTTTATCTTCTCAATATTTAATGAAAATTATTTAAAGACCTTTATAATAATAACGTGAAAGATATAAGTGTGCAAAATACCATTTTACACAGCTTCAAATCCATTTGTTATCTGTTCACTTGTTATGAATTGGTTTTCTTTCCTCCTTAGTCGCACAAAGGAAGCACAACCATATGCCCAACTAATCATAAAATCACCGACAATTCTTGCTAACAGGAAGTAAGTGGATGATATTGGCACCTTAATCATTTTCATGGACTTTTCAATAGTATTTTAAAGAGAAATATTACTGAGCACATAATGACAGTTATTTAGCAAGTTACTGGAAATAAAACTACTGGAGAGTTAATAAAAGTGATTAAAAACAGTGGACAGATTACTCATCAATATGTTTAATATATTGGGCAGGTTTAACCTAACAATTTTGCTTTTACAGGCAGCTTTAGCAGCCATTTTTAATTTATCCTACTAAGAAAAAAATGTGCATCATGAAACTCAATTAAGTCAGCAGTGTTTATCACTGAGAGTATTTCTCCACAGTCCCTATATCAAAATGATTTGTTAAACATGGAGCTTAAAAAGGCATCTTAACATGCAATGAAAGACAGTGGATGTGGCTGTCTGACCCTCCTCATTTTCAATGATATCAAATGAAACCATATATAGTGGGCATCATAAATTAAAGGTTTATTGCAAAACTCACCCATAAAGTGCTAAGTTGGACATAAGGAAGAGCATGTGTTTACTATGCCATTTATCTACAATAAGCACAGATGCTTTTATGATCTGTTCTGCCCATTGGGCTCTCCCATTGCAATGAGGCAGCAGAAAACACATTTGTCTGCTTTTCAGAAATTTGTATGCAACTGAAAATAAAATGACCATCACAAATTGGAACACTACTTTTTCCAACCAATTTGGTCTAAGGTGAGGTTCAGTTATGCTCCAGGTGTTATTAGCACAGAACTTAGAGGAAAGTAAAGACTAGAACATCTTAGTTCCATCCATTCACTGGGCAGAAATAAACTATTGTATCTAAATTGTTACATATTTGGGGTGCCATTTGCTACATCAGCTAGCCTACCTTAACTAATAAATCTGTTATGACAAAGGAAGTGTTCTGAAGACACAGTCCTTGTCACAAGTCAGTATTTGTATTAAAAATAGTATATACTGCTTCTGTTTTTCTAAAAAAGAAAACTAGAAAATACAAATAAATGAAATGAAGAAAATTTTAAACATCAATAATCCCAATACCCACAAATTAACACTTGATATTTTGCCATTTAGGATTCTAGGCTCTTTTTTCTCTTTTGACAGAAAGAGGAGATAGAGATAGAGATAGATGCATAAATCACACAAATGTTGTACTATGACAGTTGATAATATACTATGGATATATTTTTAAGTCATTATATTCCTTCTGTAGAATAATCCTTGGGTATACAGTTTTATTTAACTTTCACAACTTAAGGATATACTCAATCTGGATCACTGGGTAGTAAAGGTGCAAAAGTAGAGGCCTTATGTACCATTCTATGGAATGTAGATTTTATCCTGATGACAACTCCAAAGTTTTAAGTAAGGGCATAGTATGATCTTTGCTATTTTAGAAAGATCCCTCTAGCAATAGTAGAGACATCATACTAAGAGGACGAGAATGCACAAAGATAAGAAGCCATGGCTGTTACAGTAAGAATGGGAGCTATCACAGAGACACTGGAGTTGGAGTAAAGGAGGAATCTGAGGTTTGTTCCAGACATCAAGCTGATATAGGACAGAAGGTGGTTTCTGGTTTGAGATAACTAAGAAAACATTAATGCTATCCAATGATGAGGGGTTAAGTGAATTTATAGCAGTATCTAATACTCTATTTAGCATGGAATAAATGTTGACCAAAGAAGCCACTGGAAACAATCATAGTGATTTTAACACTAGTGACAGTAATTTTTGTTATTAGTACACAGATGTGCAGACAGACTGGCACATACTGTTTAATGTACGTCATATAAAGTATGTGGGTGACATCTGGGTTATGTGGCTATATGGATCTAGAGCCAAAAAGGAAGGTCTGCACTTGAGGTGTAGATTGTGAAGCCACAATTTATAAACAGCATTGACTCTTCTTCGGTAGATGAACCCGCAGGGGCATAAGGGAGGTTGCACTGAAGGAAATAACATGGGACCCAGCCTGGCCTCCTCTCATGGTAGGGAGCTGCCAATGTCTGTTCATGCAGTAATTTAAAAAGTCAGATCATATTATTCCTCACTTGATAACTTGTTTCTTTGTTGCTCCATTTACCCATAAAAGGACTAAGTCTATCCTCTTCTGGCCCAAACCACAATAATCATAAGCTGAGAAAGAAGGTCTCTTAACCTCTGCATCATGGCAGAAAGCCCCTCCGTGATATCATCACACCCACTGCAGATCAAATTCTTCCTACTCTATGTGCTGGCCTCCTCCACTTGAGTAACAGTGCGAATTATTAAAACCTAAAACTGTCACATTTATGTTGTTAAAACAAATTCCTAGTCAAACAGTTTGAATCTTTTTCATTTTGTTACAACAAATGACTGAACTTCCTTGTTCTAAAAGTTTACAGCTGGGGGTTCATCTATTAATCATACCTTCTCATTTCAAAGAAAGACTTGCAGAGACTCTGGTCTTTGCTTCTTGAAAAGATGATGCTGGTGAATACAAAGAACTGCTAGTATTGTAAACAGTTTAATAAAATGACAATGGAGGTACAAGGATTTGGAGAATGTTCCCTTGAAGGTTTCCTCTCTTTCCATTCTCTTTCTCATCCCTAATTGTCTAAAAGTTCAATAGTTGTTTTCCAAAGATTATTCTCCTTAGAACAACACTGAAATGAGAGGGGAGAAGAAAAGTTCCAGGAAACTTTTTTTGTTTGGGTCATTTCTGAGATAAGAACTAGGGACTGTTTAAATGGACCTCAAAAAGAATCTTGGTTCTCCCTTCTCATTTTGCATACTAGAAAACTGGTAAATAAAGATAGGTGCCCAAAACTATACAGGTACTAAATTGCAAAGCTGAAGTGAAAAGGATTGTCCTGACTCTGAGGATAAGACACTTTTTTTTTTTTTTAAACATTTTTATTTATTTGCTTTTAGTTGTACACAATGCATTTTATTCAATGCGTTTTTTTTATTTGTATGTGGTGCTGAGGATCGAACCCGGGTCGCCCACGTGCTAGGCGAGCGCTCTACCGCTGAGCCACAATCCCAGCCCGATAAGACATTTTTCACTTGCAAAAAGCAGAAGACGCTACAAGCATTGGCCCACAAAGATAGTGCAGCACCCCAGGTGAGAAGACAGATGTTCTGATTTGGATGTGGGGTCTCCCAAAAGCTCACATGTGAGACAATGCAAGAAGGTTTAGAGGAGAAATGAGTGGGATATGAGAGCCTTAACCCAATCAGTGAATTAGCACCCTGATGAGGGATTAGCTGAATGGTAACTGAAGGCTGGCAGGGTATGGCTAGAGGAGGCGGGTCATTGGGGGCTTGCCTTTGTGGTTTATATTTTGTATCTGATGAGCGATATCTCTCTCTCTCTCTCTCTCTCTCTCTCTCTCTCTCTCTCTCTCTGCTTCCTGATCATCATGTGAGCCACTTCCCTCCACCACACTCTTCTGCCATGATGTTCTGCATCACCTAGAGCCCCAAGGAATGGAGCCAGCTGTCTATGGACTGAAACCTCTGAAACAGTGGGCCCCCAAATAAACTTTTCTTCCTTTAAAATTGTTCTCAGGTCTTCTAGTCACAGCTCACTAAAAAAAACAGACACACAATAGACAAAATCTTAAAAACATAAATTATAAAAAGCACAAGATAACATAAGTAAATTTTGTAATATCATCACATAAAGTACCAGTAAAACAGTGCTCTGTGCTCAAAGGATGAAGTGAGTATTTCTGTCAGGAATCATCATGAGGACCATCATGACAATAGGACTTGAGCTGTCCCTTGAAGGAGGAGCAGAAATGAGGGAGGAAAGAGACCCAGGGAGAGGAAATGGCCTACATAAAAAAAGTAAAGTTAGGAAAACACATGGCCTGTTCATGGAGCAGTTAGACTGGATTAAAGTGTCCAAAGAGTAAGATGCAAAAGATAAGACTCAGTTTGGAACGAGGACACTAACTGTCAAGATGGATAGTTAACTATAGTGCATCCAGGGAGAGTCTGAGCAGGGAAAGAGGCTTAACACAGTAGCATTTTAGAATGACTCAGATTCCAGTACAGTACTTAATGGAGGGGGACTGGAGCAGTGTACTGGAATACAGACAAGGAAACTAGAAAGGAAAATTAATAAATGAAAAAAATCAATTAAAAGATTCTGGTAGTATTCAAGTATGACAAGTCACCTCTCTGAACTAATGTTAGCAGTATAAATATACCGTTTTATGAGATTCATTGAATTTCCCAGGTTTTCAAGGCCAAGTTTACTCTTTAAACCTTCCATCATTTTTATGAAGCTAATATCTGTTGAAATTTTGTTATTTGGTGGATTCAGATTTAGGTTCCTAAATGTCATATAAATTAATAGTTGAATAGATGAACAACTTTGTTTTCTGAAAACTTTTGTTTATTTTTAATGACAGTATAATCAGCCATAGTAACTATGTATAGAAAAAAATAAAATAAAAACTGTTCACCATCACTTCATAGCCATTAGGATGACTATTATCAAAACAGAAAAAGATAACATGGTGAGGATGTGGAGAAAGTAGAGCCCTTGTTCACTGCTTGTAGAAATATAAAATATGCAGCTTCTGTGAAAAACTTCATGTTATTACCTCAAAAATATTAAACCTAGAATTATCATGTGACCTATCAATTTCACTTCTAAAATAAAATCAATAGCAAGAACTCAAGTAGATATTTATACATTCACATGAATAGCACCAGTATTCACATTAGTCAAAAGATAGAGGTAACCCAAGCATACCCTGCTGGATGAATGAATTAACAAAAGATGGTTTACACTTATGAAGGAATATTATTTGGCCTTAAAAAAGAAAATACTGACAAAGGCTCCAACAAACATGACCCTTGAAGACATTATGCTCAGTGAACTAAGCCAGTCACAAAAGGACAAATATTGTAAAAGTCCACTGAAATGAGGTGCCTAAAGTAGTCATATTCACAAAGAAAGTAGAGAGCGACAGCTACCAAAGGAGAGGAAGAGGCGAAAAACAAAGTTAGCATTTAATAGGTACAGAAGTTCAGTTTTATAATTCAAAAGAGTTAAAAATGGGGCTGGGGTTGTGGCTTAGCGGTAGAGCACTCGCCTACCATGTGCGAGGCACTGGGTTTGATCCTCAGCACCACATAAAAATAAATAAATAAAATAAAGGTATTGTGTCCAACCACAACTAAGAAAGTGTTTTTTTTTTTAAGAGTTAAAATAGTAAATTTTATAGTAAATACAGTAAAATATGAAATAGTAAAAAATTCCAAAATTTAAAAAAAATGCTCACCAGAATAATTTTATATTCTAAAATGTTAGAATTTTTAATAAAATTCCCATTCCAATGAAAGAAAAGTTGGTAGCATTTGTGAGAACAAGATGTGACCCATCCCTGTAGATGGGAAGGAAAGCAACGGAGGAAAGGAGCATTCCAGAGGTGTCCAGACTTTCAAAGAAAAAGAGCCTACATGATCTCAACATGAGGACCCTGGGGTGCAAATGACAGAACAATAAGCACACCCACTCTGAGCCAAACCCCACCATCCTGGCAGTTGAAAAAGGGTTCTAACTGCCAGAATCACCTCCCAAGGGCAAGGTCTAATGACAAATTCTGTGTGATGCAGACACAGCCATCCATTTCCTCCTCATTGATGGCCACCCTGTTCTGTGCAAAGGTGCAGCCAGGAGGGGAGGCCCCCTGTGGTGGGAGAAAATGCCACCACAAGCATCTGCTGCTTCAGGAGTAAGCCCTCCTCTCCTACAGTGCCTCCAGGGCCAAAGGAAGTAAAAGGATCTCATTATTCATCACAGCCCAAATGCCATGTGCTGTCCCACCTGCAGTGTAACCAAGAACTGACGAGATATTAAAAACAAGATAAGTAAGCAAAAAGTAACTCAGCCAAAATCTTTTGTTTTTTTATTACTTCTCTGGGATATAAGCAGTGCTTTTCCGTCTTCAGTTATAAGAACTGAATTTCCATGTAAGGTATAACTTATTGTACTGAGATGTTTAAACACCTGTGAGAAGAGATCAAGGGAGAACAAACACTTCTGCATACTGAGGTCAAGTACTCAAAATAAGCTGAGATGATTTGGGGATGGGTTGGCTCAAAATAGGGGTAGGGATTCATAGACTATTCAAAATCTCTTGTGTACTTTCAAGTATTTCCAACCCTGAAATTTTCCCCCAGTAGGCTACAAACTACATGGAATAAATGTCCAAACACAATTGAGGAAAAAGAAGTTTGGGGAAATTCAGTAACCTTTCTTGGTGAAGCTCTGGGTAGTAAAAGGAGGCAGTCGTGTCTTGGTATGTTACAATTCCATATGCTACTTCCTACAGACACCCATCTCATCAAGTTAGTGGCCTAAAGAGAAAGAATCAGAGGGACTTTTTTTTCTTTCCAAAGTTTGCCTAGATCAGTCATTGCCAACTATAAAACCAACTGAGGCTATACCTTAAAAAAAAAAAACAAGCTGTAACTATCAAAAAAGCAAAATAAAAAAAAAGATTCAAACTCAATGACTGGTAGTTAAAATCACATGGTTTTAGTTGAGACTTCGATTTGTTACCTTCCTTTGCCTTAATGGCAATTTCTAGATTAGAGACAAACTTTTAGGACAACAGCATACTGCTGAGGGCTTTCCAAATTCAGCAAAGCAGGTAGGACTTTGCCTCTCTTAGCATCGCCATGCACTGGGATCCTGGATGCACCCACTACCAAGACTCCAGTGCCCTTATCAGGCATGTTCCCTTGTGCTGGGCTCTGTTCAGCTCACATATTGTAGCACCACAGAGCAAAAGGAAAAGAAAAAATTCTCTCCTCTAGGTTCTCTCAACCTATCATTACCTCCTAAATCTGGCCACATCTAAAATCATGCACAACTCTGTGCTGTTTTTTTTACAGTTCCCAACACATCAGGGCAGACATCCAAAGACAGAGTCTTGGGCTCTGGGGGAAAAGCCTCTGAACTAGAGATGCAATGCAGGTTACCATCTGTGTCCTCATGGGATGAACAAGGATTCTATCAGGAACAGAAAGACTGTTTGCATTCACAGTCCCATGATTTCAGACTGCTGTTTTCCAAAGTACTTAGACCCAGGCAGCCAAATTCCAAGATGTCAAAAGAAGGTGAGTCAATGTGATGATGAACAGCAATCCTATACTCACAGACTGAGATCCACTCATGGCCCCATCATTTACCTAAGGTTTTCCTTATAGTATCTTCATAAGGTAAATAGAGATGAAGGGAAAACACATATAACACTGAGTTAGGAAGTGTTGGTTCACTCTCCCATGTACCATCTAAGTTGTGGATAAAATTTCTCCTCCTCCTTCTCCTCCTCCTCCTCCTCCTTCTTCTTTGTTTTGTTTTAGTTATTAAGAAAAAAAGTTATAAATTTTACTAAGCCCTAATACATGGATCAAGGTTAAAGAAACAGTTTCTAGAAAACTATTTTCCATAGGGAAAATACCCTAGCCTTCTTAAAAAAGAGGAAAAAAAATAATGTAAATTACTACTTAACATCTCCTTCTCTAGGATGGTTAGATGGCTCTTCAATATTACAGGAAACGGGTGCCTAACAATTGGATCTATGCCAAGCAGAAACTAGTAAACCCATTTTTAGTTCTCAGCTTCACTAAAATTTCTTTTATTTACTTCAACCTGTATGGATCATCAGAAGATAGAAATCAAGGAAGGAAGCGTTTAGGTTTGCCTCTAGTGCAAAACAGCACTAAACAACTTGGGCAATTTGAAACACATCCTGTCAACTACAGCAATCACTCAACTCAGTAAGACTCATCTGTATCCTATAAATTCTCAATAATTCAACTTCACATTTATACAAGACATATCACTAAGCAGCTGTTCAAATACTTTAAGGTGACTGATATTTACGGGACGATGGGGGCAAACTAGCTAAATTACACATTCTTTCATGTTACTTTAATTTCACCTTAAAGTTTATAATAACATAAGAGCACAGAGTAACATACATGCAAAAATTTGGAATGTTCATAAATGGGTTTAAAAACTGTCCAAAAGGCCTATTTCTGTTACTTAGAAATAAGAACAGTAAAAATTAGTTTTAATTTTCTAATGAAAACTTTGACTAAGGCATGTTACACATTTATGGGGGGGGTAACAAATTACTTGACTCACTAATAACACTAATTACATCCTTCTTGTTTTCATCATTATCATTTTTTATATAAGGTTAATAGAATGCCCATTGAATAAGAGCTATCTAGAGACTTTTTTTTTTTATCATTTAAGTCCATTAAAACAAACCATAAAACCCAAGTATTGCTAAGTACTAAGGGCAGATGAGCATTTGAAGATCTCTGAACATCTGGTCAGTTTATAAATTGTCACTAAAATGTAAAAATAGGTTTTAAAATGTTGTTTATAATTAAGGAAAAAATAACAGGAAGAAAATGGGTATTGAAGCAAAAGAGATTTCCTGAACAATGAATAGATTATATTTGACAAGTGCAGTAACCCGCCCAATCATGTCTTTTGCTCTCATTTGCTATAAATACACAGGCCAGGGGAAACACAGCTCATTGTTTTGATCCTCAGGGTTACTTAAGCTTCCCAGTCGCCGCTAATACATTAAGACATATGGTAAAACTTTCCCTAGATTCAGAGGATTTATAGATCCCTCCCAACTGATGAGGACTATCCCCTTGTGTTAGTAAAATATTTCTAACACAA
Organism: Tamias sibiricus; assembly: GCA_025594165.1. Taxonomy (NCBI): domain Eukaryota; kingdom Metazoa; phylum Chordata; class Mammalia; order Rodentia; family Sciuridae; genus Tamias; species Tamias sibiricus. The sequence goes on from CM046661.1 coordinate 70,941,640, forward strand.
ATATTTAAATTCTCTTTTTAAAATATTTTTAATCTAAAGATTTGTTTTCCCAAATGGCCTATCTTGGTTTCACTTTTTAATATAAATATAAATACATATACAATTTCTCTCCTTGATAGAAGGAAGTTAAATTTGGTATAGATTTCTGACAGCAAGATTTATATGGTTTAAAGAGTGCAGTCACAAACGCTAGGGAAATTAAATTTACATGTGTATTCATGAAATACAAGGAGTCAAGCTATATCTGTTCCTATTGCTACTTCTTTAATATAGCTTTTATTAAGAATAATTTTCTTCAACGCTGACTGGAGAATCCCTGCAGCATTTTTTTTTTCATTTTCATAACACCATAAGGTCAGCACACATTATTAAACAGTGACTGAGAATATTGGAAAGAGCTAGGGCCATTTATCACAAATATTTGATAAATATGTTTACATTATCAATATTCATATAGATCTTCATTCCAACGTTATATGATATATAGCATATTTAGATTGGCTTGTTAAGAACATAATTGATGTGGAAATCTGGCATAGCCCAATTGTAGATGTTATTTGGCATCCATATTTTTATTCCTTTTTGGAAATCAATTTCTTCCTTTTTATAACCACAATGCTTTGAAAACTAAAAGTGTAGCACATCAAACAATGATTTGCCGGAATATCAGAAATTTAATTGAAGAGCAAGTTATTTTGCATTCTGATGAACATAAAACCCAGGAATATTTCTTAGGTCATTCACTGAGCAAAAAAAAAAAAAAAAAAAAAAAAAAAGTAAAGACTGGGAAGAATTTAACCAACTGTAAAAAAAAAAAAAAAAAAAAAAAAGTGTAATTTATACAAACTTCAACTATAAAGCAAACAAGCTATGAAATTCTATGTTGCCTTCTAAAACACACTAACAGTTTCTGTTTCAAAAGGTCCATTTTTCAAAGAGCTTTTCAAAATACAGACACTACTCAGGAGTTTCTATTCAATAGAGGGAAATTTTTTCAGGGAAGCTTTCTAATAGCTCAACCCTAAGGCTAATCTGTTGCATGTGTAGTTTCTACACTAGTAAGCAACTTGTAGGAAATGACACTGCAGCTGAGAGCATGAGATCTGGAAACTGTTCCCCTGGGTATGATATCACAAAATGACTTTGCTATATTCCTCTCCAGCCTAGCATCATGGCTCAAACCTGCACACAACCATCACACCCCTAGGGCAGCTTCATGTCATTAGATAAGGGCCCTCTGTTCCATCATTCTTCCTGAAATCTTCTAACTGGAAGCGCCTAGAAGCAGCTCAACCAAGACAAATCAGCCCCTATTGTCTTTATATATATTTTCCACTTATCTGTGCTCCTTTGCGTGGTAGGATCTGAATGACATTGTTAACTGAGAATATAAAACTGAGACTGGATGAATTCACAAGTTTTCAAACATATACACTCTCATACTTTTACACCCAATTATCCAAGTAAGGATTTTCTGAGTTTTCGTTATAGAAAATAGCTTATACTATTTACTTTTATCCTCCATTATTGCAGTAATTACTATGTGGGCAATAATGCAAAAGAAACTTTCAGCACTCAGTCCTTAACTAACCATTAGTTGAGGTCTAATGTACTAACCACCCTACCTTAAATTACATAACATTAAAATAACCAAACACACAATAATTATACAAACACAGAGCAGTAATTTCATGATTTTGTAATTTACTCAATTAGATGTAGGGAGGTTTCCAACTCATTAAAAAATCCCAATTTTTAAAACATGCCACAATTTACAATTATGTGTTTCCTTTGGCAAACAAAAGGACAAAACTAACGACCTTCAGTGAAGCTTTTTTCCCCTTAGAAGCACAAAATAGAATATTATTCCTCTCCAGACAACATGGATTTTCCATGTCCAAACATTCTCTGGGTGCTTATAAGAACTTTACCTCCAAAATGTGACATTTGTTTTTAGTTAAAAGACAAAACCAACACCATTGCTAATCTAGTAATACACCCCCCTCCCCAATCATAGGCATCACTGCTATCTACAATCCCCTTTATATTAACTTCCTACCATGTAGAGTCAATGATTCCAAACTCATATGGTTAAGGCTAAAGTCAAAATCCTTCCTGAATTATATATAATAAAATATGTGAAAACTGGACCATAGTATGGCTTAAAGGTTTTGTTCAGATTCTACAACAGAATAACATAAGCTGCAGTACAACAGTGTTGAATTTTTGTGTTCCCTAATAAGACAGCTCCTAGCAGAGCACTTCCCATGTTTTACAGTGACATCTATCAGCCAGTCATGGGGAATCCCAACGTCACTCAGTTTTCCTCAGTACCACTCTCAACAGCTTCTGTCCACAGAGTGGTGCAATCTTAACAGGTCTGTGGCACACAAAGTCCATTGTTAATATAAGGGAATGGTGGGTGAGCACTGCTCTTTCTTGTCACTAAAACCAAATCATTGGGTATTAATTAACTGCAGGACACAAGAACCAACCAGAAATTTAAATAATTGGTCTTCACTAAATACAGATTTGAAAGAACTGATACACTTTGCATCACAGGCATACTGAACATAGCATGATGCTGTGTTTTGTGAAAATTCAATTAATCCAACCATCTATTAGACCGATATATAAAGACCAAGGAAAAAAGCTATTATGCATGTTAGAATTTGCAATGTGTAATCATGTTAATTTATGGTTTGAGAAGAAACCCTGCTATGCGTTAGTGATTATATGGTAATCAGGAAATAATACAGATATTTAGATCCTAGAAATTATCTTATGAATGGCATAAACGCAGGCTATCTCAGAAATGTAATTAGATTATCAGCTAATTTGTCAAACCTGATAATATGACGCAGACCTGGGAAGAATACTTTTCAATGGGAAAAGGTCTGGGAAATTCATAGCTAAACTTCTTTCCTGAAATTCTTCTTCCGGGCCTACATGTGAAGCTCCATAATTATGTTCATCTGTTCTGATTCACTGAAGTGCCAAAATACACTCCAAACCAAAATATTGAGAAAACAAAAATTGTTGAGATGATTTCACCAAAAAAAAAAAAAATCTTTATAATTCTTGCATACACATATACACAAGATACAGACTGCACCTATCTGTTGGACATTAGTTCACCAAAAACTCTGCCACCTGCGTAGAGAAATCTCAGAGTGGTGTCCTTTCCTTGCCTGGACTCCCCACGGACACAAACAATCCCTGCCCATCTCATCTCCACACTCAGGATTCAAAAGTGAAGAAAAGGCGTTAAAATCCTGTCCACCTCACTCATTCTCCTTCAAAGGAAAAGCCCCACGCAGTGGCCCATAATCAGCAGCTCCTAACCAAAACCAAATTCAACAATCCACACGCAAGAAAGCAGCAGGCACATTTCGAATCTACTTAGCGGAACCAAACCCCAAAGGTTTAAAAAGTTTCAGGCAGCCCCAACCAAGGACCAAACTTGGGCTTTCACCAGTGGCAAAGTCTAGGACACAGGAATGTGGAAAAGGCTCTGCCAGTGGAACCCGGGAAATCTCCCTTCCTGAGGACCTCTGAGTCTGCCACCCAGACTCCAGCAACTCCTGGGACCTCCTCTGCTCCGCAGCCGTTGAACCCTGGTGCCCACCGTGCCCTCCAAGCCCCGCGAAGCACGCCCCCAGGGGCGAGGAACTTACCGCACCGCTTGCACAGCACGCGGCCAACCTCCTTCTTGAGGTTCCGGCCGGTCTCCAAAGGGGGGAACGATGCTCGGAAGGCGGCCGGCGCGCGGCTGCTGCTGTTGGCATCGTGCTCCATGAAGAAGATGTACCTGCTGTCCTCCTTGAGCCTCCCGCAGGAGGGGAAACCCGGGTGACCCCAGGTCCCCAGGCGAACTGTGAGCAGTGAGTCCTTCTTCAAGCCCCCGGTTTTCACCGCCCACACCTGGTGCACTTTCACCAGATAGGGTGCCTCCTCCTCCCCGGGGTCGCCAGCGCTGGGCGCTGTGGCTGTCGGCCAGGAGGGCACGGTCCCGTTGGCGGTGGGCAGCGGGTCCTCGGCGGGCGGCCCCAGCGCCCCAGGGCCGGTGGCTGGCGGCTCGCGCTTGCCACCCCACGCCCCTGCCTCGCCCGCCGCCGCCGCCTTCCTGTCGAGTGCCCCCTGCTGCCGCCGCGGCGGGTGCACCTTTCCCTCGATCACCACCGCGGCGCGCTGAGCCAGCTCCTGCACCGAGCCCACGCTGGGCGGGGATGAGTAGCACACCGAGGCCCCCGCGGGAGCCGCCTCGTCGCCGGCCGCCGCCCCCGGCGCCAGGGCCGCGGTCCCCAGTAGCAGCGGCAGCAGCAGCGGCAGTAGCAGCGGCGGCGGCAAGCGGGCGGCCCAGTCGGGACGCGGGGCCGGAGGGCCGGCACTCCCGGAGCGGCGCGGGGCGCGTCGCCATCTCATGGTTTGAGGTGCGTGCGGGCTCTTGGCTGTCGGTGCGGACTCTGCCTGGCTCTGTCGCGCTGCCTCCCTTTTCCTTGCACCCCCCCCCCCACGCCCCGCACCACTCCTCCTTCCCCCCCTTTACCCTCCTCCTTTTATTTATTTATTGGGGGGGGTGGGGTAGGAGAGTTGTTTATGGAAGGAGGAGGGGGTAAGAGATGGGTGGAACCACAAAAAAAGACGAAGAGATATAAAGGGGGTAAAAAAGAAAAGCTAAAAGGAAAAAAAAAAAAAAAAAAAAAGCCTCTGCGCTGCCACCGCCTGGGTTGCAAGGAGTGACAGGTTCCCCCGCGCTGCCGCCGCCGCGCCGGAGCCCTGCTGTCGGGGCTGCTGTCACCGGAGGAGGACGTGGAGGTGGAGGAGCTGCTCAGCGGGTAACAGTCCTTTGTGTGAAGTGATGCTGCGGCGGCTGCTGGGGCTGCGAGCTAGCGGCTGGGCGAAAGCGCGAGGGAGAGAGCCCTGGAGGCGGAGTTGCGTGCCTGGAAATCGCTGGGTGGCCGCGGCGGCGGCAGCGCCCTGCGCCTCGCCAGCCTGTTTACCTGTGGTGCGAACTCGCCGGGCGCTTCCCTTCCCCATGCTGATTTCGGAGCCGGCCCGCGACTTAGTCCTCCTGGGTTTTCCCTTCCCAACGCGCCTCCTCTCTCTCCGTCGCCCTGACTGCTGCAATGGGAGGACGGGCGGAAAACAGGCTGCAGTCCGAGTGGGCTGCGGAGATTTACTGGGGAGTGAGAGGTGACGCTTCAGTAAACCGGGACCTGTTAGCCGTCAGAAGGATGCCCAAACGCTGGTGAGAGGCAGGCTGAGAGGGAAGGATGGGACACAGGACTTGCGGGCCCTCGGTTCAGAAAAGTTTGGGGTGAGCTGATTACTTGACAGCCAAAAGGGAGCAACATGTTCATAGGAGACAAGCAGCAATTAAAATAACAACTTTAAAAGCACGACCTCTGTCCTTCCAGGTGCACTGATTCAGGTCTGACGCCTCTTTGACTCCATGCTTGGGTAACACTTCAGTTTTCATTACTCCTGCCTTTTCTACTATTGAAATTCCTGGTTCACTACAATTTTAGGACATGTGTGGTTGAAGCATAGTTTGAGTAAAATATTTGCTCAGTAAGGCCATTTCGTATAAAGTTTATGGCACTTTGTCAACTAACCCATTTTCAATAAAAGAAAGAAGTTTTCTGTGGCTACTGCAACAAAAGGTCCCAGGCATAAGGAGTTGTAGGTTCAGTATCGTTCCACCAGAATGCCACTCCACTCACCTTCACTCCACCTCTACCTCTCCCCACTACTGCCCACCTGTTCTGCCAAATTTAAGGAGCTACTTCTAAAACAAGAATTCATCATATCCAGAGATGTTCTTTTTAAGCAGTACCATCTGAGAGAAACAGAATACATTTTAGCATTTCAAGGTAAAATTTTCCTCTTAAACTCTTTTATGGTGAAAAATATTTTTAGTGACTCAATAGAGCTGACTTAAAATTATTGTTCAATGGGCAGTAGATCCACATTGTGAAAAGTGAAATATGAAAAGCAGTCTAACTTGTTAATATCTTTACTCTGGGATTCTACAAGATTTCATAATTTTATATGTAAAATAAAAGGAAACTATAAGCCACAGGATCTTTTGTTCTTGGCATTTGATAGTTGGCTAGAAAACAATGTTTCATTCTCTTAAAATCTAGCTTGAAAGGATGGGGTCTGGATGCACACTGTATGTCCCAACGTGTGGGGATTCCTATTTCTTCTACCCTGATGGGGTGTTTGCAGAAAGATCATCATATAGGAGAATAGTGGTGCATCTTTGGCCTCCAGTATGTGTTCTCTGAATCCCTGGAGCTATTTATTGAAAGAAAGTAGCTCAGACACCCAGATCTACTAGTCTCTCCATTTTTCTTTGGTCTGGCCTCACATATTTCTGACTCTTGACTTCTTTGGAGGTACAACTCTAGCCTAGAACATTTTCTTTCTTCCTCTCTGTCTTTAAGCTCTTGTATCAATTATCTATAACTAAATGACAAGCCTCTCTGAAATTTGTTGTTCTAAAACAGTATATATTCATTTAGCCCAAGATTATGGTGGTTGGCAATTAGGGCTGGACTCAGCAGAGTTTTTCTGTTAGGGGCTGACTAGTCTCCAATGACCTCAGCTTTTGTTTGTGGCAGCTAAAGATAATCCAATCCAAGAGAACTACCCAAAGCATGCAAGTTCTCTTGAAGATGAAGTTCAGAACTAACGTCTTGTCACTGCCACCACTGCAAGATTTCAGGGGTAAAGGACTAGACTCTACCTCTTCATGTAAGAAAATGAAAAGTTGCATTGCTAAAAAGCAGAGATACACAAAGCAGAAAAATAGAGGCCATTTTTACAAATGACTCACCACTGATCTAAAGCATCCTTTGAGATCCACCTGCTCTATAAAGCCTCCTTTTAAATAAATAATAAACACCCTGAGTGACCAATCCCCATAGTGCACTAACTCTGTCTTCATTTGCTGTCTGTATCATGCCTCTTGTGATCACGATATTTTATTGAGTTCAAAAGTTTTAGGAATTTTACTCCTCTTTGAATAAGTTGTAAGCTGTGAGAAAGCAGGGGCCATACTTTCAGTATTCCATTTTAACTCAGTTATAGGCACATACTAAGTACTCAATAAATGTCAGCTAATTAATCATGGACTAAAATGGAAACGTTCTTACCACACATTACCCCAACACTATCACAGAGAGATGGAATTCCAGACAATAAAGACAACAATAAAATGTTAAAACACTGGATTACAGAGTCATTAAATGCATAGATACCCCCTCTTAGGACTTTACAAAGCATTTTATATATCATCAAACATAAGCTGCTTCTCCAAAAATGTACTTTAAAAAAATGCCCTTGGCCCCCTACTCCCACATCTTCCCCACTTCTCTCTCTGCTAAATGGTTTTAAGGGATAATTTGTATGTATATTTTTGGTGCAAAGGTAAGCCTTCTTGGACAGTTCAGAACTAAGAATTGTTTATGCATGCATTTCATTTCAATTCTTATATTGAAGCCTTGACTTACCAGGATACTCATTGTGGAGCAATGTTACCTATTTTGCATTTTGAATGAGAGGGGAATGGTATTTCTAATATGATTAACATATTTGAGGAAAGGTATGGATAACTGTTTAGTGTGATTAAATGCTGTTCAGAAAAAGGAAATTTTAAATTTCCATATGATCATTTTAAAAACACAGAAAAAAAGGCTTATTCTTGGAAACATCCTAAAACCAGTAGTTTTCAAACTTTAGTGTATAATTGGTTGTGCATCAAAAGTGGAAAGTTCTCATTGGTATGTCAGGAGTGGGGTCCCCCAAAATTTGCATTCTAACAAGTTCTCAGATGCTACTGCTATGCTGCTAATGGAGAGACCACACTTTGAGAACTACTGCCAAAAACATAGGATTTATAAACTTCAATATCCACTTCATAATAACCTGTAAGCATACTTAACTGTTGCATTCAAATATTCAGTTTCACCTCCACAATGATTTTTCCCAGCCCAATTTTAATAAGGAATTGTGGATTATCTCCTTAGTTTTTAGGGGCTGTTATTATTTAGCAGACTTACTCTACCAGTTAAGGAGGCGTGGGTGACCAACTATTAATAGTAAAGATCAATGTTCCCTGGGGGCTTAGCTTGCCTCTGTGGTCAAAGTTGCAAATAAAATGAAAACTAAGGATCAGAGCATTTGTCACCATGTTAGCTGGAATATTTCATCTGTTGATGCAAGGAAAGAACAGGCAAAATTATGCAAATAAATGTGAAATACTGTTTTTGCTAGTTCAGAAAGTTTGAAGAGGAAGCCCACAAATTGCTCCACAATGCAACAGCAACTTAAGGAGGTTTCCCCACCCCTAGCACTGATTAAATGCTTCTAAATGATGTCTGTTGAAGGAGCAACAGGAAATCCACAGAGGCACTAATGTCTGCTTTATCATCATTGACCAACAGACACAGGAGTGCACACCTCTGGCCATAAATCATGAAACAACAGTGCTGCAGATCCTGGAGTCATGAATGTGCAGTCTCTGAAAGACCCTTGCTTGCTTAACAGCCTCTCTCAGAGTAGACACAAGGGCCAGGATGATTTAGATTAAGTACATTAACAACAAACTGGGGAAGTGTGGGCCTATAGAGGCCACCCAGGAGAAGCAGTGTGGCAGAATGTCTCTGCCAAAGAGTAGCTAAAATGTTAGGATGACTCAGACCAGCTGCAACATGGGTCTTCAAGAATTGGGCCTTTTCCTTGGGTCACAGACTCTGGTGTTTCTGGTCACTTTGATCCACCCATCCATCTATCTATTCCTCATCCAATTGTTTCATTATCTTTTTCTTGGAAGTCACTACTATGTGTCATAGGAGGGAATATGGAGATTAAAGGCTCCTACGCTGAAGAACTCAAAATCCAGTGCCACTCATTTGTAACACAGGATGTGAAATTCTGTGGATTTCACATATTTCAACTGGAAGGGAGAAAAGGAGAATGAAAACAAGAGGATTTTATGGTTTTGGGGGGTGGTGGTGGTGGTGGTGGAGTGTGTGTGTGTGTGTGTGTGTGTGTGTGTGTGTGTGTGTGTGTGTTGTTGTGTGTATGTCTAAGAGAGAGATTCATGAGTATGGAAGATCCGCAAGTCTCATTTAAGTTTATTTCCCACCAAATCAATGACCTTTACCGGCCAAAAAAGAGATGAGCAGTCACTGAAAATTTACATCTGATAATACATTTGAAGTTTAGGAATATAATTGGCTGGAATCAGATTGCAGTTCTGCCCTAGGACCCTAGGAAAAGTTATGATATTTTCTGAACTTGTTTCCTTATTTATTAAATAAACACAGTCCTTGCTTTACTCTCCAGGATTCTTGCAAAGATTACAGTAACTTAGTATATGTGAAAACTCTTTATAACTTCCAAAGTTATGCAAAATACAAAATGAATGAATGACATCTTACCCTCAGCATCTTTTCAATCCAGTAACAAGATCAGCACATTTTGGAAATTGCCTTCAAGTTGATTCCATAAGGTCTACTTATATGCTTCTATTGCTGGAAGCTGACTACATCCTAAGGGTGAAGTTTTTTTCTATAATGAGATATAAGATACTTATTAAAGACCTGGTCACAAAATTCAAACAATTACTGTCTATTGTGCACCATGATTACATTATTATTTGTTTAGACTGAGTTAGTCATGATCATTGGTCTGGACTGGTAATCTTGTCTTTTCCATCATCTCTCTCATCTATTTCCATGAATTAATGATTCAGGGGCTGTAGCTAAGGGGTAATGTTGAGTTCTTTTTGTAACTGTTGTCTGTGTGTATATGTGCATAAGTGTCTGTTTTTTGATGGAGAGAGGAACTCGGGGAAGGAACCAAGGAGGAAGGAAATTAAAAAATGGAAGACAGAATGGGAAGGACTCCCAGCCTAGCTCAAGACAAAGGCTCATTCTTATAGGGAGAGAGACTGTAAGTAAAAGCCACAGTTCCCGCTATTTTGATGAACACTGAGGAAACGCAAGGCACATACCATGCATGTTGGTATAAAACTCAGGTGAAAAAAACATGAATGTGAGGAAGACCTCTTCCAATTCTGGGAAGAAGGAATATTGCAGATGTGCCCTGCAGCAACTAAGGGAGAGCAACACAGCTGTGAGAATGTCACTGTCCTTGTCAGAGAAAGTTGGGAATCTACATCCTCATGGCAACCCCCCTTAAGGAAGAACAGAGAGGATAGCAAATTTGGTTCCCATGCATGTGTAGTGGCTCTCCTGGTGGGAATTCCCAGCCATTGTCAAGACACACTTTGGAAGAGCTGGTAATCTTACCCATGTAAGCCAATGTGCTGGAAAATATAGTGACCCATGTTAATATAAGCTCCTTACTACCCTCTTGAGGACATTGAGATGATGAGTATTAATGTTACTAATATTATTATTAATTAACAAAATACTTGAGGTAGAGAAGGTATTGTTATTATCATCATTTGGCACATTTTCAAAGCTGGTTATTATTTTGCCAGCTTTGGTTATTATTTTTACCACTTTTCTTTGAGGGTAAGTTTTTTTTCATGCCTTACAAGTGAGGCACATAAACCATCCAATATAAATGTGCTCCTTAAGATCCTAAAAACATGTACCTAAGTTACACATTTCCCCTTCAAGGTTGATTTAGAAATCTCATTGCACACTGATGTTCAGAAGAAATGAATATTCATTTTGTTTATTTCTATGAACAGTTTATGGAGCTATTTACAAATACACCAAATGTGGGTAAAGAGGGACGTAACTGTAAGCTCGTTTTGAGTTCTTTCTCAATGGTGAAAGGGAATAGCATTTTTGCCTCTTTCTAGTTATTCCAAAAGGATTCACTGGGTATTCTTGAAACTTTCTAAGGAGTTTTTCCTTAAGGATAAATGAAACCCAGGAAGAAACTTTTGAAAAACTTGTAGGGAATTAAATGGCCATATTTATGACAGACTTTTTTTTTTTCTAAAACTTTACAGTAATATACACCCTTTTGGGGTCCAAGGAAAGAAAGAAAAGGCAGATCATAAATCATGAGTCTCAAAGGTAGAATCCTGATGCTCAATTTTTGACAATTTAACAATTTCCTGATTATTTTTTCCACACACACTCTCAACATCACCTTCCCTTGAAAGTGTTAGGATATAGGTGGCACTTTCAGTCACACAGAGAGAAAACAAGTAGATTTTTAGAACTCAGGTGGAATTGCAATTCACCTTACTTTGCTCACCTGTTTCAATGAGAATGAAACACTTCCAATTTTGTCAGTTTTATTTTCCATTATTTTTATAGATTCTTCTACTTTAGCAAATGCCACACCTGCTGATAGGACACTTTCAACTCCTTATCATAAACATAGATCCATGAAAATCATGATTACTTTGTGCTAACTCCTGAAGTGTTCAGTCAAGTTTTCAGTATGGAAGGGAGTTTTATTAGGTCAAGGAGAACACGGAAGACTAGGAAGCAGAAAACAATAATGTGTGATAAAAGTCATCAGAATGAGAAATAATCTATTTCTGGCCACACTGGTGCATTTCACAACAGTTTTTACTATATGTGCCCTTGAAAGAGTGGTAAAATAAGTACTGTGTTTATCCACCACCTAACCCCTGCCTGGGTGCCATGATAGAAGGTCATAAATTTCCAGTAGGTTATGCTTTGAATCACAGAGAAACACATTAGAGGTTAGATTAGGAAAAGATTGTGGATATCTAGTTTGAAATTCTTATGTTTATAAATGATAAAAAGGTTCAGAGATGCCAGTTGCCTTTCTCGGTATCAAAAGCTGTGTTCCTTGGAGGGTTAGAATTCAAACTCCAGCCCTCTGTGCTTTGCCCATGAGCCACAATAGTTTAACTGAAAACCCTGTCTTAAGACTAATAAACCACTAGTCTAGAACTTTCCTATAAAAAAAATTTCTGGAAGTGATAGGATCCATAATCAGCAACTTAAAAATACTGAATTCTAGCAGCCAGAATGCTAAATTCTCCATTCAAAAGTTCTCTCTGAGGCATTCAGTAGCCTCCCCTACAGCATTTTACTGTCCCCAGAATACTTTTCCAAAGAAGCAAGCAACATATTTCTTGTGATTTTTCCCTGTTTATTGTGTATGTCATTTTCCTAGGCCAAATTGGGGCATGAATGGGTTAGTGACTTTTCTATCATCTTTTGCTAGAATGCAGAAGAAGAGATCTGTCCCAGCGTTCAAGGATAACACCCCAATGACTGCTAAGATTATTAGGTACAAATGCACATAGATACAGATGCTATAAATACAGATGAAATTGATATAGACAGAGATATCTCTTGAGGCTGAAAGTCTAAATGAAATTATGATGCTTGTTTCTAAATAAGAATAAAGAAATCTATCAAACTATTTTATTCTAAGGGATATGTCTCTGGGTGATGAGGCCAAAGAAGATACTATAATGGATATTACAGAGTTGAATCTCTGAAATGAACCTAATGTACACTCTCATTGCAGGTCCAAAAGATATAGCTGCCATTTATGTCAACTCACCAGCGGCACCAGAACATGAGAGTCTCAAGCCTTCTCAGGCCACATTAATCCTTCTCGCTCCAATCTAATCTTTAAACTCAGTCACATTCTGAATTAGAATTTATATTGAGAAAATACCCTATATCACAAGTGACAGTATAGCATTAGATATAGCTCAACAGCCGACTTTTCTGGGTTCAAATTCAGCCTCAACCCTCACTAGCAATATATCCTTAGAAATGACTTAACCTTTTCATGCCTTGCTTTCATTATCTATAAAATCATGATAATAACAGTGACTACCTTTCAGGATTAAAGTAATTATATTAGATTAATGTACATAGTGCATTTAGAAAAGTGAAAATACCTAATAAGTAGTCTATAGATTACTGGGATTTTTATTATTGTTGAGTACAGGGGCAGCTGCCTTAGAGTTACTGTTTTGTGTATATAAGACAAAGTCAATTAGTAAATGTCTGAATGGAAGAGACAACAAATGAAGATCATATTAAAGAGCTTAAACAACATGGACTTGAGCATTGGTAATAAGTCATCCCCAATAGACTAAGTTCCAAACATTGATTCTTCAGGGAAGGAAGGCACCAACTCCTTAACCTTATGCTCTAGTCATCAAAATAACCTTACTATTTAATCGGTCTCCATCCCTGTGTAATCATTTTACTAAACAATCTGAGCTTAGTGGGAAATGGCTTTACTTTTCTCCAATCACTGCTTTTAAATATGCTCTGTTGCTCCATCTCTTCGTTCTTCAGATCCCATAGTCTCCAAATATTTTTGAGATAAATGACAAGTCCCTTTCATTAATGATGACTTCCATGCAGAGATTTAACAGGCCCCATTCATTTCTAAGTCAAAATTCAATCTCACATCCTATTCCAAGCTTCTCCCCTACTGCTCGAACTCAGGACTGCAATGGGGGAGAAGAAACAAGGCTTATCTTTCCTCTTTCCTTCTTATCTTTTCCCTCCCTCTTCTGGCTGTCTGTAATCAGGATGGAGAAAGAGGAAATTAAAGAAAACATGCACTTTTTGTTGACTGACTGTCAGTGACCTCTGTTGGTCAGACATCCAAACACTAGCACTTTGGTGAGGCACAGGAAGTTTCCTTAGAACTTTGTAAGCATTCCTTGCTACACAGTTCCCAGACAAAAGCGACCCAGTGTTTGGCATACCTCTTGAAATTCCTCCTTAAAACATCCCTACTAATAGATGTCCTCATCCCAACCCATAACCACAGGGTTCACTTGCCTCAGCAAGCCACCTCTGTGTCTGCCTTTTACAGCATCCTCTAAAGCCATGGGAAAGTCAAACATCCTTTCCATGCCAAATGATAAAAAGGCAGGCTGCTCCTTGATAGCCCCTCATTTTATTCTGTCATTATGGCTGCTCCTGCTGCCTTTCTGCTTTCAGAATCCCCCAGAGGAGAAGCAAGCCCCGCTCTCCATATTCAGGTACAGATCTTGTACCCTCCCAAAACCTTTCTCAACATTCTGTGCTCCTTTGACAGTCCCAGGAAAGGCATAAGGACATCTGTACTCCAGCAAGTCTCCAGCTGAGGATAGAAATGCCAATTTCGTCTTATTCTAGGTACCCTCACTATCTCCTTGTAGTTTTCTCGCAGCTCCCTCAGTTGGCTTAAAGGAGGTGTTAAAGGATAGCTCCATTCCTTTACTTGAAATGAGATAGGAAGTGCTACAGTCCTCCCCAGGATCAGACAGCAGCTCATTACTTCTCTGCACCCCTTGCTGCTTCTCTGCCTGCATTTCTGGGAATAAGTAAGCAAGGAGTAAATCACAAGGAAATGGTGTAAAAGGAGATGATCCCAGGACAAGCCTGGCCATGTTAGTGAATCCATGAAGGACCCGACTACTTATATAATCTTTGTACCAGACATGGAGTTAGGGCAACATCACAAAATAAGCAAGGAAACTATTTGAAATGTTCTATAAAGTAAAGGGGGAGGGAGAAAATTCTTTTCAGAGGTCAGCAATACAATATAAAAGATGAACTCAAAATCATTCTGGTAAGTAAGGTTGAAAACATCTTAATGAACAGTAGTTCTATTTTTAATTTTTTGAGGAAGTTCCATACTGTTTTCCATAATTACTGTACTAATTTATTTCTTCTAACAGTGTGTAAGTTTCCCTTTCTCCACATCCTCAAATGGATTTATTTTTTTGCCTACATCCCATTTTTATTGCAGCGCCATTTACAATAGCCAAGATATAGAATCAACCTAAGAATCCATCAATAGACAACTGAACAAAGGAAAATGTGGTATGTATATAGAATGGAATATTATTTTAGCCATAAAAAGATAAAATTCTGTTATTTGCAACAACGTGGGCAGAGGTCATTATGTTAAGTGAATTAAACAAGACACAGAAAGACAAATAGTTCATGATGGTACTCATGTGGAATCTAAAAATTTTAATTTTGTAGAAGTTGCGAGTAGAACAGTAGTGACCAGAGTCTAGAGAGAACAGGGTGGGGATGGAGTGAAGATGATCAATGGCTACAACATTGCATAATAGACAGGAGAAATACATTTTGATGTTCCATGGCACAGTAGAGTGATGATAATCAACAATAATTCGTTGTGTATTTCAAAATAGCTACAAGAAAGGATTTTGAATGTAATCACCACAAAGAAACAGTAAGGGTTTAACAATAAGTGATGGGTAAGCTCTCTCTGATTTTATTACACAATGTAAACATGAATCAAAATACTACATTGTACCCAATAAATATATATGAATATTATGTAACAATCAAAAAGAAAAAGAAAACAAAAAGGAAAATCTCTTTATATCTCACTTTTATTTGTGGAAAAATTCAGTCTACCAGAAACAAATATGTGGGAAGATATCAGAGTATTTAGTTATTTTATCTTAATATTAAAAATTCAGATGCAATGCACAAATGATTAAAATTGGGTCTGATAGACTGAGCCTCCTTTGCTATTTTATTATGATCATCTAATTATGTGTACTATTAGTTCTAAAATTTTAGAAAATAGTAACTCTTTAAATAGCTCTTTTTCTCTCCATTAAGCTAAATTCATATATAATCCTTGGATTTCTTCCTTTGCCCCAAGGGAAAAGTTTTTAATATTTTTTAATTTAGAGAATTTAGAGTTTGATTTTTTAATCTCTTAAACTGTGTTACTAGTTACTGTGAAAATTTAAGACATGCACTGATAATAATTTTTGTTTAGGTTGACAGGATATAACAATGAAGCACAGGCATCTTTTTTCTGATTTACATGAGCTCAATATATATGAAACACACACACACACACACACACACACAGAGTTGTTGAACCAGATTGCCCTGTGATCAAAGAACTCTCATTCCTCCTCACATCCTTATTTGAGAACCCACCCTCCCTATTTCTTCAACCCGTTATAACTACATCTTTACTCTCTTCTAATAGAGGGACGTGATCAACTCAGATTCAGAATGGGTTCTATCACCATAGATTTTTCTGCCTAGAGGTATTACAAGAAGAAAGGTAAATGTCCATTGTTAAAATCGATTCCTTCCCAGTATCAACACTCTCTTGCCCTTAAAAAACATTCCCATTCCTGATTCCACATCATCACTCCTTTATAATGTCCTTTACAAAAAATGTTACAAAGGTTAGCAGTATGTTTTAATGATGACTTTAATGCCAACTTATTTTGATAGAGGAAACTCATAACTTTGTTAATGATGAAGATTAGGTCAGGATAATGTTAGGGTGGAGTAAGAAATAAAAAAGTGAAAAAAAATACTTATTTTTAAATAAATATTTGGAAAATGAAAAATCAAAGAAACAAAAGTTCCTTATAAAGTTTAACTTTTTCAAAATGAATAATGTTGCCATAGTACCATACTTGAACTATTTTCAGTACTTTCCATTTCATATAAAGCAGCAAACTTAACTTTGAAATTAATTCTTGGTACAAATGAAGAATAAGATCTTCCTTTCTACCTTTGTGATCTGGTAAAGGAATAAACTGAAGTTACCTGTTCTTAATGTCTTTACTTTTCCCCATGTCTTAGTTCATTCAAGCTGCTAGAACAAAACACCTTACGCTGGGTAATTCATATACAACAGAAATTTACTTCTCACAGTTCTGAAAGCTGGAAAGTTTAAAATCAAGATACCAGTATATTTGTTGTCTGGTGAGGGTTGCTCTCTGCTTCATAGATAATGCCTTCTGTGTTCTCATGTGACACAGAAGGGTAAGCAGTCTCACTCAAGCTTCTTTTATAAGAGCACTGCAGTGCTTTGAGTATGTCCCCCCAAACGTTCACGTACTAGAAGCTGGTTCCCAATGTTGATAGGTAGCAGAACCTCTAGAAGGTGAGGCCTAATGGAATTAATTAGATCACCGGGTATCACTCTGTAATGTAGTTCACATGGAACCCCATTTAGTTCGCATCAGAGTGGGTTGTTATATAAAGAGTAAGCCTGGTCCCTACATCTCTCGTTTCCTGTCTCACCATATGAATTCTCCCTCTCATATGTGTTCCCAACATTATGATGCCATCTGCCACATTGTAGTACAGCCAGAAGGCCCTTCCCAGAGCTGAACAGATGCTAGCAGCATGCTCTTGAACCTCCAGAACTGTGAGCTAAATAAAACTCTTTTCTTTATAAAGTATCCAGTAATGAGTATTTTGTCATAGCAACAGAAAAAGACTAAAACAGGGATGTCTTAATAGCATTACCTTGAAGATTGAATTTCAAATTATAAATCTGAGGGGGAAACATACATGTAGATCATACCACACCACCCACCTACCCAATGTAGCAATTTTGTCTTCTATATTTCTGCCTCAAACATGAATAGTCTCACAACAAGCTACCTGATGGAGGAACCACCCTCATCTTCATTCTTTCTGCAGTGTGACAAAATATGGTTTCCTTCAACCTTGCTAAGGGCTAATATTACCTAGATGGTCTTATTTTTTTCTATCACTCACCAAGGGTTGGCTATGTTAGATGTAAGCCACACTTGAAACTGCCCTAAAATCCAAGAGCAAAGAGTTTAGTTGCAGCATCCATGATCTCAGCTCTTATTGAGGAGGAATGTAAGTTCTAGAGATTTTCACCAGAACAACTAGACATTTCTAGAGGTCAGAAACTCTAGAACCAAGGATGCTTTAAAAATATTATTTTTTGCATATTGTTCAAGAGTAAGCACTTCTATAAGATTTGTTAATACACACAGGATTTTCACAGCACCCCACTTTACATTTTCCAGCCATAAAATGATAACTTTGAGCTGACTCTTGGTATTTACCCCAAGAAGATGCTTATATTGCTATTTCTAGATTTTTTTTTCAATTTTAAGTATTATCTATTAACAGAAAGGAATTAACTCTTTTTTTCTTTTCTTAGATCCCAAATGCATGCGTACTCCTCATAGTGAGTCCTTCCCAGGAGAGAAAAATCAAAATTTAGATTAGATATTCAGTATTTACCTTGTCATTATGTATATGATTCAGAAATGAGCCAGGCAATAAAGTATTATTAAAATTCCTTCTCTGCCCAATATTTTATTCACCCTGGAGGTAGTCATTGTTTTGAGTTTTTTTCATTTGCTTAACTTTCTTTGTGCCTATCCCTAAATCAACCTCAAATCCTTCCCTACTTGTCTAAATATACTCTCAATACATTCCTTTTCTTAGCTATTCTATAAATTTCATCTCCTTAAAGTCATCTCTCCCTGAAATTGTGACACACCTTAATCATTACCTATGCTCTATGCTCTCATTCAAGATTTCCTTTTACCATCAAGCAGGGGAGCTTGCTCATCTCCTGAGTTGAAGTTTTTTCCTTGGTATAATGTATGTTAGTCAGCTTTTCATCACTGTGACCAGAATACCTGACAAGAACAACTTTCAGGAGGAAAAAACTTAATTTGGGGCTCAGTTTCAGAAATATCAGACTGTGGTCACCCAGCTCCATTGCTCTGGGCCCAAATGAAGCAGAACATCATTGTAAAAGGGCATAGTGAAGGAAAGATGCTCCGCTCATGATAACCAGGAAGCAGAGAGAGAACGCAAGGAGACAGAGAGATGTAATTCCCTTCCTTCACCCAGTTAGTCCATTCACATTATTAACCCATCTAATGGATTAATCAACGATGAAGTTACAGCTTGCATAATCTAATCTAATCATTTCACACCTGAACCTTCTTGCATTAACATAGGAGCTTTTTGAGGGAAGAGGAGGAACACTCCTTGTATCAAAAACCATAATGGAATGTTTCCCCTTTTTCTTGGCTCACAATCTTGTTTTGATGGGGTATATCCTTCAATAGCTTTTCAAGACAGGGTTCATAGGAGTAAATGTTTTGAGACTTCCCTTACACTTAAAATTTGATGTATGAGTGTATAGATTTCTAGGTTGGAATTTATTTTACCCTTAAAATATAGAAGATAACACTCCATTTTTCTATGCTTTTTACGATTGCCTTTATGAAATCTGAGACGATTCTAATTCCTTTTCCTTTTTATGGAACATGATTTGTCGCCTCTGGAAGTTTGGAGAATCTTCTCTTTACCCCCAGTGTTCTGAAATATGATGGTACTTAGTGTGCATTAATTTTCAGTGACTTTGCTGCCTCTTTTCATTCTAGAAAAGCATATCCTTCAGTTTTAGGGATAACCTTAAATAATTTTGTTGATAAACCTTTCCTTCCTCTTTTCTGAAATTTCTGTCTGCAACTCCTTGACTTTAGACTGATAGTCTGATTTCCTATTTTTTATTTTTTCTCTTTTATTTTCCATTTCTGCTTTTTTGTTTTGTTTTGGATTTGGATTTTGGTTTTGTAGTATTTGTAAAAGGAACATCCTTTAATTTTTATCTTCCAAATCTTTTTTTTTCAGCATGTTTTTACACATTTTTTTTTAATTTCAAGTCCTTTTATGTAGTTGGATGTTCATTTCAAATCATCTTGTTCTTTATACAAAAATAAATGTTTTTTTTCTTCTGTTTCTTGGAATAATAACAAATTTTTAACAATATTATTTTCATTGCATTTTTCTTTTTTGGTTGTTATCTTTCATTTGGAAATTTTCCTCAGCTATCTCGTACTGCTAAGTTGTCCTCTCTTATTTAGGTAAAGGAGCCCAAAAGCTGATAGAACCTGTGTGCCCAAGGGCAGAGCTTTTGAACCAAGAGTTTCATAGTTGAGAGAACTGCGTGGTCTGTCCATTTGGAAACTTCAATCTCACTCTTAAGTCTTTCTCTTGGATGGGTTAGATTCCATAGAGCAGCCTCCTTTCTGGGAAGCAGAGCCCTGAACGCCTTGATTCTTGAGCCCCTGAAGGAAGCAGACTAGGAACTTCCACTTTCTATGCACACAAGCCTTTTGCACCCGTCCTATTTTCAGTATGGTAACTCTGTTCCTCTTACGTCAGGCATCCCCATTCCAGAACCCTTGGTTCTACCTTCCCAAGGAATGAACGTCCAGTTTTGTGTCTAGGTGGAAAAGGAACGGTCATCTAGGGTCATGGAGCAGGGGAGGGGAATCCAAGAATCTAACTGCTTCTAAAGTTTCAAGCCATTCTCAGAAAAGTCCTTGGTACTTGATTCCCAAGCCGTTTACAACACTGAATTGCTTCTTGGCCATACTCATTGCCAGCTTAAAATTTGGCCTTTTCAGGTAATTTTCTACTTGTGCATACAATTTCTAGTGTTCAAAATGTTATCATTATTATTTCCTTGTTCTTCTGGATTTATACATTCAAAATATCCCTTTATCTTGTTTTAGTTAGGTATTGAGAATGAATAAAATTAGAGTTATGCCACATTTATCTGGAATTATAATAAGATTCCTCAAGAATAGAAGCTAACCTACTCCATAGCAGGAAATTCTATGGACCTGATACTGTCTTTTCTTTCTTTTTTTTTTTTTTTTTCAGTTTCATTGATTTACAATTGAAGTACTCAAAACTGCATTTATTTAAGGTGTATAATTTGACATATACATACACATCATAATGATAAGTAGCAAACATCTCCACCATCCCTGAAAAATCCCTGTGCCTATTCATAAACATTCATCCCTTCATTCCTTCCCCCAAGCAACCACTAATCTGTCACTATGTTAGTTTACATGTTTCACAATATTTAAATATAATAATATAGCATATACCCTGACCTACTTTTTCCTGGCTTTTTTAACCCAGCATAGTTATTTTGAGATTCATAACTGTTGTTCCATGTATTGCTAGTTCATCCTTTTTCATTGCTGAGTAATATTCTATTGCACTGAATATATCACAAGTTGTTTATCCATGCATCTGTTAATGGGCATTTGATATTACAAGTAAAATTCTATAAACATTTGTCAGTTATCCTAGATGAACACATGATTTTGTTTCCCTTGAGTAAATTTCTAGAAGTTGAATGTCTGGGTCATATGGTAGATAATAATGCTTTAGGAATCTGCAACATCATTGTTCAAAGTGGTTGTACAATTTTACATTCTAATTAGTAGGGTATAAAAGTTCTTTTTATCTACATCCTCGCCAATATTTGGAAAGTTCATTTTTTTGGTATATCCAGCCATTTTAATATGTATGTATGCAGAAGCATTTCATTGTGATTTTAAGGGATATTTCCCCAATGACTCGTTTTGTTTTTTGTTTGTTTAGTACTGGAGATTTACCCAGGAGTGCTTTACCACTAAGCTACATCCCCAGCCTGTGTGTGTGTGTGTGTGTGTGTGTGTGTGTGTGTGAGAGAGAGAGAGAGAGAGAGAGAGAGAGAGGGTTTCACTAAGGTTTTTTAGAATCTTGCTATGTTGCTGAGGCCAGTCTTAAACGTGATCCTCCTCTTTCAGCCTCCAGAGCCACTGGGATTACAGGTGTGTACCACTGCACCCAGCCTCTAATGATATTTTTAATGTGCTTATTTGCTATCTGTGTCTTATCTGGTGAAGTGTCTATTTATATCTTCTGCTCATTTTCTTATTTAGTTGTTTATCTCATTATTGAGTCATAAGAGTTGCTTATATATTCTAGACACATATGTTGTCACTCTCTTGATATATGTGTTGTGAATAATTTCTCCCACTTTGTGGTTTGATTTAACATCTTATTAATGGTAACTTTCAAAAAAGCAGTATTTTTATTTTAAAGAAATTCAAATAGTCAATTATTTCTTTTTATGGGTCATGCATCTTTTGTTTTTTGTAAAAAACAAAAACAACAACAAAAAAAAAACCCTCTTCCTAGCCCAACTTTGCATATAGATATCTCCTATACTGTATTTTCTTCTAGAAGTTTTATAGTGTTACTAAAATATAACATTCCACATTCCACTGATGTCCGTGATCCACTTTAACTTAATTTTTGCATGTATTGTGAGGTAAGAATAGATGTTCACAAATATTTAGTTGATCTAAGATCATTTTTTGAAAAAAAAAACTTTCACTTCTCCCATTATTTGGTTTTGGCACCTTTATCAAAAATCAGCATGACCAAGTCCATTTCTGGACTCTATTCTGTTCTAATCTGGACTGTGTATGGTTTTACCAAGAACATACTGTCTTGGTTACTACAGATTTGTTGGAAATATTGAAATCAGGTAAGATAATTTTATCAATTCCATTTTTTTTTTTTTTTTTTTTTTTGGTTCCAGGGATTGAACTCAGGGGCAATCAACCACTAGGCCACATCCCCAGCCCTTTTTTTGTATTTTATTAGAGACAGGGTCTCACTGAGTTGCTAAGTGCCTTGCCATTGCTGAGGCTGGCTTTGAACTCGCGATCCTCCTGCCTCAGCCTCCCAAGTGCTGGGATTACAGGCGTGCGCCACCATGCCGGGCTCAATTCCATTCTTCTTTATAAATTTTTCTTAAAATTTGCCTTTCCATATAAATTTTAAAATTAATGTGTGCATTTCTATAATATTGTCTGCTCATGTTTTTATTTGGATAACATTGATTTTATAAACCAACTAAGAATTACCATTTTAACAATATCAAGTCTTCTAATTCATGAACATTTGCCTATGTCTCCTTTGTTTTTCTCTGAATTTTTTTTACAATTTTCAATGTAGTGGTCTTAGGCCTTTTTTGTTAACTTATTCATAGACATTTCAAATTTTGGTGTTCTTATAAATGGGATTTTTTAAATTTAAAAATGTACTTTCAAATTTTTACTGCTTTTATATAAATGAACAATCAATCAATGTATATATCAAATATATATCTCAAATGACATATATTTGAGATATATATTTGATACATATATTTTATATATGTGTGTATAAATGTGTATATATATTTTTAATACATATATATGTATAAAATTATCCTGTTTCCTATGCCCTTGCTAAATTTGCTGATTAGTTCTCAAAGTTGATTTGGAAATTCTTGCATATTTTCTATGTGAACAATCTGCAAAAGGGAACATTTTCCACCGTCTTTTGCAATCTTTATTTTTTCCTTTTTGTAATGACTGGATCCTCAGAGCAACCATTCATGAATGAAACCACCATTCAACCTACTTCACCTCCACCTCTATCCTTTCTTGTCCCTTTGAAAAGGAAGCAGTATTCTTTAGACAAAAGACCTTGACTTTGAAACAGATAGACTTGGATTCTAATTCTAGCTCTGCCTCCTACTGTGGCTGTAGGATTCTGGCTGTGTGACCTTTGATCCATTACTGGAAACCATGAGCCTTTCCCTCATCTTTAAAAGAGAAATATTATCTGTTTCATAGAGACGTCTGAGAATTAAATGAAATAAATCACATAACACATAGTAGATATGAAGAACTACCCATTAACCCTCCATCGTTATAAATAATCCCCCTCAGAGGCCAAATCACAAACTGAGTTTTGTATGCTAGATTTCACTAAGAATCACTTAAAACAAAAGTTCAGCTTTTAAACCTGGCCATGGTTTGCACTCTACACATTTTGGTCTCCGCTAGTTTCTGTTTTCAATTTCCATGAATCTGGTTCTAATCTTAACATAGGTAAGAGTCACATGGTTATGTAGTTGAGATATGCATTTTAAAATATTTGTGCATTTTTCTCAAACTGGCAAATATTTTAGGGCTATGTATAATGTGATAGCATAGAAGTCTCAAAAAAAGTTCTAGTTTATAGATATACTTCATTTTTTATCCAAAATAGTTTATCTAACTTTATTCAGTACATTTAATATTGAACTATTGTGATTATTTCCAAAACTAGAAATTATCCTCAGAATATGAATATTTGCTACTTTTGAGTATATTCAGAAGACTGTGATAAACAACATAGGTGGTTATGAAAAGAACAATGAAAGGCAAATCAGTAGAATGTCCTTCAAATTTGGGTAAGTTATTACATGACTTGGGGAAAACCATATATTATTGCTCAGCTAGTTTTCTTTCTACCAAATGATGATGTCTTGTTAATTTTTGAGCTATTGTGATCTATATTCCATGTAACAAAATATTAAAACCTTGGACTAAGCTAAAAAATATATAGTAAGAAAGTATAATAGGCTTATAGTATAGTAAGAAAAAAAAAGTACAGTAAGAAAAAGTATAGTAAGAAAAAAATGTATAGTAAGAAAAACATACACCTTGACCTCCCTAGTGGACAAAGTCAAAATTATGTAATATCTGTGAAAGCATTTAAATTTTTTTAATTCAAAGTTGTATTTATATTAGTAGTATGCATTACGGTTCATAGTACACATATAAAGTATCATTTTACATAGCACTGTTTGTATACAAAGTATATTCATACTTTTCAAGTCTTCAATCATGCATTTAGGATAAAGATATCCATCTTAAAATAATGTGTGTTACTGGAAACCCCTCATGTTTCCAGAAATGATGGCCCCACTAGACTCATGGAATGATACAGAACCCAATCTGAATAGTTCTATTAACCCTGTGATTTTCATGGGAGCAGACAATACAATAGCTGCAGCTCAACCTAAAGGAGGAAGCTTCTAGAAAGTTAATCAAGGGTAAGCCTCCCAATGAACTATAACAGCTTTCAAGATTCCCTTTCAGTGCAGCAGTCCATGCCCCCGCTCCACACCCTGTGAAAATATAGTTTGTGAGGCACAATCTGGAAGACAAGTCTAGAGCTGTTGCTCTCCTACCAAACCTCAGAACTTTCTGGTGATGTGATGGGCCCCTGAAGCACACAGTGCTGGCCCAGAAATGTGTGAAAACCTCCTCCAGGTCACACTGCAACTTCATTTATTGCTTATCAGACTGCCCTCTGTGTCATCCTATATTAATGCTAATGAGGAAATTACAATCTCACACAGTGAATGAAGACACTGCTCTGGAGTACTGCATGAAGAAGGGATGCATGGCAAACAGTGAAGTACTTTTCCCAGCTATGTGTAATTACTGATTTTAAGGTCTGCACAGTCCCTGGTCAGACTCACCAGACACACAGCTCAACCACATTTCCCATCCTTCCTTGTAGCTAGGTGTGGCTCTGGGACTGAGTTTCTAGCATATAGAGTATAAGCAGAAGTTATGTACATCACTTCCAGGTCTTAGTCCATGGGGATCCTTCTGGCTTTCTGGAAGGAAGACAACCCATGGATGCTTTGTGGTAAAGAAGGTGGAGTCTCGGGGGCTAGGGTTGTGGATCAGCGGCAGAGCACTTGCCTCGCACGTGTGTGGCCCGGGTTCGGTCCTCAGCACCACGTAAACATAAATGCGTTGCATTATGTACAACTAAAGTAAATAAATAAATATTAAAAAAAAGAAGGTGGAGTCTCCATCAATCTAAGTTACCTAATGGAAATAGGTCTCTCTACTTAGACCTATTTGCATATCGCATACCATCACTGGAACAAGAAAGAAGTTTCTACTTCATGTATTTGGAAAGTTATGTCCCTCTAAATCATAGAATCTAAAAGCAATTCCTAAAAAAATAAAAATAGAGGGTGTATTGAAAATATTTTCAGTCATGCCATTATCACTGAAGTTCTTGGGAGTAGTTATAAGTAAAAGCTTCAGGCCTGAAGTAGAGCCAACATAATATGTGACATTGGGATAGTAATAGGATTTCACAGTATTGTTCTTTATGTGTTACCTGGCACATATAAGTGCTCATGAAAAGTTAGCTTTCATCCTCAAGTGTATATCCTCCTAGGATATACAAAATTTAAAAATTAATTCGTCATGAAGTGCTTCTGGTTTTCCTTCCAGGGAAAGGGTAGGACCACACTTCCCTTCCCACTCTTGGGAAGAGCTTACCCCTGTGATTTATTTTGACTAATAAAATGTGGGTGAAAATGGTATGTCACTCTGAAGTGAAAGTATTTGAATCAGCATGGACTTCAAATGCTTTTTTTTTTTTTTTCTCTGTCATGGCAGCAGCAATAACTGGAAATAGCAAGTGACTACTCTGCCAGCTTGGGTCCTCAAATTAGTAAAATACTAGTTAGTACATGATATTTATGTACCATGCCCAAGAAATAATTCCTTGTTGTTTTAAGCAACTAGAGATTCGGGAATAATTTGTTATTAGCCTCTCGTGACCTATATAGGAAAAAATATTCATATGAGTTAGTTAGTTGAAAAGATAGTTTCACTATTTTGCAACAAACTCTAATAATAATAGCTATGATTTAGTGATCAGCAGATTCCAAGAACAGATATATACTTTACATGTGTTAGCCATTTTTCACAATAATTCATTAAGACTACCTACAATATTCTTATTCCCACTTCATAGGAACAGAGAGGTTAAATACCTTGCCAAGGTTACATAGTCAGAATTTAGAAAACAACAAGTTTAAATCAGCCCATCTGACTCTGGAGGCTGTGCTATTAACCCTCATTACATTACCGCACCTCTCAATTCCCTACTTCAGGACCAGGATTCTCATTTGATCAACTGCCAACAGCATGGGCAGCCAGTGGTTTTGAGCTTGTTCCTGCCTTGGGAATTGCCCTCAGGCAAAAAGAGCTTTTTCAGCCAAGTTCAGTCTCTTTCCCTGAGGAACTGGCCAGGATTCTGTTGAGTCTACATCACAGTTCAACTTCTTCCTGCTTTCCTTGCATTTCCTCACAAAAGAATTCCCCAATAAACTTTTTTTAAAGTATTTATTTATTTGGTTTAGTTGTACACAATGCAACTCATTTATGTTTACATGGTGCTGAGGATCGAACCCGGGCCACGCACATGCTAGGCGAGTGCTCTACTGCTGAGCCACAACCCCAGCCCCCCAATGAACTTTTTTCATGTAAATCTCATGGCATCTGAATATGTTTCTCAAGGACCCACAATGACACACTATCTCTCCATAGAAACACACAGACTGTTTGTTAACTCAGTGCATGATTAATTGTCATAGAGCATGTCAGTTCAGAGAAAGTGAAGATAACTTGGCTGTCCAGAGAACATTTGGAATGATGAAATCTCTCACAAGTTAATGGAGATACAGAGTCTTACTATCTCAGGTGAATTCAGTGCACTTCATTTCTCATAAATGTCATCTCTAGTTGTGTAGATAAAAAAAATGTCAAGGAATTATTTATTTTGTATATAATAAATGATAATTGGTCTTTATATATATGACATTTATTCATACTTATAAGTAAAAATGGGGACTTTTAATCTTTTCCATCAAGAAAGACGTCTCAAGAGATGAGAAGACATGTATCTTTATTATACCAAATATTATATAACTCTATTTTTAGTTTTACACAAAAGTGTATTGAAAATTTATATCTAAAGTTGATTTCTATGATATGATGAGTATAACCCAAGATTTAATTCATAGCCCATCAGCTCTTTCTTGGACATCTTAGCTTATTTGACACTAAATCCTAATAAGATTTAGGTTGGTTAGTATTAGTTTTATGTATTTCTTTTAACATAATTATGTATTTCTCACAATTCAAACTCTATCCCAATATCATTTCCTGAAAGGAGAAATATATATTTTAAAACTTGAAATAAACAAGCAGAATCATAGAGGCAATGACAAAACAAAACAAATTATAAAACCAAAAGAGTGAATGGAATTATGGAATTTAAAATAAACATTACTACAGACTTCACCTTGATATGCGCATAATTCACACTTTGAACGTTCTACTTACATATCTTCACCATAAATTGATGTAGATTAATGATCTGTGTTACAGAGAGTTCAGAAAGAATTAAATTATTATATTTTATTCTTTATGGCATTTATTTTTATTCTTCTCCTAACCAAAGAAGCTTGAATTCAGCAATAAGAATTTGAGTCCAGCAATGAGAACTTAAAATTGAGTAGCTTGTGCTGTTCATAGAATTTTTAAAAGCTTAAATCAGCATGTAGCTTGCATTTATAAAACAGGCAGCAAAGCCCTTTGTTACCATCATTTCAAAATGTAAATAAGAATTATATTCCTTATTGGCCGCTTTAATCTCATTGAATGTACATTAAGTTATGTTGATGCTTCAGTGGGGACATATTTTTACACTCATATTATGAACCACTGAACAATTGCTTTATTTTCACAGAATTAAAGATAAGAATAGAAAATGTACACATTGTAAATTAGAGCAGTACTTTAGAGAAACCCCTTGAAGTAACCAAGGACAGAACAGCCAAAAGAATGGAAATGTTAAGTTACAGGACATTTTCAGAGAAAGACAATCTTTGGAAAAAATTGCAAGGGACTGAGACAAATCAAACTAATCAAAGAACTCCATAATAGTGGTTCTTATAGGGTTAGTTAAAGAAAAGAATTATCTAAAATTAGCATATCACGTCTTGGCTAGTTGCTTTTTCTGCAGCTTAAGAGTGTATGAAAACAATTTGTTTACTGAAAAAAAAATTTAAATTTCTCCCACCAGCCATCTCATTTTACATATTAACTTAGACTTATTAAAGCAAAGTTTAGCCCTAGCTTTACTCTGAGGTTTATAAACCCACATCTCAGAGGTGACTCATGCTCCTCCCAGGTGCCATGTCTTCCATTCACCCAGGCCACAGCTTGTCACCTTCATGATGTCAATTGCTAGATTTCCATCCCGTGAATTTTCTGAAAGACATATATTATGATATTTTATTCAGTACTGCTCCTTCTATCAAAAAAACTCATCATCGAAATATCTAAGCATGAATATAAAGATATTTAATTTAAAATGAACTTTTCTACATGATGTACAACCATAATAATGGGAAGTTGTACTCCATGTATGTATAATGTGTCAAAATACTGTCATGTATATCTAAAACAAATAAAATAAAAATGAATGAGAATGAAAAAAATGAACTTTTCAAAGGTCATTTTGTCTAAATATAATGACTTTTTCTCCTCATTACATTTTATCTTAGAAATAACTATTTGATCCAATTCTGGCATTGCCCAGGACACAAAAGAGTTCAAATGCACTGTGAACTCCTAAGTCAGAGAGAAAGCATACAAAAATTTCTCCAGGACACATTAACTAACAACAAATCCTGAGACAGAATCAGCTTTAGAAAGAATAATAATCAAGACTCTAAAAAGCATTTTTGTTAATATATACTAAACAGAAAAGTGCTTTCTGCTTTCAAAACAGTTACAGTTTTTCTCATTATAGTTAATAAGTATTAATTTCATTAATTTTCAAATGATTACAAATTCTCAATTTGAAGAGGAAAAATTTTAAACATGTTATTGCAGTAGATATTTTAGATGACAAAGGAGTAATCACACAGGTTTATATCCCACTTCCCATAATCGCTTGCTCTGCAGGACTATTAAAAAGGAAGATATGGCGATTGGTGCAGAGCACAGGATCTGGAGCCAGATTGCCTGAGTTCGTGTCTTGATCTCGCCACTTTCCAGCTGAGTGAACTTGGCTCCTTTACCTGGCTCCCTGTGCATTAGCTTCCTCCTCTAATAAGTGGAACCATTCATAACTCTACCTATATCAAAGGATTATTATAAAGATTACATGCATTTATACATATGAAGCAATTAGAATAGTACCTAGCAAATGGGAAACACTCCAAAAGCATTAGCTACCCCTGTTTTGCCACTTAATTTTTTCTTGCTGAAGTTGACTTACAAATTCCCCAAATTTAATGTCCTAGTTTAGACACTCAAGTAAGTTATTATGTGTACATGATGGGTTCTTTTTATTAAGCTTTCTAACATTGAAAAATGTGTTTGTAACATCTGGACATTGAAAAAATAGCTTTTTAAATAGCTTTGTATTGTAAAGAATTGTGACCCACTTACTTTTGGCCTGTTGAATAGCCCAGCCTTTCATACCCTAAGCTTAGAACATAAGAAATGTCACACTGAGTTGTACCCTGCCTCTGCAGCTCAACATTGCATCATTGGCAAGGGAACTAGAGGGATAATATGGCTACTCACCATGTACCCAATTGAAGGCATTGAGCTGGTATACAGCAACCTGTGTACCTTCCTCAGACCCACCACCTATCAGTCATTAATTTTGCCAATCTATCTTAAATAATATTACATTTTAAGTCTATTACAACCTGTGAAGAAAACAAGCTAAATAGATGTATTTCTTTCTTTTTTATATTTATCCCTCAAACTGTACTTTTCATCTTCACTAAGTGTCTTTTTGTTCTGGAATTCCACAAATAAGGAAATTAATATTAAAGTAAAAAAGAGTCATAAATAAAAGATAAGATATTCCAGACATTTGTAATATTACTTTAATATTCCAGATATTTACTTCCTTCCTAAAGAACTTTATTAATCTGATAAATCCTGTGGGAATATTTGCTCCTGAAAGACCAGTTACTCTCATGATTCTCATTTGCATCAATGAACTTTTCACCTGCCTAATCAATATGGTAAGACACTCAGAGTTCATTATCATAGAAGCAATGGATCTTATCTGAGCATAGTTTCTCATTTAATTAGGTATAAATTCTCTATTTGTATAAAAATTCATACTAATTAGCTTTGTTTCTAAACTTAGAGGTATTACATACATAAGTTTATAAAATGGCTTGTTTTTCGTTCTTTGAGATGTGTGATACTTAGATCTATACAATATAAATATGTAAAAATTAATTTCATTCAATATAATTTCAAGTATTCCTTTGAGTAAATAATGTTGCGTGACATTGAGGTTTCTAAATCAATATCCACAGTTGCACTCTTCATTAGTATTGGGCTAATAGTTGGTACTACATTTTCCTTCAACTTAAAAGTATGCTTTTTAATATTTTTATTTTTTTCATATTGTATAAAATAAGCAGCATGTCTTCTACATTTTTGCTTTAAATACACAAATCGGGTAAATAAGCTTTAATAAATGTTGTTTATAAAGAGCATTTTTACTCCCTGAAAGTTTTCTTTTAATATTTTCCTGAAGATAGTGTTACAAAAGTTAATTTACATGTGTCATATAACCCATTAATTCTATCCTTTGGAATTTAACCAAGAGAAATGAAAACGTGTCCACGTAAAGACTGTTTGGGATATGTGCCATGTTAATGGCAGTATTATTTTTGTTAAACATTAAGTTGAGGGCTGGGATTGTGGCTCAGCGGTAGAGCACTCGCCTAGCGCGTGGGCGACCCGGGTTAGATCCTCAGCACCACGTACAGATAAAATGCATTGAATAAAACGCATTGTGTACAACTAAAGCAAATAAATAAAAATATTAAAAAAAACATTAAGTTGAAACAATCTAACTGTTCACCAATTTATAATGACTAAATAAAATGTAATGCATGTATATGATGGTGCATTATCCATTAATAAAAAGGAATAAAGCACTGATTTGTGCTAAAAGACAAACTTAGAAAATATTAGGCTAAGTGAAAAATAGTCATACACAAAAGACCACATACTCTATGTTTCCATATACAGGAAATGTCCAGAAAAGGCAAATCTATAAGACAGAAAGTAGACTAGTGAATGGTTGTCTGGAGCAGGGGTGAGAATGAGGAAGTACTACATGAAGGCACAAAGGATTTCCATGGGATGTAGGAAATATCCTAATACTGAATTGCAGTGATGGGTGCTCCAATCTATAAATTTATTTTCAAAATTACTAAATTTTGCACTCAAAATAAATATAAATATACAGCATGTGAATTATATTCCAATATGTAATACTTGAAAATATAAAAGGGGACAGCTGAGCTTATTTCCATCAACATATGCACAGAGAGGCCTCAGCACTATCCCTCAGGGCAGTTCATTGGTTGTTTTGGGTCACACACTTGATTGAGTAAGATGAAATGCACAAAGGCATCACCACCACAGTGTGCCAGTACTGCTCTATTTCCTAATGTCATAAGAATGAGTTATAGCAGTGCAATCTCAAGAAATAGACCCACCATTCCTTACTTGCCCCAAACACCTACATTCAGCCCTCTTAATTTAGTGTATAAATAACCATATTAGTTTGCCACCTATATCAAAAAGTCCAGAAAAACCTTACCAGCACATCCTATCAAACTCACCTTATATACAACCTGTCACAGCACACATCAATAGTATGAGCGCCAGATCATACTATTCCAGTGGCTGGTCTTCTTTCCCTCCTTTCCTTTTTTCCTTTCCTATACATATTTACTGAACACCGACATGTTTCAAACTAGGTATGTGACAAACTTATTTGCAGTCATGGAACTTGCAGTTTAGTAAATTTCATGCATTAATTATCTGCTGCCATGCAACAAGATTAACCCAAACTTAGCACCTTAAAAAATATACATTTATCGTTTCACAATGTCTGTGGGTCAGGATTCTGAACACTGCTTAGCTACATCTTCTGTAAGACTGCAAATAAGGTGTTGACAAGGGCACACTCTCATCTGAGGTTCAAGTGGAAAAAGATTTTCATTCTCCACATGGGAAATGAGGTTGACAAAATAATGCTATGAGCATGTATCACAGTGCATTCCAATTTTATATAGAAACTAAAAAGTAAATAAATAAACAGAAGGAAGAGCAAAGGAGTAGAGGAAGGGGATCAGGAGAAGGGAAGTGAGGAGGAAAAGAGGAAGTACTGGGAATTAAATTGGAGAAAACTATGTTATATGAATTTATGAATATGTCAAAATGAACCCCACTATTGTGTACAACTATAATGCACTAAAATTTTTTTAATAGGAAAAGATCTACTTTCTCTATCGTTTTTGGCAGTATTTAGTGTTTGGTTCCTTGCAAGATGTTGGATTGAGGGCCTCAATTTCCAATCAACTGTTTGATTGCCAGAGGCTGTCCTCAATTTCTTGCCATGTGTCCCTTTTCAATGGACTCCTTACTACATGTCAGGATGCATTTTCAAAGCCAGCGGAGGAGAGAGACTCTCCTCACAAGATAAGATTACAATCTTATGTAATGTAAATATTCACGTAATTACATCCATCCATCACTTTTGCCATATTCTTTTGATTAGAATCAAGTCACAGGTCCTCATATTCAAAAGGAAGTAGCTGCATAAAGGCTTAACTACTGCGACAAGGGGATGGTAAGGATACCTCACACCCTGTCTGCATCAGTCCACATTCTGACCCCCAGTGAGTCATCTTCCCTTGTGCAAAATATGCTCACCATCTCCAAAGGTCCCATTACAGCATCTACACAAATTCAAATATCTCATTATCTAAATCAAGTCCAGGTGCTCATGAAAGCTCTCTGAGTTGATCTGATCAACCTACAAAATAAAGAATTTATCTGTCCCTCACATCCAACATACGATGATTGAACAGGCATGTGCTGGGCAGGCCGGTAAAAAATAGTTATTATTAGGCTCCCTCCCGAGGCTTCTGGTGGGCTGTTTTTAGTATGTAGCCAAGGTCATGAGCACTCTTATTCAGCATAAGGACTCAAGGACATAAACACTTGTTTGTGAGCACGTGCCCACTTATATAACCTTTTTTGTCTGGCCTGCATATAAAAAAGGCCTATGGAAATGGTTCAGAGGGTTAAATGGGGCTGGAGCTGGAGGCTGAGGATTGTCACCACCTCTGAATAAAGAAGTCTACAATCCCAACTGTGTCTTGCATATTCTCCCACTTGATAACTGGCATAGTTGGCAGGATATTCTGTAGAGGAGAGATATATTGACCCTGGCAGACAGAAAGGACCTGAGGCCACTTAGCAACATGTAGCACTCAGTTGCCACGGTCCTATTATCATGGATTCCTGTGGAGAGTTGGGATTTGGTGGATGGGTCCCCATGAGCATAAAGAAGGCAGTTAGCTCCCACTGGTAAAATGGTGCCACTCAGAAGGCGATGGGGCAAGTGGGTTGAACTTCTGATGCTCTGCAGGCAAACATGTACCCAGCAGGTTGGACTGTGAATGGAATGGCAGAAGCCAAGGAGAAAGATGGCAATGGTGGTGCAGATGAGATGGAGAAATGGCCTAAGGAGTCACATTGTGTGGCTGTTGGGGGCCATGGAATGAGTGAGTGTTTCTTATAACTCTGAGAGCAAAAACTGATGCAGCTTTGCAAGAGACTGCCAAGATGAGGGAGTTGCAAGATAAAGAAGCATATGATTGCAGGAGGAAGATCTCCATACCTTTAGAAAATTCTTTGGTTTCCCTCATAGTGCTGTTCAAGTCCAAAGAGGAGGAAGACCTACACAGTGGCAACACAGAAAATGAAATAGCAGCTGATGGCTCCAATGGGCAGCCACCATTAGGACCAGCCCAAGTAACCAAGTTCACCAAGATCTACCTGTCAGGCAGAGTTGGTGAGCTTGGGAAAAGAATTTGGGACAGAGGCTCAGAGATCCTCTGGCCACTTTATTGTTATGCCTGTGAGATTTAGGGGTAAATAGCATTGCATTATGTGTAGTGCCCTAAAAATGGAGAGGTCATAAATCTTCCTTACAGCAGAGGATGAAAAATTGACAATGCCATGGAGGTGATTAGAATGGCCAAGAGAGCCCCAGTGTGCTAGGAGGTGGTAGGGGCCAAGACAGCCTAGATATTCTGGGAGCCAACAAAGATAAGAGACTTCGAGAAGGGATTAGACCTGTTACCTAAGTTGGTGAACCAGAAAAAAGTCCATACATTGGAGGGAAGGCACTTATACTGTCCAGTGCTTGTTACACTGATGATTCCAGCCATAGCAACTGCCTGTGTAGGTGTCAGTTCTGTGGAGTCAGAAAGAGATGCTGTCTGGTTTGAAACTAATGTAAGATAAAGTAGCTAGTGAGATGAGCTGGATGATAGTAGCAAATGAAGCATCCCTTATAGTGATATGTACTGACAGTTGTGCTGTGTATTGGGAACAAATTCTGTGGCAAGAGCTCTGGGAGCTAGGCCACCAGGAACAGGAGACTATAGTGCATGTTATTGGCTATGCCCACTCGACTAGCCCTGGGAATGATGAAACAGATGCTTTGAAACAGGTGGGATGGTTAGGGTGGGCACCTCCCACCAATCTGTCAGCTTAGTTACATCTCTACCTACAGTATACAGGTGTGAAAACTATGTGGAATGTAGTCAAATAATGGGGTCTACTTTTAACATGGAGTGTCCTGGTAGAGGCCTACCAGGCAGGTGTGGTTTATGCTCAGATGTATCCATACCCCAGACACCTTAGAGCCACAAATGCCAAGTAATCCATGGACATGTTCCCTTGACACAATGGCAGGTTAACCATATTGACCCTGAAGCCAGAATTAGACAGGCAGTCAGTATAGATAGGTAAATCAAGTCAGGTCGGATCAAGGAAACCAATTTTGAGTGAGTACCAGGAAGTTGCAGACTGTTCCCTGAAGGATTGAAATGTTAATTCCTTCAGAACCCTTCCTCCATCCTTATCAAGAACCTTCCCCTGCTCCAACCTGTTGCTAAGGTAACCTGTCCCAGGAATTGCCCCTCCTTACAGGGAGCTATACAGTTGTTAATTAATGTGTCCTGGGCTGCTCCATCCTGCCCTTCCCCCTTCAGCCCACCTTTTTCCCACCTTTTGGCCAGCCCACCATGCATTCCTGGGCCTGGTCATGTACATAGGAATGAGAAAGATAAGGGGAAGAGGGCAGGAGGACAAAGGAAGCCTAGGACATATAAAAAGCGCAGAACACATCACTTCTAGGGATATCAGGATACCAGCAATGGCCCCCTTCTCCCTTCCAGAAGAAGTCTATGTTACCCCTTTTTAAATAAACCCTGCTTTATGTGCTTGCCTTGGAGTGCTTCTCTAATGTTCAAACTTCAACATTTGGGGGAGTAGAACTCATCACCTGTAACCGGTGGTATCAGCCCTTTAGTGAATTGAGAGGGGACCATGCTTGCCTTGATGGGAGTTGATATGTCTACAGTTTGCCTGTTAAGAAAATCAGCATGCTACTATTTGTGCCCTGACAATGTTGATGGCCTTGTACAGCCAGCCCATCATAATACAGAGTTATCAAGTTATCCTTTCACAGATCAGGATGTGCAACAATGGGCCACTCAGTTACAGATTCAATGGAAGCTGCATATCCCATATCACCCATAGGCTCCAGACATGATAGAGGGATATAATGGCCTGCTTAAGCAAGGACTTAGGACTGCAGTCAACCCACCTTCTATGAAGGGGTGGGCACAGTGCTTGTGGGCAGTCATGAGAACTCTGAATGAGCATCCCCAACTAGGGCGTCCAGCTCCTATGGAAGCTGTGCTGCACCACAAAGCATCCCCAATACAGGTCCAGGTGACAACAAAGAAAGTTGTACTTCAGTCTGGGTTTTGGAAGCAAAGGAATGTTCTTTTACCTGCTCCCACTGGATTGAATCTGGGACAAACTGTGGATTGGATATGGCCTTGAACAATAAAAGCCCTCTGAATTTTGTTGTGGGTGACCCTATATTATCCCCATGGGGAAAGGGTTTCGGGTATGATTTCCTTGTGAAACCATGGTTTACTAGTGAGTGGCCCCTCAGGGTACATGTGACCTGCCTGGGTCCTACAGATGAAACACAGATTTTAAAGGGCACATTTGTTATTTCCCTATGGCCAATTATTAGTTCCCTGGTTATCGTGGGGTTGCCAGCACACTGCCAGGGTAGTTTTCTGCTCATGAGGTGATGAGCCACCTGAGAAAATGAAAGTCTGAAATCATTAGTGAAGAAGTAAGAGACAGACCCAGAAGTTAGTTTTAAAAAGCAGAGCTCCTGATAGGTCCTCCAGCCCTGGTAGGAACTGGAACCAAAGGACTAGAAAATAGCTCTGGTTCTTTAAGGGAGAGTATGTCAAAGACAGGGATAAAGTTTCAGTGGGTGGAGTCTTGCTTTACCAGGTGTCTAGCAGTCAACAGGTTGATTGGCATCTTGGCAAGTCACACCCATTTCTGAGGGGGTATGTGTCTATGTGGCTCCTTCAGGTCAACCCAACTCCAGTGCAGTGCTGAACTTAGCAGAGCTAGGTAGAATATCACATGTACTGGGAAATCTCAAACCAGCAGGAGTGTCACTGTGAGTTCCCAGATACTAGACTTTCTTACCCAGTGGCCTCCATGCCAATTTGGTTTATGTATAGTTCACAGATGGCTTCCAGCACCTGATCCTGGTACACACAGAGCCTGCTGAAAATTCAGGACCAAGTTGTATGAGCACAGTATCACTGACCAGGGAATGACCACAAGAGGCCACTGTGCTTTCCCTGGACTCAAAGCTGGCATGTCCTGTCCCAGATGGATATGTTTTACCTGTACTAGTGCCTGTAACTGTTTTTTTTCCTTTCATCTATAGGTATGTCCTTGCCAATGCCATTGTGAACTGAGCACACACCTATGCCAGAGTAGCAAATACTGCCTGCTGGATATGCACTGAATGAAGTGCTTGTGAGTTCCACTGACAGACTATCCTGGGGAATCAAGATTATGGCCTTGGATAATTGGAAATGGCTGGGAAAGACTTTATTGCCACCTCAATATGGGATTAAACTAGTGATGGTTTTTAGTAATCCCAGGAAATGGGTCTTGTCTTTTGGTTGTATGTTACAACAACTTATAGTTATTGTGGTCTGTGGATGCAGGGCTCTGCCCTCCTCACCAAGGGATCGTTGCAGAGGACTTCAGAAGCATAGATTGCATGGTGAGGAATCCTAAAGGGGTGGATTGTTGGGAAGGCTGGCCCAAAATGTTCGTAGTTAGGCTCCTTTACTAAGGCTCCCAGCAGGCTATGCTTTTAGTATGTAGCCAAGGTCATGAACACCTTCATTCAGCATATGTACTCAGAGTCATAAAAATTTGCTGTGAGCATACACCCACTTAGGTAACCTATTGGTAATGTGCCTTCTCTGGCCTGTATTTTAAAAAGGCCTATGGCAATGGCTCAGGGGGTTAAATGGGGCTAGAGTTGGAGGCTGGGGGTGGCCACCACTTCTGAATAAAGAATGTCTACTATCCCAACTCCACCTGGCACCTCCCTTCACCTGCCTGGGATCCCAAATCTGTTTCCCAGGGTTTGAGCCTCTACTATACAGAAGAAAGAAACATCAATAGACATATAGATGTTTCTATTCAAAACGGGAGAAAACTCTAAGTGACAAAGAAGTCACTAGTCCATAGAAATTCTGAAATTCAACCTTGCAAATATTGAGAGTCCTCTATCTAGGTTTCAAAGTCTGTGATAAGTTTTCTTAGCTCTCAGCTGTGCCCTCTGGGTTCTGGTTTCTTGTTCTGCCTTATGAGTTGTCCTTTGTTTTGTGTGTGTGTGTGTGTGTGTGTGTGTGTGTGTGTGTGTAAAGTAGCTCATGTTTTGCAGCTGAGTACTTTTAACAACTGTATCTGGCCTGTAAAATTTGGGGAATCCAGCAACTTCTTTCATTCTTTACTCTCTCTGTCCCATTCAGTTACCATGGTTTCTACTAAAACATAAATACTTTGTGGGTTTCCTGTGAATTTCACTAAGGTTAATTCTACTCTACAAAGGTATAATGTATATATGATTCCTACAGGGCCTATAATTTGATTTTTAAAAGTTTGAGGCACACCTTGATCTATTGAAAGGACACTTTGTGTAACGGAGCACCACTTCCCTCCTTTCATATTTTGGAAGTGTTTAATAAAATGTACAGTCACACCCTCATATTTTCCTCCACAGCTTTTATTTGTGATAGGACCAGGGTCATTTCTCAAATTTAGTGTCTTTTACCTCTGGAGAGGCTGAGCATTTCCTAAAACATTAAGCCCTGGTCTGTTTTTGTTAAGCAATTTTACTCTCAATTTATCTCTCTCATCTTGCTTTTTAACATGAACAGAAGGGGAAAAAATCAAGCAGCATACTAAATATCTCCTCTGAAAATATCCTTAGCTAGATAACTTAGTATATCATTTATAATCTCTTGTTTCCACCTAATTACAGGAGACAACTTTCTACCACTATATAACAAGAATTCCCCTTTCTTCAGTTTCCAATAACATCTTCCCAACCTCTTCTCGAACCCTTAGCAGAATCCTTAAAGTACTGAATTCTACTGACAGTCTATTGCAGGCAATTTAACCGTTTTATATTATGCCTCTCAAATTTTTGCCATCCTTCACCTACTGTGCAGTTCTAAAATCACTCCTACCTTCTTAGGTATTTGTTATAGTATCACCCCATTCCTGGTATGTAAATCTGCTCTGCTATGGTTTAGATCTGGTTTCATGGAACCAAAGGTCCATATGTTGGCAGTTTGGTCCCCAACGTGACCAAATTAAGAAGTAGTATGCTTTAAGAGATGGGACCTGGTGAGAACTGATTAAGTTACTGGGTGTTTTGCTCTCAGAAGAGATTAAGGTAGTTCCTATGAGGATCCTGAGTGAATTTTTATTGTTAGAAAACTGCTGAAACATAGTTAACTTAGCTGGGAACACCGTGTTAGTGAAATAAAAGGATTTATTGGGGTGCCACGTGGGCAAGGGTAGGGAAGGGAAGGGAAGGGGGGTAGGGAAGGGATGGAGGGGAACCGAGGCAAGCACGAACAGAGAGCAGGAACAAGGAAAAAGGGCAGAGTTCAGTCCGGGGCTGGCTTAAATAGAGTAGGGGCCATAAAACCCCCTTGGAGTGAGTCCTTGTCCTATAGGCCAGCAGAGGTCATGGGGGGAGGTAGTGGTAGTGGACAAGGGTCTTGCTGGTCAGGTTTTGGTCACGCTGAGGATCTCGGGAGCCGTAGTTTTCACAAGGCACCTGGAAAGGTGTGGCCTTCTGCCTGGGAGGTGTGGCCTTCTGCCTAGAACCAACATTCCCCCCTTTTTGATTTCTTAGGAAGTGGGGCGTCGTGTTTCGATCTGGCTGCTTCGGAGCTGAAATGGGGCGACGTGGGGTAGTTTTGGGGGGAGGGAGGAATGTAGGCAGGCAGGTCAGGCTTGAGGGTTAAAAAAATTCCCAGGAGGCAGGCACCATAAAGATGGATCTCTGCAGGAGTGAATTGGATGAAGGTTCCTTGAAGCCATAAATCGGTGAGGGTGTCAAACCAGGCTTCTGCAGAGGTCACTGAGGGAGTCAGCCGGAGAGCATGTAGAAATTGTGGGTCTTGCGAGTTTGCAGGTAACACTATTATGGAAGCAACAAAGGGAAAGAAGGTGAGATGGATTATTGTCCATAGGCCTGTGTTCCACCAGGTGGGACTTACGGTGAAGAGGCCAATGGAGAGTGCGAAGCACATCATAATGAGCGTCTGGTGGCAGCATAAGGGCAGGACTCAGCAGGGGTCTCTGGTTGGAAGGTCATTCGTTGGTTTTTTTAACAGTTGATAGTCCCTGGGAAAAACTGGTTAAAGGTTCAAAACGAGAAAAACAGAAAAGATTATTTTGAGATGGTATTGGGGACACGAGAGAAACGAATTTTCAAGGGATCAGTGGGACTGGGAGAGCAAGTATATTGAGGCGGTTGTTTGTCATCTTTTTGTGGACCTTCAGTTGGTTGAGCAGCTGGTTTTAGTCTAGAAATATGAATCCAAGAAGTCAAATTCCCTGAGGATTCACGAAGCTTAGCAGCCGTGGGTGTGCACAGCACAACCTGGAAAGGGCCTGTCCACTTCGGGGCAAGGGAGGTTGCTCCTGTGTCCTGGGGAGGGGAGAAATATACCCAAGAACCGGGTGTCAATGGAAATGAAGTAGTGAGTCTATTCGGGTCAGGCAGAATGAAATCTTGGCACTTCCATAACTGATGTCTAATGAAGGACAAGATGGGAAGAGAAAGATCTTTGGGTAGGGGTCCCTGAGTTGGGGAAACTCCGGGTGGAAGGGCTGGTCGCCCAAACATAACCTCAAAAGGGGATAGTAAGGAGGGCTTTTTTGGGAGGACTCTGAGCCTAAAGAGGGCAAGAGGGAGTAACTTGACCCAGTCTAAGTGGAGTTCTAGGGAGAGTTTAGTCAGGACATCTTTAAGAGTCCTATTAGTCCTCTCTACTTTCCCTGAGGACTTGGGGTGATATGGGATGTGAAAATGCCAAGGGATATTAAGGGAAGTAGAAACACTCTGAGTAACCTGGGAAACAAATTCAGGCCCGTTGTCAGACTGGATGGACGTGGGCAATCCGAAACGGGGAAGGATTTCTGAGACTAGAATGGAGGCTACTGTGGAGGCCCTTTTATTGGAAGTAGGGAAGGCCTCCACCCATCCAGAGAAGGTGTCTACCAAAACCAGGAGATATTTGTGCCTCCGGGCAACTGGCATGTTGGTGAAGTCTATCTGCCAATCAGCTCCTGGAAGCTGGCCTCGAGCTTGGTGAGAGGGAAATGTCCCTGGTTTAAGGGGAGTATATGGGTTGGTGCGCTGGCATGCAGTGCACGCTGAGGTGAGCTGATGGAGAAACTGTGTGTCTTCCGGAGTCAGGGTGAGGAAGGAGGTAGCGAAAGTCTTGAGGGCCTGAGGATTAGGATGGAAAAGGGAATGGAGATAGGAGAGGATTGATTGTGTGGAAGGGGATGTGGGGGTCTGGGTAGTAGGTAGGACTGGAGCCAGAAGAGAAGGAGAAGATAGTGCTGCCTCCCTTGCTGCCCTGTCAGCCTTCGTGTTTCCCTGAACTATGGGAGAGTCTCCACTTTGGTGTGAAGGACAATGGGAAATCCCTATTAACTTGGGCAGGAGAGAGACTTGCAAAAGTTTTGATATTAATTTAGAATTAGTAACTGCAGAACCTTTTGTGGTCAGCAGCCCTTGCTCTTTCCATACTGCTGAATGGGAAAGCAAAATATGGTAGACATATTTTGAGTCTGTGTAAAGGGTGAGGTTTTGATCAGCAGCTAATTCGAAGGCACGAATGACAGCTATTAATTCAGCCCGTTGGTTTGTGGTGTTGGGGGGTAGGGGTGCTGCCTCAATAACCTCTGATAGGGAAACGATAGCATATCCAGCAAAACGTTGCCCATCTCTAAGGAAAGAGCTGCCATCTGTGAACCAAATTAAGGAAGGATCAGGAAGTGGTCCCTCTTTAATATGGGAGGGATGGGGGATTAAAGCCTCGAGTGTCTCTATACAATCATGTTCTGGGGGCTCTGGGGAGATTGGGAGAAGGGAAGCTGGGTGTAAAGAGGAGCAGGGTTGGAAGGTGATTGAGGGGTCATGCAAAAAGGAAACAAGGAGAGAAAGAACGCGACAGGGTGGGAGAGTTTGAAGGCTCTTATAGGTTAGTAAGTCTTTTAAATGATGAGGAGAGGCAACAGTAACCTGGGCACCAAAGGTCAACTTTTTTGATTCCTGCAGAAGTAGGTAAGCAGCAGCCAAAGCCCTAAGGCAGGGGGCCCATCCACGAACGGTGGGGTCAAGTTGTTTAGAGAGGTAGGCAACTGGAGCAAAGGTAGTGGCTTTGTATTGGCCTAGAACGCCAAGAGCCAAACCCTTCGTTTCATGGACATAAAGGGTAAATGGCTGAAGGAGGTCTGGGAGGTGAAGGGCTGGGGCCTGTGACAGTGCCTGCTGCAAATGTTTAAACTCGGCCTGAATGTTGTCAGGAAGGAATTTTCCCTCAATCTCCTTAGCTGCCTCGTATAGGGGCTTTGCATAAAGGGAGAAATTAGGAATCCAGGCACGGAAATATCCTGCTAGCCCTAGGAAAGAGAGAATCTCTTCCTTTGTCTTGGGGCATGGGAGCTCCTTGATGAGGGCTTTTCTGTCTACAGTAATGGCCTTTGATTGATGGGAAATCTGAACTCCTAAATATACCACCTGGGTCTGGGCAAGCTGTACCTTAGACGAGGAGACACGATACCCACGAGAAGCAAGAAAATTTAAAAGGGTGTAAGAGTCTTCACGAGCTGTGAAGAGGGAAGGACTGCAGAGGAGGAGGTCATCTACATATTGCAAGAGGGTGGAATTAGGGAATTTAAGGTCTTTGAGGTCTGCAGCCAATGTCTGACCAAAGATATGGGGGCTGTCTCGAAAACCCTGAGGGAGGACTGTCCAGGTCAACTGTTGGGAACACCGGGTATCTGGATCTGTCCAAGTAAAGGCAAAGAGGTCTTGAGATTCTGGGGCTAAGGGTACAGTGAAGAAGGCATCTTTCAGGTCAATTACTGAGAAATGGGTGGATAAGGAAGGAATTAGGGAAAGAATAGTATAAGGATTTGGGACCACGGGGTGTATAGGCCTGACAGCCTCGTTGATGAGACGAAGATCTTGGACTAGCCGATAGGACCCATTGGACTTCTGAACTGCCAATATAGGGGTGTTATAAGGAGAATGGGTGGGTCTGAGAAAGCGTTTCCGCAAAAGATCTGAGATGATGGGTTGAAGACCTCTGAGGCTCGCGGCTGGAAGTGGATATTGGGCTTTATTGGGGAAACGTTGGGGATCTTTAAGGTAGATTTGTACGGGGTCACACTGCGCGAGGGAGGGAGTCTGAGTATCCCAGACTTTGGGGTCTACTAAGTCGGCAGGGACAGGGTAATGAAAGGTTTCTGTGTCGATAGAAGGTTGGGGGGTTTCCGCCTCGATAGGGGGCTGAGGGGATCTTACATCACTAGGGGGCGATAGGGTTTCCTCATCAGCATCAGTAAGGGGTGATGGGTCAGTGGCTTTTGAAATGGTAAGAAGAAAAATGGGGGGGAGGAGACGGAGCAAGACGAACCAGAAAGCATGACCGAGCTAGGCAGATTGGAGAATATGATTGAGGCCTGGAATTTGACCAATATGTCCCTGCCCAATAGGGGCACAGGACATTGAGGCATTACCAGAAACTGGTGGGTGAAGGGATGGTGGTGAAGACAGCAAGACAGCATAGGAGTCTTGCGGGGGCGAATAGCATTTCCCTCTACCCCGACAATAGGGGATGGTGCTATGGTAGTGGGGCCCCAAAACTCCCTCAAGACTGAGGAGGTGGCTCCTGTATCTAGCAGGAAATTTACGGGGCGTCCATCAACGAGGAGAGTAACCCTGGGCTCCTTCAATGCGATGTCAACGGTCGGGAGAGGAGCCCCTGGGCCCCTTCAGTCTTCCGTGGCCAGTGCCAGCAGGCTGGGGTTTGTGACTGGTCCAGCCCCCCTGCGGGAGCTGGGGCAGTCAATGCCCCAATGGCCCATCTTGGAACACTTTGGGCACGGGCGCCTAGGGGGCTTGGGATTAGGGCATTCTCTAGCCCAGTGTCCCTCTTTCCCGCACCTAAAGCAAGGCCCTGGGGGTTCCTCCTGTGTGGACTTATATGCCCCTTTTTTTGAGGCCTGAGCGTCAGGGCCCCTAAGGGCCTGAGCTAACATTTGAAACCTTGATCGCTCAGCCTTGTCATGTTTTAGAAACCTGCGACGTTCAGCGTCCTCTTCACGGTTATGATAGACTTTAAAAGCCGTGGCCAAAATCTCAGTCTGGGGAGTCACAGGGCCCAATTCTAATTTCCTTAACTTAGCTCGAA
This sequence comes from Tamias sibiricus, assembly GCA_025594165.1. Taxonomy (NCBI): domain Eukaryota; kingdom Metazoa; phylum Chordata; class Mammalia; order Rodentia; family Sciuridae; genus Tamias; species Tamias sibiricus. The sequence goes on from CM046661.1 coordinate 70,985,920, forward strand.
TGTCGGGGTAGCTCTGAGACAGGAAATATGTCATAAGGACTTGACGGCCCCCCTGGGACTCAGGATCTAAGTTTGTGTATTTTTGAAGGGCCTTCGTGAGCCGATCTAAAAATTCAGAGGGGGTCTCTTCTCTCTTTTGAATAATGTCCTGTAGCTTATCAAAATTAACAGGTTTCTGAGCCGCTCGTTTCAGACCATCCACTATACACGTAAGAAACTGGTCCCTTAAGACCACGTCCCCTGGGGCGTTGTAGTCCCAACGGGGGTCCCTCTCCGGCACTGCCTCGGGACCTATAGGGAAATTAGGGTTCATTCTGTGAGTCTCATCTGCATATGCTCTGGCTTGCTCCCAGACTCGCCTACGCTCCTCAGGAAGTAAGGTATTTGACAAAATAAAGTATGTGTCATGAAAGGTAAGGCTATAGGCTTGAGTGACCCACTGGAATTCTTTTATGTACGTCGTAGGGTCAGTTGTAAAAGAACCCAAGCGAAGCTCAATTTTGGAAAGATCAGACATGGAAAACGGGACGTGGACCCTTACAATTCCCTCCGCCCCAGCGACCTCCCTTAACGGCGCGATTATCTGAGCTGCCTGTTTTCTCGAGCGCGTCATAAGAGGGCTGAACTGCGAAGACGGTAGAGTGGTAGGCGGGTCTGGGAGGGATGGTGCTGGGCCGGTTAGGGCCGGGAGTTGTACGGGAGACGCTGGGGGAGAAACGCGGGCCACGCAATGTTCTCCCGGAGCCGTTGGAGAAAGAACCGAGGAGGGGGCCAGAGCCTGAGGAACCGCGTCTGGTAAGAGACGAGTCTCAGAATCTAAGGGAGTACGGACGGAGTTTGGGACTGGGGCAGCGCGCTCGCGCTCTGCGACGGCTGCATGGCTGGAGAGGGCGGGGGAGCCGCGGCTGCAGACTCGGAACCGAGCGGCGGCGTGGGCGCGGGCGGGGGGGGTGGCAGCGGAAGCAACGCGGAGCTGGGAACCGGAAATTGAGAGGGCGGGGATAGCGGCGGGAGTGGCGCCGGGAATGACGTAAGCAGAGAAGGCGGGTCTACAGAGGGGGGAGGTTCTGGCAGAGCGGAAGGCGGGGGCGGGGCGAAGGATGAAGACAACGGAGGGGGAGGATCTAAGCTCGGAAGCCCGCCAATTTCAAAATCTAAAGCCTGAGCTGGGGGAGGGGAAATGCTTCGGAGCGGCCTTCCAGACTGCCGATACGGGGGAGGTGGAGCCTCTAGTCCCGGATCGAACTCGGGGTCAGTGGAAGATGGGGGGGAATCTGGAAATCTATAAGCAAGAAAGACCGTCTCAGGATTGCACCTGGTGCACAAAGAAGGATTGGAACGGAGGAGGAAGAAGGCATCGACATACGGCAACTCCGTCCATCTCTTTGTTTGTTGACAAAAGCTGGAGAGTTCCCGTAAAAGCCGGGAATCTAGGGATCCTGATTCTGGCCACTTATTGGATAGCGGGTAAGAAGGCCAAATTTTTGTACATAGCTTTATCAATTTGGTCTTGTTAATTTGGGGTTTTAAGCCTAAACGTGCTCGATTTCTTAGGAGACAGTCGAGAGGCGTGTCGGCCTGAGTGGACAGGGAGGTTCCCATATTTCCCGATAACGGGGAGGGGCTGATAGAATACTTTGGAAGGCGTCCCTTTCAAAGTATGAATCAGCGTAAGATCCAAGCTCTCTCTCCTAGTCGTCACCAGGTGAGACGAGCCTTGGGACACCTAAGCACCTTTCGTCCCGGACGGCAGGTTTAAAGGTGTCGGGGAGCTGTGAGCTTTACTCCATGGAGACTATGGGAATGTTCCGTTCCGAACGGAAAAACGGAAGCTCAAGCCCGGAGTGCGGAGGGGAACCTTTCTTAGAAAGCCGAGAGCCGTAGAGGACAGGTGGAAATTTTTAAAGTGGGCGAATAAAGATGGGGAGGCGGGGGGGGGGGAAGAGTTCTCGGGGTCCACCGTCGCCCTGAAGGCTTGGGTGGGGTGTGGTCCCCCCTAGAATGGCCCCCAGTGAGATTGCCAGACGATCAACGGTCAATTCTTGCCGCGCAGTGGCCAAACAGGTTTACGAACTCAGGGTGGACGGGGGGCTTACCAAATTCCAGCGACGGTGAAGGAAGACAGACGGCCAAGGAGACGCGTGGTGGACGCTCGTCTCCTTTCCCGGTCAGGGAACCAAATGTTAGAAAACTGCTGAAACATAGTTAACTTAGCTGGGAACACCGTGTTAGTGAAATAAAAGGATTTATTGGGGTGCCACGTGGGCAAGGGTAGGGAAGGGAAGGGAAGGGGGGTAGGGAAGGGATGGAGGGGAACCGAGGCAAGCACGAACAGAGAGCAGGAACAAGGAAAAAGGGCAGAGTTCAGTCCGGGGCTGGCTTAAATAGAGTAGGGGCCATAAAACCCCCTTGGAGTGAGTCCTTGTCCTATAGGCCAGCAGAGGTCATGGGGGGAGGTAGTGGTAGTGGACAAGGGTCTTGCTGGTCAGGTTTTGGTCACGCTGAGGATCTCGGGAGCCGTAGTTTTCACAAGGCACCTGGAAAGGTGTGGCCTTCTGCCTGGGAGGTGTGGCCTTCTGCCTAGAACCAACATTTATAACAGTGTAATAAGAGTAAGCCTGACCCCTGAATTGCTCTCTGGCTTCCTGTCTTGCTATGTGATCTCTCCCTTTCACATACCCTCCTGCCAATGTAATATCCACCATATGACATAGCTAAGGGGGCTCTTGCAGAGCCAAGTCAATGCTGAAACCATGTCCTTGAGCCTCCAGAACTGTAAGCTAAATAAACCTCTTTTATTTTATTTATAAAGAATTCAGCCTCAGCTATTTCATTATAGCAACAGAAAATGGACTAATATGTTCTCTATTACCACAAACTCATTACCTTAAAAAAAAAAACATTTATTCTTTCACAGTTTCTATGGGTCAGGAGTCTCGGTACAGCTTAGCTGAGTATTCTGTAACACTACAATTAAAGTGTCAGACTGGTAGTCTCTTCTGAAGTTTCAGAGAAAAAAGTTCTATTTTCTTGCTCACATGGGTATGAACAACTTTTAGTAGTTGTGGGTTGCCAGACTGAGGACCTAAGTTTCCTGCAATATGGACTTCTTGCAACAGAGCAGCTTGCTTCTTCAAAGTGAACAAATCAGAGAGTGAATCTTCTCATAAGACAGGCATAACAACCCTATATAATGTTATCACATACATCCCATCCCCTTTGCCCTATTCTATTGGTTAGAAACATATTCATGGGTCCTGCTCACACTCCAAGGGGATAGACTTGGTTTTCTTGGTGTATACCAAGAGGTAAGGACTATGGAACCACCCTAGAATCTGTCTACCACATACTAGGAGAAGGCTACCCTATATGAATTGATGGAACTTTGACCATGATGTATCTCCATTTCTTCTCAATCCTCATTCTAGGGGTTTATCATGTTTAAAGTTTCTCAAATCATTTTCTGTATTTGTGAAATAATTTTTCCTATCATTACCTCACAGATGCATAAAGGAAAATGGGTTAGAGTAGAAAGTATAATGACTACACAGAGAAATAACACGTGTAAGGATAACATAAAATATTTTAGAGATTAAAAATCATTAAAAAGCTAAAATTGTAATTTAGAGATTTGATCTCAATAAAAGTGTGTGTGTGTGGGGGGGGACTCACTATGACAAAGCAGGTATCAGAAATGGGATAAGGAAAGATATTGGCAAAAGTACCCTATTGGCTTTCCTTATTTTAAAACGAATTAGATTTAAGAAAAAAATTCTAAGATTGGCAATAAGGATAAAGATAATTTATACATTTCAAAAATGTTTAGTACTGCTAAAATTATTAATGATAGAGTCCATAATAGTGTTATTGACTGTTTTGTCCCCCCAAATTGAGATATTGAAATACTAACCTTTGGTGTGGTGGAATTAGTAGGTGGTGCCTTCTAGAGGTCATTAGACCATCAGAGTGGACCCCTTATAAAGGGAATTAGTGCCCTTATAAAAAGAAACAGAAGAGAGAGAGATTTCTCCCTTCCCATGATTTCTTTGCCATGTGAGGGTACAAAAAAGTCAAAGAAGACAGCCATCTGCACACAGGAAAAGTGCTCTCACTAAACCTGGTGTCTGCCAGCACCTTGAACTGGCAGCCTGGACTCCCAGCCTCCAGACCTGAGAAACAAATGTTTGTTAAGCCACCAAGTCTATGATATTCTGATGACACTCTGATAAAACAGCCTGAACTAACACAGACACCTATATACTTGTGCTTTCAATAATAGTTTATTGTTTATATCTTTTTAGGTTGCACAAACAAAAATGTTTTAATGAAGCCATCTTCTACAACAATTGAGGTAATGCAGGTAACATCGAAGATGATATGAAACTGCTCACCCCTGCATGAAAGATGAAAGACATGATTGCAGTTGGTATTTTACCATTAACTAGCAAACTAAATTGCTTCTTAGTATTTTTTAATGTTAAAATGTTAAAATTATTAAATGCCATGGGATAAATTTTGCTTAGGTTTGGTTTTAAAATATTATTTGAAACCTTAAATGATAACTGTGTCCTGGATTCTATTCTCAACGCATTGGCTAGTTTAATCCTCACAACAACCTGACATGGGATGTGCTGTTTTATTGCTGTTTTCCCCATGTGGTGGTAATCTATTCAGAGAGATTAAGGAACCTGTTTAATTTTACACAGTTGGTATTAGGTGGAGCTCTGATTCAAATCAAGATACCTCACCTCAAAGTCCATGCTCCTAGCCATGCCACTCCTGCCTCCTTTAGTGAGGGTTCTGTTAAGAATTGAACATCTGACTTCTGTAAGTAAAGGGGAAAAGACCTAAACATTGAAATCATTTCACCAATTTGGTTTCTAATGAGTGTGTAGACTAGGTGAGTAACCACACTAATTTATTTGGATAAGCTGGGAAAACAATAAAAAGTATTATGCACTAAAATTGTAGGCATTGAGAAAAGCTCACTTAAATTGAACATTATAAATGACAGCCTTAAGAGTCTTTATTAAGGAAATAACCATGATAAGATATGTTTGCTCTCAGGAAGACAGAGGAATCCCACTATGCAAAAAGAAAAAGATGCTTATCTAGTTAAGACTTTTTATTACCAAAACTTACTGTAGGGAGGCTCAAAGAAATAGATAATTGGAGCATTTCATTATAAAAAATAGGTATTTAAAATACCATTCCTGAAAATGGGGTTGGATTATTTAAATTTGCCAAGAGGAAAATGAATTTTTTCTTTACTCTTCTTATGTTCATTTATCATTAACAAATTCAAAAGAAAAACAAACGCAAGATGATTACATGGAGGCAGTGGTAATGATGCTTAGAAAATCCAGCAAATATACAAGTTATATTACATCATGCTGTTATAGATACACTCTATATCTGATACAAGTTACTTGTCTTGTGCCTCAGTTTCTCAGACTTACTAGCATGAGGTTGTTTAAAATCTACAACTTGGTCAGTATGACTTTGAAGCACCTTTTGCTATATGTAAGGAGTTCTACCCATCTGCACAAACATCCCTCCAACCATCTGCAAAAAGAAGAAGTGAAAATAGAAAGCCACTCAACAGTTTTGATCTCTGATTTAGTCAGCTTTTTCACTGCTCTGACTAAAAGACCTATCCAGAACAATTGTAGAGGAAGAAAAGTTTATTTAAGGACTCGTGGTTCAGAGTCTCAGTACATAAGCAGCCAGCTCTCTTCCTTGGGGCTCAAGGTTAGGCAGAATATCATGACAGAAGAGTGTGGTAGAGGGAAGTAGCTCAGATGATGATCAGGAAGCAGAGAGGGAGGGACTAAGTGCAGCTCACCAAATATGTACCCCAAAGGCACAACCCCAATGACCCACCTCTTCCAGCCACATCGTACCCATCTTCAGTTACCACTCAGTTAGTCCTGTCAGGGGAATCAATTCACTGATTGAATTAAAACTCTTGTAACCCCATCATTTCTCCTGTAAACCTAGTATTGTCTCACACATGAGCTTTTGGAGTATACCTGATATCTAACCATAACAATCTCTTATAAGTGCACTGTTGGTAAGCTTGTTAACTTATTAATAAGGAATAAGTTATTGCTTTGAAGATGTTCTGGGTAACTTCAGAAATACTTTTGTGAGGCTTCTAGAACTACCCCAAATAGTAAAACAAGAAAGCCAGATGAGTATGAAAGTGATTGAAATCAAACATCCCCAAGTCTCCCAGCCTCCTTTCAATAATCTCCAATTCCTTCTAGATTCTAATCTTCATCCCAATTGGTATGAGAAGTCCAGTGTACTAATATATTGCTGTGGATTCTCAAAGCAGAACAGAATGGTAATCTGGAACAAAGGTGAAGTCTATTTGACCTCTCCCTTTAAATTGTTGCCTCTGCTTCATTCTTTGATGGCAGCTCACTGTTAAGCCTTCTCTGGCTGCTGCCCCCCCATCCTTACTCTTTTCTCCCACCACAGCCATCATCTTCTCCTCTATTACCCATACCAACACAATATATTATATGTAAATAATTTAACTGAATATTTAATGATAAAAGAGGATAATTATTACATAGAATAGGCAACAAGTTTGTTTTAGTCAGCTTTTTGCTGCTGTGACCAAAGGACCTGACAAGAACAATTTTAGAGGAGAAAAAAACTTATTTGGGGGCTCATAGTTTCAGAGGTCTCAGTCCATAGACAGCCAGCTCCATTCCTGGGGCCTCAAGGTGAGGCAGAACATCATGGCAGCTGGTGACATGGTGCCAGGAAGCACAGACAGAAACTCCACTTGGCAGGGATAAAATGTATACCCAAAAGGAATGGTCCCCAGTGACCTACCTCCTCCAGCCACAATCTACCTGCTTACAGTTAGCACCCAGTTAATCCCTGTCAGAGGATCAACACACTAATTGGGCTAATGCTCTCATAACCCAGTCATTTCACCTCTAAACATTCTTGTATCATCTCACAAGTGAGTTCATGAGCTTTGGGGGGTATACCACACAACCAAACCATAACAAACTTCAAACTGATTTCAGTCATTACTGTTCCAAAAATTCACCTTCAGTCCTGATCACTCTGGTTAACTTCATATTAGCCAATCCATTCTTCAGCTTTACTTCCTTCATGCTAGAACCTTTTTCTCATGAGAATTTCATTTTCTTTTATCCAGGTCCAATGACAACCAAAGAAAAAACGCAAATTTTAGAATATTTTTCTTTTTTTGGTACTGGGGATGTTTTTTGGTTCAGTGGAACCAAAAGGTGCTTTACCACTGAACCATGTCCCCCAATCCTTTTTATTTAGAGCCTCACTTAGTTGCTAAGGCTGGCTGCAAACTTGGGATTCTCCTGCCTCACCCTCCTGAGTCACTGGGATTACAGATGTATGCCACCATGCCTGATTTAAAATGTGGTATTCTTTTTTATTTTTTGGCATTTAAAAAAAATGTTTATTTATTCCAATTTGTTGTATATGACAGCAGAAAGCATTTCAATTCATAGTACACATATAGAGCACAAACTAGAGTCACATTCGTGTCTTCATACATGTACTTGGGGTAATGATGTCCCCATCTCATTCTTTCCTACACCCCTCCCCTCTGCCTTCCCCTCCCTCCTCTTTGCCCTATCTGAAGTTCCTCCATTCCTCCCATGCTCCCCTCACTATCCTCATTATGGATGAGCATCCTCATGTCACAGAAAACATTCAGCATTTGTTTTTTTTGGGATTGGCTTACTTCACTTAGCATAATATTCTCCAACTCCATCCATTTACCTGCAAATGCCATGATTTTATTCTCTTTTAATGCTAATATTCCATTGTGTATATATACCACAGTTTCTTTATCCATTCATCTACTGAAGGGCATCTAGGTTGCTTCTACAATTTAGCTATCCTGAATTGTGCTGCTATTAACCTTGATATGGCTGCATCACTGCAGTATGCTGTTTTTAAGTCCTTTGGGTACAGACCAAGGAGTGGGATAGCTGGGTCAAATGGTGCTTCCATTCCAAGTTTTCCAAGAAATCTTCATGCTGCTTTCCATATTGGTTGCACCAATTTGCAGTCCCACCAGCCATGTATGAGTGTGCCTTTCTCCTCACATCCTCACCTACACTTATTGTTGTTTGTATTCATAATAGCTGTCGTTCTGACTGGTATGAGATGAAATCTTAGAGTAGATTTGATCTGCATTTCTCTAATTGCTAGAAATGTTGAACATTTTTCATATATTTGTTGATTGATTGTATGTCTCTTCTGAGAAGTGTGGGTTCAGTTCCTTGGCTTATTTATTGATTGGGTTATTTGTGGTTTTGGTGTTAAGATTTATATATCCTAGAGATTAGTGCTCTATCTTACTTGTGTATGGCAAAAATTTCCTCCCAAAATGTGGGCTCTCTATTCACCTCACTGTGTTGCTGCCTGAAGCGGAAACCGCTTGGAGCAAGGAACGCCGCAGGAAAATTCGGAGGCAGGATGAAAATGAAAAAAGGTCTTTTATTCTTCTTCTCTCTCCGGCTCCAGCAATCACTCCAAACGCTCTAACTCCAACCACCACCTTCTTCTTCTTCCCACACAGTCTAACCAAACTCACCCAGTTATATACATATAGCTTTAACAAGGACACGTGCTTACAGCTCGAGCTTACAGGTGCGTCACGCAGTGTTCACGGGCATACAAAGATTCTTTGAATAATGTATTACTATCGGGTGGAAACTAGAACATCTTTTATGGCTCTCAGCTAACCGCAATATTTAGCTATCTCCTTGATTATAGGCTCCTTCATTTCCCCCTTTTAGTTTTAAAAGAGGGGATGTTCTAGGACGTCCATGTGCAACCAACATTCTTACCCATCATGGGAATCGAGGCTGTCCTGACTCCTGGCTTAGGGTGACATGCTGGCCACATTAGACTGTCCCGTGCGACTGTGCCGTGTCTTAGGTTGTCCCCTTCTGGGGATCTTACCCGTCATATGCTAACCAGCCATCCAATAGAGCCCTTCAGGATCGACTGTGTGTTGACTAACAGCCGTCCAATTTTCAGGAGATGCTGCGGCTTTAAGGCAGTAAGCCTACTGCTGACGAGCCAAGTTTCCATAGTGTATCAAGTTCTTTAAGCCAATCAGCTGCCCTTAGTTTCATCAAGTAACTCACTGAGTTCTCTTAGACAAATACCCGCAAGGCATTGTCCCGTAATGTCCCAAAATAATGGAAAATCAAAATGTCCATAAGTTATAACACATAGATTCAGGAGGCCCCATGCATGCAGAACAGAGGCCACACTGCTGGTTAGGTTGTTTGATGCTTGAGCAGCAGGGATGCTTGCGGCTACCGCGGTCCCTGCAGTTGTAGCAGCAGCCGTCTTTTTTATGTCTAGACATTTCCACCGGCAAATCTTCAGGGCCCGCTACCTAAAAACCCAAGCATCCATTATTAAGGGAAAGGCAGTGCTATTCCAGCACTGAGATCAAAAGGCGAGCTGTCAAACTAAAAAAAAAAAAATTATTAGAGTAGAAAATAAAAGTTGATCTCTGCTCACACACATTGCTGCTTAAGCTCCCACAAACATAAGCTGGCAAAATATCACATTCAGAAATAATCAAAGAGAAACTGAGGGTGTTTACTGCATTAAAGATAAAGAAAAGCTAAAGGCACTTTGGAAAAATAATTTGTTAGCTGGAATCCTCGAGTCTCTATATACACAGCAATCCTATACCTGTTGAAATAATTCAAATTAATCAGCTATTAAAGAAATGAAGTTAATAACAAATAAACGATTCTCTGTCGGAACACCAAAATATCATACAACATTAAACATATTCACAGCTGAAGAGAAGTCCTGGAGACAACTATAAATCAACATTGATTATCATTATAATTGATTATCTAATTAGAATATTCTGAACTTATATGAATATCTATCTATCTATCTATTGATTATCTAATTAGAATATTCTAAGCTTAAACGAATTAACGTTATTTGGATCTATATCTATCTATTTTTTTTATAAGCGCTTAATTATTTGTGACGTCACACTAGACAGACGCACATATAAACATATATTTGTGACATCACATTAACATGAAATTTAGACAAATGCACAGACATAAAGACATATATAAAAGAAAAAAAAAATACAATTGTGTATACACTGAAGAGAGATCTTCTTGTCCCGGCTGGGAAGATGAAATTTAAGTTGTAAATTTAATGGAGGACTCTTAAGGGAATCACTCCATACCTTCATTTTGGTCCTCTTGATTTTGTACTTGTTTATTCAATCTAGACTCCTCAATAACTTCGTCTTGATCCTTTTGACTTAGTACCTGCTTTATCAATCTAGATGGTATCCATATTGGAGAGGATTCGTGCTTTGGAAAAACACAAACAGATCCTCTCCCCCAAATTAATACTGGGTCTGGACCCTTCCATGTACCTGAGAGAACATCCTTCCAGTAAACCAAAGGTTTATGTTGTTGGTGTGGGTTCCAGTGTCTATCTCCAGCCGAATGTCCATTAGAATCTAAAGTTAAGAAATTTAGGGTAAACAGGGCAACTGCCAATCTGTCCTTAGGATTTTTCCAGTTTCCATCTTTTTGCTTTAGTAACATATTTTTAAGTGTCCGATTTGCTCTTTCAATTATTCCTTGTCCCTGAGGATTATAAGCGATACCTGTTTTGTGGATAATATTGAACTTTGTACAAAATTGTTTGAAGGATGTGGATGTATATGCAGGGCCATTATCTGTTTTAAGCATTTTGGGGATGCCCAATGCAGCAAAAGCTTGCAGACAATGAGATATAGTATCTTTAACTTTTTCTCTGGAATGTAAAGAAGCAAAAATCATGCCTGAGCATGTATCTATGGTGACATGAATAAATCGTAATTTTCCAAAACTTGGCTCATGTGTGACATCCATCTGCCACAAATGATTGGGCATCAAACTTCGTGGGTTAACCCCATAATGTGGATTGGGCAAAAGTGTTACACAAGATGGACATTCTTTTACAATTCTACGAGCTTGTTCTTTTGTGATTTTAAATTTTTGTCTTAAGGTAGTGCTATTAACGTGGAACTGGGAATGAAATAAAGTAGCTTGTTGTACTGTAGTAAATATAAATATTGTTTTATTGAGGGCATCAGCTTTTTGATTACCTTCATGGAGAGGACCAGGCAGATTAGTGTGAGCTCTTATGTGACCTATAAATAAAGGTTCTTTTCATTGCCATAGGAGATTTTGGATTTGAGAAAACAATTTAAAAGCTGGAGTATGTGGTGCTATTGGACCTGCTAGCTCCAATTTAGGGACAGCATGTACAATATAGTGGCTGTCTGAAAAAATATTCATAGGCTGTTCTTTAAAATTTTCCAGAGCTATTATTATAGCTTCGAGTTCCACTAATTGAGCTGATTTTTGATTAGTGATATAAATCATTTTTTCATTTTGAGTGACTACTGCAGCAGTACTGTTAGAGGATCCATCTGTAAATACATTAAATGCTTTAGGAATGGGTTGATTTTTCATTACCTGTGGGAATATGATAGGATGATTGATACAAAAGGACAGTATAGGAGATTTAGGAATATGATTGTCAAAATTTGCAGAAGTAGAGCATCTAGCTATAGCCCAATCATTATCACTGAAGCACAAATATTCAACCTGTGACAATGAATAAGGAGTAATAATAGTAACGGGATGAATTCCAAATATTTCAGTAGAGGTTTTAAGTCCTTGAAGAATAAGTTTAGCCACCATGGAGGTATAAGACTCAATTGTACTTTTAGGAGAGACAGGCAAATGTATCCATAATATAGGTCCCTGTTGCCAAAATACTCCTGTTGGAGTATATTGTGAAGGAATAATAATCAATATTAGTGGTTGTGCAAAATCAAATCTATCGCAATGGGATCTTTCAATGGCCTGTTCTACTAATTTTAGAGCTCTCCTGGCCTCAGGAGTTAATGTTCGCGGTGAGGATGGATCAGGGTTCCCGCGAAGGATGTCAAATAAAGGTTTTAATTGTCCAGTAGTGAGGCTTAGTGTAGGGCGAAGCCAATTAATGTCTCCCAATAATTTTTGGAAATCATAGAGGGTGGTCAAATGTTCTTTACTTATTAGAATTTTTGGGGGTTTAACAAAAGTATCCATGATTTTAAAGCCTAAATATAGTATAGGTGATCTGCTTTGAACTTTTTCTTCTGCTATATATAATGCATATTTTTAAAAATTTTTTGTTATTTCACTAAATATATTAATTAAGATTTGTTGATTAGGGTGAGCTAATAAAACATCGTCCATGTAGTGTAGACACATGAGGTCTTGATATTTGTTTTTAATGGGCTGTATAGCTCTGTCCACATATAGTTGGCACATTGTAGGGCTATTTGCCATTCCCTGCGGCAATACTTTCCATTGATATCTTTTATCAGGGCCATTATTATTGATAGAAGGAATTGAAAAAGCAAACCTGGGGGCATCCAGAGGATGTAGGGGAATGGAAAAGAAACAGTCCTTTATATCAAGAGTTATAAGGTAATAGTTTTTTGGAATAGCTACAGGATTAGGAAGTCCAGGTTGGGTAGGTCCCATAATTTGCATTGTTTTATTAATTTGTCTTAGGTCTTGTAATAGTCTCCATTTTCCCAATTTTTTCTTAATTACAAATATGGCAGAATTCCAGGGAGAGGTGGAAGGCTCTATGTGTCCTGCTTCTAATTGTTCTTTAATTAATTGATGGGCCGCTTGCAATTTTTCTTTGGATAGGGGCCACTGAGGGACCCAAACTGGCTTATTAGAGAGCCATGGTATTTTAAAAATTGTTTTCTCAGTGGCCCCTAGAAAAAATGTCCTTTGCCTTTTTTATTATGATTAGGATTTTTATTCTTAACACCTGCAGGCTTGGTTGCTAGGTGTAGCCCCATTTGATGTAAGATATCTCTTCCCCATCGGGTAACTGGCAAGCTGTTTAAAACATAAGGTTGGAATGTTCCTGTATGGCCTTCATTGTCTTGCCAATTTAAGATTACAGCACTTTGTGCTGGGGTATTACTATATCCCAAGCCTCTTAAACTGGTTGAGGCTTTCTGTAGAGGCCAGTGCTTAGGCCATTGTTGTAGATTTATGATGGAAGAGTCAGCTCCTGTGTCAATCAGCCCCTCCATCTCTATACCTTGAATTTTTAATTTGCACATCGGCCTCCGTGAACAATCCTGAACCCAGAAAGCCATAGGTCCTGAACCAGTGGAACTGAATGCTCTGCTATTTCTATTTTGTGGCATGCTTTTAAAAGAACTATGGAGACTGGGAATGAGGAGCAGCTGTGTGATTCTGTCTCCTTGATTTATGGAGATGATGCCCCTGTGTGTACTTAGCATTATTTTAATCTCTCCATTATAATCCGAATCAATAACCCCTGGTATAACATTAAAGCCTAATAAACTCTTGGAACTACACCCAAGGATTAGTCCCACAGTTCCTGATGGGAGAGGTCCCCTGATTCCCATAGGAATCAGCTGAACCCCCATTTCAGGTGTCAGGACCATCCGGGCAGTAGAACAGAGATCTAATCCTGCACTTCCTCTTGTCCCTCTGATAAGGGAGTTAATGGGTAGGAGGGATTGTGACGAGGAATCATTTGGATCTGAGGGCATTCCTCCTCTAGTGAGCATTCCTCCTCTAGTGCCTCGTACATTTGTGGGCCCTGGGGCATTGGGCCCCGTGCCCCATTTTTTGAAATCCTTGATAAATCTTTTCCATATATATCATATCTGGAATGGCATTGATTGGCCCAATGTATACCCTTTTTGCACCTGGGGCATCGGCCTGGAGCGCGGTATGAATTTGATCTTATTACCCTTGGGGGATATTGCTTAGCATATCTTGGTTGATTATAATACTTTTGTCTGGAATATCCTGTTCTAGGTTGAATCCTTTGGGAATTTTGAGGGGAGGAATTTTTCATCACTGCAGCAATTACGTTGCCTGTGATAACAGTCTCGTTAATGTCTTTGCACAGTCTGATATAAATTGATAAGTCTTTTTTACTTCTCCACAGCCTTATTGCATCCTGGCAATATTTATTAGCATTCTCATGCGCTAATTGGACAACTAGAGGCATAGCTTGCTCGACTTCGCCAAAAACTCTAGATGTTGTTTTTAAGAGTCTATCTACAAAATCAGCGTAAGGTTCGTTAGGCCCTTGTATAACTTTTGATAGGCTGCCTTGCAGATCCCCTGTGCCTGATATTGCCTTCCAGGCTTTCACAGCTGCAGTGTGTATCTGGGCATACACACCGGGATCGTATTGTAGCTGATTTTGTAGTTCTGCGAACTGACCTTCCCCTGTGAACATATCTATATTGCGTTGAGGGAAACCTGCTGCAGCATTTCTCTATGCTATTTCTGAACAAAGTTCCTGGAATTGAGTTTTCCAGATTAGGTATTGTCCCCCACTAAGTACCGCTCTGCATAGACTTTTCCAATCTGAGGGGGCTAAGATTAGGGTGTTAAGTGACTCTATCAAATTAATGTGAACGGAGCTTGAGGCCCATAGGTCATTACCGCCTCTTTAAAATTCTTTATTGTTTTAAAGTCTAGGGACTCGTGATATCTTTGTCCCTCTTCATTTTGAAATACTGGCAGTTCTAGGTGCTCCTGCGGTCTATGTTGTTCGAGAGCGTATAAGCGCTCAGAAAGGCCGCCAATTTCTACCTCAAGGGCACGTACACTCTGATCAATACTCCTTATTGTTTCTGTTAGGTATCTACCCATGAAGGAGCAGAGGGCACTAGTGGTTCCTCTATTTGACGGTCTTTTCTCTTTTTAAATTTCTTTTTGTTCTTTATATTGGAGACTGTGCTCCCCGAATCGCTTTTTGATTCCTCCTCACTACTAGCTTCATAATTCCTAACTGGCTCAGTGGAGGAGACCGTACTCTCATGGTTTGGCTCCTTGTTACTATTATCACTTTCACTAGTATCCTGAGTTTCAGCTTCTAAGGAGAGTACATACTCCTCAGCTAATTTTATTAAGCTTCTGATGGCTTTTGCAGTTCTTACTTTTGAATTTACATTACTACTCTCCTTGCTGGTCTCCACTGAGTCAGAGGATATGCTTTCTTGTTCACTTTTCTCACTATCCTCTGAGTTCTCGATATCAAAAATTTCATTCGTGGCTTTTATAAACCAACTTTTTGTTATATTCGCTCCCATATTTTTAAATTTTCTTTTTTCTTACCTTGCCGCCGAATTCCCCATACAGGCCACCACTTGTTGCTGCCTGAAACCGCTTGGAGCAAGGAACGCTGCAGGAAAATTCGGAGGCAGGATGAAAATGAAAAAAGGTCTTTTATTCTTCTTCTCTCTCCGGCTCCAGCAATCACTCCAAACGCTCTAACTCCAACCACCACCTTCTTCTTCTTCCCACACAGTCTAACCAAACTCACCCAGTTATATACATATAGCTTTAACAAGGACACGTGCTTACAGCTCGAGCTTACAGGTGCGTCACGCAGTGTTCACGGGCATACAAAGATTCTTTGAATAATGTATTACTATCAGGTGGAAACTAGAACATCTTTTATGGCTCTCAGCTAACCGCAATCTTTAGCTATCTCCTTGATTATAGGCTCCTTCATCACTGATTGTTTCTTTTGCTGAGAAGAAGCTATTTAGTTTGAATCCATCCCATTTTTTTTTATTCTTGATTTTATTTCTTGTGTTATAGGAGTCTTATTAAGGAAGTTGGGGCCTAATCCAACAAGATGAAGATTTGGGCCTATATTTCTTCTATTAGGTGTAGGGTCTATGGTTTAATTCCTAGGTACTTGATCCATTTTGAGTTCAGTTTTGTGTGTGGTGAGAAATAGGGTCTTAATTTCATTTTGTTACATATGGATTTCCAGTTTTCCCTGTACCATTTGTTGAAGCAGCTATCCTTTCTCCAATATATTTTTCTGGCTAATATGAGATAACTGTATTTAGGTGGGTTTGTCTCTTTGTCCTCTATTCTATACCATTGATCTACAAGTCTATTATCATGACAATACCATGCCATTTTTGTTACTATTGCTCTGTAGTATAGTATAAGGTCTGGTATAGTGATGCCACCTGCTTCAGTCTTCTTGCTAAGGATTGCTTTAGCTATTCTGGGTCTCTTGTTTTTCCAGATGAATTTCATGACTGCTTTTGCTATTTTTATGAAGAATGTCATTGAGATTTTGATTGGAATTGCATTAAATCTGTACAGTGTTTTTGTTAGTATGATCATTTTGACAATATTAATTCTGCCTAAGAACAAGGTAGATCTTTCCATCTTCTAAGGTCTTCGTTAATTTCTTTCTTTAGCATTTTATAATTTTCATTGTAGAGATCTTTCACCACTTTTGTTGATTCCTAAGTGTTGTGTTTTGTTTTGAGGCTATTGTAAATGGGGTAGTTTTCCTAGTTTCTCTTTCAGAGGATTTGTCACTGTTGTACAGAAATGCCTTTGATTTTGTGGGTGTTGATTTTATATCCTGCTACTTTGCCAAATTCATTTATTAATTCTACAAATTTTCTGGTGGAATTTTTTTGGATTTTCTAGGTATAGGATTGTATTGTCACTAAATGGTGATAATTTGAGTTTTTCTTTTCTATCCATAACCCTTTAATTTCTTTCATCTGTCTAATTGCTCTGGCTAGAGTTTCAAAAACTATGTTAAATAGTATTGGTGAAACAGGGCATCCCTGTCTTATTTTTTTTTTTTAATTCAAAGTTGTTGTATATATAACAATAGCATGCATTACAATTCATAGTACATATATAGAGCACCTTTTTACATAATCCTGTCTTGTTCCAGTTTTTAGAGGGAATGCTTTCAATTTTTCTCCATTTAGAATGATGTTGGCCTGGGACTTAGCATAGATAGCTTTTATAATGTTGAGATATGTTCCTGTTATCCCTGGTTTGTCTAATGTTTTTAACATGAAGTGGTATTTTGTCAAATGCTTTTTCTGCATCTTTTGAGATGATCATATGATTCTTATATTTAAGTCTATTGATGTGATGAATTACATTTATTGATTTCCGTATATTGAACCAACCTTGCATCCCTGGGATGAACCTCACTTTATTATCGTGCACTATCTTTTTGATATGTTCTTGTATTCAATTTGCCAGAATTTTACCAAAAATTTTTGCATCTATGTTCATTACAGATATTGGTCTGAAGTGTTCTTTCTTTGATGTGTCTTTGTTTTGTTTTGGAATCAGGGTGATACTGGCCTCATAGAATGAGTTTGGAAGTGTTACCCCTTTATCTATTTCATAAAATAATTTGAGGACTATTGGTATTAGTTCTTCTTTGAAGGTCTTGTATAATTCAGCTGTGTATCCATCTGGTCCTGGGCTTTTCTTGGTTGGTAGGCTTCTGATAGCATCTTCTATTTCAATGCTTGAAATTGATCTGTTTAAATTGTGTATATCATCCTGATTCAGTTTGGGCAAATCATATGACTAGAAATGTGTCGATGTGTTTTATACTTTCTATTTTATTGTAGTACACATTTTCAAAATAATTTCTAATTATCTTCTGTATTTCTGTAGTGTCTGTTGTGATATTTCCTTTTTTATGACAAATGTTTGTAATTTGAGTTTTCTCTTTCCTTCTCTTTGTTAGCATGGCTAAGGGTTTATCAATTTTATTTATTTTTTCAAAGAACCAACATTTTGTTTTGTCAACATGTTCAACTGTTTCAATTTCATTGATTTCAGCTCTGATTTTAATTATTTCCTGTTTTCTACTGCTTTTGGTGTTGATTTGTTCTTCTTTTTATAGGGCTTTGCAATGTAATATTGTTTGTTGACTTTTTCTTCTTTTAAGGAAGAAAGTCCATGCAATGAATTTTCCTCTTAGTATTGCCTTCATAGTGTCCCAGAGATTTCAATATGTTGTATCAGTGTTCTCATTTACCTCCAAGATTTTTTTTTATCTTGTCTTTGTTGTCTTTTGCAACCCATTTTTCATTCAATAGAATATTATTTAATTTCCAGGTGTTGGAGTAGTTTCTATTTTTTATTTTATCATTAGTTTCTAATTTCATTTTATTATGATCTGATAGAATGCAGGGTAGTATCTCTATTTTTTGTATTTGCTAAGAGTTGCTTTGTGGCATAATATTTGGTCTATTTTAGAGAAGGATCCATGTGCTGCTGAGAAGAAAGTGTATTCACTCATTGATGGATGGGATATTCTATATATGTCAGTTAAGACTAAGTTATTGATTGTA
Source organism: Tamias sibiricus (assembly GCA_025594165.1). NCBI lineage: Eukaryota > Metazoa > Chordata > Mammalia > Rodentia > Sciuridae > Tamias > Tamias sibiricus. The sequence goes on from CM046661.1 coordinate 71,004,200, forward strand.
TTATTGAGTTCTATAGTTTCTTTATTTAGCTTTTGTTTGGAATATCTACCCAATGGAGAAAGTGGTGTGTTAAAGTTACCCAGAATTATTGCATTGTGTTCTATATGACTCTTGAACTTGAGAAGAGTTTGTTTGTTCCATTGTTTGGGGTATATATATTTATAATTGCTATGTCTTATTGATGCATGTTTCCTTTAGCATCCTTTAGCAGTATGAAACATTCTTTATTCTTTTTGATTAACTTTGGTTTGAAGTCTACTTTATTTGATATATAGGATGGAAACCTCTGCTTGTTTCAGAAGTCCATGTGAGTGGTATGATTTTTCCCAACCTTTCACCTTCAGTCTGTAGATGTCTTTTCCTATGGGATGAGTCTCTTGAAGGCAGCATATTGTTGGGTCTTTTTTTAAAATCCAATCTGCCAGTCTATGTCTTTTGATTGATGAGTTTAGGCCATTAACAGTCAGGGTTATTATTGAGACATGATTTGTATTCCCAGTCATATTTGTTTATTTTTGGTATTTAACCTGACTTGGTTTCTCCTTTGATTGGTTTTTCTTTTAGTGTAATACCTCCCTTTGCTGATTTTCATTTCTTCCTTATAGAATATTTTGCTGAGGATGTTCTGTGGTGCAGGCTTTCTAGTTGTAAATTCTTTTAACTTTTGTGTATCATGGAAGGTTTTTATTTCATCATCAAATCTAAAGCTTAATTATGCTGGATATAAGATTCTTGGTTGGCAACCATTTTCTTTCACAGCTTGGTATATGTTGTTCCAGGATCTTCTAGCTTTCAGGGTCTGGGCTGGAAAATCTGAAGATATCCTAATTGGTTTCTACCTATATGTAATCTGATTCTTTTCTTTTGTGGCTTTTAAAATTCTCTCCTTATTCTGTATGCTAGACATTATAATGTGCCTTGGTGTGGATCTCTTGTGATTTTGTACATTTGGTGTCCTGTAGGCTTCTTGTATTTGATTTTCCAATTCATTCTTCATGTTTGGAAATTTTTCTGATATTATTTCATTGAATAGATTGTTCATTCCTTTCATTTGGAACTCTATGCCTTCCTCTATCCCAATAATTTTTAAATGTGGTCTTTTTATGTTATCCCATAATTCATGAATGCTCTGCTTATGGTTTCTTATCATCTTCACAGTGTGGTCAACATTCTTTTCAAGATTATATATTTTGTCTTCATTGTCTGAGGTCCTGTTTTCCAAGTGATCTAATCTGTTGGTTATGCTTACTATTGAGCATTTAATTTGTTTATTTTTTTTTAATTTCAAGGATTTCTGTTTTTTTTTTTTTTTTTCAGAACCTCTATCTTCTTATGTAAGTAATCTTTTTTTTTTCCTGTATTTGCTTATGTAGCTCTTTATCAAAATGATCTTTTGCTGTATGTATTTGCTCTTTTATATCATCCTTTAATTCACAGAACATTTTAATTATGTACATCCTGAACTCCTTCTCTGTCATTTCTTCTGTTGTGCTGGCCATGGATTCCAATAATGTAATATCTTGGTTTGTTTGGGGAACTTTCTTCCCTTGTTTTTTCATGTTGTTTGTGTGTCTTCCCTTCTAGCACTGCAGACCCGAGGCATTACAGTTTTTACCCTATGGGCTTATAGTGTCCCTGCAGGTTTCTAATACCTCTCCTTTAAGGGGGGAACAATGTGAACAGATCCCAATACAAACAATATACAACCTTAAACCAAATAGTTGCTATTAAGACAGTTTCTGTTTTGTCACAATATACAGAAATGGGAAGTTCAATTATTACCTACAATATAAACAGTAGGTTTGCAAAAGATCTACAGTTTCTGACAGTGGACAAAGAACCAGGGGTGAAGTGTAGGATGAGATGTTGAGTGGGTAGGAGGTGAGGATATAGAGTTATTAGATCTTAGAAAGCATGAAAGAGGAATCTAAAGACCTAGCAGGAGAAGAGAGAGAAAGTAATTTTGGAGAGGCAAGTAAGTGGGAAGACAGTAGAGTACAAAAAACAAACAAACATAAATATTAAAAAAAATTTTTTAAATGTAAAAATAGGAGATAAAAGAATATAAAACACCACCGTAATATACTATTCAGACATCCTAATCCTCAATAGCCTAATTCATGAAAAGTACTTGGTTTCACAAATGTTGGGGATATGAGGGGAAGAGGAGAGAGGGTGGGGGATCTCAAAGGAAGATACAAGGATTGCTTTTATTAGAGATCAGTATCTTTCCAGCTGTCCTTCTCATCCAATAGGTGGGGCTGTCTGTTGTTTGCTGGTCTCTCCACCTTTAGGATGGTGAAGGTTATTAGGGTGGGAGGGTTGGTCTTGGGTGCCTGGTTAGTACTTGCATGAAATAACTAAGCCATCAGATCAGTATAAAGTCCACAAATGAATCCACATGCATATGGACAGCTAATTTGCAACAAATGTATAAAAGCAGTGGGGAAACTATAGCCTTTTTTAACCAAGGATGCTGAAAAAAAATTGGATATTCATATATAAAATTAATGAACTTTGATCCAGTCTTACACAATATACACAAAATTAACACAAATAACCACAATCCAAAAGTAGAACTGAAAACTATAAAACTTCTAGAAGAAAACTTCACAGATAATTCTTTGAAGATAAAGGCATGATTCATAAAAGAAAAAAAAAAAACGATGTAAAGATATCATCAAAACTAACTTTTGTTCTTTAAAAAAAAGTGAATGAGAAGACCAGACACAAAGTGGGAGAAAATATCTTATAAAGGATTTGTATTTTTATATACAAATATCTCCCAAAACTCAATTAAGAAAACACAACCCAGTTAAAAATTGGCAAAACATTTTAATGAAATCTTCTCTGAAGGACATGTACAGATGTCAAATCAACATTAAAAAGATGTTCAGTATCATTAATCATTAGGGAAATGCAAATCAAAACCCTATGAATGGTGAAAATTAAAAAGCTTGCCATGCAAAGTGGTGGTGAGGTGTAGAGGATTAGGAACTTCCATACATTTTTTAATGTTGGGAAGGTACAGGCACTTTGAAAAAACAAAGATTGCAGCAGTTCTTAAAAAGTTAAAAATATACCCACTCTGTTCTAGCCATTCTACTCCCAGCATGTACACAGAGAAAAGGAAAATCATATGTTCATTCAAAGATTGCACATTAAACTTATTGTAGCTTGATTCATATTGTCCCCAAACTGGAAAGAACTCAAATCTTCATCAAGTTGTCAATGTATAACTCAGTTGTCATACATCCAGATAATGCATCCAGATAATTGTGATGCATCCAGATAATGAATGAACAGTTCATAATAAAAGGGAATAAACATACAACATGCATGAATCTCAAAAGTATTATGATAAGCAAAAAAAGTTGGCCTCAAAAGACTAATATAAAATTCTAGAAAAGGTAAAATTTATAGTCATAGAAAACAGATGAACGATTGCTTGGGTGTGGGGCTGTTATATTAACTGAAAGGGGCATACAGGTAAGTGGTTAAATCATTGTTCTATATGAGGTCACTGGTGGTTGTGACTTGACTAGATGTTTCCATTTGTCAAGAGCAATCAAATTACACAGTTCAAATTGGTTATTTTTATTTTATGTAAATTATACCTCAATGAATCTGACAGTTTTTTTTTTTGTGTGTGTGTGTGTGTGTGTGGTGCTGGGGATTGAACCTAGGACCTTGTGCATGTGAGGCAAGCACTCTACTAACTGAGCTATATCCCCACCCCGAATCTGACAACTTTTTAAAATTACTTATTAGCTTATTAGAATGCTTCTGCTAAGAGGATGCTATTGGTTCACCAGAAAAATAAAAAATTCTCTTTATACATGAAAAGGTTACCTTCAGTCTTACCTAATCAGGTTTGGAAAAGCAAATATTGACTCAGGCACAAGGTAATACAGCAGTTCCAGAATTTTGTTTTATATTCTTGCCCCACTTTCTCATTGCATTGTAAACTCTTACACAAAATGAAAACATGATCAACATTTTCAACATTCTTTAACTATTGTCCTTCCATAAGTACTTCGTGATTGTAGGCTTGTTGAAAATGTCTTTCTGCAAAACTTCACTAGTACCCCTGAACTCTTGACAAAGGTACCATCCTTCCTGGAAATAATTCTTCCAACCCAGAAGACTGTCTGCTATACAGCATGCCTTAGAATTTGAACATTTTAAATAAACTTTATGTAACTAGAATCAATAAATCAAAGGTGGAAGTATTTCCTAATGTTATCTTATAGCACCTCCTGGTGTTTAGATACAAAAGATTTAAATCTTGGATGCTCTTCAGAGAAATGAAAATGATTCTTTATAGTGAAAAGTCAGAATAAAGAATGAATATGTTTATGGATTTTTTTACAAAGAAGTAAACAGAGGGATTCTTGGTTTGGATGTTGTTTTTTCAAAAGAAATAAAAATAATACCTGTAAGCGCCTGGTACCGTAACCCGGGAGGAAAACTCTCGGAGGCAGAGTAAAGCTATTACTACTTTTACTTCTACTTTCTTAGAGAGAGCTTAGAGAGAGAAAGAAAGATTTTTCTACTTTCTTCTTTCTTCTTTTCTTCTTAGCTTAGAGAGAAAGAAAGATAGAGCTTAACTTAGAGAAAGATTATTTTTTAGAGCTTCTTTCTTCTTTCTTCTTTCTTCCTCGGGAGCCTCGGCCTAACTCTGACCAGCCATTACTTCTTCTATCTGGTTTCTCTTCTGTAACCGCTCTGCCTACGTTCTGGCCGCTCTGATTCTCCGACCCCAACTCTTCTTCCGACCAAGCGACTGCACGACTGACTGAATGAATTCTCCTTCATTCTCCAACCGCTTTCACCCGGTTATATATCTTTAGCTTTGCGGTTGCCTCACGTGCGTTTACAGGTGTGTCACATATCAGGTGGAACTTATGGCTTCCAGCTAGCCGCAATAACCCTTCCTAATTGGGGCTCCTTCAAATACCTACTTACAGGATAGTCCTTACATTTATTATTATTGTTGTTATTTTTTTTGGCACTGGAGGTTGAACCCAGGGGCACTTTACCACTGAGCTACATCCTCAGTCCTTGGTTTGTTTTGTTCTGTTTTTCTTTCTGAGATAGGGTCTTGCTAATTTGCTGAGGTTGGCCTCTAACTTATGATTCTCCTGCCTCAGCCTCCTGAAAATGGGGATAGTCCTCATTTTTAAAATGAATGAACAGATTGGTTTACACCAGGAGTTACAATAAAAATTTTTAAAACAGAGTTTATTTTTAGTCATCCAATCACCCTTAACCCCACATAGAGTATTTTTCGTCAAAAGAATTCATCATTACATTAAAAACTAGCAAACATAGGCTTCTCATGATTACAAGCCCAAAGGGAGATAAGGGCTTGTCTCATTAAAGTTATTGTGTGGCTAAATGGCAAATTTTCAGGTGTTTGATTTTGTTTTTGTTCTCTTCATCTGATAAGGTAAACTAATAAGGCACAACCTCCTGCTACCTCAACTTTACCACAGAATGGGTGGAAAATACTCTTGGGTCCAAAAGAAGGTTAGGACTATAAAATAAGACAGCCATCCTCATGCTTAGGTAACAAACTGCCAACAATAAAAGCTGACCCGGCTTGTGCCATGCAAGCTGGTTTCTGTAACACCTGGATCCTTTATCTCAGTCAGGTTCTGAAAAATTATTGGCATGGTGGTCCTCACCAGAAAGCAGATTGTAACTAGTTGGGGCTGAAAACATGCTTTGCAGGGAAAAGAACTCAGAACAGCCTTGCTAACTTCAGGGTGAGGAGCTAAAGTCAATGCCTTTTTCCTCATGTCTACACAATGACCATTTTCCCTAGACTTCTGTTAAGGTAATCAACCAAAGTAGGAAATGGGTGGAAAAAATACTCAGTACAATTTGCAGCATCTCAGTGTCTCCGAAATAATTCAGAGGCAAGGGAGATAGGGGAGATGAAAGCTAAAACATTTTGAGATTATCTGTGAATTTCATTTATCCACACTAGCCCTCACCCCAATTCCATATAGAGTCAACTGGAGTTCAAGTCTCCATATGGATATTGAACAGACAAATGAAAGGGGGAAGGAGGAGCATTTATCATTGTTACATAAAAAAACACAACAGTATAACTGATTTCTTGCTAATGTCATCCATCTGTGGCTAATAGATAGCATGTCTTGATAAGCTTGAAATTTTAAAATTCATAAATTTGTTACTTAAAATGATCCATCACCTGAAGACTTTCCTTTTTCTGTTTCTCCTCTTTGTCTATTATTAAAATCCTTTTTTACTCTACCAGAGGAAAATCAGCAGGTGCTTTTTAATTATTCAAACTCCTCTGGAAACCAAATTACTTAATGTAATTACATCTGAGATTTTTAAAAAGCACTAATAAAAGCCATTTGCAATTCTTAGGGAATTTGACAGATGTATTTGCCATTTTGTAAAGAGAAAGAATTGATTTTTCATTTTGACATATTTTATTTTGTTTTTCATAAAAATTGCAGAGCAACAATCAGAAAAAGATGATAACATTTATCTTAGAAATAAAACATGCTGTTTTCAGCCATGTAAATTCTATCCATGAAATCCATTTTGTTTTGCTATTGCTTTACCCAACTGTATATATAATGAGGGTTTCCCATTGTTAACCATGGTACAACAAATAAGAATTTTTTCTTACTGGAGTAAAAGAACATCTTGTAACTGAAACAAAACAGATAGAGGTGACAAATATAAACAGTCAAGCAGGCCATGAAAGAATGCACAGTTGCTGCTATGAAGGAAAGTGCACTCAACAATTAACAATTTACTTTGCATGTTTTAAAACAATTTTACTTTCTTTTAGAAAGCCAGAATTTTATGAAGCTGCTTTTCCAATTATCCCCTGATTTTGAGTAAATTGGGAGGTGTTTTGGATGGAAAATTTAAGTGCAGCTGTTCTGATACGAAAACCTCCTCAATTTCATACTTGAGCCAACCAATAAAGAACCCATCAACCTTTTTACAACTTCAGAAAAACCCTCGAGCTAGCATTTATGCCCGCCTCGATATGTAAAGGCTGCACTTGGCTGGGATTTGACTCTGGGGAAATTATTCTGAAAGGAGAAACTTAGGAAGGTATAAGCACACAAACTTACAACAGTGAAAAAACATTGGCTTTACTGGTACAGCGAAAGAACACCTGCACATTTCTCATGGCCCTCAACGATAATCTATGTGTACCAACAAAGCACACAGATTCTGCTTTTTATATTAGTGTTCCTGCAACTGACAACAAAATCCTGTTTCAAGAAGCTGAAACAAGGCATAAAGTAGGGCTCTCATGATCCAAACAGCTCACAAAGAGATAAATATAAACTGCTCTTCCAAACACATGCCTTAAAATAATTCATTAGTATAAAACCTCTAGGGCTTATCATAAATTGAACAATTTACTTTTAAAGTTAGCCCCTTTTCTTCTAATTGAGAATTGTTATTTCTAATTAAACAATTGAATTGATTTTCTCTCCTTTTTATCTCATTTAAGATTCAAATTTACTCACCTCGATTACTGCCTTCACAAAGCACTGCATTTTGATGTGTAGCCAGCTTCTCCTCATAAATGTATTTATTTCTCCAGCTGTTCTGATATTGGCCAATTAAAAAGGTTCCTTGGATGCTTCTAGGTTATCTCTAAGAAATGATATACATGACTCTCACCACACTTAACACACTTAGCTGAAGCTACTGTTAGAAAGTCCTGGTTGTATCATGTTAAGTCTCAGACATGAGCCACAGACACTGGTCCTCAATGCCACCCCATGGAAAAATTGGTACTTCTTTTCAGCAAAATGTAAGGGGAAAAAAGGAGAAAATCAGAGATTGTTATAATACAGAACATATTAAATTATTCAGTTTGGGAAAAACTATTCTTGATTCTGAGAATGTCTTGCAATTTTTAAGGTTTAATTTTTTTAAATGATGGTGATTATATATCATAATTGTTCTTAAAGGCCCTGCTGGGCACAATAAGAATGTTATATTAATTTCCAGGTCCTGTGAATTCTTCAGCATGTGAAATTTAAAAATCTAGATTAATCCAAAACATGCAGTTCCATGACCTCAGTAACAAAGCAACAGGTGGTATAGGCTATCTGCTATGGGCAAGTAGAAAGCTTCCCCATGAGTCTTCAGATAGAAGCTGAATTGAGAGCATTCAACAGTATAAAAATTAGTTTTTCTATCTTTTTTTTTTTTTTTTTTTTTTTTTTTTTTTTTTTTTTTTTGTGGTACCGGGGATTGAACTCAGGGGCACTTGACCACTGGGCCACATCCCCAGCCCTTTTTTTGTGTTTTTATTAGAGGCAGGGTCTCACTGAGTTGCTAAGTGCCTCGCCATTGCTGAGGCTGGCTTTGAACTCGCGATCCTCCTGCCTCAGCCTCCCAAAGTGCTGGGATTACAGGCGTGCGCCACCGCGCCCAGCTTAGTTTTTCTATCTTATTGATTTATTACCTCACTCATTATTTTTGTCTCCAAAATCTTGTGTTTACTATTCTTTTTCTCTTCAATTTTTTTAAAAAAATCTATGACAAAGTTAAATTTCATTTTATTCATGGTATTCCATGAGTGGAGTTAAAAGAAATGAGTTTGATGAATTTGGTAGGACTGTCAGAGAGGCTTCAATACCACAGGCTCAACTTCCTCAGAGAATCACTGGTCTTCATTGAAGACCTTTGCTTTTTCTGGACTACGGCTGATCACCTTTCCTGCACCTTAGATTCTTCTTCCATTGAATGGAGGCTCCACGAATCCTGACCATCCCAAGAGGATGTGAACTAAGGTTTACCTTTCAAAATTACAGTGATTGGTTTGATAGTATTTTAATTCCAAGTAGCATTTAAATATTCTGCAATTTAAATGCTAAAAGGGAAAATAACTACTGTCAGGGATGACCTTCCACAGGTGGAAGCCTACCTAGTATTTTGATGACTATAGGTAACAGGATCATTATGAAATATGGAAACGATTGAACAGTGATAATTAACATAGGTTTTCTCCATAATCTATATTTTATGCTGATATAATTGATAGACTTATATGTAAACCTACATTGTATCTGCAAAGGCAAAACACAACAGGAAAAACTTACATCATCAGTATTTTATTACATCTGTGGCTATTTCTCTTTGTTTGCTTTTGTCTCAGGAGATAGCATTTTAGCTTTTGGATCCAAGTGTTACACATTCACTAGCTGGATTTCCTCTGTTCTGCAATTCTCCAAGTAACCTCCATTAATCTAGATTCTCGAGGGGCTCTCAGGCTATTAGATCCCTTAAACTGAAGACTTGTTCTTTTATATGCTTCACAGAAAATACACATTGAACTTCTATCTTATCCACAGATTGGAGAAAGATGTTGATTTAAAACAGGTGTATATATAATTTGCTTGTTTTTGAAAAATACTTCGTTGTTATCATCAGCTTATTCATAAAGTGCTAACATTTCAAGCAGTGGGAAAGCAAAGAGTGCTGTGTAGAGATTTTACTTACTCCCCCATCACTGAAAATCTAAGTAAAAAGCATACCTTGTTGTCAAATGTAACTTCAAAACAAGTATCTAATCCATCTCCCTTGCCCTGAACCTATGCCCTATTCCCTCTCCTAAGCCAACCCTAAGAGAAATTTTGGAGACACCATTATTTTTATTAGGACTCCATTTTTAATTGAAAATACAAAGACAATCTTCTCCTTCAACATAAATAATAGCCAGCTTGGTAAATTGAAAAGAGGACTGGCCTACCATATGAAATTTTTTCCACATATAGCTGGGTCCCTAAAAAGCTTGGGCAAGTCCTTCTACCACTTCCCACTTTGGGTATAAGTTGATTCTCTCCCTTTAAGACTGGACAACAATAGCCAGGCTTGGGGCCACATACCTGTAGTTCCAGCTGAGACTGAGACAGGAGGACCACTTGAGCCTGGGAGTTTGAGACCAACCCAGTCAATGTAGAAAGATCTTATCTCAAAAATAAAAATGAATAAACAAATGAAAGACAGGGCATTTGGAACAGGTAGATAGACTCAAGAGTCCACATCTGTTTGTGTTTAACCTTGTCAATGGTAAAATTTTAAAATACTAGCATAACATTGCAAGTTATTGTATGAAGAATCCCCAAGAAAACTAAGCTTCAATAGATGGTATTGCTTATTATTAAACTGCATTCTTAACAAAACATAAAAATACGTGAGTAGAAAAAGAAGGGTATGGGAAAGTTTAAATAAAATACTGGATTCTATAAGAATCTTAAAGATTGTAAGAAGAATATTAAAGACTTCAAAAACAAGTGGTGTGGGGTTTTGTGCAGTAACTTCTGATACTTGTCAAGAAGATCTATTTGAGGTGTTCACTAAACAGACTTGAGAACACCACTTGTAATACCAACTGCATAGTACATAATTTGCACTTTACAAATAAGAGACATGTCTCCTGGCAAACCTATTGCTTATCATAAGGATATTTCTAACATGAGCCAAGTGTATATAAAGTGAAAGAGAAGTTTTTGAATCCACCATCTGAGGCAAAAAGAGAGGGTCAATTTGTGGGGTCCACAAATTGGAGACCTTGGCACAGAGAATGTAAAATACCCTGGGTCAAAGTCCATGTTTGTCAATAAAGGGTTTTCATAAACAGACCATATAGAAATAGCAACCTGCAAGTTAGGAAGTGTTTAGATGGGCAAAAATGTAGAGTTGTGATGCTTAAAATATATTCCCTAATACAAACCCTTTTTGGATAGGGATATCTAATGTGGTTTTCTTGGAAGTCCTGGGGAAGAAATTCTATATTCTTCCCCTACAGAACATTTTAGCAGCTTTGGTTTGCAATTCTCCATAACTTGCTATTTCTGTGTCCTTCTCTTTGAGAACAATACTACCCTTTATCAATATTATTTTTAAAATTTATCAGGATAATATTTGTTCTGAATGCTAGTGCTGAATCTGCTGCTAAACTGCTATGTGTTACTCTTAACCTCTCTAGGTTAAAGTGAAAGCTTTGGCTTTATAATTTTTAAAATTATTTTCAACCTTTCCTCTGTAAAATAAAATGAATAAAGAAAAATCCACATTTCAAAATAGGTAGCTTTCTTTTCAGAAAGAAAGAAAGAAATCAAGAGAACAACCACACTTAAAACAGCTACAAAGAAGATAAAATATTTAGGAATGAATTTAACCAAGAAGGTGAAAGACCTTTAACTGAAAACTAGTAGGCATGAGTGAAAGAAATTAAAGAAACAAATCAGTGGGAAGATGTGCTGTGTTCATGGACTAGAATAATTAATATTGTTATAATGTCCATACTACCAAAGCAATCTACAGATTCATTGCAATCCCTATCAAAATCCCTTCTCAGTTTCCATGGAAATAGAAAAAGAAACCCTAAAATTCATATGGAAACATAAAGAAATCTGAACAACTAAACCAATTATGAGCAAAAATCTACTTGGCATCATACTACTTGATTTCCGCCTGTAAACAAAGAGTAATTAAATAGCCTGGTACTGGCCAAAAATGACACACTGACCAATGCAACAGAACCAAGAGCTCAAAAATAAACCCATGCAGGTATAGTGAATTGATGTTCCCCAAAACTACAAAATGGGAAAAGGACTGTCTCTTCAATAAACAATGTAGAGAAAAGTAAATATCCATACGTAGAAGATAAAATTGGGCCTTTATCTCATACCATATACAAAAATTAACTCAAAATGGATTAAAATATTTAAAACTTAAACCTGAAATAATAAAACTACTAGAAGAAAACATGGGGGGGGGAAGTACATGAATTGTCCTTTCAATTATTTTTCGTTTGATCCCCAAAGCACAGACAACAAAAACAGAAAAAAAAAATAAATAAATAAAAGAAAAAAATGGGATCACATAAAAATAAAAAGTTTATGACAACAAAGGAAATAACAGAGTAAAGACACAATCTATGGGTTGGGAGAAAACATTCCCAATCCATATGCTTCCTAAGGGTTAATATCCAAAATATATTAGAAACTCAAACAACATTATAGAGCCACATGGCCTACATAGAACAAGAACAGAAGAACACTGCAGAGTAATATGTTGAAGTGCATGAATATAAGCAACAAAGAAGATCTGGGACCATCCTGACAATATCATAGCCCTGACTCATAGTCACAATTATACATAATCCTTATTACACATGAAATATAGTCAACCCTTACAAAGCCACCCAAACACATCTTATAATCAGATATCAGGCTTGAAATCAAGACCTTGTGATATATGTTAGGATCTGATAAAGACTGGGTTCCCTGGAATTTCAATTCTGAGAAGGAAATCAGCACACAACATGATTATTAGGTAGTACTCAACACCTGTATAAAGTGAAAGAAGAAGAAATGTACAGATGAAAAAGGTAAGCTGTGATTCAGTCCTTAGAAAAAACTCTGTCTCCTAAAACCACATGCTTGGTGGACATATCGTCCAAACTTAAAAAAAAAAAAAAAAAAAAAAAAAAAAAAAAAAAACAAAGAAAAAACAAAAAGCTTAAAAGAACCTAGAGGAGGAAAACACTCAAGTAGAAGGAAAATTTATATAGGTCAAAACCATAGATGTATGAAGAAAAGGAAAGAGGGAAGAGATGAATTGAGTTAAAATAAAATATATTCTTTCTCTTAATTAAACTGTTTAATTGAGGTAGCAATGTATTGGGTAATTATGGCAGATAAAAAGAATGACAGCAATGTCACAGGGACAGGAAGGACTAATGGGGAATACTTTCTTATGAGGTAACTAACCTGCACTTGAACTAGTCTCATGTTGTATTAAAGTGGACTTGCATTAGTTAAAAATGCATATTGTAAACTTGAGATTAATTTCTAAATTTAAAAAAGCAGTATAATAAGTATACTCAGAGAAGAGATAAAATGAAGTCACATAAATGCTCAACTAAAACAGAGGCAGAAGAAATAATAAATGCACCAAATAGAAAAGTTATCAATTGTGTAGCATAAACTAATATATTAATAATCATTTTAAGTGTGACTAGTCTAAATGCATGAATTAAAAGACAGAGATTGCCAGAGAAGATAAAAAATTAAGTCACAACTTATGTTGTCTACAGGAAATCCACTTACAATATAAAGACTAAGGTTAAAAGCAAAGAGATGGAGAAGGATATACCATGCTAACACGAATCAGTAAAGAGTGGATGTGGTTATATTAGTGTTAGGGAAAGCAAACTTCAAAACAAAGAAAATAATGAGACATAAATGGAGGCATTGCATAATAAAAAACTCAATTCTCCAAGAAGATACAATCCTCAATGGGTGTACACCTAACAACATAACATTAAAATACATGACCTATACAAATATAAAATACAAAAACTGATAGAACTAAAAGAATAAACAGATAAACACACTTTTAGAGTTAAACTTTAATACCCCTCTTTAATCAATTAGTAGCTTAAGCAGGAAGGAAATCAGTGAGGATATAGCTGACCAGAATTATCAATCATCAATCAACTTGATCTAACTGATATTTATATAATATTCCATCCAACAACAGCAGAATATACATTCTTCTAAAACTTGGAACACTCACCAAGATAAACTACTTCATAGGCCATAAATCACACACTTTAAAATGTTAAAGAATAAAAAACATAGAGTATGTTTTTAGACCACAATGGAATTAAACTAGAAACTAATAACAGAAAGACATCTGGAAAATCTCCAGATATTTGAAAATTAAAGAGCATAATCTTGAATAACCCATGAGTCACAAAAGATATCTCAAGAGAAATTTAGATATATTTTGAAAAAATAGATTCCAGAATATAAGGTCAATATATAAAAATAAATTGTTTTTCTCTATATCATCAGCAAATTGTAGTTTGAAATTTTAAAATAATACCATTTGCCATCATACTTAAAATGAAAAAGAAATACTTGGGTGTAAATCAATAAAATATGGACAAATGGAAAACTTTAAAGCACTAATGATGGAAAGAAAATCTAAAAGATATTTCATGTTCACGGATTAGAAGTCTCAATATTGTCAAGATGTCAGTTTTTCCCAACTTTATCTATAGAGTCTTTAGATGATAACCTAAATTAAAAAACATAAAACTATAAAACTTCTAGAATAATCCACATAAACTTGTGTTTGGTGATTAATTTTTAGACCACACAAAAAGGATAATCTATGAAAGAAGATGAGTCTATTTATTGAAATGTGAAACTACTACTCTGTGAAAGACACTGTTAAGAGGATCAGAAGACAAGCCACACACTGGGAAAAAAATATCTGCAAAGCAGTATGTATCTGCTTAAGGACTTGAATCTAAAACATACAACAATTTTTAAAACTCAGAAATTTTTAAAAAACACTAGTTTTTAAATGGGCAAACTATACAACATACAAATCGCCAAAGATATACAGATAGTAAATACACATAAGAAAAGATGTCCAATATTGTATGTCCTTTAGGAAGTACAAATTAAAATGATGACCTACAATGACCCACTTATTAGAGTGACTAAAATCCAAAAAAAATTTTTGAAAGCCCAATTGTTGGCAAGCATGTGGGATAACAGGAACTCTCATTCTCTTCTCCTCGGAATATAAAGTGTACAGATACTTTGAAAGTCACTTTGGAATACTCTTACAAATATGAACATAGTGTTATGCAGCTGATTTGAAAACTTAATGTCTAGGCGAAACCTGCATGCAAAAGATAATAGAAGCTGTACTTATAATTGCTAATAACTAGAAGCAACCAAGGATGTTTTCCAATAGATGAGTGATAAAAATAAAAAATAAAAAATAAAACTATGGTAAATCCATCCAATGGAGTATTATTTAGTGATAAAAAGAGTTATCAAGCCACACAAAGACATAGACAAAACTTATCACTGCTAAATAAAGAAGATAATCTGAAAAAGTTACATATATACAATCCCATGTTTATGGCATTTTTGAAAATTCAAAACTGTATTGACAATAAATATATCAGTCACTGCTCTTTTCTTTCCCCTTACTTTTATTTATTTATCTCTTTACAGTGTTAGGGATCATACCAGGGCCTCCAGCATAGCAGGCACCTCAAGCATTCTACCACCAGGCTACATCCCCAGCTCCTATGTCAGTCATTGCTAAGGTATCAAGAAAGGGGGAGGGTTAAGCAGATTACACACAGAGCATTTTTAGGGCAATGGCATACAGATACTGTAAAGGTGGAAATGTGATACTGTGTGTTTGTTGAAACCCATAGACTTTTACAGCACAAAGAATAAACTTTGCATATGAAAATTTAAAAATCACTTAGGAATTCAGGGGATCCCAGGATAGAATGTACATCATGACAAAAGAATGTAACCATGTTATAATGGTCTGAAGCAACTGCATAGGTGAGGAAGAGCTGCTGATCTAAGTAACTTTGGAAGGGAGTGGAGTCCAAGAGAGTAGACATTAATTCTGTATTCTGGTTTATAAAGTTGTTTCCCACAGGAATATAGTTGAAGAATTCTGAAACCACACTGTACATGTATACTGGAACTGAACAGCTACGTAAAATCCAAGGATCGAAAATGGTAAAAGCTAAATTTCTTACTGCCGTAGTAAGAGGTTGTAGGCAAAGAAGGGGAAGCACCTGGAATTATCCATGGGCTGATGGATTAAACATAAATATGAACTTGTATTTTAGCTTAATCTAGGTACATATTTTTATATATAGAAATTTTGTACTTACATCTATATCTAAAATTATCAAACACATTTCCTTGCTCTATCAACTGGGAAGACACAGAAATAAAGACATCTCAATAGCAATGACCAGCCCTAGCTCCACAATCTTGGTCTCTAATACATTCTCCAACAAATGGGCCCAAGACTTCCTGGAGAGTTGACAGTTCTGAGCCTGGCACAGGAAATACATAAGACGAGCCTGAAGTATTTTCTAGTGTCAAAAAGTAAAGAAGTGCTAAAAAAAGCAAAAACTCTACATGCAGTGAGGGGAGTAGATTAAGGAATACAGAAGCTAAGTGAATGTCTTTTACTCACCAAATATGGAACAATTTGAGCAACAAAATAAAGTGGAGTGGAATTATTATGTGAAGTCTACCTATGAACCCATTCTAATTCAATCATTGGCTGAATAAACAAAAGAAGAAGAAACAAATATCCCATGCAGAAGACTTCCAGATAATTTATGCAGATATTCTTCTTTCAGGCAAGGAGAACCCCTCACTTGTTAAAGATTAGCTTTACATAGATACATATTTTGAAAGAGTACAGTATGATAAGTAAGCAGGGGCAATTGTGGAGAAACCTGACCAACACTACCTCAGCAGCCAGGTGATCAAGATCAACACCAATAAGTCATGTTCATAGTATGAGGTCTTCCTCCCCAAACCCCACATCACTGATCTGATTGTGAGAAAAACATAAATTTAAAAAAAGGAAAATGCAATATGAAAAAACAAGGGAAGAAAGTGTCCCAAACAAATCATCATACCTCCTCAGTAGATTCTATGGCAAGCACAGTAGATGAAATGACAGAGAAGGAATGCAGGAGGTACATAATCCAAATGTTCATGGATCTCAAGAATGATAAGAGAGAACAAATACAGGTAGTAAAAGATCATTTTGACAAATAACTTCATAAACAAACACAAGAAGCAAAAGATTACTTCAATAGGGAGACAGAGGTTCTAAAAAGAAACCAAACAGAAATTCTGGAAATGAAAGAAGCAACAACCTAAATTAAATGTTCAATTTGAAAGCATCACCAAGAGATTAGACCACTTGGAAGATAGGAGACAAAATATATAATCTGGAAAAAAATGTAGACCACACAGCAAAAATGGTAAAAAATCATGATCAGAACATTCAAGAAATATGGGATAGCTTAAAAAGACGAAATTTAAGAGTTATTGAGATAGAGGAAGGTGCAGAGTTCCAAACCAAAGGAATGACTAATTTATTCAACAAAATACTAGCAGAAAATCTTCCAAACATGAGGAATGAATGGTAAAACCAAGTTCAAGAGGCTTACTGAACACCAAATGTACAAAATCACAACAGGGCGTGGGGTTGTGGCTCAGCGGCAGAGTGCTCGCCTACCATGTGCACAGCCCAGGTTCGATCCTAAGCACCACATAAAAATAAAGGCATTGTGTACAACTAAAACAAACAAATAAATAAATAAATCACAACAGATCCACACCAAGGCACATTATAATGAAAATGCCTAATATACTAAACAAGGAGAGAATATTAAAAGCCATGGGAGAAAAGAATCGATTACTTATAGGGGGAAACCAATTATATTATGTGCAGAGATTTTTCAACCCAGATCTTTCCTACTTATCAATGTTGCTGGTAATCCTGGCATGAGAGACCTTGACCTTCAGACTGAAATAGTATGTAGATTTCTAGTTCTTTTTCACTTGTATTGCTCATCATGCTTAGAAAAACATTTTCAAATAGTTTCCTTATTTAGTACAAATAATTACATGATAAGAAGGCAGAGTATATATTCATAATGCCATAAACTATATTGAATTTGGACAACAAGGGAACTGGGGATGAGGGAAGAAGACAGAAAACGGCCATGGGAAAAAACACATAAGCAAGAAAATAAACATTCATGTGTCTGACAGGGAGAATATGAGAAAGACAGTCTAGAAAAGCTGGTAATGTCAGATGGAAGTCACTGCTATCAGTTTGAAAAAAATATTTGGTTTTTAAACCATGAATGGAGTCAGAGAGTAGTGGTCAACAAAAATGAGTGGAAGCCTGTTCACAAACACACATACACACACACACACACACACACACACACACACACACCTTCTCTTATGAAAATCAAATGGAGAAATGGGAAAAGAAAACAAGCTAGAATTCCAGTCAGACTTTGACATTTTTTTCAAGGACTTATGTGTCCTGGCAGGGACAGAAAGAACACAGTTCTTAAGGAAGAAAGTCCTTACTTTAGATCCAATTCTGCCAGGTACCTATGTGACCTTGGGTGATTCCAAACCTCTGTGTTCTGATTGCCTCATTTAAATAATGAGGAAATAATATGTATTTCTGGGACCTGTAGAAGAGGTGAAATGACATAGAATATACTGGGACAAATGTTATTTCTAAAGAAAGCTCAGCACCCACAACACTTCTGTTAAGGTTCTTGGATGTGTTTTCTCTCAGAAATTCAGAAATTGCTCCTGAGTTGTGGGGGAGACTTACAGATTCACTCACCTTTAATAATTTTTTCAGCCAAGACAAAGGCTATTCTGAAGGAGTCACTGGGAATTGTTTGGTTTCCTCCCCTGCCATATAAGGAAGAGAATGAGGCAGAAGTGAAAAGGAGGCCACAAAATGTCCTACCTTTTGACCAGGGATTGTCCCTGCTGAGTGTGCCTGAGGGGGCTGCAGATCCTGGAGTGGTAACCATTAAGGACTTGGGTCTGTTGTTGCTTGCGTGGTATCTCAGTGGGAAAAACAGAGTCCGGGCTTGTTTGCTCTATTCCATTTTTTAAAACATAAGTTGGTCAAAATCCCTTTCACAAATTGCATTAAATTATTCAATATCTTCCTATTAAAATAAAACCCCAATTCCTTGGCTTTCAGGCATTTCATAATTTGTCATATGTCTTTGCCTTCCTCTTCAACTTTAATTTGTCCCATCCTTCCCCTTTCCCCAACCACGGCCATTTTCTTTCTGTTCCAGGAATACTCAAGCTTGTTCTGCCTTGGGAGTTTCACAAGCTCCCACTTCCATCTGAAATACCTTTCCTTCCCTCTCTGCTTTGCCAATAGCCTATTTTTTCTCAAGTGTTATCTTCTAAGACTCCTCAGGAAAGTCACCCCTGCCCTTTCAAACTAGGTTAGTCCCATTTTTATACACATAATAACACAAGGTATTTCTCCTTTAAATCACTTTTCCAACTATACAGATATAGTTTTTATGAGGTTGTTTATATCTGTCACCTCTGTATGCAGATAAACTCTTTAGCATAATGAACACTCTCTGTTTATTGGTATATCCACAATTCCTAAAACACAGTAGGCATTAAAATATTTTTATTTCGTTGATAAATAAATGAAACTTCTTATTTGTACATTTTCCTTATTTTACTCTCTTATTAATCCAGTAGAGATAGTTGCTGCATGTGGATCTGATCTCTAGGTTTAGAACTTACACACCAGACTAGGATTGATCTAAGGCAACATTACAAGACTAGCAAAGCTTTCCTCTTTTAGAGTTCTTTTCCTGACTTAATCACTTCCTTTCACCCTCAGGTAGCCAGTGCTTTCACCCAGTGAAGAAGTAATTGCATTTCTAAAAATGACCTTTAGTTCTTACTAAATAATGGACTCACTCCATCCAGAGGCCCTTTTAGCAGCAGACAGTACATACACACAGTAGAATTGTCTGCACCAATGACAAGCAGGGAAGAAAAGTAATTTTGGAGGGAGCCTTTTCACAACCCTCAAGTAATAGTACAGAGTTCCTGCCTACTCTGCTGTATTCCTTGTTTTATTTCTTCATTCACTTCCATATATCGAGCACCTACTACGTGAATGGTTTGTGCAGAACTAGGAGTAGTACACAAAGATTAATAAGATTTGATCATCTCCAAATTAAGTCTAACAAAAGACAAAGATATTTGTATAAACAATTACAATACATTGCCAATTATTAATTCATCTAACAAACATTTATTGAGAGCTTATTGTGTCAGGAACCATGCCATATGTTGGAGAAACAATGATGAAAAGAAATATCCTTGCTATCAAATGGATTACAGTATAACGGCAAACATATTCACAAGCAATTATTGTTAGAATATATAGCTGAGGGCTCAGAGAAGTGAGAAATAATTGCCTCATATAATTCTTTCAGCAACTCAGCTAATAAAGGCAAATTCCATCCTTAAGAATATTTTGCTGTTGGTCCGTTTAATAAACGGCAAAGAGACAGGAGATATTTTTTTTTCCCCAGAAAGAAACAGAGTACAATATAAAGAGAAAATTATGATGAAGGAAGACAAAAGAAACTATAAAATACCAGGAAAGAAATGTCAAAAGGATAAAAGGCACTTCAACTTTTAATAAGGTCAAATGGGAACCAATTAAAAACAATAATACTTTCAGTCTACAGCTAAAGAGCTGAGGAAGTCCCTGCCACCTCAACACTGGTTCAATTCCCTGACTTCAGGCAGTACTTAATTTCAGCTATCCTGAATCTTGACTGTGATGTCACATCTGTAACCCCTGGATTCTTCACAATAGCTTTAGTTTTTGCCAATTAATCAAATTTGCTTTTTTTAAAAAAAAAAAAAAAAAAAAACTGTGGCAGAAGAAATAAACAGAAACAGTGTCTATTTCTAACTCATTGTCTCTTCTAGGACTTCTCAGAGGTAGTATCTGGTGTAGAATTTAGTCATGTACACCATGATATGGACTATTCAGAACACATGAAGATTATCCTTTAATTTTTATTGTGGGGTGTCAAGAAGGATAGAATGTAAGGACCTGAAACAGGGAAATATCTAAACCTATCTTTGGTACTTTGATGGAATTACATTTAGTAAGAATTTGAATTTCTTCGTGCTAAGTTTACAAATAATAAAATGTGTGACATTTAAGGTTCTTCTCAGGATTGATAGCCTATTAATCTATATATTCTAAAATATTATTTGATATTAGAAGGGAAAATTAAAATAGCAAGTATAATGAATACTGTGATGCTACCTGAAGGCCCATCCATTCTTCCTTCAAGGAGTTTTGTGCATAGAAAACCCTCTCTCCTTGTTATATTTCTTGAATGTTTGATTTGTTAAATCGTGGCCAATAAAATTTTAAGTCAATATTTCTTAAATATTTTAAAATTCATTATAAATTTAAAGAAATCTCCATAAACAATTCAGAATAGACCTACTGATTTAGAATAGACATATTGAGTCTTTTGAAACACCTTAAACACTTTAATTTGTAGACAAACTATACAGAAATACAGTGTTCTCAAAACACACTACTGTTCTTACCTTTAAATCTTTTCGAGACATTAACAACCTGTATTTGTAACTTAACTAAGAAAATTTCTTAAGAAATCTAATTAAAGAAATTTTCTTGTTTCATTAAAAAAAACAAAACAAAACAAAACAACCTGTGTTTGGCCAGGTGCGATGGCACACACCTGTAATCCCAGCAGCTTGGGAGGCTGAGGCAGGAGGATCACGAGTTCAAAACCAGCCTCCACAAAAGTGAGGCACTAAACAACTCAGCGAGACCCTGGGGCTGGGGATGTGGCTCAGTGGTTGAGTGCCTCTGAGTTCAATCACTGGTATCGAAACAAAAAACAAAAAAACTGTATTTGACTTATTTTCTTTATTACTTTGGTACTTCCTCACATGTTGCCGGTATTATGGCAACATTAATGCTGAAACCATCCCAAAGTACAGTATTTCTGTACTCAGAAATTCAATGCTATAGAATCTAGGTTACCAACTAACTGGATCATGACTTTAAAGATTATTCAGGCTTTTATAGTTATCACTAAAATTATAATAAGATTTTTGTGACCATGTTTTTTTAATATTTATTTTTTAGTTGTAGTTGGACACAATACCTTTATTTTATTTATTTTTACGTGGTGCTGAGGATCGAACCCAGGGCTGCACACATGCTAGGCAAGTGCTCTACTGCTAAGCCACAACCCCAGCCCAATGACCATGATTTTAACTTGGCTTATTTTTCTATAAATGATGGCTACTCCCAAAATGATTGGCCTTCAGATTCATGTGGTTGGTGGGAAATAACATGTCCCCCCCGTACAGCAACATTATATATATATATATATATATATATATATATATATATATATATATATATATATCCAATGAAACCCCAGTAGCAGTGAAACTCCAAATCTTGGTTTCAAGATACCATTACCCAATAAAAGAACTAGGGTTACTTGGAGAAATGGCTGATCCCAAGGTTGGGGAAAGAAAGTTCAAAGTGAGCATAAAGTACCTTATTATGCTGGTAAGTGAGAGATTTGCTCAAAAAATGTGGAAGAAATACTAAGAAATATAGAAATAATGAAAGAAGAATTAGAAAACTGTTTCAATCATATGGTAATCATCAATTCACATAAGAATCATTAATGGTTGCCAAAATCATATAAAATTTTTTCGGATATTTTCAAAGTAACTCCTCACAATTTATTTGTTTTCAAAGAGAAAATGGTATAATGGAGAGTTCCAATACATAATAACTTCATCACGCACTCAAGTTAATATCACCAATATTGGTACAAATTGACATCTTTTGATGTGATTCATAGAGACAGAGGACACAACATCACATACAGAAACCTCCTGTCAAAAATGTCCAACCCAAATTGACATTAGGAAACAGGCACATACAAATTGAGACTCTTTATACAAAACAACTGACCTGAACACTTCAAAATGTTGATATTACAAAAGCAAAGCAAAAATTACAAGAAACTTTCCAAACTAAAGGTTAAAACAGTATGGATTAAATGCAATGTGTGATACTTGGGTCCTAGACTGGAAAAAAATTTATTTACAAAAAATATTATTGGAGCAGAGGATAAAATTTGAATATGGATTTTATGTTAGATGATGATATTGTATCAATGCCAAGTTTTATGAATTTAATAACTATGTTATGGTTAGGCAGAATAATGTCCTTGTTTTTAGAGAATGCCTGTTGAAATAATTTGTGGGAAAGAGTCATTAAGGCTGAAATTTTCTTTTTCTCTCAAATGATTTAGTGATTTAGCTATATTACATAGTATCCTATGTGTGGGTTCAACATCTGCTTATTCAATCACTTAAGGATCAAAATGTTTTTTAAAATTACATCTGTACTGAACACATATATCACTTTGTTCTTGTCATTATTCCCTAAAGAATATTGTGTAATAACTATTTACATAGCATTTACATTGTACTAAGTATTACATGTAATCTAGAGATGTTTTAAAGTATTTGGGAGGGTATGCATAAGTTATATGGAAATATTGTGCCAATTTATTTAAGAGACTTGAGCCTCCAGAAGTTTTGCACCTAAAGTTTTCCTAGAACCAAACCCCTGTAGATACTACGGAATGATTATATACTTATGCATATATGTGTGTGTGTGTGTGTGTGTGTGTCTGTGTGTCTGTGTGTGTCTGTGTGTGAGACAGAGACAGAGAGAGATAAAGCAAATGTGAAAAATGTAAACAATTGATAAATATAGGTAAAGGTTAAAAAAGAATAAGGAATACAAGCTATTGGAGGAACAAAGTACTATCATTGTTTCAGTTTTTAATTTGACAAAAATCTTGAAAGCAATATGTTTCTTTTATTAATTTTTCTAATTTATTGTAGTATACTATTTAAAGAATAGTATATACAACAGATGAATGGATAAAGAAAATGTGGTATATATACACAATGGAATATTACTCAGCCATAAAGAAGAATGAAATTTGCCTGTAAATGGATGGAACTAGAAAGCTATCAGGCTAAGCGAAATAAGCCAATCCCAAAAAAGCAAAGGCTGAATGTTATCTGATATGTAAATGCTAACCCTATAAGGGAGGAGGAGGGAACAATAGAAGTTCATTGGATTAGACAAAGGGGAATAAAGGGAAGGGAGGAGGGACAGGAATAGGAAAAACAGGAGAATGAATTGAACATAACTTTCCTATGTTCATAGATGAACACAAGACCAATGAAACTCTACATCATATACAACCACAAGAATGGGATCTTAATTAGAACAAGTTATACTCCAAGTATGTATAACATGTCAAAATACTCTCTACTGTCATGCACTTCTAAAAAGAACAACAAAAAAGTGCTTACTATATATAACTACACTCATATAAACTTCAAAAACAATAAAATGTAGTCTAAAATAAAAAGTAGCGTATAAAGGTTTAAAATAAAAATAAAAAGTAGTACATATGTATAAAATATATTTTATAGTAACATACATATACACAATATGCTACTATAGATAAACCAACTTATAAAGTTTGACTTATGATTTTTGATTTTATGATGCTACAAAAATGATAAAATTCCAGTGGAAATCATACTTCAAATTTTGAATTTTGATCTTTTCCCAGGCTAAGGGTATGTGGTATGATACTTTCTCAAAATACTGGGCAGCAGCAGTAAACTGCAGTTCCCAATCACCTACATGATCACAGAAAGAAACAACCAATACTGTACAGTGTGCTGTGTGGCCAGCATTTTATGGATACTGTGTTTTTGTGTTTTTGCATTCCATCCTGTCTGCAAAATGCCCATCCATGTTTCCGGCTTCTGGTGAGAAGTGATTTGCAATTACTCTTGAAACACAAAATAATCGCAAGCATCAAGGAGGCAAACAAAAATGGCCATCACACGTGAGTTAGGACTTTCACAATTAAGAGTCTTTTTAAAAATTTTTTTGTAGTTATAGATGGGCAGAATGCCTTTATTTTATTTGTTTATTTTAATATGGTATTAAGGATCAAACACAGTGCCTCACACATGCTAGGCAAGCGCTCTGCCACTGAGCTACAGCCCCAGCCAACAATTGACAGTCTTGACCATCTTACAGGATAAGAAATGAATCAGTGATGCAGTAAAACATCATAATCTGCTAAACACCTGTCAAAATGAAGAAAAGAGCTGGGCTGGTTGATGAGATAGAAAAAATACTTGTGGACAAAAGACCAGGTAAGTATATGGTACTTTGCCTACTGATGATCCAGGCTAAGGAAGAAGTCATTTCTACTTGCCTGCCAATAATGTTACACAGATATGCAGATGTTTATACCAAATCATGAGTGGTTTTAACACTTTGAATTTTCCTATTGTGGAGGTGAGCAGTAAAGCAGCAAATGACAATAGTGAAGATGACAGCTTCTAAGGAAGAACTTCATAGGAGAATTGTGGATGAGAAATATTTTTCAAAACAAATATTTAATGATAATGAAACCCTGCTTTCTCTGAAAGTATATGCTGGAATGGAAATGTTGCAGGGTTCAAAGTAAAGCCTTTCTTAATCTACCACTGAGAGAACCCCAGAGCATTTGAGAATATTAACAAGCATACACTTCCTATTCACTATTACCATTACAAAGCCTGGATGACATCAGCATTGTTTGATGACTGGTTTTTCAACTGTTTTATTCCACAGGCAAGAAAATATTATAGGCAAAACAACATCCTCTTCAAGATTTTTCTGATCCTAGACAATGCTCCAGGGCATCCACAGCATATTTGCAATGTGCATCCTGAAGTAAAGTTTGTGTATTTACCACCAAACACAACCACATTTACTCAACCAATGGACCAAGGTGCAATAGCTGGACTCAGAGCAGCTATTTACTCTTACATAATATTTATCGCAAGTGTTTGTCAGACTGTTGAAACAACTGAATCTTGCTGAGAGTTTTGGAAAGATTATCACATGCTAAATGCTATGCAGAGCATCACTCAGCATGGAAAGTCACATAGCAACGTGAATGACATTTGGAGGAAAGTTTTGAACACATTCAAAGGCTATAACAAAGATTCTGCTGTTGATGAAACACTATGAAGCAATATATTAGTGCTTGGGAAATAGAATCAAACATTGATGAAGAGGATATTAGTAGGTTGGCTGGCATTGTGGATGAATAGCTTTCCAAGGAGGTGCTGATTGAAATTAAGAAGTTGAGGTAGCATTCTACTGTCATGTATAACTAATTAGAACAAATTAAAAAGTAGAAAAAGAAGTTGAGGTAAAGGAAGAAATTAGACACACACACACACAAAGAAATTTCATAGCAAAGAACTGATGGAAAAATTTGCTACTATCAACAATGATGTGCTGATATTAGAAGAAATGGATGTCAGTTATGAGCAACTCATAAGAGCTGACAGATACAGGATCTTCTTGTTGCTGTAAAAATATATATGTATATATATATATATATATATATATATATATATATATATATGGAGAGAGAGAGAGCACAAGAAAAATAGCTTTATGTTAGATGATTTTGCCTTTCTGTAGGCTAATGTAAATGTTCTGAGCATGTTTAAGGTGGGCTGTGCTAAGCTCTGATTTTCAACAGACTAGGTATCTTAAATGTATTTTCAACTGATATTAAATTTACATCATAAATTAAGGAGTATCTATATGCACTATATTAGTATAAAGAGAATAGACAGTATAAAGAGATAGTATAAAGAGAATTTTCTTAGGTTAACTACCATTTCTTTCACTACATTGCTTAGATATAGTATACACCTTACTTCTGACAATATGTGTATTGTTGTCAGTTCTTTCTGATATGTCCTACCTCTAATTCCCTGACTCAGCCAAAATAGAACCTTCTTTCTAATTTCACTTTGTTTCCCCTAAGACTGGCTCTCCTCTTCTGCTCCCATGAACTTTCAAATTGTGCTCTGCCATTGCCATTTTTCTTTCTAACTGATGGTTACCCATTTGCACATAATGTTTTTGGACTACCTTCATCACTCTTTTGAAAGAGTACTATTTTAAATTTTGAAAAAGGGATATATTTTCCTTCATAGTAGGTGTCATTCCTTTTCCTTTCCTCTGCTTGCTACTACCTCAGAATATCATAGTAACAGTCATGGGCTTTGGTGGGTGTCTTACCCCAATTCAATTCTGGTTCCACAAACAGTCAGGTATATGGTTTTAGATATGGACTTCTCTCCATCTCAGTTTTCTTATCAATTACATGGTAAACTACTTCATAGAGTGGTAGTGGTAGTGAGCACCACAGAAGTTAATAAATGTGAAAGTCCTAGCACAGTGACTAGCAAAAAAGCACTCTGTGACAATTACCACCACCCCCATCATCATCATCATTATCAACAATATCATCAGTACTACATGCATCATCAGCTGCTGTCAGGAGCCACAAAGTCAGAATAATTGATTAAATGTGATGTCCCTGGTTACTGAAACTGAAGAGTTCTTTCTGAGGTCTTAACCATAGTTTATTCTGCTAACCAAAATTTCAGAGACTCTTATGGAGGAAAAATCACAATAAATTCAGTCCTGAGTTTGATAGAAACAACCACTAATTCTTAACCTAATTAATGAACTCAACTTTAACAATGTTTTCCAAAAGCAGAGCAATGTATAAACCAAACAGAATGTGACTCATATATTCATTGACCATCCTTTTAGCCAATACCTACTGAACACCTACCACATACCAGGTATCTTCCAGGTGTTAGCAAGTAGACAAATACCTTGGTCTCATGATACATATTCCAAACCAAGATAGGAGATATAGTCATTCCACACACAGAAATGCTGTGTATTGTATATCAGATGGTGATAAGTGCAAAGACAGTAATGAATAAGGTGCTGCTGCTTAAATGAGGAAGTTAAAGAAAACCTCTCAAGTTATAATTTTTGAAATTTTTTATTAAACTCTTCTTTTCATATTTGGAACATGTGAGACAATAAGTATAACAATATACTCCAAACTCATATCCTTAATTTCATAAAGTTCTGTCCAAGATCAATGTTTAAAAAGAAGAGTATCATTATTGACTACAGATGAATTCAATCCACAGTACACTTACCTAGAGGTCTTGAGCTGGTACCAGAATTTACTCTGACAGAAATTGGTTCTGTAATGTGAGGTGCCAGTTATTATCCAGTGAAGCAAGGAAGCCAGCCTGGGGCAACTAGTTTTTGCTAGTTTGAACTACATGTAGACAATTTATGGGAAGTAGTTTATTTCAGACTCATTTATCAGTCTACAAATATTATCCTCCTCTGAGTTCTATGTCTGTTCGGTATGCAAATGGTCAGTGTACTCTGTTGTAATTAGAGTATAGGAGGGCCATTTCTTTTTCACTTCCTTGTTTAATTCTTCACTTCAAATATACTTCAAGTTCCTAAGAGTCTGTACTTTTTAACAAAAACACATAAAACATTTTATGATTCCACTTTTAAGGGTCATATTATATTATACAAGGGATCCAATATTTCATTTGGTAGTGGATTGTATGAAACCCTTCCCAGATTCATCTTCAGAAATGAAGAACTGTTTTCTAGTACTTCCAGCAGACAGTTCTCAGCTATCATCCCTTATTTGGAATTCTCTTTGTCTGAAGAGAAGCACCTTGCCCAGCGTCTGTCCCTGATCATTCTCTAACCAGGTTGATCATTATATGACTATTAAGGGACAGTCTCCTCACCTCAACTCAGGAAAACGACAGGACCAATCCACATTAATACTTCCCCATGAGTTTAACTGGGGCATGCATTGATATTGCATACCAGAGACCAATTTTTTCTTTCTGCCAATCTTGCTTCCTTCTCTTCTTTACCATAAGTACATTTTCTAGAACATTCTCTAATAAACAATCATATTTCAGAATAATGGAAGGAATTTAATGGCCTCCATTAAATATCTAATGGATAAAGAGATACTGATTCCCATCATGTCTCCATTTAATTCACTACTCATCCTATAAAACAAAAGGGATCCTGGAGGAAAACAATGGATACCACAAACTCAATAAGTAGTACTAACCCAAATGTGTCATCTTTGCTAACACATATTACTATGATCTATGGTATGTGGCCGTTAAACTGACAAACACACTATTTTCCAACCACACCAAAAAAGAAAGATCAGAAACTGCTCACATTCGCTTGAAATCAACACAGTACACATTTACAGTCTTATATGAAGGAGCCCCAATTAGGGAGATGGCTATTGCAGTCAGCTGGAAGCCATAAGTTCCACCTGATAATAAGTATGTATGTGATGCACCTGTAAATGCACGTGAGGCACCCGCAAAGCTAAAAGTATATAACCGGGTGAAAGCGGTCAGAGTCAGGAGAAGAATGAATTCACTCAGTCAGTCATGCAGTCGCTCGGTCGGAAGAAGAGTTCGGGTCGGAGAAGAAGAAAAGAATCAGAGCGGCCAGAACGTAGGCAGAGCGGTTACAGAAGAAAAACCAGATAAAAGAAGTAATTCCTGGTCAGAGTCAGGCTGAGGCTCCCGAGGAAGAAAGAAGAAAGAACAAAGAAGAAAGAAGCTCTAAAAGCTAAGCTCTCTCTCTCTCTAAAGAAGAAATCTCTCTCTTTCAAGCTCTCTCTCTTTCTCTCTAAGCTCTAAGAAGAAGAAGAAAAAGCTATCTCTAATCTTTCTCTCTAAGCTCTTTCTAAGAAGAAGAAAAATCTTTCTTTCTCTCTCTAAGCTCTCTCTAAGAAAGTAGAAGTAAAAGTAGTAATAGCTTTACTCTGCCTCCGAGAGTTTTCCTCCCGTGGCGCCGTGGCTGGCCACGACAGGCAGCTTACACTTATACAAGGATTATGTTTGCTCTTATGCTCTGTCATAATATAATCTAAGAGATCTTGACTGACTAATTATACCACAGAAAATCTCACTGGTCTACTATTCCCAAAATATCATGCCAACTGAAGCAGATGAAGAAGTAGCAAGTACACTTAGGCTTAGGTAAAATATATGCACAATAGAGGGTAGGAGGTAAACCCCATGAAGATTCAGGGACTACTATGTGAGTGAAATTTTTAGAAGTCCCATGTTTTGGACATTTTGGGACATTCCCTCCAAAGAAAGTGCATATTATTATAAATTGCTCTTCCTACCATAAAAAAGGAGCACTTTGCCTACTAGGTATTTCCACATTCTGGAGAAAGCATATTCCATTGCCAGGGAAACAGTACCAAATCATATGCCAGGTGGTAAGAAATGCTGCCAGCTTTAAGAAATACCAAGGTAGAAAAAGGATGTATAGCAATTGAGATTGTGGTACAAGTGGCCCTTGCACTTGAGTAATATAATCTACCATATGGCAAAACATTAGAGTATCTATGGTGGGAGAAGATACCATGTGGTGTTTATTGCAAGTCCAACAGGAGAATCACAATGCGGATGCCTAGGGTTCTGGAATTAGGCCATGTATAGCAGATATTTATACATCTCTTAGAAAACAGGTCCTGTGAAGTTGGAGAATATAATGCTAAGTGAAGTTAGCCAATCCCCAAAAGCCAAATGCCAGCTGTTTTCTCTGATATAAGGAGACCAATTCACAGTGGGGTTGGGACGGGGAACATAGGAGGATTAGAGGAACACTAGAATGGCCAATGGGGAGGGAGGGGAAAGGAGGGTACAAAAGGGTGAAGAAGGAAAAAAAAAGATGGTAGAATGAGATGGCTATCATTACCCTAAGTGCATGTATGAAGACACGAATGGTGTGAATATGCTTTATATACAACCAGAGATATGTAAAAATGTTCTCTATAAGTATAATATGAAATGTAATGCATTCTGCTGTCATTTATAACAACTTAGAATAATAAAAAAGAAAAGAAAACAGGTCCTGGTGCACTATTGAGTCTTTATAGAAATGCAAGGCTTAATCATGAACATCAAATACCCTTGAGGTCTATACTGCTCATTATGAGTTGGGTACTATTTGATCAGAGTCATGGTATATCAAAGATCAAGCATTAAAAGAATTAGGAGACCAAGAAAGCTATATGAGCTGGTATCATAGATATTGAAGTCACCAACTATTGATGTTGTAGCGCTTTATCATCAACTAATACCTAATAGGCAGACTGCTTATAGTCAATTTATTAAAATGGGGGGGGGGGGGAATCCAAGTTTGATTTACAGATGGGTTGGCTTAACATGTAAGTACAAGCTGAAATCTGATGAATGCTAGATGACAACCTGACTTCGAGGTGGCACTTAACAAAGGCAAAGAGAAATCTTCTCAATAGGTAGAGCTTAAGGTAGTACATGTGATCATGATCTTTGTATAGAAAAGAAAATGTCTTAAGGGTACAATGGTTACAACCATACCAAAGAAGAAAGATCAGAAAGCATGAACCCATGAACAGTAGCAAATGACTTGATTGGAGGTCAAAGGGTAAGAACAGTAAAAAATGAAAGGACAGGAAAAAAAGGTTCAGGGTGGAGAGATTTGGATGAATCCATAGGAATGAGGACAAAATGTGAAGCTCTCTTTCTAAAGTTAGCTCCTGGGACTGGGGATGTAGCTCAGTGGTAGAGCACTTGGCCTAGCATTTAATCCCCAGAACCAGAAGAGGAAAAAAAAAAAAAAGTTCACACCTACTAGAGAGCACTACTATGGAAGAGGAATTAAATAATCAGCTTGACGCTGACCTCAGCCAATGTCTGTAATCAATATCCCCAATGCTAGCACAATGGACACACAAATGAAATAGCTATAATGTCAAGATCAGAAGCTATGCAGGGACTCAATAGCATTGCCTCAACTTACCAAGACCAACTTAAAATAAAAGTAGTCACCAACTGCAGTGGTGATTAACCCTGATCATTGAGAGAAAATAGGAATTCTTATATACAATGGGAGGCAGGAGGAAATGTTTGCCACCAATTTGATCCACTTCCCTAAGTTTGATGGTAAAGGGAAAAGTGGAGCTAGGACTTGAAGAAGGTTTCATTCTACTAGTTTTGGAAGTGTTGCTAGTTGCCAGCCCTCAGCAGTCAGCCCTCTTTGTGAAGTTACTAAAGGTCATCCTTGCTCAGGGTCATGGCTCCTCTCAGGGTGAAGCAAATGAAGAAAAATCATGAGGGTCATAATTGTCTGGGCACTCTGCCCCAACTCAAGGCAGTCCCCAAGAGCCTTCCCAGTTTCAGACATTCCTTTGGGTCACCTATGACCTTCATTAAACTGCATGATAGTTCAATTCTCCTCTATGCCCATTTATGCTTCCTTCTTATCCATTTTGTAGGTGCTGTTTCCAGAATTTCCTAAGAAGCTTCCTGTTATCTAATCTCCATGTCATCCCAGAGAACCCAAGCTATGAAACCACTGGTGGTGTCACATCAAGCCAACTTCATGCTCTGAACCAGAAATCAAGACTCTGATTCTAGTCACGTGTTTGCTTCTAATTAAAGGATTGACCTCAAGCAAATCCACAAATTACATGACCTTTATCTTTCTCATTCCTTTTACAGAGAAAAGAGAGAAACTGTTGTGATCCTAGACTAAGAAACCAGAATACCTTTATTTGCATTCCTTAATTGATTTTTTGACTTTAGAAATAACAAAGACATACATATGCATATATGTACATATACACCCTCCTCTCTTGCATGTTTTCTCCATTTTTTCTTCTTTGTTGACCTTCTAAAATCCTTTTTAGATATGTACCATATTTTTTTCTTATTTTTATGAGAGTGAGAAAATAATGAGAGCAAAATGAATATTGAGTGTTAAAATACAACTATTAAAAACTTATTCTCAAATGCTTCATGTTTCCTTCCCTTTTCCGTTTCTTTATTGTTGTATCATATGGACCTTCTATCTTGGTTTGTTTACAGAGTTAGTGGTTAAGCCCAAGGTCTTGTGCATGTTAGACAAGCACTCTACCACTGAGTTACACCCCAACCCATATCTTGGTCTTCTTAGTCTATATTTATAAAATGCTTACTACTAAAACTTCAAGTTTCACCAAATTTTTTCCTTTCACTAAAACCCTTTCTCCACTGCCTTCTGGCTCCACTGCATTCAATTTGTACTTTTCCAGTCACTATCAGAGAAGTTTGTCTCAAACTACCCCCTTTTCCTTTCCTATCTGTGCTCTTATCTAAATGGCTGTATACTTTTTCTTGAAGAAGACAAGAGATGTCAATATACCAAAATGGGAACAATTAGAAATGGAATTGGTGGCTGGCTTGTGCCGTTCTGGACATGTGAGGAAGAGCCAAAAATAGAAATGAGCTGAGTCTGTTCAGAGCTTGGTGCTGCCTGAGGTGTTTCCTCAGATAGTTCTCCAAGGCTATATTTTCTGAGTCATCTTTCACAGCTCGAAGGCCAAAACTCATAACTCATATGCTGTGCTCTCCATCAGAACACAGTTAACGTCAAAAAGTGGTTACTTTCTAAAGGAAGATCTTTACTCATGTGCTGACAGACAGCTCAGAGACCATGAAATGACAGATGTATTGCTCACCTGTATCAAAGTTGCAATGAAAATCTTTGAAATCATGCAGCTCTTCACAATTAAAGTTATCTCCTTTCCTCATTCTCATCCAATCATGTACTTTATATGAACCATGTGAAAAGGAAATACATATTGGCATGGTTCCAGATTCCCAGTCATGTGAAACAGAGACTTCATGGTAGAGTGGGAAAAGTGAGAAAGTGGGGGTTTCTATGTAAATGTGTCCCAGGTGTTCCTTTGGTGTATTACCTGCTGGAAGTTTGTTTATGCCTTATTGTTCAGTGCATGTCAAAGATAGTTTTTTGGTTTTTGTTTGCAAATACTACTAATAAATTGCAGTGAATCACTGAGAAGTTAAAGTTCAATTCCTTTAAACTAAAATACATTTTTACTATTCTTTCTATAAACCCTTCTAACTGCCAAAGTTGCCTGGTTGATTAACTCATTCCCTATTCTTAATGCCTGACTCTTAGTTAGTTTTCAGAAAAAAAGTATTTGCCTCTCCTCATCTCATAAGGTCAATTAACTACTCCAGAATTGTTTTTTTTGTTGTTGTTGTTCTTTCCTCTCTTCTTTTCTCCATTTCTTTCTTTCTGGCTTAAAGAATAGTTCATTAAGTATAAACGCTGTAGTAATGATATCAAAAAAAATTCAGGCTTTTGATTCAGCAAGATGGGGATGGAAAGTTTACTAACGTGTCAAATCACAGCCTCTTCCACCTACTCTGTGTTTTGGCTGAGCTCAGAACACTGACATGAAGTTAGAGAAGTAACATTAAAGCCACAGCAGGTGCTAGTAAGGGTGCTGGCTGTGTAATTTCTTGGAAACAAGGGAATGTTTACTGTCTGCATCAAGGCCCTTTTGTTCTTTAAAAGCTACTCCCCCAGTCTGCATTGTCTTGCACAAGAAAGAGAGGGTAGAAGAGGTTGTGTGTAGTGCTCAGGACTACAGCTCAAAATAGGGATAGCAGCAGCAGCAGCAGCAGCAGCAGCAAAGGACTCTGGTGAGCAGTAATAATGAAAACCAGTATAAAATGCTTTGCACATGGGGTATGCTGGTTGATCACCATCAACCTAAAGTTAAAATATATTGGCTGCAATGTTGATTTAAGTGACAGGGAAGGTTTTGCATTACAACTATCTTTTTGAAATTCACACTCAACTTCAATGTATTGTGGCCACAGTATGCAATATTAGGTGCTAGACAAGTGTACATTTGTTACTTACTGAAAATTTTGGTTTGTAGATCATATTGAAAATATAACGTCTGTAAGAACAAAGACAATGGATGGACTGTTGATCCATGACGCAAAGAAAAGACCACCAACTCCAATTTTAGATTAAAGCAAGCTTATATTGTATACATATAAAGAGAGCTGGCCAGGGCTGCCCCTCCCAAACACTGGGCTTGGGATCAGCACCGCTCTCCGGGAAGACAAGGTTTTTATAGTTCAAAGAGTTACAGAAAATCTTGGGAACTTACAGCTAACAAGGTCAGACATGTGTAATTCAAAGCAAGTAGCAAACTAATATCTACATGGCATTGCATTCCAAGAAAAAAGGGGAGTAATAGTCAAACCCCACATCAAAAGTTTATGAGGCACCGTTAGTTTGAGAGAGAGAGAGTTGTTATCTGGTCAAGGAAAGCCAGGCCTGAGCGAGCTCAAGGCCTGGAAATGAATGCCAGACAATAAGCTCAAGCCAAATAAGAATCCTAGCATTTCATAGAAAACTGAAGTGGGCTTTTCATAACTTTTTGTCAGGATGGCTCCCAGTCTTAAGATGGAATTAGGCTGGTTTATCATCCCCCCCCCCTTTTTTTTTTATTACTTTTCAAATCTTTGAAAGGGAGTAATCGTATAGCTAATTTTATCGATGGTACATAATAGAATTAAATTGCAGCCCAATAAACCGGAGCATATAGTTAATAACACATGGGACAATAACTAGTAAGAGAAGGATACAAATTATAGGACCTAAGAGAGAAGTTAACCATGGAAACCAATCTCCCAAGCCTAACCAATAATTACTCATTTTAATTTTGTTAATCTCCTGTCTTATCTCATCTACCTGTTGTTGGATAACGTTAGAATAATCTGTAACATTAAAACAGCACATGCCTGGGAATTGTTGGCAACCCAAGTGATGTTTCAATAAAAGAAAATCAATAGCCGCTCTATTTTGTAACAAAATTAATTGAGATAATTTGGCCGTGAAGGCCGGGCCATTGTCAGACCCCAAAGTTAGAGGAAGGCCAAATCTAGGAACAATCTCAGTTATTAGTTTTTTAACTACTATTTGTGCTGTTTCTGTTTGAGTAGGAAAGGCTTCTACCCAGCCTGAGACAGTTTCAACAAAGACTAACAAGTATTTATATCCATATAGTCCTGGTTTAATGTCAGTAAAGTCCAATTCCCAAAATTCACCAGGTACAGTACCTTGACTTCTGTTTCCCTGTGGAAGATGGTTCTTTTTAGCATTTACCTGTGCACATGTCATGCAGCGATTTGAGATGTTCTGGAGTATCCCTCGGTGTCCCGGGAACCAAATGTGGGTTGAAATTAGTTCTGAAGTCTTCTTGGGGGATAAATGCATCGCCCGATGAAGATCAGTTAACCATTTTCTTCCTAAAAGCTTAGGCATGCAAATTTTCCCATCTGGGAGAGTCCACCAGCCGTGACAGTTTTGTTGGGCTCCCATAGAGGAGTATAAGTTTATCTCTTCAGTAGTGTATGAAGGAGTTTCTTCCTCAATTTTAACTGGGAGTTTGGGGCAATTTGAGAGTTCAAGAATAGTTTGACATTTTGACTCCCCAAGGGCTATTTCCCTGGCTGTTTGATCGGCCAAGTTATTACCTTGGGTCTGGGGGCTATTGTCTTTACGGTGTCCAGGCCAGTGGATAATAGCCAGTTTATCTGGCAACCATATAGCCTCCAGTAATTGAAGGATCTCTTGTTTATTTTTGATAGTCTTTCCATCTGAAGTTAAAAATCCCCTTTGTTGTATATCTGTCCATGCACATGTGCTGTAGCAAAAGCATAATGGCTGTCCATGTAAATGTTTACCCGTTTTCCTTCTGCCCATCTCAATGCCTGTGTTACTGCAACGATTTCTGCTTTTTGGGCTGATGAGCCTCTGGGCAAAGCCTGTGCCCAGATAATTTCTTTTTGGCCCGTAACTACTGCCGCTCCCGCATACCTTATTCCATCCCGGACATAACTGCTACCATCGGTGTAAAGGTCTGCGTCTCTGTTGGTGAGAGGAATGTCAGTCAGGTCTGGTCGGGTACCTTGGATGACATCCAGCATCTCTGAGCAGTCATGAATTGGCTCCTCTGGGTTATCATCAGGCAGCAGGGTTGCAGGATTGATTGCCAGGGATTTACTGAAGGTCAATCTGTCCTTGTCTAGGAGGAGAGCCTGGTACTGAGTGAGACAGGCATTTGACATCCATCGACTGGTGGCATCCCTCAATAGGGTTTCCACTGTGTGAGGGGCAGTCACAGTGAGAGTCTGCCCCAGAGAAAGTTTGTCTGCTTCCTTTACCAGTATTGCAGTAGCCGCTATGGCTCGTAAACAAGGGGGCCATCCTGATGCTACAGGATCCAGCCTTTTTGAAATGTAGGCAATTGGTCTTTTCCATGGCCCTAAATTTTGGGTAAGAACTCCTTTAGCAATACCCTTTTTCTCATGAACATAAAGATGAAAGGGCTTAGATATATCAGGGAGGGTTAAGGCAGGGGCCTGAACCAGAGCCTCCTTTAAATTTTTGAAGGCCAATTCATTTTCCTCAGTCCAAATTAAAGGTGACTTGCCTCCTGCAGTTGCAGTATATAACGGCTTGGCAATTTCAGCAAATCCAGGTGTCCAAAGGCGGCAGTATCCAACTGCCCCTCTAGAAATTTTTTAACCTGCTTTTTAGTGGTTGGGGTTGGGATCTTCATTATGGCTTCTATGCAGGATTGGGATAACAGTCTTTTCCCTTCCCTCAGCTCATATCCCAAATAAGTAACCCGAGAGGAACAGATTTTTGCCTTTTTCATGGAGACTCGGTACCCCAATTGAGCCAAGGTTCCTAGCAAACCCCGAGTGGCCCTTAAACAGTCCTCTTTGTCTTTTGCTGCTAACAGGAGATCATCCACATATTGGAGCAAGGTTACCTCAGGGTACTTACTGCGAAACAGTCTCAGATCTTGATTGAGAGTTTCATCAAAGATAGTGGGGGAATTTTTAAATCCCTGAGGTAGTCGAGTCCAGGTCAGTTGTCCCGATATCCCCATCTCCAAATCCGTCCATTCAAAAGCGAAGATAGGCTGACTCAGTTTTGACAAAGGGATGGAGAAAAATGCGTCTTTCAAATCCAATACAGTATAAACTGTATGTTCTGGTGGCAACAAACTGAGCAAAGTGTAGGGGTTAGGGACAGTTGGGTGTATAGTTTCTACCCGTTTGTTCACTTCCCTTAAGTCCTGTACTGGTCTGTATTCTTGAGTGCCAGGCTTTTGGACAGGCAACAAGGGGGTGTTCCAAGCCGATTGACATCTAATTAGTATCCCCACTTCTAGGAGATGCCTGATGTGGGTTTTAATTCCTTCTTTGGCTTCAAAACTGATGGGGTATTGTTTAACCTGGATGGGCATAGCCCCAGATGTTAGTTGTATTACAACTGGTGGCACATGCTCAGCTAGCCCTGGAGGGTTATCCTCAGCCCAAACTGTAGGAATTTCTTGAATTAATAATTTCTCCCATTTTCCTTCTGAAGTTTGGATAGGATTTTGAAAAAGCAGATATTCCTCACTTAATGGGCAGGTTATAGTTAGGGCCTTTGCAGGATTCCCCAATTCTAATGTAGGCATATCTCCAGAAAATGAGATAGTTGCCTGAAGTTTGCTTAAAAGGTCCCGTCCCAGCAACGGGAAAGGGCATTCAGGGATAACAATGAAGGAGTGAGTTACAGTTCCTCGTCCTATGTTAACAGTCCAGTATGTAGTCCATTTATACTTTTTAATTTCTCCTGTTACCCCTTGAATTTCCATGGTTTCATTAGTGAGGGGTCCTATGGGCTTCTGTAACACTGAATGTGAAGCTCCTGTATCCACTAGGAAATTTACAGGTTGGCCCCCAATTGAGAAAGTTACCATGGGTTCTCGGGAGCCTAGTTTGAAAGAGCCATGGCCCCCCTATTCTTCTAAAGTTAAAACTGGTTTTGGCTGAGGAGCCCTGGCCTGTGATCGGGGCAAGCTTTTCGGATTTCGTTGGGGGCATTCATTTTTCCAATGTCCAATTTCTTTGCAATAAGCACACTGGTTTTGTAGCAGGGAAGACTGCTTTTTGTCTCTGTTGTATGTGGTCTGCCTTTGTCTAGGATTCGAGGTTTCAGAAGCCTGTAATGCAGCCATTGTGGCCCTGTTTACTTTTCTTATCAGTAGATCATCTCAGCTATCTCTATTTTCAAACACCTTTTCGGCTATTTCCAATAATTCTGACCTGGTTTTTCCTGCAAAACCATCTATCTTTTGAATCTTTTTACGGATGTCTGGGGCTGACTGAGTCACAAAAGCCAGATTAATTGCCTTGAGGCTTGTCGGGTCCTCAGGGTCTATAGGAGTATATAGACGGTATGCCTCCAGGAGGCACTCAAGAAACGCTGAAGGCGACTCATCTGGCCCCTGTTTTACATCTGCTACCTTAGAAAGATTTGTGGGTTTTCGAGCTGCCCTCTTAAGGCCCTCTAACAGAGTCTGGTGGTACTCACCGAGTGCTCTCCTACCTTCAGTTGTCCCATAGTCTCAGCTTGGTCTTCTCCTAGGTAAAGCTCGTTCAATCACTTCTGGTTTTTTGTCGCTTGTAAGAGCACTTATCCCAGGCAGCGCTTTAGCCACTTCTGCCAGGATTCACTCCCTTTCCTCCGTGGTGAAGAGAGTATGGAGAATCTGTTGACAGTCATCCCAGGTGGGGAGGTGATTAAAGAAAACGGAATCAACTAGAGAAATCAAGGAACTAGGATTCATGCTAAAAGGGGGATTCTGGTTTTTCCAGTTATAAAGGTCTGTTGTGGAAAATGGAACATACACGTAGCAACCTTCTGGAATCTGGCGGAGAGGAAGAACAGGGGCCGGAGTCGGTTCCACTTCAGGGATATTAATAGAAATGGAGCCAACAGGTCGGCCAGGGGAAGCAATTGAGTCAGGCCTTCCATAAGGGTGGCCCTGTCGGGTATGGGGAGGAGAAAGAACAGGGGCTGGCTCCTTTGGGAAGACTAGAGTTGGAGGAGTGGATGAGTGGGGCAATTGAGGAAGCGGTTGAGGGGAGGGAGAGGGAGATGGTGGAGTAGTTAGTGGAGCAGCTGTGACTGCACCCGCGGCAGGAGGATAAAGAGGAGCCGAAGCAACTGGGGGAAGGAGGGAATCCTCCTGAGAGTCCTGTAGGACAGGGCTTTTAGTGGATTTATGGTTTGTTTTTGAGGGACCCTGGGGAGTTCTCCCAGCCATAACCAGGGCTTTCCCTCCCTGTCCGTTCCGGACCATCCAAACCTTCATCCAGGCGGGGGAATTAGTTGTTGCTTCCGCCCAGGGTAGAATATATCCTATTTGATCTGGGCGGCCAGGATTACCAAGAGTGATGTTAGATATAGCCCATGCCATTTGGGGATCAAAGGTGCCTTCAGGGGGCCAGTCGACTCCGAAGGTGGGCCATTCTACCTCACAGAATGTTCGGAGGCGTTTCTAGGTGATGGGATAATCATAATCCTGCTTAACAAAATGGGGATAAAGTTTGTCAAAATTCCTTAAAACACAGTTCAAAGGAGTATCAGGCTTACTTGTCTTATTACCCATGTTGTTCAATTTTTTACATTTACAACAGAGAAGACACAATGAGAAAGCAGAAAACAAAAACAACAAAACAAAAAAACAGAACACAGGACAATACACAAAAGAACAAGAACCAGGCGCCAAACCAACCAGGGAGCAGTGCAACGTTTTGCTAATGCTCCGGACAGGAGTGCGTATGTGCCTCATCAGGCACCTCTCTGTCCCCAGTGGGAATTCCCGACCAGAACCAGAAAGCAGTGCGACCTTTCGCTACTGCCCTGGACAGGAGTGTATGTGCCTCACCAGGCACCTCGCTGTCCCCAGAAGAGATCTCAAAACCAGATACCAGATGTTACTAGGGCGCCACTTACCTGTGGAGGTTTTTTTTTTTTTTTTTTTTTCCACTGGATGCTTGCTAATTTTTGATGCGGCAGTTCACTCCAGTAGTCCGAAGGACTGAAGGCACACACTGGGGCCTTGGAACGTCTCAAGGTGCGCACCCCCTAGGGTAGCACTCCGCCCCAGAGTCCCAGAGCGAAGGTCCGACTTCAGAATTTGTAGTGGTCTGAATCTCGCTGGGGCCTCCAAAAATGTTGATCCATGACGCAAAGAAAAGACCACCAACTCCAATTTTAGATTAAAGCAAGCTTATATTGTATACATATAAAGAGAGCTGGCCAGGGCTGCCCCTCCCAAACACTGGGCTTGGGGTCAGCACCGCTCTCCGGGAAGACAAGGTTTTTATAATTCAAAGAGTTACAGAAAATCTTGGGAACTTACAGCTAACAAGGTCAGACATGTGTAATTCAAAGCAAGTAGCAAACTAATATCTACATGGCATTGCATTCCAAGAAAAAAGGGGAGTAATAGTCAAACCCCACATCAAAAGTTTATGAGGCACCGTTAGTTTGAGAGAGAGAGAGTTGTTATCTGGTCAAGGAAAGCCAGGCCTGAGTGAGCTCAAGGCCTGGAAATGAATGCCAGACAATAAGCTCAAGCCAAATAAGAATCCTAGCATTTCATAGAAAACTGAAGTGGGCTTTTCATAACTTTTTGTCAGGATGGCTCCCAGTCTTAAGATGGAATTAGGCTGGTTTATCAGGACTAGTATGTTTCTTAATTCTACCAGTGAAGCTTATTCTCAGCTCAGCAAGGTGAAATGACAGCAATTCCTTTAATTGCTGAGAAGAAACTATGAACATGGGAGCACACCTATGGATATACCAAATGATGCTAACTATCAATCTACTATCCATCTAACTCTGGAAATGCACTATGCCATTAACCATGAAAGACCTGTGTTTAAGAGGAAAGTGATAGCAACATACCCTGCAAAATCGAGAGCTATAACAGGTCCAGGCAGTAGTTTCCCATTACAAATTGCCATTGGGGACCCCCTTCTGAGACTAGTTAGGTTTTATGCTAAGGATGACATAGCTTTAGGATGACATAGCACTTGTTAGTTGATAGACAAGAGTTTTCTTTCCAAAACTTGTCAACCATGCAGCACATTATGGCGTAGCATCCATAGTAGTAATCCATGGCATTATTCATATGATGCTTTAGAGTTTTCAAACTGCCCACAATTGTCAGGTGTTAATCATTATATTAAATACATTAAGTATTTCTTAAGATCTTACAATAAGCCAAGATTGTAACCTCATACATCAACAACAAACTAGGCATTATTAACTATATCCAACAAATGAGGAAAAGTGAGACAGGAGATGTTAAGTAGCATTCTAAGTTCATAAGAAGACAGATCAGAGAAAATGTTAGCAAGCAACAACTCATAGATTTGTCAAAACATCAAACATAATGAATAAATATAGGAAAAATTTAAAGTATCTGATAAATTAGAAGTCTCAATGCTGTTAACTGCTTCAACTATAGCACCACACCAAACATTTATAATTAAACCCCAATTTTAATTTCTTTCTATTTTTTTTTCTTACTTTTCTGTTGGAAGTACAAATGAATAAAGAAATGAATAAATCTGATAACCACAGACAGGGATTCTCTACCTTTTCATTGCTGATCCCTTTAGTCAATTGGGGAAGTTTATGGACTGCTTCTTAAACACCAAGAACATTTTCATTTAGTGATATATGTTATTCTATATTCCTTCATTACATAACACATTCTAGGTGTGAGTCTAACGATTACTATGGTTTTAAAATAGTAATAAAGCACAAATGGTGTTTCAAGATATCTGCAATTGGGCTAAGGATATGAGTCCGTGGTAGAGCACTTGCCTAGTATGCACAAGGCCCTGGGTTCAATCCCCAGAACCATTGAGGGGGTGAAGAGAGACACTGCAACAATGATAATGTAATATGAAAATATCTGTGATTTCTATTGGTGACGAAGTCATGGACACAATACCACCGTGATTAGTATCTACATGTATAATTGAAGAAATTGCTAAATTTCAGTTAATGTTTAACTTTCTTATATATGAATATACCATAGTGAATATCTCTACATCCACAAGAAATTAATTTTAAAAAAATAACTATGGGTAAAAATTGAATTTCTTACAGATCGCTTCTATTCTTCTTCTGGGTCCATGGGCCTATAGTAAAAATCCCTGCCACAGGAGAAATGAAAAATAGAAATATTCAGAATGCATGTTAAGCATTCATAATAACCTGAAGAAAGACTAGGTTTAATCAGTCCAAACAACAATCCTGTCTCATGCTTCTCTTAATGCTCCCAGCAGCCCCTTGAACAATGTTAGATAAATAATCAGGTGCTTAGAAGGGCTTGTTAACTGACTTGTGGGTGGTGAGATCTCCTTGCTGAGTCTCCCTTTCTGAGCTGACTTCCACTCCTCCTGCCAGAGATAGGTGGACCCTTTTTAACAAAATGAACATGTGGCCTCAGTGAGCCAAAAGAATAAGAATGAAATGGTCCCTTATCATTACTGGCAGGTGGGAAAATTACAAGAGCAAAATGGGATTCAAACAAATTAAAAACATATCAATGAGAATGTTTCACTTAATATAGTATCTGCTTGACAAATTGTTTCTCCTCCTACTGAAACACTTTATTTTATATGACACTAAATGGCAAGAATAAATCAGAAGGATTGTTTAGCTGAGTGAGGAGAGAAACTTGAATGAATTTAAAATGTAAGTCAAAATGGTACAGATACCTCTGATGAATGTCAGCAATTTACTCTCAATGGTTTCATTATGCAAATTATTTTATTTGTTTTCTAGCTTTACTCAAATGATGATTTCAAAATAAAAGCAAATCATATTCTTATCAAGTATCTCATCAATGTGACTTAAAATATTACAAAATTTACAGTGAGATGATCATTTTTACACTACCTATTGATCTTTTTATTTCAAATGTCAATATGACACTGTAATATCATTATCAAAATTTTTTCTTAATAAATATTTTGTACATAGAGAGGCATCATGGAAAATTAGGGCTTCTAGCAAGGATAGCAAAATGAATGTGATTTTTCTCACCTTCCTGCCATTTAAATGAGTTATTTCTTGTTTTGTACCAGTATATTTCTTATTATGCATCCATAGTAACAGTGAAAAGACAAGTATTTCTGAGTTAACAACAACAACAAAACAAAAAAACAAAAAAAAACAAAACATGAAGCGTGTTAAAATAAATTTGTTCTCTGAAGCCAGATCTCCTTCTGTAGTAACTTGTCTTTTCCAGTTCAGGAGTCCCCATTTCCCAGTCTATCTTCTTGAATTATTCTCTGACTCTCCTCAGTGTTGTTTCCTTACTCTTCTGCTTAGACTCTTAATTTAGGTAGACCTTTCCTTCCATGCCTCTTTTGCTTCTATTCATGACATTGCTAGAAAGCAGCATTAAATAAGTGTCCATCAACAGATAATTTTACTACTAAAAATTTTCCCTTCCCATTGATCTCCATAACCTAACCCACCAAAAAAGTGTCATCTGGAACCGGAAAACAATGTTTTCTTAGAAATCTGAGCAATGTTACTTCAAGCACAGAATGGAAAAACAGACCAGGAGAACAGTGTGTCAGGACTAACCTCAGCTATGAACAGTATAAGGCAGTCATATCATCTTGGACTCTTCTATTCCATTTGATTCTGTATTTACTGAGCACTTGTGATGTGGTAGAGTTTTAAGGAATATGAAATCATTGGCAATGGCTTGTACATAGGCCATGGCTAGAAGATTAAGGGAAACATAATGATGGTCTTCATATTATGGGCCCTGGTAAGATATGTGAGCGAGAAAATGATGGCCTCGGCTTCTCCATAGCAATATCCTTAAAAGAAAGAATTGATAGAAAATAAATACAAAACAATGGTGTAAAACCTAAAAGAGTTATTTCTCTTTGATATTATGCCTTTGCAGTTTTACAGATGCTTATGAACAAGGACCAAAACATTCATAGCACCTCTACTGATATCTG
Organism: Tamias sibiricus; assembly: GCA_025594165.1. Lineage (NCBI taxonomy): Eukaryota > Metazoa > Chordata > Mammalia > Rodentia > Sciuridae > Tamias > Tamias sibiricus. The sequence goes on from CM046661.1 coordinate 71,048,473, forward strand.
TATCCTTTTTATTTCTATATATTTATAATGATTAAAGTATCATTCAATGTTAGTGTTTGTCCAAGTAGTTTAAGCTCCATTTAAAAGTTCAATAACTTGAATAAAATGTGTTTGTTTTGTTCAAGGTTCTATATCCAGTGGTATACTGGGATTAAATTCCAGGTTTACTCATATCATATCAAGTGATCCATCATATTTTATGGTCTATAGAGTAAAGCTTATTGCTAGGCTCAGAGTAGATATTTATAAGATTTTAAATTTGCTAAGATTATATTATGATTTGGATCTGGGATGTCCCCCAAAGTCTCACGTGTTATAGGCATGGTCCCCAGAGCAGCAATGTTCAGAGGTGGGGCTTCTGAAAAGTGATAGGATCTTAAGGGCTCTAACCTCATCAATAGAATTAGCTCATTGATCATCGATGGATTTGCAGCTGAATGGACTATTTGGAGGTGGTGGAAACTATAGGAGGCCTAGTTAAGGGAGTAGGCCCTTGAGAACTGTATTTGTCCCTCTCTTCTCTTCTCCTCCTTCTCTCTTCTCCTTCTTCCTCCTCTTCCTTCTTCTCTTCTTCCTTTCCTTCCCCTTATTCCTCCTCCTCCTCCTCCTCCTCCTCCTCCTCCTCCTCCTCCTCCCTTTCTCTCACTTTATATTGAATATCTCTGCTCTATCATCCACTCCCTGCCATGATGCTCTGCCTCACCACAGGCCCAAACCCAGAATCCGTTGAGCATTTGACTACACACTAAAACCTGAAACTATGAGGCCCCAATAAATCTTTCATCCCTTAAGTTGTTTTACTCAGGTATTTGGTCATAGTGACGAAAACCTGACTAACAGGCTATGTGTTTTGATTATGTTTAATATTAAACCACCTAGGCATCATGTCTTAAAAATTCATTTCATATTAAAATTCAAAATACTTTCTAATAAGAGGAAACCAAATTACTCAGAATGTTGAAATAAAAGCTAATGAACCAATTCAAATATGATTACACTATTAAAGCATTAATATATTGCTTTCATATCTAACCAAAAGGCTTATGAATTACTAAGAAAACATGTCTACTTCATTGGCCAGCTTTCCATTACAATAACAAATATCTCAGTTAATCAACTTCTAAAGAGAAAAGGGTTGGGGCTCACAGTTTCGGAGATTCCAGTTCATGATAAGTTGGCCCTATTGCTTTTGGATTCTGGCAAAGGAGCACATCGTGATAGGAGTATGCGGTGAAACAAAGCCAAAAACTTTGTAGCCAGGAAGCACAGAGAGAGTCCCACAATCCCCTTTGAGGGCATATCCCCAGTGACCAAAGACTTCCCACTAGGTCCACCTCTTAAAATTTCTACCACTTCCCAAGAATGTTGAGCTAACCCTCTAACACATGAGCCTTGGGGAACACTCAAGATTCAAACCATGACATCTACTTTCTTAACCACTAAATTATTTGAGAATGAAAGACTATCTTCATTCAATATGAGAATATTTTATTTAATATATTCAAGAAGATTTACAAATAATTTGGATTAAATGATGATTAAGAGTTCTAGTTAAACAGAGAAGATTACCCTATTAACAGGGCAGATTTGTCTCTTCTTCCTCCCTAAACTCCACTAAAATAAAGAAGAAAAAAAAGGGGGGGAGATATAAAATCATGAAAATAAAAGATATTAGTCAGTGAAAGATATTGATATAATTTTGTAAGATGAAGTGTGGATGGATGAGTAGCATTAATTTAGCAAAGACCAGAAAGCAGAAATATGACTATCAGCTTCAGGAGGAGTGACTATTGTCAAAGGGAGGTAAAGTCATGGATCTGAACCTGGAGCTACCAGATCATAATTCCTCAGATAAGTGTGGTTGGACCTGATAATAAGAGGACTGGCTAAGTCAAAATAAATATACCAATCAGCTACACATCTGTATCTTCTTCCAAAGCCAAATAGTAGTTATTTCCATAGGAGACTCAACCTCAAGTAAGACAGAAATGAAAAGGCTTTAGATTCAGGGGTAGTAGGTACAAATGCAAATGTGAATAGTCCCTACCAGAAATAGGGTAACTAATTCATAGTCTACACAATGACTTGGCCCCAGAGTGCTGGCAGTCTGGAATGAGTTTCAGACAGGAGAAGCAAGTTCCTTTTGGACAAATTAGCTAGTCTAAGAAAGGTCCTGAAGAAATAGTTAAATGCCCACTTAATGCATGGTAAGGCCTGATGATTCTCAAAATAACCCTGCTCCCCCAAACACACACACACACACACACACATGCATACATAGTACTTCCAATTCATTTCTTCACACCCCATTTATAGATTTATAAATATGATGAGCTATCAAGCACCATCAAACATTGTCATTGAAGCTTTTCTGACTCTCCCTTTTAAAGTGCAATAATACCACCCACCTCTTGGTACTCACAATCCAGAGTCTGCCTTCATTGATTAGAAGATAATATCCAGCCTGTTATAGTAACTTACACCTACAACCCTGTAAGAGCCTTTGATGAGGAAGTAGCTCTGAGATGGTGGCTAGCTGAGAGCCAAGAGGTGGCGCTTACTTGTTTGTCAAAATCAAGGCTTTGTTTACTACAATTTACACCTGACTTTTGTAGTAGCTTGTGGGCACTGCATGCTGCACCTGTAGGTCGGGCTTGTGAGACACGTGTATGCCTGTTAAGAGAACTAATGCACCTGTGATGGGTAAAGAGTATTTAAACAGATGGTAGAGAGGAACGGGGGAGGAATCAGAGAGAAGATAGAGAAGGAAGAAAGAAGAAGAAGGAATAATACAGGAACCACTCATTCCCAGTCTGCCTCCGATTTCTTTCCCACGGTATTGTTGCTGCAGCCGGCAACACAATCCCAGAGGCTCAGGAAGCTGAGACAGGAGGACTGCCAAGTTCAAAGCCAGCCTCAGCAACTTAGGAAGCTCTAAGCAACTTAGACCCTACATAAAATAAATTTTGAAAAGGGCTGGATATGTGGCTCAATGGTTGAGCACCCCTGGATTCAATCCTCAGTACCAAAAACAAAAACAAAAACAGATAAGATCTCCAAAGGCAGAATTTTGTGCCTCTTTATCACCTACTATAGTCCCTGTTATTACTGAATAATAACATCATTATTCAATAAATGTTGTTGAATGAATAAGTAAAAGCTCTTTGAATTTAAAAAAATAAAAGAGCAAATATAAATCTTTAATTGGTTGGAAAATAAAATGGAGGAAATCACCCAGGAAATAGATTTTAGGACCAAACAAATGAGAAGACATTATGAAAGAAATAACATAAGAATAATTTTCATAATAAAAGATGTAAATTTCCAGAATTAAGCAGCCGAAGTAGGGCCCAGAAAAAATAATTGAAAAAGACTCAAGCCATAGTATATTATTGTGAAACTTCAGAATATCAAAGAGAAAGAGACTTTAAAAGCTTCAGGAAAAAAATTATACACAAACATTAGGAAAGCAAAAGTCATTAGATTTTTTAGTAGCAACTCTGGAAACAGAAGCTGGTAGAAAAGTACCTTGGAATTTGAGAGAAATATCTTTAAGTTTAAAATTCAATATACAGCAAAACTGTGAATCAAGTGCAACCACACATAGTTTAGACTTTCAAGTTTTTCCAAATATCATTTTACTTGAACCTTTTCTTAGGAAAGTATGGGAGAATATGCTACACCAGATGAGATGTAATTTAAGAACAGTCTTTCAGAAATGCATAAATCCAACCAGAAAGAAGGAAAGGGAATTCCCAGAAACAGGGAACAAAAGAGTCCAAAGCAACAGCTATCCAGCAGCTTAGCAGGTAACCAGTAAGGATTGGAGTAGAAGTACAGAAGTTTCCAGGAGGAATTCTCTAAAAAAATGAGCCTGACCCTACTGGGAAGCTGTTCATAGTGTTAGTGCATAGCCTTTGACCGATCTGGTTATAGGGGAAAAAAAGGAAGTTTCAGAAAACACACTAGACCAGGCACAAAGGTACACACCCATAATCCTAACTATTTCAGAGGTTAAGGCAAGAGGATTGCAAGTTCAAGGTCTGCCTAGGCAATTTAGCAAGACCCTGACTTGCAATAAAGTTTTAAAAAAATAAGGGCCCGGGATGGGATGTAACTCAGGGAGAGAGTGTTCCTAGGTTCAATCCCCAGTACCACAGGGGAAAAAAAAGGACAAAATGTAAAATATATATGTGAAAATCAGAATATTTTAACTCTAGGAAAAAAAATTCAGTAATAAGAAAATGTAATATAGTATACTACAGGCATCAGCTATAGCCAAAATTAGGATAATAAAAACCCAGAATATAAATTTTAATAGAAATTATGGTACAAATGACTTTAGGATAGAAAGGACAGTAATTTGGGGTGGAGGGACAGTAGAAGTATGGGAAACCAAAGCTCTCAAAATTGAAAGTCAATAATATCAAAAGTTTAAAAATCAAGAAACAATAGTACAATCATTGTATTTAGAAATGTGGAGGCAACACTACAAGTTGAAAGTGGTTGCCTCTTAAAAGTAAATAATCAGATTTGGGATGGGTCAAATTAAGGAGTGTTGTTTTTATTATAAACTTTATAACAGTATTTAATGTTCAAAAGTACAAACAACTACAATTTTAAGAATCAAAAAATTTATTGTGAGCCTTATTCCAACTATAGTAGTTCAAATATGACTGCTATAGGCTCCATTGATATTGTGATTATAATCAACCTGTACTTTGGTTTCTATTAAATAAAAGATGCCCAGCTTATTGTGGATAATATTTGCCATTATTAACAATCAGTATTTGGTCTACCATAGGTGAGGGAAAAAAAAACTAGAATCTCTGATTCTGCACTTTCAAAAAAACTGAGGTTTTTTTTTTGGTTATATCTTCTAAATTCCTACATAAAGGGATGTGGCAAAACATGAACCTGTATGGTAACAGGCAGATGGAAAGAAAAACAAGAGAGCAGTGTTACAAGAGCTCTTGTCCATATGTTTGCAGATGGAATACAAAGTAAGACGACCTACCCAAAAGAAGAATGTAGGTTCAGTAGGTTTGAGTAGGAATTTGGAAATCAGTTGAATATAGAAAAGGAGACATCAAGGAGGATGTGCACCAGTTTTACTTTGATAACACCAACAGGTCTCATTACTTGAAAGAAGGAACATGGGAGAAAGAACAAATTTGTGGGAAGTGAAGGTTTGCGTTGTTTTTTTTTTAATTTATTTTTTATTCTAAGTTGTTATAAATGACAGCAGAATGCATTACATTTCATATTACACATATAGAGCACATTTTTACATATCTCTGGTTGTATGCAAAGTATATTCACACCATTTGTGACTTCATACATGCACTTAGGGTAATGATATCCATCTCATTCTACCATATTCTTTTTTTCTTGACCCTTTTGCCATCTCCCTTCCCCTCCCTCCCCATTGGCTATTCTAGTGTTCCTCTAATACTCCTATGCTCCCTATCCCAACCCGACTGTGAATCAGCCTCCTTATATCAGAGAAAACATTTGGCATTTGGCTTTTTGGGATTGGCTAACTTCACTTAGCATTATATTCTCTAACTCTATCCATTTACCTGCAAATGCCATGATTTTATTCTCTCTTATTGCTGAGTAATACTCCATTGTGTGTATATGCCACATTTTCTTTATCCATTCATCTACTGAAGGGCATCTAGGTTTGTTCCACAGTTTAATTATTGTGAATTGGGCTGCATCCCTGTAGTATGCTATTTTCAAGGCCTTTGGGTAAAGACCAAGGAGTGGGATAGCTGGGTCATAAGGTGGTTCCATTCCAAGTTTTCCAAGGTATCTCCATACTGCTTTCCATATTGGCTGCACCATTTTGCAGTTCCACCAACAATGTATGAGTGTGCCTTTTTCTCCACATCCTCTCCAATATTTATTGTTGTCTATGTTCTTAATAGCTGCCATTCTGACAGATGTGAGAAGAAATCTTAGAGTGGTTTTGATTTGCATTTCTCTAATTGCCAGAGAGGTTGAGCATTTTTTCATGTACTTGTTGATTGATTGTTTATCTTCTTCTGAGAAGTGTCTGTTCAGTTCCTTGGCCCATTTATTGATTGGGTTATTTGTTTTTTTTTGGTGTTAAGATTTTTGAGTTCTTTATATATTCTAGAGATTAGTGCTCTATCTGATGTGCATGTGGTAAAACTTTGTTCCCAATTAGTAGGCTCTCTGTTCACCTCACTGATTGTTTCTTTTGCTGAGAAGAAGCTTTTTAATTTGAGTCTATCCCATTTATTGATTATTGGTATTGATTCTTGTGCTACAGGATTCTTATTAAGGAACTTGGGGCCTAATCCAACATGTTGGAGATTAGAGCTTACTTTTTCTTCTATTAGGTACAGTGTCTCTGGTCTAATTCCTAGATCCTTGATCCACTTTGAGTTGAATTTTGTGCATGGTGAGAGACAGAGGTTTAATTTCATTTTATTGCATATGGATTTCCAGTTTTCTCAGCACCATTTGTTGAAGAGGCTATCTTTTCTCCAATGTACATTTTTGATGCCTTTGTCTAATATAAGATAACTGAAATTATATGTGTTAGTCTCTGTGTCCTCTATTCTGTATCATTGGTCTACCAGTCTATTTTGGTGCCAATACCATGCTGTTTTTGTTACTATTGATCTGTAGTATAATTTAAGTTCTGGTATAGTGATGCCACCTGCTTCACTCCTCTTGCTAAGAATTGCTTTAGCTATTCTGGGTCGCTTATTTTTCCAGATGAATTTTATGACTGCCTTTTCTATTTCTGTGAGGAATGTCATTGGGATTTTGATTGGCATTGCATTAAATCTGTATAGTGCTTTTGGTAGTATGGTCATTTTGACAATATTAGTTCTGCCTATCCAAGAACAGGGTAGATCTTTCCATCTTCTAAGGTTTTCCATAATTTCTTTCCTTAGTGTTCTGTAGTTTTCATTATTGAGGTCTTTCACATCCTTGGTTAAGTTGATTCCCAAGTATTTTATTTTATTTTTTTTATGCTATTGTAAATGGGGTAGTTTTCCTCATTTCTCTTTCAGAGGATTTGTCACTGATATATAGAAATACCTTAGACTTATGGGTGTTGATTTTGTATCCTGCTACTTTGATGAATTCATTTATGAGTTCCAGAAGTTTTCTGGTGGAATTTTTTGGGTCTTCTAGGTATAAGATATTATCATCAGCAAATAATGATAATTTGAGTTCTACTTTACCTATCTGTATCCCTTTAATTTCTTTTGTCTGTCTTATTGCTCTGGCCAGCATTTCAATTACTATGTTGAATAGAAGTGGTGAAAGAGGGCATCCCTGTCTTGTTCCAGTTTTTAAAGGGAATGCTTTCAATTTTTCTCCACTTACAATAATGTTGGCCTGGGGATTAGCATATATAGCTTTTACCATGTTGAGATATGTTCCTGTTATCCCTAGTTTTTGAGCATGAAGCGGTGCTGTATTTTGTCAAATGCTTTTTCTGCATCTATTGAGATAATCATATGGCTCTTATCTTTGAGTCTATTGATGTGATGAATTACATTTATTGATTTCTGTATGTTGAACCATCCTTGCATCACTGGAATGAACCCCACTTGATCGTGGTATATTATATTTTTGATATGTTTTTGTATCTGTTTTGCTAGAATTTTATTGAGAATTTTTGCATCTATGTTCATTAAAGATATGGGTCTGAAGTTTTCTTTTTTGGATGTGTCTTTGCCTGGTTTGGGGATCAGGGTGATGTTGGCCTCATAGAATGAGTTTGGAAGTGCTCCCTCTTTTTCTATTTCCTGAAATAAATTGAAGAGTATTGGTATCAGTTCTTCGTTGAAGGTCTTGTAGAACTCGCCTGTGTATCTATCTGGTCCTGGGCTTTTCTTGGTTGGTAGGCTTTTGATGGCATCTTCTATTTTGTCACTTGAAATTGGTCTGTTCAAATTATGTATATCATTCTGCTTAAGTTTGGGCACATCATACAACTCTAGAAATTTGTCAATGCCTTTGGTGTTTTGTATTTTGTTGGAGTACAAGTTTTCAAAATAATTTAGAATTATTTCCTGTATTTTCGTAGTGTTGGTTGTGATATTTCCTTTTTCATCACATATGTTAGTAACTTGAGTTATCTCTCTCCTTCTCTCTGTTATCCTGGCTAAGGGTCTGTCAATTTTATTTATTTTTTCAAAGAACCAACTTTTTGTTTTGTCAATTTTTTCAATTGTTTCTTTTGTTTTAATTTCATTAATTTCAGCTCTGATTTTAATTATTTCCTGTCTTCTACCACTTTTGGTGTTGGATTGTTCTTCTTCTTTTAGAGCTTTGACGTGTAATTTTAAGTCATTTATTTGTTGACTTTTTCTTCTTTTGAGGAATGAACTCAATGCAATGAACTTTCCTCTTAGAACTGCCTTCATGGTGTCCCAGAGATTTTGATATGTTGTGTCTGTGTTCTCATTCACCTCTAAGAATTTTTTAATCTCCTCTTTGATGTCATCTGCAACCCATTTTTCATTCAGTAGCATATAATTTAGTATCCATGTGTTGGAGTAGTTTTTATTTCTTATTTTATCATTGATTTCTAATTTCATTCCATTATGGTCGGATAGAATGCAGGGTGGTATCTCAACTTTTTTGTATTTGCTCAGAGTTGTTTTGTGACCTAGTATATGGTCTATTTTAGAGAAGGTTCCATGTGCTGCTGAGAAGAAAGTGCATTCACTTGTTGAAGGATGAAATATTCTATATAAGTCAGTTAAGTCTAAGTTGTTTATTGTATTTTTGAGTTCTATATTTTCTTTGTTCAGCTTTTGTTTGGAAGATCTATCCAGTGGTGAAAGGGGTGTGTTAAAGTCACCCAGAATTATTGTGTTGTGATCAATTTGACTCTTAAACTTCAGGAGAGTTTGTTTGATGAACATGGATGCTCCATTGTTTGGGGCATATATATTTATAATTTTTAAGTCTTGTTGGTATATGGTTCCCTTGAGCAGTATATAGTGTCCTTCTTTATCCCTTTTGATTGACTTTAACTTGAAGTCTACTTTATTTGATATGAGGATGGAAACCCCTGCTTGTTTCCTCTGTCCATATGAGTGGTAGGATTTCTCCCAACCTTTTACCCCCAGCCTATGGATGTCTTTTCCTATGAGATGAGTCTCTTGGAGGCAGCATATTGTTGGGTCTGTTCTTTTGATCCAATCTACTAGTCTATGTCTTTTGATTGGTGAGTTTAGGCCATTAACATTCAGAGTTATTATTGAGATGTGTTTTGTATTCCCAGCCATTTTTGTTTATTTTTGGTATTTACCTTGACATGGTTTCACTTATGATTGTTTTTTTCCTTTAGTGTAATACCTCACTCTGTTGATTTTCATCATTGTTATTCTTTTCCTCTTCATGGAATATTTTGCCGAGGATGTTCTGTAGTGCTGGCTTTCTACTTGTAAATTCTTTTAACTTTTGTTTATCATGGAAGGTTTTTATTTCATCCTCAAATCTAAAGCTTAATTTTGCTGGGTATAAGATTCTTGGTTGGCATCCCTTTCCTTTCAGAGCTTGGAATATATTGTTCCACGATCTCCTAGCTTTGAGTGTCTGAATTGAAAAATCTGCTGTGATACAAATTGGTCTCCCCCTATATGTGATCTGATTCCTCTCTTTTGCGGCCTTTAAAATTCTATCCTTGTTCTGTCTGCTAGGCATTTTCATTATAATGTGTCTTGGTGTAGATCTGTTGTAATTTTGTACATTTTGTGTCCTATAGGCCTCTTTTATTTGGTTTTCCAATTCATTTTTCATGCTTGGGAAATTTTCTGATATTATCTCATTGAAGAGATTGTGCATTCCTTTGGTTTGAAACTCTGTGCCTTCCTCTATCCCAATTATTCTTGGATTTGGTCTTTTGATGCTGTCCCATACTTCTTGGATGTTCTGTTCATGGTTTCTTACTATCTTCATTGTGTGGTCAATTTTATTTTCAAGATTATATACTTTGTCTTCATTGTCTGAAGTTCTTTCTTCCAGTTGATCTAGTCTGTTGGTGATGCCTTCTATTGTGTTTTTTATTTGGTTAATTGTTTCCTTCATTTCAAGGATTTCTGACTTTTTTTTTTTTTTTAGAGTTTCTATCTCTTTTTTTGAAGTAATCTTTTGCTACCTGTATTTGCTCTCTTATATCTTTGTTGTAGTGGTCAATTTTTGCCTGTATTTGCTCATTTAGGTCATTCTTTGATTCACAGATCATTTTAATTATGAACCTTCTGAACTCCTTCTCTGACATTTCTTCAACTTTGCTGAGCATGGGTTCTGTTATTGTAGAATCCTGGTTTGTTTGGGGTATTTTCCTCCCCTGTTTTTTCATGATGTCTATTTGCTTTACTTTCTTGCATTGTAGATCTGAGTTATTACAGTTTCTTCTTTATATTCTTATAATATCTTTGCAGGTTATCTGTGCCTCCCCTTAGTGCTGGACAATCAGAACCTATCGCTGACCCTCAAAGTATGCTACCTGGGGCTGGGTTCACGCTGGTTGGTGTGGGCTGAACTGGTTGAGTCTGAGCTCCTGCGGTGGTCTGGGGCTAACCGCACTGGGGTGAAGGTCAGCGGGACTGCCCTGGGCCTGCCTGGGCTCAGGCAGAGTTGGCAGGTCTGTCCTTGCTGTCTCCTGCTCTGGGGCGCAGGTCGACAGGACTGGATGGAGCCTGGGCAAGGCAGCACCAAGGTCTGTGTTTTAATAATGTTTGAGAAATTTGGTAGTTGGACTGATAGGCCAGAACTCAAGAAGAAGATTGAGACTTAGAAGACATCAACATAAAAGTGGTTATTGAACTTGTGAGTGCTACTCGATAGGATAAGAGGGATCAACAAAAGAGAGAATGTACAGTTAGAAGAAATGAGGAACTAAGAATTTTGAGGAATGCTAACTCTTAAAGGATAAGAGGAGGAAGAATTGGTAAAAGAAAACAAAAACAAGCAACAAAATAAACTAAACTCTGAATGAGAGACACCCCAGAAGAAAAAGGGATATCAATAAATTGTGATAGGTCTAAAACAGCCAAAAGCAGAGAAATTTTCAGAAATAAGAAAGTAGTCAATTGATTTGAATGCTGTTGAGAAATAAAATAAGGCTCAGTCCACAGGGATAAGAAATGAGAAAGCCACTAATGACCCTGGCGGAGTGATTTTGGTGGACCTAGGGGAAAGGAAGTCCTTTTGTACTGGATTGACGAGAACAAGGAAATGAGGAAATGGTAACAATGAATGCAGAGACTCTGCAAAACAAGAACAAGAGGAAGAGGGACTTTAAGTAGTTCTGAAAGAAAGAAGCGTTCATATTAAACAAAGAAAGCATTAAACCCTTATCTGCTTGACTAGGTACCAGAATCCCTAGCTACTTCTCATTCTCTAACCTCCTTTTTCAGAAACACTCACACTGTTTTCAGAAATCCCAGAGATTGTCCAATGTCCTCATCCAAACCAAAAAGGCCAGCCAAAACCAATGCTTGTCAGATGTGTCAGATGCTAAATTTCTAGTATTGTTCCTGCTGGAGACTCCTGTTGGTGTGGCCATCCTTTATGCTTTGCCTCTTTCCTGACACTAATGTCCATCAAGTGGGAGCTGATCAGTTGTGTTTGACCCTGTGATTCTATTGGCTGACTTGCTCTACTACTCTGTCCTCTCTGACCAGTGCCACTGAGAACCTACCATGCTTCAACACCAGTAGAAATAATGTTTATCATTATTTAGTGCTGATTATTTACCCTCAAATCATGGCATTATGTAATTTATGCTCACAACAATTTCATTGTACCTTTTATTTCCAGATGAACAAATTGAAGCTCAAAGAAATTAAGAAACTTGCCTAAAGTCACACTGCATAAGTGGCAGACCTGGGATTGGAACTTAGTTTATTTTACTGTGGGGGCATGTCTATCTATGATGCCAAGAATTAAAATAGACCTCAGGAATGCATATAATATCCTGATGAAGCCCCTGCCTCTGGAATAAAAGGATTTTAGTCTTCTGTTCCAGGTCATCAACATATAATCATTCCCCCTATAGAAGTCATTGGGGGCCATATAAGCACAAAATAAATAGTGCCTTCCCTAAAGGACTTTTTAATTTATCTGAGAAGATCAGACAAATAGGCTTGAAAATGCAATGAACCATATAAAGTAGTGTACAATTAAGGGTCATATCAAGGGTGCAGATTAGAAGTGCCGTTAAGAGGTAAGAGGAAGGAGAGATTAAATCAAGCTGGGAGGATCAGAAAGGATTTCAGAGGAAAATCTTGAGCTAGACCTTGAAAAACAGCTCCAATTTGAATGGGAAGAGAAGAGTGCAGAGAATATGAAACCACTCAGCAGATATGAAATTCTGACCAAAATGTCAGCAAGCGCAGGAAATGAGTAGGTCACTCCCCTCTGATTTGGACAGAGGCAGTTTTTCTCAGGGTGGAAAAAGCCCCAACCAAATGAGGTAAGTTATCCTTCTCAAGCTCCATTAGAAACTTCTAGATTGATGATGGTTTCATTTTCTTTAGATTTAATAAAAAGCTCTCCTTTTGTGAGATACTGCTCCATCCCACCATTAGCTAAACCCAATTCAAGCTATTTCAGACTGTTGATTTCTCATATTTTCTGATATGACTCATGCAGTGGCTGCTTAAAGGAATAGACTCAAAACCTCTAATTGAGGTAGCAAAGATATGGTAAATTAAACCTTTTATATATGTACTGCTGCCAAAATTTTATAGAAGTATGAAATACATATATTTATGTTTATATATGTTATGAACCAGATGAACTCATTAAATTTTCACAGAATTGAAGCACACTTTTGAAAATTCTTTCTATTTTGACTGCTTTATTCACCCAAACTTCCAGTTTGATGAATAAGCAGAGAATTTCAGAAAATTATCTTATAAGGGAAAATCTGCCTCTTCAGGAGGACATATTATTATAGCACTGGCTATAATAAATAATAATAATAACTATTGAGTTCATTTAAGAAATGATTAAAGATTGAGATGGTGTCTTTGTTGAAGCTTTTGTGGGTTCCAATTTAGTAAAAATGGACACACAGGAAAATATTGGACTATGCTTGAGAGTGAAAGATTCAGGAACAATGATGGGAATGATTGTGTTTAAAATGTACAAGATACTAATGTTCCCAATCATTATTTAAATGTCTTTCCTGGCATTGGTGATTAAAGCAAATGACTACAAGTAGTGGCATCCAGTGCTACCATTAATCCCATGTAGAATCTTCAAATATTCATCTTTGGGTTTGTATAGAGGTATGATTTTGACTATCTGGAAATCTAGATGCATGATTAAATTCAACACTCCTCATCTGCATATAATGTCACAATCAGCTCTACTTCATTTGCAGTGGAATGTCCACTGCAAATTGCCAGGCATGGAATATTTATGTGTTTAAATATAGCAAGCAAATATTTATGCCTGAACAACAATGAGCTGGTTTTTAATTAATTTGAAAAAATAAATGACAAAAGAGCCTTATGAAGTAGAAACTATTCTAAATAGAAGACATTAATATAATCACACTTTTGTTTTTTTAAATCTATATTTATTTCAATGTCTCCCACAGCACATTTTATGGATCATCAGTAAATGATTGTTGGACTAATTTTGCAAGTGGAAACACCAAACTGACTCTAGTCAATGAAGGCCTTCCCAGGTAACTAGGCTTCCAAAAGAGGCCAAAGCTCTTTATATCTAACTGGAGTGTAGGTGACTATTGCAGATGTCCATTTGTGTGTGTTGATTTGCAGAGGGTTTTATTGTTTTGTCTAAGGGGAGGGAGAAAAGTGTGCTTTTTGTTTGTTGGAGAAGGTCTGAGAAATGCCAAAGATGAAAGAGGGAAGGACTTTCCCCCTCTCTCTCCATGTGACACTTGTGGAGAGCAGAGGGCTGGAGATAGGGGAAGGAGCTGACTTCATAAAAGATTATGTAAGGTTGTTGGCAGACCACTGATGGTGCTTTAGGACGTAAATGACAAGGTTCTCTCTCTCTTTCTCTCTATTTGTTCTTTTTAGTTATATATGACAGTACAGTATAATTTGAATTGCTTGTACAAACATGGAATACATCTTATTCTATATTAGGATTCCAGTCTTGTGATGGCACATGATGTAGAGATTCACTGTGGTGTATTCATATATGAGCATATGAAAGTTATGTCAGAATTATTCCATTGTATTTCCTACTTTCCTCCCTCCCGTCCCTTCATTCTCCTTCATCTAATCTACTAGAGTTCTATTCTTCCCCTTCCCCCCTTGTTGTGTGTTATCATCCACATATCAGAAAGAACATTCAACCTTTGTTTTGGGGGGGATTGGTTTATTTCACTTAGCATAGTAGTCTTCAGATCCATTCATTTTCCTGCAAATGTAATGAAATCATTCTTTTTTATTGAGTAATATTCCATTGTTTATATATGCCACATTTTCTTTAGTCATTCATCTCTTATAGGGCACCTAAATTGGTTCCATAGTTCTCACAGGGTCACACACCTAAAGGACTGCTCTTCAGAAACCTCAGTGACTGAACCTACTACAGAAATGTTGACATTTCCAGGCAGGACAGTCGTGGCAGAAGCAGGATCAAGAGGTCTAAGTGAGAGAGCAGAAATGAAACAGTATAAACAAACAGCCTTGTTCCTGAGCATAACTTTGAAATCATCCTGAAAAATACCAGGATTCACTGAGAGAGATTTTAAGAGGAAGGTGAGCTCCTCTATAAGCAGAGGATGGGATGGGAGGAAGTGATGGGGGAAGCCATGTGTATGCTCCTGCTCTTTTCTTGCAGCAATGGATGGCTCTCAGATATTACATAAATATGTGTTTGTAAATTTAATGTAAAAATTTCAATGTATCTTCAAAGGGAGCCAGGCAAGAAAACTCCAACGCAAATAGTCTCAGCATGAACCTCTCAGCATGAATATCAGTGAACATAAGTGATGAATATCTATATAGATAATTCTCCTTTATGTTGTTATTTTTACAGGACTTTATGCTTTTTCTATACAATATAAAATTGGTTATTCCATCATCAATTTGGAAAATAGTTTTCCCAAGAATGCAAAATTTACTTTCTTACAAAGCTGGGAGTAGACAATTATTTACAATTTATTTCAAATCCTGTTGTATTCAGTATTGATGAATTTAAAGTGAATAGTCAGTCACACATCAGCTAATGAGGGGGATACCTTCTGAGAATGCATCTTCAAGCAATTTTGTCATTGTGAAATCATCAGAGTGTATTTATACAAACTAAGACAGCTCCCCCGTCATTAGGCAACATAATCTCATGGGACCAACACTGTATATGCAGTCCATTGTTGACTGAATGACATTATGCAGTGCATAACTATATATGACTTTAACTAGGTAACAGACCTTAAATGCACACTTCACGTACTACTCTAAAATCTTACTTCACCTACTCTAATTTACTAACGTCATACTTCACAAAACTCTGAATGCTGTTCAGTCAGATTAGGAAGAAAGGAAGGATGCCTGCTCTCAGCACTTCTATTCCACATTATACTTCAGGTCCTGGCTATTGTGCCAGTGAAAGGAAATAAAAGGCATACAGATTGGAAACAAAGTGTTACGGTTTATATATGAGGTGTCCCCAAAAAATCATGTATGAGACAGTACAAGAAGGTTCAGAGATGAAATGATTGGGTTATGAGAGCCTAACCTAATCAGTATGTTAATCCACTGATAGGGATAAACTGAGTGATAACTGTGGACAGGTAGAATATGGCTGGAGGAACTGGGTCCCTAAAGAGGGGTTACTTTGGGGTATATATTTTGTCCCTGGTAAGCAGAATGTTCTCTGCTTCCTGATTGTCATGTCCTGAGCTACTTTCTTCTGTCACACACTTCAGTCTTGATGGTCTGCCACCTCAGACCCAGAGCAATGGAGTCAACCATCTGTGAGGACTGAGACCTCTGAAACTGTGAGGACCAAATAAACTTTCCCCCCCTGATTGTTCTTGTCAGGTCTTTGGGTTGCAGCAGTGAAAAAGTTGACTAAAGCACAAAGAGATAAAACTGTCTTCATTCATTGTTAATATGATCATGGACAAAAAAATTCTAAAGAATTTACTAAAAAATCTGCTATAAGTAATTTTAGCAAGGTGTCAAAATATAAGACCAATATATTAAAATCAGTAGTTGATCTTCTAATTACAATAAATAATTGTAAATGAAACTTTAAATAGACCATTTAAAGTCACATCAAAAATCATACCTACTTACAGACAAAAGTATCCAAATGTATTTAAGCCTTGTACATTGAAAACTTCCAAATGTCCCTAATGGAAATTAAAGAAAAGAGTAACACATTAATAGATTGAGGATTCAATATTATTTCAATTCTAAATTTATATATAGGCATAAATATATTGTAAACAATTTCAGTGGAATGCAGAATTTGAGTTAGTTACAACCTAACTAAATCAATGTTAAAATGTACTATTTGTGGAAGATGCTATTCTACCTTCCTCAGGTCTCCTCTTAGAAATGAACAAATTCACCCTTTAAGTGCCTGCTAATAGTTTACAGGTGTCAGTCCAGTTTGAGAATTGCCTCAGCAGAGAACAACTTTACCCAAAATTATGACTCCTTTTCACGGAAGCCTGAAGTAAAAAATAAAAACTGATAGCCACAGAGGTTTAAAGGCTTGATTCTCTCATCCCAAATCAAGATACCCTGAAAGTCATTCTGTTTTAGTCAGTTTTTTTCGTTGCTATAACCAAAAGATATGACCAGAACAATTTTAAAGGAAGAAAAGTTTATTTGAGGGCTCATGGTTTCAGAGGTCTTAATCCATAGAAACCTGGCTCCATTCCTTGGGATCAAGGTGAGGCAGAACCTCTTGGTGAAAGAGTGTGGCAGAGAGAACCATCTCTCATGGTGATCAGAAAGCAGAGAGAGAGACTCCGCTGGCCAGATACAAATATATACCCCATAGCCACGCCCCCCAATGAACCACTTCCTCCAGCCACACACTCCATATTCTAATTCCCTACAGCCTCTATTGAGGCAATCCACTGAAACCACTGCAAAGTCATTTCTCTCTCTGACAAATACTTTTTTGTTTCTCTTCCTTTACATAAGTGTTGATTCCCAGAGCTTTCTGTAATAAACTTTCTACATGTTAATATCTGTTTTTATAGACTGCTTTCTGGAGAATCCCACTTGTAATAGAGTCAACGTATGGAAGTGACAGGCACTCAGGGTCCAATTCATTACAAACAGTGACTGCCTAAAAAGTAAATTGGCTCAAAAACAATGCTCTGTACCTAAAAGCAGTCAATTCTTTAGCATGTAAAGATCTCAGAATGATTGTCAGAGTGGTTGTAAAGGAAATGTCTCCAATTTAAATGGCCTCCCTTTTATCACATTTCATTTAACATTTTGACTTAGAATATGTCACTTATTCGCTTGACACCATTTCATTTTTTAGGAAAATAAGAGTGTTTGATGAACACTGAAGTCCCTTGTACTCCTCTGCTTTTACAATCTAGGATGTGGTTTTTAAGAAAGGTGGGGCTAGTATGACCCAGGTTCACGGGTAATGAAGAGGAGACATGAAAGTTTTAGTTCCATAAGCATCTGTGTAAAGAGAATGCAGACCACTCTGCTAAATCACTGATTTTCAACAAGAGGTACCAAGTATGTTTGCCAATCACCAGCCTATTACTATTGATTCTAGTTTAGTTACTTCCCTGATATTTATCAAACATTTCACATTTATCTTTAAAATGCTATGCATGCCTGTGTCTTATCTTCACACCAACTGGTACATGAAACCATCAATTTGCTGAAAGTTTTTCTAGGATGAAATTAGAAATTTCAGGAAGAGTCTTTCTGCTTCTGATAGAATTGGAAAGAACCATATACTTAGAGAAAGAGAAAGAGAGAAACTGATGGACACACAGGCTTTCTCATTATTTTTTTTTCCAAAGTCCTTAAAGTCAATAATGCTGGTAACGAGATGTTATGCTAATAGTAACATTAGTATAGATAATATTTTTGAATAGTGCTTTACAGTTTACCAATAACTTTCATGTCAGTTATTACATCTAGAAACATATAAACAAGTAGGTAAGTAATACCCCCCAAAAAAGTAGTAGTAATTAGTATTAGGTTCACTAAGGAAAGAACAGAAGAAATAAATTTTCCTGTAGCAACAAACTGAGTCGAAGCATAGGAAATAATGCCATACACATGGAATATTTGGCTTTGAAATGAATATTACCTAATCTCTTTTTCTGAAGAATTTTCTATGACAATAGAATGCATTTATGCACTGTGATATATCATACATAGATGGGATATAACTTCTCATTTTTCAAAGTGTACATGTTGCAGAATCATATTGGTCATGTAGTCAGATATAGTCATATAGTAATAATGTCTGTTTCATTCCACTATCTTTCCCATCCCCACATCCCCTCCCTCCCTTCCTCCTACCTAATCTAAGGTAATGCTTTTTTCCCCTTATTATGAATTAGCATCCACATATTAGAGAAAACATTTGGCCTTTAGTTTTGTGGGATTGGTTTATTTTGCTTAGTATGATATTCTCCAACTCCAACCATTTACTGGCAGATGCCATAATTTCACTCTTCTTTAAAGCTGAGTAATATTCCATTGAGTATATACACCAAATTTTCTTTATCCATTCATCTATTGAGGGACACTTAAGTTGGTTCCATAGTTTAGCTATTGTGAATTGAGCTGCTATAAACATTGATATGACTGTGTCACTATAGTATGCTGATTTTAAGTCCTTTGGGTATAAACCAAGGAGTGGGATAGCTGGGTCAATGGTGGTTCCATTCCCAGTTTTCTGAGGCATCTCCATTCTGCTTTCAAGAGTGGTTGCACCAATTTGCAGTCCCACCAGCGATGTATGAGTGTACCTTTTCCCCCACATCCTCACCAACATTTATTGTTGCCAGTTGTATGTATTGTTGTATGTATTCTTGATGATTGCCATTCTGACAGGAGTGAGATGAAATCTTAGAGTAGTTTTGATTTGCATTTCTCTAATTTTTAGAGATGATGAACACTTTTTCATGTATTTGTTGATCAATTATGTTTCTTCTTCTGTGAAGTGTCTGTTCAGTTCCTTAGCCTATTTATTGATTGGGTTATTTGGGTTTTTTTTTTTTTTTTGGTGTAAAGTTTTTTGAGTTCTTTATATGTCCTAGAGATTAATGCTTTATTGGAGCTGTATGTGGTAAAGATTTTCTCCCAAACTGTAGGCTCTCTCCTCACATTATTGTTTCCTTTGCTGAGAAGTAGCTTTTTAATTTGAACCCATCCCATTTATTGATTCTTAATTTTACTTCTTGTACTTTAGGAGTCTTGTTAAGGAAGTCAGAGCCCAGGCTGACATGATGAAGATTCCAGCCTACTTTTTCTTTTATTAGGTGCAGGGTCTCTGTTCTAGTGCCTACGTCATTGATCCACTTTGAGTTGATTTTTGTGCAGGGTGAGAGATAGAGGTTTAATTTCATTTTGCTACATACGGATTTCCAGTTTTGCCAGCACCATTTGTTAAATAGGCTATCTTTTCTCAAGCGAATGTTTTTGGCACCCTTGTCTAGTATGAGATAACCATATTTATGTGGGTTTGTCTCTGTGTCCTCTATTTTGTACCATTGGTATACAAGTCTATTTTGGTGCCAATACCATGCCATTTTTGTTATTATAGCTCTGTAGTATAGTTTAAGGTCAGGTATTGTGATGCCTCCTAATTCAGTGTTCTTGCTAAGGATTGCTTTAGCTATTTGGGGTCTCTTATTTTTCCAAATAAATTTCATGATTTCTCTGAAGAATTTTTTAAGCTGGAATAGAAAGTCACATGTGACAATGAGGACCTGAGGTAGTTGTGTGTGAAGGTAAACACTCACTTATCAATCTATTAAGGTTCCTAGAATAAAAATCACACATCCACCAACAATTCATAGACTAAATGTTGAAAAAAGCAGAGAATCAGACAGAAAATTTTTCTTACTGGACCACTGAATACAATAAAAATCCCCTGCTATGTTCCAGGGATGCTGGAAAAAAAGTCCATTGGATAAAGTAGCTAATATTGCACCTTTCTGCAATTAGCCTTCCAAAGCATCACAGAGACTTTGTATTTGAGCTTAATAAGCAGAGTTCCTTTGGGATCATTAATAAATGCCTGTCATGGATTTTAATACTACTTAGGGGCATATTCAGAAGACAATAAAATGCCAGCAAATTAGATTCCAAACTGCTTGGATATCCCCACCTTCTCTGCAAAAAAAAAAAAAAAAAAAAAAAAATTGCTGTCTTACACCTTCATTTGGTTGAATGACAGAAAAGAAAATATTCCAGTTTGCAAACAAATAATTGTCCAACACGTATTCTTTGTTTCAATGTTCTGTGGCAATAAAACCACAAATTTGCCAGGCATGGTGGTGCACACCTATAATCCCAGTGGCTCAGGAGGCTGAGGCAGGAGGATTGCGAATTCAAAGACAGTCTCAGCAAAAGCAAGGCACTAAGAAACTCATTGAGACCCTGTCTCTAAAAAAAATACAAAATAAGATTGGGAATGTGGCTCAGTGGTTAAGTGCCCCTAGGTTCAATCCCCAATAAAAAAAAAAGAAAGAAAAAAGAGCAAAAAGCCCACAAATTTATACTTTTCATAATATAAGAATGTAGGATAGAAATATAGAATGTTTAAAAATAACTGAATACCTAAGTAGCTGCTAGAAGCTTGATGTTAATTCTGGCTACCATCCTTATGCTTGTGACTTGTGGTTAAAAAACAGAACAATGTTTGAAGGAGGTTGAACAGACTACTGTATTTTGCTGTTTTTACGTAAGAGAAATTGTTAAGACATGAAGGGTGGTCCCAGTTCAGGAAGCAAGACTGAGCACATGGTGCAGACACTTTTTCTAGCATCAATCCCTTCACGAGCCAGAAAAGGATATAAATGAATCCATCTCAACAGTAGAGAACAAAGAAAGGAGACCCTATGAGGATTCTATGAAAGGCAAAAAGCAGGTTGGATTGGAGAGGGAAACAATGGCCTCAAATACACCCAAGAAAGGGTAGCTGCAAATGACAGGAGAAGCAGCATGCTCATGTGTCTTAAGTGGGCAGATAGGAGACACAAGATCCAGAACTGGATGGAACATTAGTGTACCTTGGTGGTAGAAACCAGAGCTCCACTCCTACACAGCCTCTAACTCTACCCTGTTTCCTCCATCCTGCCCAATGGCTATGCTACAGAAATAAAAAAAAATTTCCTTCAGGTTAATAAGAGTGATGTAAGACAGGATGGAAGAGACAGGTGCCTCAGGCATCTGTCAGATCCCAGTAGGAATGGTGAGCCCTGAGCACAGAATTCCCATCTATTTCTTATTCCACTCAAAATTGGTCATGAGCCTCCCATGAAGCAGCCTTTTCTGAGTTTAATAAGGAAATTTCAATTACAAAGATGTCCAAGAATCATCATATATCTAAATGAAACAAACATTATGAAAGACCAATGCATATATGAATAAAAAGAAAGAAAATTTACAGAGTGAGTAGACCAGGTATTTTGCTCATTATAGATACTATCCTCCAAAAAAAACACAAAATAATATCATCCTGAACTAAAATCAACAAGAGATAAAGGAGAATAAAATTTTGACTGTAGAAATAAAAATTAACCAGCTTAGTTTTACCTAATCTGGCAAAGATAGAATAGCTTCATCTATACAGAATTCTGGATACAGAATTTCCAAAACATAGAAGTTTCATTAGGAGAGGAAAAGATTGACACTTACCACTTGGAAATGCTGTCTGAAAAAATTACCAAAGAATGCAATGGGTATAGAAAAAAAATAGAGAAGAATGAAAAGGACAAAGGGCAAAAATTAAAAATACAACAAGAAAAAGTGGAATTGAAGAAATAATGAGAAACAAAAAATATGATCAAAGTTGTTTAAACATGTTTATAGGCTAGAATATAAAACCACAACAACCATCAAACTAAAATTCATATTGTATAAAAGTGATAAGTGTGAAGAACTACCTGTCCAATTAAAATTAATAAAGAGAATTGGAATACAGAATAACTAAATTTGGGTGTGTGTATGTTCAATAGAAATTTAGGGAAATTACTCAGAATAGAATTACCTTCCAAACTATGTGAATGAGAGAAAAAGATTATCAATGTGACAAAAGGCTAGAAAGGAGATAAAAAGAAATATATAGCAAGTAAAATAAATTGAGAGCAGAATAAAATTACAGAAAAGCTAAGTGCATTATTAGCTAATACATATGCCAGAGTTCAAGATTTTTAAAATATTTATTTATTTTAGTTGTACACAATGCTTTTTTTATTTTTACATGGTGCTGAGGATCGAATAACAACTCAAGAGATTAAGTTAACATGAAAGTAAGAAGAAAAACTCACTATGAACTGTTTATAAGTCACATCCTAGAAATGAAGGCACACATAAAATATAAAAATAACAACATTGAAAAATAAACATTAGGGAAATTTAAACAAAAATGCTAGGCAAAGGAAAATTCAGTGCAAAAATATTAAGTGATTCTGTAATAAAAGGAAGAGTCTAGTAAGAAGACCTAAGAGTTATAAATCCTTAACTGATGTTATAGCCTTGAAATTAATCTAAAGAAAAATCATACAAATAAAAGAAGATGAATAATAAATAAATCTCATCAACAAAACCCTGTCAAAAACTGACAAACCAAGATGAAAACAAAAATAAACAGTTAGAACATGTAAAATATTATACATAATGTTCAAAGTTTATACATGTTTTATCAAACACATGTATGAACAATGACAAAATTTATCAGGTAATAAGCCACAAAGAAAACTTCAACAAATTCTCAAAAGTGCAAATCACAGCAACCAACCAAGGATAGCACAAAAAATATTAGAAATGAATATCCTCAACAAAAAATGTGAGCACAGCTCCTTCCTCCCAGTAAAAATTAAATACCTGGAAATTGTTCTTCACATTCAAAATTACTCTTAGGTCAAGAGGGAAATAAAATGAAAATTACTAACTACATAGAAGTGTTGAGAGTGTGAGAATGAGAAAATGAAGGTATACCCAGGGTGCTAAACCAAGGCAGTATTAAAAAACAAGAGAGATTGAAAAATGTTGAACTAAGCTTTGGGTTGGCATAAAGCAAAGAAAACTCTCAGAAAATTAGGGCAGAGTTATTAGAGATCAATGAAATTAGAAAATAAGAAAATTTAGTAACAAAACTAAAACGTGACTTTTGGAGAGACCCATTATTTTCATAATTCTGCAGGGATAATCTTATAAAAGAGAGACAGTATACCCCCCTTCCCTGCCTATTGTGAGTCAGCATCTGCACATCAGGGGGAACATTTGGCCTTTGGTTTTTTGGGACAGGCTTATTTCACTTGGCATGATAGTCTCCAGCTCCATCCATTTACCAGCAAGTGCCATCATTTCATTTTTCTTTGTGGCTGAGTAATATTCTGAAACAAATTTGTTTAACCATTTGTTAAATGTCTGTAATGTTGGTATGATACAAGTTTTTTTTTTTATTCTTAAAAAGTTGTGGCAAAATAAACTTTGTCAGTTTAAAAAAAAAGAGGGAGATACAGTATAAATTAACAATGCAAATTAAAAGTAGAAATACCCAAGTTTAATAATTTATAAAAAGATGCATTTCATTATTTAGATGAAAACAGATAATGTTTCAAGGATGCAAAATGATCAAAATTGCCTCAAGAAAAATAGAAAATTGGTTTAGAAGAAATTGAAATATTAGCCAACTAGCTGAAAAAGTGTGCTAGCCCTACGTAGATTTATAGATGAATTCCATTGTTTTTAAGAAAAAAAAAATCCAATTTATTCAAATTGTTTCAAAACACATTAAATGCTAGCCCATTCCCCTCATCTAGCAATGCTTATATCAAAATGAAAAAAAAAAAAAAAAGTTCTAGGAAAGGCAATTATGTGTCATTTTCACTAATAAACACATATAATTTCTAACTTTGCTAACTGAATATTGAAATGTATTAAAGTAATTATAAGCTATGAGTAGGTAGAATTTTCCCAGGACTCCAGGGAGGGATTCAGTGTAATTAAAATTAAAGGAGAAATGTATATGATTATCACAAATAATACTAAAACCCATAGCTATTTCTCTTTGCTATGTAAGTACAGATATATATATGTATGTGTATATATATAATGGTTACATTTATGTTTATTCCTTTATATATTATTTTCATTCACTCAGGATCAGTTTAGAAACTGATAGAATAGAAACCAAACAGTTATTTTTATAGAGATAATTTAATATAAAGAACTGCTAACCAAGCAGATATAAAGAATCAGAAAGAAAACACAGAATACTAAAATACCATGGAATAGGTAACTATAGGAAGCAGCTACCATCTATATGGCTGAGACTAACAGGAAGCTGTTTAGCAAAAGAGAAATGTGATTTGGAGTGCCCCAGGAAACATCATAGATAGAAGATGGGACTGAAATTGAGGCAATAGCTTAATACTGGCCTATGTATGTGTTTACACACATGAACCTCACACTGAACTTGGATTTCCTCTATACATCCAAATCAAAGTTTTTGCTTTACTGCCCTTTCTCATTTTATTAAAACAATAGCCCAATTGAGATTATTTTGAAAGTCGTATTATACATGTATCATAGATAGAATTTTTATAAAATACAGAATTTTAACCATATTTTTCTTCACTTATACTGCCTCTCTTTATTTGAATACATTTAGTTCAATTTCACCCTTCATTAGTTCAGTTTTTCAAATAATTCATGCATGGGTTTCTTAAAGCCAATCTCTTTTTGTGTGTTTAAATAAGTGGTTGGAGCAAAATATATTTACATTAACATATTACTCTTGAGGAACTTTTTGCGAATTGTGATTTTTTAAAAACTAGCTTTTGGGGGGGTTGTTTTTTGTGGGGAGGGGGGATTAGGGTTAACTGCTGTTTTAGCTCTGTGAAACAGTGAAGTCCTTGCATGGAGAGGCAAAGAAAGGATGACTGGAGTCATTGATTCACAAAGGGGAAATTATGTTTATCTAATAACTTTTGTGCTTTCTGTATACTCCCACAGGACCTCTTTTCAACAATTCCTCAAATTATGAACCCATTTGGCACTTACAGGTATGTCCTATGATCATAGATTTTTTTTTTTTTTTTTTTTGTACTGGGGATTGAACTTAGAGTCACTCAACCACTGAGCCACATCCACATCCCCAGCCCTAAATTGTATTTTTTTATTTGGAGATATGGTCTCACTGAGTTGCTTAGTGCCTCGCTTTTGCTGAGGCTGGCTTTTGAACTTGCAGTCCTCCTATCTCAGCCTCCCCAGCCGCTGGAATTACAGGCATGCTTAAACTCTAAGTTTTCTCTTGATAGAGCACAAACCAGGAGGAACACAAGGGTTACTATTTTCTGTACTGGAGATTCTGACATCAGTTTATAATTTATATAATTATGAGAGGACTGTGAACTCCTATCATGAAAATATATTTTAGCTAAAAATTGGATAAAACATCAAACAGCAACGTTTCAATCAGGGTTTTATTAGAGATGTATAATTTATTGTAGGCATTTGACTATGTGAAATTATGGGAACCACATCAACTGTAAGGTTTTGTTTGTTTGTTTGTTTGTTTTTTATGTCTTATGCTGGAATAGGAAGCCTGCAGAAGTAGCACAGGCCATAAGGAAAAAGAAAGATGAATAGAAAGTGGATAAGCAGTCACAAAGTAGAAACTGTGAGGCTGAGTTGGAACCAACAGGGACCACCTGGAACCTCTTGGAACCTCCGAACCTTCAATGGTGGAAGTGCCAGCATGAGAAATGGTATCCCCTCATCATGGAGCTAAAAATATACTTAGTCAAAAAATTTAAAGAGTAGCCTGTGGAAGTCAAAGCAATTATGAGTATGGGCTTGGCTGTTACCATACACCAAATCAGTGAGCCAAAGGATAAGTGATAGCACACGCGAGCCACAATATCACATTGTACCCTGAACCAGTTGTCCAAATATTTAAAAATAAATAAAGTTTGCTCTCTTCTATTTCTATTTTTTTTCCAAATTTAATGCAAAAAAAGTCTTTTTGTGGACTTGGCTATTCTAAAACTATCAACGATGAAAATTCTTGGAAATGTATTTCCAGAATTAAGTTGACATAACATAAATCTGCTACAACCTATTCCTTGTCAACTTGATATCCACCACCAACCACCTCTTTCAGCTGTACTTCATTTTCTTTTCTTTTCTTTATTTCTTTTCTTTTTTTTACTTGAAGTTGTTATATATGACAGTAGAATGAATTACAATTCATATTACACATATAGTGCCCATTTTTACACATCTCTGTTTGAATACAAAGTATATTCACACCATTCGTGTCTTCATACATGCACTTAGGGTAATGATATCCATCTCATTCTACCATCTTTTTTTTTTTTTTACCCCCTTACTCCCTCCTTTCCCCTCCCTCCCCATTGACCTTTCTAGTGTTCCTCTAATCCTCCTATGATCCCAGTCCCAACCCCACTGTGAATCAACCTCCTTATATCAGAGAAAACATTCGGCATTTGGATTTTTGGGATTGTCTAACTTCACTTAGCATTATATTCTCCAACTTCATCCATTTACCTGCGAATGCCATTATTTTATTCTCTTTTATTACTGAGTAATATTCCATTGTATATATTCCACATTTTCTTTATCCATTCATCTACTGAAGGGTGTCTAGGTTGGTTCCACAGTCTAGCTATTGTGAATTGTGCTGCTATAAACATTGATGTGGCTGTGTCCCTGTAGTATGCTGTTTTTAAGTCCTCTGGGAATAGACCCAGGAGTGGGATAGCTGGGTCATAAGGTGGTTCCATTCCCAGTTTTCCAAGGAATCTCCATAGTGCTTTCCATATTGACTGCACCATTTTGCAGTCCCACCAGCAATGTATGAGTGTGCCTTTTTCCCCACATCCTCTCCAACATTTATTGTTGTTTGTGTTCTTACTAGCTGCCATTCCAACTGGAGTGATTTACATTTCTCTAATTGCCAGAGATGTTGAACATTTTTTCATGTATTTGTTGTTGATTGTATATCACCTTCTGAAAAGTGTCTGTTCAGTTTCTTAGTCCATTTATTGATTGTGTTATTTGTTTTTTTGGTGTTAAGATTTTTAAGTCCTTTATGTATTCTAGAGATCAATGTTCTCTCTGACGTGCGTGTAGTAAAAATTTGTTCCCAATTAGTAGGCTTTCTATTCACCTCACTGATTGTATCTTTTGCAAAGAAACTTTTTAGTTTGAATTCATCCCATTTATCAATTCTAGATTTTAAATCTTGTGCTATAGTAGTCATATTAAGGAAGTAGGGGCCTAATTTGATATGATGGAGGTTTGGGCCTACTTTTTCTTCTAATAAACACATGGTCTCTGGTTTAATTCCTAGGTCCTTAATCCACTTTGAGTTGAGTTTTGCGCATGGTGAGAGAGAGAGGTTTAATTTCATCTTGTTGCAAGCATACGGATTTCCAGTTTTCCAGCACCATTTGTTGAAGAGGCTATCTTTTCTCCAATATATGTTTTGGCACCTTTATCTGAAGGAGCCCTAATTAGGAAGGGCTGTTGCAGCTAGCTGGAAGCCATGGGTTCCACCTGATATGTATGTGACGCACCTGTAGGCACCTGCAAAGTTGAAGGTATATAACCGGGTGAAAGCGGTCCGAGTTAGGAGAACGGAGAATTCAGTCAGCCGGGCAGTCACTCTGTCGGTCAGAAGAATCAGAGCGGCCAGAACGTAGGCAGAGTGGTTACAGAAGAGAAACCAGATAGAAGAAGTAATGACTGGCCAGAGTTAGGCCGAGGCTCCCGAGGAAGACAGAAGACAGAAGACAGAAGAAGGAAGAAAGAAGAGAGAAGAAAGAAGCTCTAGTCTTTCTCTAAGCTAAGCTCTATCTTTCTTTAAGCTACTCTACTCTAAGCTAAGAAGAAAAGCTAAGCTCTATCTTTCTTTACTCTAAGCTACTCTACTCTAAGCTAAGAAGAAAAATCTTTCTTTCCCTCTCTAAGCTCTAAGAAAGTAGAAGTAAAAGTAGTAAAAGCTTAACT
Organism: Tamias sibiricus; assembly: GCA_025594165.1. Classification (NCBI taxonomy): domain Eukaryota; kingdom Metazoa; phylum Chordata; class Mammalia; order Rodentia; family Sciuridae; genus Tamias; species Tamias sibiricus. The sequence continues at coordinate 71,076,684 of CM046661.1, forward strand.
CTGCCTCCGAGAATTTTCCCGCGGCACCGTGGCTGGCCACAACAGGCAGCTTACATTTATCTAATATAAGATAGCTGTAGATGTGTGGATTAGTTTCTGTGTCCTCTATTCTGTACCATTGGTCTACTAGTCTGTTTTGGTGCCAATACCATGCTGTTTTTGTTACTATTGCTCTGTAGTATAGTTTAAGGTCTGGTATTGTGATGCCACCTGTTTCACTCTTGTTGTTAAGTATTGCTTTAGCTATTCTGGGTATCTTATTTTTCCAGATGAATTTCATTTTCAAATAAATAAAATAATAACATAAAGCAAAACATAATGGAACTATGTCTCATACCACTGAAAGATATACTGATTTTCTCTCAAAGAAAGGATACATGTTCCTTTTATCCACCTTTGGATGATCTGTATCCCACTTCAGAATCATGTTCTCCTTCCTGCTTTGATATCCTGTAACTTGAAACCAAGACAATAAGTTAACTATTATTAACACATCTTGTTAAATATTCGATGGAAGAAGAAAGAAAAAGTTCTCTTGGCATATAAAAAGTAGGAGGAAACACACATAAACTTATAGTTCTCATTCCCCTATCCATTCTGTACTCCCATTACTCTTAGTAAGCACCTCAGCCAGTAATGTCCTCCACTCAAATTTTCATGTCTGGGAGGTTCTGGGCCTTAGTAATATTGTCTGTATTGGTTGTTATCATTTTCTATTGACTTTTTAAAAAATTTTTCTATCTGTTTTAATTAGTTATACATGACAATAGAATGTATTATGCACTGTGATATACATAGATGGGATATAATTTCTCATTTTTCTAAGTGTACATGTTGCAGAATCATATTGGTCATGTAGTCACATATATACATACACTAATAATGTCTGTTTCATTCCACTATCTTTCCTATCCCAATATCCCTTCCCTTCCCTCCCATCACTTCCCTCTACCCGATCTAAGGTAATGCTATTTTTCCCTAGTGTCCCCTGCCTTATTGTGAATTAGGATCCGTACATTAGAGAAAACATTTGGCCTTTGATTTTGTGGAATTGGCTTATTTCACTTAGCATGATTTCTATTGACTTTAAGTACAAGGTTTGAGAGTACTAACACGCACTCCAGGAGATTTACTTTTTCAGTATACATAGACAACAGCAGCCACTAGATCAAAGGCTGTACACCAGATACATGAAGTTATGTTGCTTCTTCCAGGAACAAAAACCATAGCTGTAAGAACACCAGCAATTAAAGTTGCCATAAACGACAGTCCAATGCTATTCTTCAAGATCCATTTTTCTTATGTATATCCAGATAACCAAGTTAAATGGGGAATAACCACTTCTGCATCTTCTAGGTCTCTAGAGGTATTATTAAGCTTTGCAATCCAACCAGAATGCAGGGATTTTGGTGGTCATAGTGGTGGGACATTTGTTTTCTTTAGTTTTTGCAATTTTTATTTAGAGGAAATGCTAGTGGCTTTAACTTGGCTCTAACCTAGTACCTCTCACTCCATGATAGGAAATATTTGGTCACTCCAATCCTTGATTCTATATAGCATGGGGATATGGTGATATACTGGTGATACTTTGAATCACTCTCTTGCTGTTCCATGTCATGGACAAACAGAGTCTTCTTTGCCACTGGAAAATAGGATTATTAATGCCTCTACATCTGATCAGATCAACAAAACAATTAACCTATAACCAATTCAGGACAGAACTTCTGAAATTTGTAGAACAACACAAAATAATCTAACATATGTATGATTGAAGTCTCAGGAAGACAGAAGAGAGAGAATGAAAAAGAAATGTACAAAAGAAATCAACCTATAGATTCAAGAAATTCAGTGAAACTCCCAGGTGATAAATACAAAGAAAGTCCCAAATAAACACATTATGTCAAATTGCTGAAGCAAAAGATAAAGACAAATCTTAAAAGAAACCAGAGGTAGGAAATTGCACATCATATACAGAATTATATTGATGATTGATTTCTTAACCAGAAAGAATAGAGGTCAGAAACAATGGAATAGCATCTAGAAAGCACACAAAGTCAAAGTCAAACTAGATTTCAACATCAATTCTGGAGAAGTGAAGGTGAAATAAAAGCATTTTCAGAAAGCTAAAAGATTTTGTATGCTAATAAGTTATTCGATCTAAAGGGAAATAAAAATCTAGGTCTCAGAAATAAAGAGCACCAGAAAGGAAAATTATCTCAATAAATAAAAATCCCTTTTCATTAAAAAAATCTTTATTAAGCATATAGAGTATCCCAAAATTCCTAGAGCAGTTTTAAACTTTGATAAGCTTCAAAAGTATAAATGTTACAAGCTTATAAAAATCAATTGAAAGTTTGCTGATTTAAATTTGAATGTTTTGAAATTTTTAAATGTCAATTTCTACATGATTGAGTGATTCTGTTTGTTCATCTCAATTACCTGACGAATGTCCACTAATCTATTTAGGGTTACATGAGGAAACATAAAGACATTTTCTTTAGACAACCTATTTTAGCTAGCTCTAACTTAAAGACCTGACAAGAACAACTAGATGAGGAAAAGTTTATTTGGGGGCTCACAGTTTCAGAAGTAGATAGATAGATGCAGTCCCCCACACTCAAGGTAAGGCAGAACATCATGGCTAAAGAGTGTGGTGGAGGGAAGTGGCTCAAGACATACTGATCAGGAAGCAGAAAGAAATTCCACTCGCCATATACAAAATACATACCCCAAAAGTATGCTCCCAATGCTCACCTCCTCCAGCCACACCTTACCTGTCTTTAGTTACCACCCAGTCAATTCACATCAGGGATTTAATTCACTGATAATCCAATCATTTCACCTCTGAATGTTCTTGCATTGTCTCACACATGAGATTTTGGGAGACACAAAATATATAAACCACAATACCACCCATGATTATTATACAGATACCATAGTTCTTGGATGATCTTGAGACAAGTGTTACAAAAAACTGTCACTGACAATTTTTGCTTTAGCAAGAGCTGTTGAAAATATTGTGATATCCAAATGTGACCATAACAGTTATAGCAGATGTTGGTTATGTTAAATTTTAATAAGAAACATTGATATTTTACATTTTTAAATAATTAACCTTTGAAATGTAGACTCTTTCTGTAAATTTGCAGCACCTATGTTATGCTATCAAAGTTTAACATCTCACTAAAACTTACATCATTTCTTTAAAATATTTCAGACAAATAATAATAGCAATACATTGTGGAGCCTATAATATTTGTAGATGTAAAATATAAAAATAAGATCACAAAAGGTAAGGAAGAACTAATTCTAAGTATCTTAGTCTGTAAAGTAATATTTTATTTAAAGATCATAACATAAATGTGGATATTATAATAAACATAGAACAATTCTTTTATAAAATGATACAAAGAGAGATAAAAATCAAATAATGTGGAATTTTTAAAAACGTGATTTAACCAAAAGTAGTCAGGAATGGAGAAACATAAGAAGAAAGAACAAAAAGGATTTTTTAAAAATTAAACACCAAGATGATAGTCTTATTTTTATCTATTTATGTATTTAGTGCTGAGTATTAAACCCAAGAAGTTGTACATGCTAAGTATGCACTTGCATTTATCACTAAGCTACACCTCCAGCCCAAGATGGTAGTCTTAAATGCAACCAGTTAAATAATTCATACAACATACAAAGGACAGTCCAATTAAAACACTCAAATCAGATGCAAAGTTTACTCAATTGGACAAAAGAAGCAACCATATGCTAGTTATAAGAAATACTCTTTACATGTTTAAGAGGCAGAGATGAATATTATTTGTATAGCATTTGTAAAATGAAATGCTTGGATGTCTTTTGATTTTTGCATTATTGGAGAAATAATTTTCTGAAGTATCATACAAAGTCTTGGCAATTCCTGCAATTCTGGACATCATATATAATTAAATATGGACTCTTACAACTCAAAAGTATCAAATGCAGGTCATATGAATAATAAAAAAGAAATGGGTTGGGCCTAGTGGTATACATCTGTAATCCCAGGAACATGGGAACCTGAGGCAGGTTTGAGACCAGCCATAGCAATTTAGCAAGACCCTCAGCAACTTAGTGAATCCTCTTCTCAAAATAAAAAATAAAAAGGACTGAAGATGTAGCTCAGTAGTTGAGCAACCCTGGGTTTAATCCCAAATAAGTAAATAAATAGTAAAAAGAAGAAAAAAAATCAGAGAAATGGAAAAGCATAAGGAATTTAAAGATACATGAGAATCACCTTATGGCTTTTCTTCCAAATACCAAATACAAGAGAAACCCCATTTAAAATGTCATTTAGGTATTTTCAACATTTTCTGAATTATCTGTAGGAAGCTCTGACTTAGTTGTATATAGTTTGATATATGTGTTTACTATTAAATACAGATCATGTTTTATATCAAAATTTGTGTTAAGCAAAACCAAGTTACTTGAACTTTGGTCTGTCAAAGTGTTTTTCAAGTATGCTTTGGTCCATTTTCATAGCATTCATTCTCAAACTTCATCACAGAAAGAATACACAGGACCTTCAGCAAGGCATATACATTAGGAAAAAATACTTGATATCAGGCAGATGGAGGGCTTCATAAATGGTAGATGGAAGCTCTATATCTTTCCCTCTGTTTCCATTTGATTCTCCAACAGTGAAGCTCAGCTGAAAGTGTGTTGGGATTAGGCAAGTCACTTCTGTATATGTCAGCATGATTCTCCTCTGATGTATTGAATTTGAGCTGTCCCATGACTGAGGGTACCAGAGATAAGCATTTGAGCTTTGAGGTGCTGTTCCCAAAATATATCTTTAAGTTCCTGAATGATGTGCTCCACTGTTGGAACTCTTAGGGTGTCTTTATAGTAACTTCGATATAGGCAACTTGTCTGTTTTCTTCTTTTTCTATGACTTTATCTACTTCCTCATCTTGATTTAAAAGCAAAACCTAGAAAAACCTACAAAATAAATGTTTTGCATTTTGTCTGGAAATAATGCAGAAAATATTGCTGTTACTTTTGCTGAAGAAAATCAATTTTGTATAGTTCATTTCAATCTAAATAAAATGTGAATTTTGTTTTAAATATACATGAAAATCATTGTACACATGACAAAGTCTTAATAAATGCTTTTCAAAGTCAAGTTTGAGAATTATGTTAACATAATAATGAACTTATAATTACTGTTTGTAATTACTATTACTGATATCTTTCAAATATATAATTAACAATATTGTACAACCTTTGACACTGAGTAACTGATGACTTTTTAAAATTCTTTATAAAAACTGCCAGAAATTTTACTTATTGAAAATGTGCCATAATCAGAAAGTTGAATGCCACTTTGCTTTTCATCTCTGTACAGATAATTTTATACATTTTTATGGGTTAAACAACCATATATGTAAATGTTGATGGCTCCTCCCTTGACTATTTCCTAAGCTTTATTATCACAGAAATAATAAGCAGGAATTTGTAACTCAATACCTCTAAATCCCACCTGCCCTGTCCCCACCTCAAGTTAAAGCATGTACAAAATATTAAGACTTATTCTCTAATTAGGTCCTCACTAGCAATTATCTCCTCAGAGATGGTGTTTTAGTCAACATTTTTGCTGCTGTGACCAAAGGACCTGATAAGAAAAGTTAGAGGAAGAAAATTTTATTTGGGAGTTCATGGTTTCAGAGGTCTTCACCTGTAGGTGGCCAACTCCTTTAGCAGGATATCATAGTAGAAAGTGTAGTAGAAGAAATCAGCTGGGGACATGGTACCAGGAATTTGAGAGAGCTAAGCTCAGCTCACAAAATATATACCCAAAGGCACACTCCTGGGGAACCATATTCTCCAGTCACACCCTACCTCCCTACAGTTACCACCAAATTAAACCCTATCAGGGCATTAATTCACTGATTAGGTTAAACCTTTTGTAACCCAATAATTTCATCTTTAAACTTTCTTGCATTGTCTCATACATGAGCTTTTGGGGGACAAAAAACATATCTAAACCATAACAGATGGTCTTTCCACAAAGGCATTATGGTATTTGAAGTCACCACTCCACTCTGGCACATAATACCAGGAATAATTCTATTAAAGCACAAACTCAAATATCACATTTGCTGGAGAAGAGAAGCCTCAGGAAACTTGTCTACGTGAGCTGGAGGGAAACATAGTCCAAGGAATCATAGCCAACTCCTATGAAGATGTTGAACTATACGAGAGGGTTGACTGTTGCTTGTATTTGTTTTTGTTTTGTTATTTCTCTTGCTAATGAAGCTAATCCAGTAGAGGAAAAAATGATAACATTAAAAATCATGTATTTACCAGAAAAATGTCTTTGAGTGAGTGAGGATTGATTCTAATCCAACAGGAGAATGATTGGTTTTAGATAAAAGTTTAGAGGACTCATCAGCCAAAATGAATATTATGGTCTAAATATCCATGCCCCTCAAAGTCATATGCTGAAAACTAACCCCCAAAGTGATGGTATTAAGAGTTAGGACCTAACCGGGGCGCGGTGGCGCACGCCTGTAATCCCAGCACTTTGGGAGGCTTAGGCAGGAGGATCGCGAGTTCAAAGCCAGCCTCAGCAATGGCAAGGCACTTTGTAACTCAGTGAGACCCTGCTTCTAATAAAAATACAAAAAAGGGCTGGGGATGTGGCCCAGTGGTCAAGTGCCCCTGAGTTCAATCCCCGGTACCAAAAAAAAAAAAAAAAAGAGTTAGGACCTTTGAGATTAAATCAAGGATGAGATTCCTTGCCTTAGAAAAGATGTCTAGAGAGCTGCCTTACCCTTTTCACAATGTGAGGACATCGAGAGAAAGGTTTCATTTTCCTGTAAGAGCTTGCTATTAAAAGTTTACTAGAAAGCTACCAGCTAGAGATATATATTTGGGGCCATCAAAAACACACCATCCATTGCAGATGGAGTATGTGGGAACAGCTGATATACTCCCCTTGTCTACTCAGCATACCCCATACTTCCAGTTTCAGTGCAAGTCTAATTTCTTCCAGGAAATATTCTGTCACCTTCCTTTCAGCTGTGGTCAATGGACCCAATCTTGTTCCACTTTCCCCGTGGCATAGTGTATAATACTTCACTTTTCACAATGCATGGGAGGTGAGCCCCTTCCAGTCCTCACACTGATAACTTGGTTCTCCTGAGCAGATCTCCTTGTGCTTCAACCCTAGCACAATTCTAGCATATGGGAAACAGTGAATGTTATTAAAAAAGATAAAATTGCAGGATGACAGATGTTATTAAAAAGTAAAAAATAATAAAGAAAAAGGTGTAACCATTTACTGAAGCTCCCATTCAGATAGAAACTCCATTCAATAGGGGATTTGTATCCTGAAGATGAAGAAATCATGAAAATTAAATTTGTAAAAACTACACAGACAAGAGAAAATAGTAAATCCTGTATTTAGTGTTAAAGTCTTTGGTATTGAGCCAACTTCAAATTCAATTTCAAAGCACCAGCCTTCAAAAAAATAGATTTAAAAATATCTCCCAGGGCTGCTGCACGCAGGACCAGACCTGGGGAAGGGCTTCCTCCATTATCGGGGAAGAGTGCGACCTGCCCATTTGCGACCAGAGCAAGAGGTAGACTCCCGCCCGCTGGAAGGAGAGACCCAGCCACCAGTTTGCCTGGTCTTCGGGGCCCAGAACAGCATCTCCCGGCTGCTGCACGCAGGGCCAGACCTGGCGAAGTGCTTCCTCCACTCCCTGGGGGAGTGCGACCTGCCCGGCTGCAACCAGAGCAAGAGGTAGGCACCTGCCCGCTGGAAGGAGAGAACCCGCCGCCAGTTTGCCTGGCCTCCAAGGCCCATAGTAGCATCTCCCTACTGCTGTAAGCAGGGCCCAGCCCGAGGATAAGTCCCTTCCACTATTCCACTGTGCCACTCTGCAACGGACCAAAGGTGCAGCCTTGACTCCACTAACAGAGTTGCTGACTGTACATGATCTGGGTCAGGTGGCTTAAACTGGAAGGGAAAAAAGAAGGGCTTCCAAGGGTCCATTTTGTTTGAGACTTGTTCTTGGGTTCAACGTTTTTGTTTTTATTTGCTTGTTTGTTTGTTTTGTTGTTTCTTGGGAGTTTTTTGTTTGTTTTTGTTTTGATTGACAGTGTGTTTGTGTGCTTCTGCTCCTCTTTTCTTTCTTTTCGTCCTTCTCACTTTTATATTTTTTCTTCTTCCTTCATCTTCCCTATTTACACCCTGCCATTGCATTCTCAACAGAGGCAAAAACAAGTTATACGCACAAATTGAGATTTCTAGAACGTGTACAATTGAAATATATAGCAAAGTGGTGTTATATATGGTTTATTCTCTATTTTCTAGACTTATTCTCTCTCTCCTCTCTCTTACACTAATTACTACTCCTTGGTTATTATTTTTTTTTCTCTTCTTTTTTTTTTTTTTCTTTTCCATCTTTCTGTATTTCTCTTCTCAACCGCTGCATAAGTTAGGTTTATATGTAAATCGGTCTTTCCATCTATTCATTCACTCCATTCTCTTTCCTCTCTCGTCGGCTGATACTAAACCACTTCCATAGAACTCTCTTTTCATACTTTCTAAGAAAGAACAAATCAATACACTCACTTCCTTCTTCCTAAACATATTACCTCTCTGTCCATTACTTGAAACTTTAAAACCCCATCAGAAGCATACAGAGTAAATTGGAAACAACATCTGGGTTAACTAAATCTGTACATTGTGATCAAACTGGGATTCTCTGAATAGAAAGTGTTTGATTTTAAAGTGTAAAGGAAATATAAGGGGATCTGATAGCATTGTACTACAGGAGCAACATAAGGTTTTAAGGTAAAATCAAAGTAGACAAGGTCCCACAGTGCAGGTAGAATAGACGCACAAGCAATATGAAGAAACAAGGGAAGAAAGTGACACAAACAAATCAATATACCTCCTCAGTAGATTCCATACCATGCACAGTTGGTGCAATGCCAGAGATGGAATTCAGAAATTACATATTCCAAATGTTAGCGGAACTTAAGAATGAACTAAAAAATGAGATGAGGGAGCAAATACAGGAGGTGAAAGATCATTTTGACAAAGAACTCCATAAACAAATACAGGAAGTAAAAGATTACTTCAATAGGGAGATAGAAGCTCTAAAGAGAAACCAAACAGAAATTCCAGAAATGAAAGAAGCAATAAATCAAAATAAAAGCTCAATCGAAAGTATCACCAACACAGTAGATCACTTGGAAGAAAGAACCTCAGACAATGAAGACAAAATATATATCCTAGAGAAAAATCTAGATTACACAGCAAAAATGGTAAGAAACCAAGAACAGAACATTCAAGAATTATGGGACAACATAAAAAAACCAAACATAAGAGTGATTGGGGTAGAGGAGGGGGCAGAGTTTCAAGCCAAAGGAATGAGTAATTTATTTAATGAAATGATTACAGAAAATTTTCCAAACTTGAGGAATGAAGGGGAAAACCAAGTTCAAGAGGCCTACCGAACACCAAACATACAAAATCACAACAGATCCACACCAAGACACATTATAATGAAAATGCCGAATATACTGAGCAAGGAGAGAATATTAAAAGCTACAAGAGAAAGGAAGCAGATTACATATAGGGGGAAACCAATCAGACTTTGTTCAGATTTTTCTACCCAGACCTTAAAAGCAAGAAGATCCTAGAATAGCATATTTCAAGCTCTGAAGGAAAAGGGATGTCAACCAAGAATCTTATATCCAGCAAAATTGAGCTTTAGATTTGAAGATGAAATAAAAACCTTCCACGACAAGCAAAAGTTAAAAGATTTCACATCTCGAAAGCCAGCACTTCTGAACATCCTGGGCAAAATTTTTCATGAAGAAGAAGAGAAAAATAACAATGAAAATCAACAAAGGGAGATATTAAACTAAGGGAAATACCAATCAGAAGAGAAACCTAATCAAGCTAAAGATCATCATACAAATAAAAATGGATGGGAATAAAAATCACATCTCAATAATCATCCTGAATGTTAACGGCCTAAACTCGCCATTCAAAAGACACAGATTATCTGAATGGATTAAAAGAAATGACCCAACAATCTGCTGTCTCCAAGAAACACACCTCATAGAAAAAGACATCAATAGACTGAAGGTAAAAGGCTGGGAAAAGTCTTATCACTCACATGGCCTGCGGAAGCAAGCAGGGGTTTCCATTCTCATTTTAAATAAGGTAGACTTCAAGCCAAAGTTAATCAAAAGGGAAAAAGATGGATATTTCTTACTACTTAAGGGAACCATTCATCAAGAGGATATAACAATCATAAATCTATATGCCCCAAATAATGGAGCACCTACATTCATCAAACAAACGCTTCTCAAGTTCAAGAGTAAAATTGACCACAACACAGTTATTCTAGGGGATTTCAACACACCTCTCTCACCAATGGATAGATCATCCAAACAAAAACTAAACAAAGAAACCTTAGGCCTCCTTAAAACAATTAATAACTTAGATCTAACAGACATATATAGAATATTTCATCCCTCAGTAAATGAATACACTTTTTTCTCAGCAGCACATGGCTCCTTCTCCAAAATAGATCATATATTATGTCACAAGGCAAATCTCAGCAAATATAAAAAAATAGAAATACTACCCTGCATGCTATCAGACCATAAAGGGATGAAATTGGAAATCAATGACAAAACAAGGAATAAGAAAAACTACTCCAACAACTGGAAGCTAAGCAACATGCTACTGAATGAACAAGGGGTTGAAGAAGACATCAAAGAGGAGATTAAAAAATTCCTAGAGGTAAATGAGAACACAGATACATCATATAGAAATCTCTGGGACACTATGAAGGCAGTAATAAGAGGAAAATTCATTGCACTGAGTTCATTCTTTAAAAGGAAGAAAAACCAACAAATAAACGACTTAACATCACACCTCCAAGCACTAGAAAAAGAAGAACAGATCAACACCAAGAGCAGCAGAAGACAGGAAATAATTAAAATCAGAGCAGAAATTAATGAAATTGAGACTAAGGAAACAATTCAAAGAATTGACAAAACTAAAAGTTGGTTCTTTGAAAAAATAAACAAAATTGACAGACCCTTAGCAATGCTAATGAAAAGAAGAAGAGAAAAAACTCAAATCACTAACATTTGTGATGAAAAAGGGAATATCACAACAAACACCTCAAATATACAGAAAATAATTAGAAATTACTTTGAAAACTTGTACTCTAATAAAACAGAAAATGCTGAATGCATTGACAGATTTCTAGAGTCATATGATTTGCCTAAACTGGATCTGGAGGCTATACACAATTTAAACAGCTCGATTACAAGCAAAGAAATAGAAGATGTCATCAAAAAGCTACCAACAAGGAAAAGTCCAGGACCTGATGGGTTTACAGCAGAGTTCTACAAGACTTTCAAAGAAGAACTAATACCAATGCTCTTCAAACTATTTCAAGAAATAGAAAAAGAGGGAGCTCTTCCAGACTCTTTCTATGAGGCCAATATTACATTAATTCCAAAGCCAGGCAAAGACACATCCAAAAAAGAAAACTTTAGGCCAATATCCTTAATGAACATAGATGCAAAAATCATCAACAAAATTCTGGCAAATCGGATTCAAAAACACATCAAAAAGATAGTGCACCATGATCAAGTGGGGTTTATTCCAGGGATGCAAGGCTGGTTCAACATTCGGAAATCAATAAACATAATACATCACATCAATAGACTTAAAGATAAAAATCATATGATTATCTCAATAGATGCAGAAAAAGCATTTGACAAAATACAGCACCCCTTTATGTTCAAAACACTGGAAAAACTAGGAATATCAGGGACATATCTCAACATTATAAAAGCTATTTATGCAAGGCCCAGAGCTAACATTATCTTAAATGGAGAAAAATTGAAAGCATTCCCTCTAAAAACTGGAACAAGACAGGGATGCCCCCTCTCACCACTGCTATTTAACATAGTACTGGAAACTCTGGCCAGAGCAATTAGACAGACGAAAGAAATTAAAGGGATCCAGATAGGAAAAGAAGAGCTCAAATTAGCACTATTTGCTGATGACATGATAATCTACCTAGAAGACCCAAAAAACTCTACCAGAAAACTTTTACAACTAGTAAATGAATTTGGCAAAGTAGCAGGATACAAAATCAATACCCATAAGTCAAAGGCATTTTTGTACATCAGTGACAAAGCCTCTGAAAGGGAAATGATGAAAACTACGCCATTTACAATAGCATCAAAAAAAATAAAATACCTGGGAATCAACTTAACGAAAGAGGTGAAAGAGCTCTATAAGGAAAATTATAGAACACTAAAGAAAGAAATCATAGAAGAACTCAGAAGATGGAAAGACCTACCTTGCTCTTGGATAGGTAGAATCAATATTGTCAAAATGTCCATACTACCAAAAACATTATACAGATTTAATGCAATTCCAATCAAAATCCCAATGTCATTCTTCAAAGAAATAGAAAAAGCAGTCATGAAATTCATCTGGAGAAATAAGAGACCCAGAATAGCCAAAGCAATCCTGAGCAAGAAAAGTGAAGCAGGGGGCATCACCATACCGGACTTTAAATTATACTATAGAGCAATAGTAACAAAAACAGCATGGTATTGGCACCGAAACAGACTGGTGGACCAATGGTACAGAATTGAGGACACAGAGACTAATACATATAATTTCAGCTATCTTATATTAGACAAAGGTGCCAAAAATGTACAGTGGAGAAAGGATAGCCTCTTCAACAAATGGTGCTGGGAAAACTGGAAATCCATATGCAACAAAATGAAATTAAACCCTTGTCTCTCACCATGCACAAAATTCAATTCAAAGTGGATCAAGGACCTAGGAATTAGACCAGAGACAATACGCCTAATAGAAGAAAAAGTAAGCTCCAATTTCCAACATGTCGGATTAGGCCCCAAGTTCCTTAATAAGAATCCTGTAGCACAAGAACTATTACCAAGAATTAATGAATGGGATAGATTTAAACTGAAAAGCTTCTTCTCAGCAAAAGAAACAATCAGTGAGGTGAATAGAGAGCCAACTAATTGGGAACAAATATTTAATACATGCACATCAGATAGAGCACTAATTTCTAGAATGTATATAGAACTAAAAAAACTTAACACCAAAAAAGCAAATAACCCAATCAATAAATGGGCTAAGGAATTGAAAAGACACTTCTCAGAAGAAGATACACGATTAATCAACAAATACATGAAAAAATGCTCAACATCACTGGCAATTAGAGAAATGCAAATCAAAACTACTCTAAGATTTCATTTCACTCCAGTCAGAATGGCAGCTATCAAGAACACAAACAACAATAAATGTTGGAGAGGATGTGGGGAAAAAGGCACACTCATACATTGCTGGTGGGACTGCAAAATGGTGCAACCGCTATGGAAAGCAGTATGGAGATTTCTTGGGAAAATGGGAATGGAACCACCCTATGACCCAGCCATCCCACTCCTGGGTCTATTCCCAAAAGACTTAAAAACAGCATATTACAGTGACACAGCCACTTCAATGTTTATAGCAGCACAATTCACAATAGCTAGGTTATGGAACCAACCTAGATGCCCCTCAGTAGATGAGTGGATAAAGAAAATATGGTATATATACAAAATGGAATTTTACTCAGCAATAAGAGAGAATAAAATAATGGCATTTGCAGGTAAATGGATGAAGTTGGAGAATATAATGCTAAGTGAAATTAGTCAATCTCAAAAATCCAAGTACCGAATGTTTTCTCTGATATAAGGAGGCTGGTTCACAGAGTTGTTGGAAGGGGGAACATAGGATCAGAGGAACACTAGAATGGTCAACGGAAAGGGAGGGGAGGGAGGGAGTAAGGGGGGGGTTGGAAAAAAATTGGTGGTTGAATGAGATGGATATCATTATCCTAAATGCATGATTGAAGATCTGAATGGTACTTATATACTGTGTATACAAGCAGTTGTATGTAAAAAGATACTATACTTGTGCATGATGAATAAGTAAATAAATAATAAAAAAATTAAAAAAAAATATCTCCCAAACATATTACTCAAAAGTAAGTGTGGTTTTCAAGCGAACAATTTTGGATCATTTTTCAATATCATGTTTATTTTGAGAGAATCAAAAACCATGTTATCTTGTCATTCGTTCTCCAGATTTTTTTCCCCAGTCATTCCTCTGCCTTTCCTATCACCTTCATTTGAAAACAATCAAATGTGCTGTCACAGACAGTAGATTATAAGTTCAGGTGCAAAACAAATAGTGAGTAATTCCTTAAGAAAAGATAGAGTACCTCACCATGAGTGCATGAGATACAACAAAGGAGACATGAGAAATGGGCTAGAATTTTTCTCTAAGGGTCTTTCTCTTATATGGAATTTGCTCTCCAATCTCCATGAAGACTCAAGTTCTACTTAATAAGCAATCCTAACTCTATCCTGCTTCTCCTAAGAGTGATGCTGAACCAAGTCCAGAAAAAAAAAAAAAAAAAAAAAAAAAAAAAAAAAAACTTGCTTCCTTTGGAAACCAAGTCTCAGACTTGGCACAAAGAGAATTATGTGTCTGACTCTGATGTTCTTTGGAGGGTCATCCTCACGTTACACCTTCCTCTCCTCCCAACCATATTTTCCTGGCTCTTACCTAAAATACCTCCACTACATATTTACTCCTCCCTATTTTAGAAGGCAGGACTCCTCTATGCCAATGTTTCCTAAACACGTCCAATCATGTGAATCACCTGGTATACTTGTAAAATATAGATTCTCCCAGGATTCTCCCTTAGATATTATGAATCAGTAGGTTTGGGATGGAGGCCAGTCTGCTCCACTATAATGCAAATGCCCCAAAGGAGAGATAACAGCTTAAGATGTAATTTTGTTCCTTTGATTTGTTTATACCTCCTCTTTCCAGAGAAGAATTTAGGTGGTGAGACACAAAGTGGCCTAAGAAAAACTTCACCAGATCCATAATGTGATGAGAAGCATCCTAAACTGGCTGTCACAGCTGTGCTGGGTAACCACAGACCCATGGTGCACCCCAAAACACCTGCATAGTGTTAGCAGGAAAAGTTCTCAGGTCTACAGCCTTGAGGGACCATTCTCTG
The DNA here is from genome assembly GCA_025594165.1 of Tamias sibiricus. NCBI lineage: Eukaryota > Metazoa > Chordata > Mammalia > Rodentia > Sciuridae > Tamias > Tamias sibiricus. The sequence continues at coordinate 71,091,821 of CM046661.1, forward strand.
AACATACATGAAAATGAAGCATCCCCTTTTGCCATTTGCTACACGTTTAATTGTATCCCCTCAAAGGACATGTTGAATGCCTTAATCTCTAGGATCTCAGAATGTGACCTTACTGGAAATAGGGCCTTGCAGGTGTAATCAAGTTAAGATGATGTCACACTGAATTAAGATGTGCCCCTAGCCAATGACTAGTGTCTTTATAAAAGGGAAATTTGGATATAGAGATACCGAGAATGTGACCATGTAAAGATCGAGGCTGAGATTGAAGCAATGCATATGTAAGGATTGCTTGGAACCACTAGAAGCTAGAAAGAACCTAGAAAGGATTCTTCCCTAGAGCATTCAGACAGAGCATGGCCTTGCCAACACCTTGATTTCAGACTTTCTTTTAAAGAATACATTTCTGTTGTTTTAAACCTCCTAGTTTGTGATACCTTATAACAGCAGCCCCAGGAAACATCAACTACCTAATAAAACACAGAATGGAATTGTAATGCTTATAATGCATTCTATAAAAAGAATAAAAACAGGGGGAAAATGGAGCTAACAAGTATATTCAGAAAGCAACATGCCCCTGCTCTTGCCTTTCACCATCACAACTTCCACTTCTTGTGACTTTGAAATAAAATGTTGTTAACACACTTCCCCAGCAGTATACAAGCAGTAGAAGAGAAAGGAGAGTGAGCATGTAGAATTTGAGCGAACTAATCAACTTAAAAATAGCTTTGTTAGACTGAAATGAGATTGTGTCTTGCTTATATGTCTGCCAGACCAAAAAGAAAAAGAAAAAAAAAAGCTAATATTCGAGGCCACAGAGAGAAACACTAAAGAATTTGCTACATTACCCATTATAATTCAGCATTTAGGATAGGAGTTCCTTCTGTGTGTGATCCTATATGGGCTTATTATGGAAGATCCCAGATGAATATTCTTTTAATGCATACACATCTAAAACCCAGTGTCAAAACATGAAATTGCAAATTAAGTTTAAAAATCTAATTGGTTTTATTTGCAATGCTAATATTGGATAACACCTTGTTCTAAAAAATATAATGAATGTTCCAATGAGCTGAGCCAAGTTTGGCTTTATGGTCATAAAAAGCCTGATAAAAGCATAAACAGAGAACAAAAAGCAGATTGGTCATTATAAAGTTAGACTTTCCTTATACTATTAAAACAAAGAACTCTTCCTTATTATGTTAATATGTTAGTCAGCTCTCTGTCACTAAAACAAAATACCTAATATAATCAACTTATAAAGAGAAAAGGTTTATTTTGGTCCCAAGTTTTGGACTTTCTAATCCATGATTGATCGGCCGTGTGGCTCTTGGGACTGCAGCAAGGCAACACATCATGGTGGGATCATGTAACAGAACAAAACTCTTACAAAACAAAAAAAGAAAGAGGAGGCAGCTGCAGTCCCACAAACCTCCATGAGAGTATACCTTCAATGACCATTAGTTTACACCTCTTAAAGATTTTACGAACTCCCAACAGTGTCAATCTGGGACCAAGCTTTTAATGCATGAACTTTGGGGGTACTAGAGATCTAAGCTATAGCAATCAGGTTGACTAGAATCTCCGGGGTTTCAGGAATGCTGACATATGTAAATTCAGTTTGATTACATGGCATTTAGCACAAGGGATTTCCTTCTGGTTTGCTCTGGCCAGGAAGTGCAGGAAGCTAATCTGTAACAGTGGCCTCCCATAAACTCTGACACTGAGAATGAAGAATGCCTGCAAGCAGTCAGCTCATGTATAACCAGTCTCATTTTAGTCATCATGGAAGCAACTAAAACATCATAAATAGACCAGAAAAAAAATGGGCAAATGTAGTCTTCCAAACTGGATTCCTATACATCATTTGTTTTCTCACCACAAATGTTGACTGTCAGCCACCAAATTTTCCATAGAGAGAAATTCCCTTTCCTTTTTGAACTATTGGACAACTGACTTGCTGAGGAATTAATGTTCCCATACATCTGGCCTTTCAAATAAGATTTGAAGAGTGTGCTTTATAAGATATTCCTCCAGGAAACAAGTAAACAAAGGCAGGTGGGATAAAATAAGTACAGAGGAAGACAGTATGACTATGAGGAACATGTTGGAAAGCTGTCAGGACATTTCATGCATCTATTCATTTGGTGTATGTTCTTGGAAAGCCCTGCCCCTGTTTCTTATTCAAGCAAAGTGGTAAAGGGAAAGTTTTTGATCTGCAGGAAGTTTCTGTTAATCAGCCCTTATGAGGGTTTTGAAAAATAATAAAATTTTGTGCTAATAAAAATCTACACTGTCAGTCCCTTCATTGCCATTTCCCTTTTGTAGTTATCCACAAATTATTTAATTTGAAATAATAAGTGTCCATAGCTTGAGTGGGATGGTATTGAATATATATAAAATAGGGAGATCAAGAATCAAGCACCCCCAATTCACGGAGAAATGATACTGGTGAATTTATCCAAGGCCATCAAAGAATAAGAGCTACTAACCTGACTTTAATTTCTGTCTCCAGATTTGGCAGATCTGACAAAATCACCATACCAATACAACTCATGATTAGGCAATTACAGTTTCTAATGACATGATTGTTCATATTTATACTGATGGCATAATTAGACTTAAACAGATTATGGGTTCAAAGGGACTGAGGATTGCTATTTTATAAAAGTGCTCATCACACAAAGGTCATGCTAAAGGCATTTACATTGTTATAAACTTCAGGATAAAATATGCCTATATTTGTCTCCATATTTTTAAATACATTGGATAGTATGAAATAAAATATTTTCTACAAATAAAACTTTCTTCCAGAGTTTCCACCACTGTTTAACAGGGACACACACACACACACACACACACACACACACACACAAACACACAATCAATCAATCCAGGGACATCCTTTCATCCCCCACTAATAACTTTTGCCATTTGACTTCTGACAACTTGCCTCTTCAGTACAGATATGTTGTCACTAACAGGTCACTGAAACCTTGGAATAAAAATATATATGTATACATATTGAGAATGTAACAACTCTCAGTTCTGTATTCGTTAATGTATCTAATAGTATTGTTCTCCCTAGATAGTATGGTTCTTGCTAGGGCATTTACAAGGCTTTTTTCTTTCCTGCTAGTTCAGTTGTCCCCATCCTACTATATCCCAAACCCGAGATAAATTCTGCATCATATCCCTTGGTCTTCAGAAACATAAAATTCTTATATGTAAGAGACACAGATCCACAAGGCAAACTAAGAACGGAACTTTTGCTTCAAAGACATTTGAATCTTAACTCTACATTTCCTGTCTTGATTATTGTCCCAATTTATACCTATCTGTCCTGGATACACAACATATCTGATTACCATATCATTCTCAAAACTCATAGAACTAATTGAAACCTCACTGTCATCTAAGAAACACACAGTCACATTTCTTTTTTATTTTTCTTTTTTCTTTATTTTTAATTTATTTATTCATTCTTTTTAGTTATACATGATAATAGAATCCATTCTGATATAATTATATAAGCATGGAATATACCTTATTCTAGTTAGGTCCCCATTGTTATGGATGTACATACAGTGGGATTCACTGTGATGTTTTCATATATGTACATAGGAAAATTATGTCAGATTCATCCCACTCTCTTTACTTTCCCTATTCTCCCTCTCTTCCCTCCACATTTCTAAGGACTCCTCATGAGCCTTATTCTTAAGTCACGTGTTATATTATTCTTAATAGCATAGTAAATAAAAGCAAAATCTAACTATGGATATGAACATACATGCTGTAGTGACATTGCTCTGAACTTTAATCCAATTTTTGTCAGGTACTGTCTTGTGTGACCCCTTTATTCAACTAGATTTAACTACTATTATGTTTCTTGGTCTCCTCACCCATGAGTATAAATTTGTATATCTTTCTCATGGTCCTGATATAAAGGTTCACTGGGATCACTGTGTAAAGCAACTAGAACAGAATCTAATACACAGTAAGGCTGAATAAATGTTGAAAATTATCATTATCATAAATTAGGCACTCAATCATATTATTTTAATAAAACATAAAATAATTCTAATAATGATGCAGTTACTACAATTCTTGGCTTATAACTATGCCATCCTAATCTTCTCCATCTTCTAATGTTGTTCCTGTCTTTATGTGCCTTCATGTCTGTGTGTGTGTGTGTTCACTAGCTAATCATAAGAAAATTTATAATTATTAGGACCCACTTTAATACAGTATGACCTAATCTTAACAAATTATATCTGCTAATATTCTATTTCTGAATAAGGTCACATTCTGAAATATACTAATCAAACATCCTAGTCCTCAAAAAACCAATCCATGGAAAATAACTGGTTCAAAAATGCTAGCAATGAAAAAAGAAAAAAATAAAACAAATATGAATACATTAAATTTCCATGAGAAAAAAAAAAAGAAAAAAAATCTTGATAAAAAGTTAAAGAATTTTTTCCATTGGAGTTCAAAGATTCTTAGCTCTTCCCTTTCTCAGCAATGTTAGGTGGGGTCAACTGGAGTATGATGCTTGATTCACCCTCAGAGTGGGGTTGCTAGAGTGAGTTAATCCTATAGGCAGAACTCCTGGAAGCAGGATTTAGTCTTGGGTAGGCTTAGTCCACTTTGTCACCTGTGGACCCCAAGTTTCCTGGGATTCAGTCTCCAAACTCAATCTCTTCCATCCCTGCTTTTTTGAATTCTCAGCCAGATGTGTCTGACCCAGCAGATCCTGCTAGCAGCCTGATTAGAGGAGGAGGGAGAAAGCTGGGCAGGTTTCCACAACCAGTTGTCCACCATATAAACCCCTCCATGTTTGATTTTCTCCTGGTCACTTAAGCAAACTCTATGCCATGCAGTGTGTGTTTGCGAGGCCTATGTTTCAGGCCAGACTCAGGTTTGCCAGGAATTGCCGGCTCCCCGCACTGTGGCTGCAAAATGGTTCCTTCCTCTGTCCTCTGCACACAGCCAGGAAAGATGGGGTTTCTTTCCCATACAAGGATATTGTGCATTGTGCCTTTCAGTTTAGTCAGACAGTGTCTTTGTCTCTAAACTCTCCCTACCCAGACATGCTTCAGTCCTCCTAAAAACATAGGTTCCTTTAATTCCCTATCCCTCCACTCTGCTCCTGGAGGGACTGTGCTGGGGGTTTCTTCCTTATTTTATTATTGAGTGCCCAGTCTGTTTTGAGTGCCCAGTACTAAATTCCAGGAAAGTTCCCCCTTTTTCTTTATTTTTTCATTCCCATACCTTGCTGAGAAGCTGCCTGTCTGCTTTCTTGGTTTCATGCCATGGAGCAGCCAGGAAAGCGACCTTCTTTATTCCACCATCTTGAAATGTCAGCCTAAGGTCATGTTATAATGTCCTGGGTGAACATGAATTAGGAAGAGGGCACTATTAAACCCACAGAGAAAAATACCCCAAATTTCCCAACTATGGAAAATTTTCAAGACATCCTCTTCAACTATGAAATTATAAAACAAGGGAAAAAATTGCTTTGACATTTCAGAATTTTCTCCTAAATTACCCTGATACAAAAGAGAAAATGAGACCTGAAACTATATACAATTTAAAAATAATGACAACAGCAACAATTCTTTTAGAAATGAAGAGAATACTGTTAAAAATACACTCAGAGGAAAATTTAAGTATTTAAAATGTTATTAAAATGAAATGGTTAAATAAATGAACTTAACATTCAACTAAAGACACCATGAAAACAATAAAATGAAGTAGGAAGTAGAAATAGCCAAGACAGAAGATATAAAAGATACAGCATCAAATAAAATTGATAAATAAATCTAAGTGACAGTTCTTCAAAAATACTGATAAAATAAACAAACCTCTAACCAGGATTACTGAAAAAGACAAACAGACCAAGAAGATACTTTATACCCCAAAACATTGGATGGTTAACAGGATATAATCACAGTGAAAGACACAGTTTTTTTTTTTTTTTTTAAGTCAAATGATATGAAACAAAACCCTATAAAAAGTTTTAGACAACAGTCTAGACTATGTGAGGTGTTCCCCCTTTAGGACTGGGGTACCCATTTTTATTAGGGATGTGAGTGCATATGGAGGTTCTCTCCAGGAATGGGAATTGATGTAAGCCCAAGGGACCACCCCCCTTCACCCAAAGTCACACTTCCCTTCTTAGTGGTCCTCCCATGCAGCAACTGGTCAGCTGGTGGGCTGGGCACCACTCTGTAGGACCCATCCAGCTCTGGAGCTCCCCATATCAGCTGAAACCTCTCAGCTCATATGCATCACAACTCATCCTCCCTTTACTTAAAGATGTGGAGATTTGTTGTAGATGCATCCACGGTGTACCCAAACACAGACCTCAAAGTTTTAGCCTCTATTTCTTAGACAACAAGAATTACAATGGGAAATTTTTATGTCTGGCTTACTTCTGTCTTTGTTCTGTGCACAAATAGCATCTAGCACAGAGTAGGTATTCAGTCAATATTAACAAAAGAACTAAGGAATGAAGGGGCAAAAAAGAAAAACATAATTTAACAAAACCAAATACCAAGAAATTGAAGTCTGAAAATATTAATACCTGTGGAAGAACCTGGAAGTGTGATAAAAGAATAAAAATGTCCCAAAATCCATCCCTGAGAGATACCTGATCAAATTATTTTATGAATCAGAATTTTCAATGGATTGATAATTCCGTTCCATAAAAAATAAAAAAATAAAAAAACAAATACTTTTTTCAAATCACTTTATGGACCAAACATACTCCTTATCCCAATACTAATACTTGACAAATGATTACAGATCAATTTCCTTTTATATAATATATCCGGGAAAACCTTAGATTAAAATATTGGCAAATCAAATTTGAATAATATTAAAATAATGCATTATGATTAAGCAAAGTACAGTCTATTAGTGCCAAGATGCTTCAACCTCAGAAAATCTAGTATCTCAAATCATCATATCATTAAGTCAAAGAAGAAAAACTATGTAAACATATGCAAATGTGCTAAGAAAAGCTTAAATACAGGATTTATTTCTGTTACTAATAAAATTCTTTAAAACTAAGAGTAGATTAATATTTTCAGTGATACAATGACGAATATCTATTCCAAACACCAAACCATCAACATCCTTCTTGTAAGACTCAATTTCAGTGTCATCTCTGCTATATTTAAGAATAAATTAAAAATGTTCACTTCAACCAACATTGTCTAGAAATTAAATTCAACGTAATTAGACAGATATACTTATGTATATATGGCACATTGCATCCTGCAGAATCTGAGAGACAAAGGAGAATAACCATTTTTATATATGGTATGGTTGGCTGCTTGGACCATTTTTAAAAGCCAGATGCCAAACTATGATAGCTAATAGGGAAATCTGTTGGTCTGGATAATTACATATGTGTGTGCATGCACATGTGTGTACAATACACAGGCATAAATATATAACAACACTTATCTTTATATTGAATCTATATTATAACATATAGATTTCCGTTTTGTAAATAAAAAAATATAACAAAGAAATCTGATTCACAATAGCAACATAAACTATCTAGAAATGAATTTTTAAAAACTATCAAGGCTCATATTAAATGCTATAAAATGGTATTGTAGAATATAAATCTAAATAAATAAGGAAATATAACTAAGAAGAGTTAATATTTCAAAGTATTAAGTTCTGCCCAAATTAATGAATGAATTCAAAGCAACTTAAAGCTTAGGATATGGCCCTTAGTGTAGTTTAGTGGTAGAGCACATTCTTAGCATGTGCAAAGCCAGGGATTCAATCCCTGGCACCAAAAAATAATATAAAGGTTAATAAGGAAGGATCACCATTTGGAAACTTTATACTACACTCCTGAGGTTCATCAGAAAGAAAAATTGTATTAAAATATACGCTCATCACAATTAAAGAGTAGCAAGTCAGACTTTTGCCTACAGAATTGTGTGTATAGATGAAGTATATGTTTTATCTATATAATTTTAATATATGTTATATGTTGTATATATGCATACATATATATAAAATATATTGCTTTCCAATAGGTAATTTAAAATTATATTTAAAAATCCAAAGCTTTAAGGTAAGGAATAAATCAAGAAGATTTGTGTTCTAAACATCAATTTTTTCTTTGGTATGTAAAACATTCTTACAAAATTAGTAAGAACCAGTTGAGCACTCAGTGGAAAAATGGGTCAGTGATATGACTAAGTAATTTACAAAAGAGGAAATGAAAACAGCCGCTAAATGTATGAAAGCAGAAAACATATTCAACTTTACAAATGGTAAAGTTGTAAATTAATACACCCCTGATGTGCCTTGGTAATGCATACCTCCTCAAAACAGATGTTGGGAGGGAAAATTGGTCTACATTTCTCAAGGACAGCCTGGTTAAATGTATCAAAAGGCTTAAAATGTACCAATGCTAAATTACTAAGTCCATACAAAGAGATTTGAATAATATAAAAGATATGTATAAAATGTTCATTTATTCTTTACAATATAAAAATAAAAACAACCTAAATATTCAAAAATAGAAAGTGGTTAAATAACTTATACTCCATCCACATGATGGAATTATTTACTGTCTCTAAAAATAAAGTTTTCTAAGGAATTTTAATAATTGAGAAAATGTGTAATAACACATGACAAAAGCAGGTTACAAAATAGTTTGTACTGTATAATTTCATCCAAAACACAAAAATGCATTTTTAAAAAGACTAGGAGGAAACACAACATAAAACCAACAGTGTTTTTCTCTTAGTTACACTGTTAAAATCGTTTTGTTTTTTGCCCTTTTGTACTGCTTTGCATTTTATAGTTTCCTTACAATAAATATATATTGCTTTTACAGTTGGGGAGAGAGCAATTATCTTTTGAAAAGAACATCAGTAATTACATTGGTCTCTATTTCTTCTACTCTGATGACAAAGATCTAAGGAAGCCCTTTGCCTTTTCCCTTGAAAACTTTCTGTTAAAAATCATACTATGTAACTCTATTATGTATCTATACTACCTGGCCTATTAGCCAGTATACTCCTTGATGTCTGCTATGGCTTGGATATGAGTTATCACCCCAAAGCTCCTATGTTAATGCAGGAATATTCAGAGGTGAAATAATTAGATTATTAGAGCTGTAGCCTAATCAGTACTTCCTAATTGAAAAGGAAAATTGTGTTAAATTGTATTAAATTGAAAATTGTGTTAAATGCTAACTCTGGACTGGTAGGGCTAGGCTAGAGGAGAAGGGTTGCTGGGCCAGCCCTTGGGGATTGTATATTATCCTCCTGGCTCCTCCCTCACATTGTCTCTGCCTCCTGGCCCTCTTGAGCAGAGCAGCATTCACAGGAACTGAGCCAAAGTAAACTCTTCTGTAGCTGCCTGACATACAGCCACAATACTGCGGGAGGAGATTCTGACTATGTTCTGGCCGCTCTGACTCTTTTCTTCGTCTCCGACCCGAACTCTTCTTCCAACCGACTGAGTGACTGAACGACTGACTGAATGAAATCCCACTTCCGACCACTTTCACCCGGTTATATACCTTTAGCTTTGTGGGTGTGACACGTGCATTTACAGGTGCGTCACGTGCATACTTAATGTATGATTATTATCAGGTGGAACTTATGGCTTCCAGCTAACTGCAATAGCCATCTCCCTGATTGGGGCTCCTTCACTTCCCCCCTTTTGGTTTAAAAGGTGCTTTAATTCTATTTTCTCTATTTTATTTTCTTGTCCCTACCTGGCTTTTCACCTTTTATTTTAAAGGAGTGGATGTTTGAGCCCTTTTTGAGGAGATGCTGTGGCCTTAAGGCGTCAAGCCTACTGCTGACGAGCCAAGTTTTCATAGCGTAAACAAATCAGCTAACAAACTTAGTAGCACAACTGCATGAGCGGCTTTTACTTTATTGAATTTTCATTTTCTATTTTCTTGTATTTATTTTCTCTTTGGCCGTGCTTTTTCTATTTCTCTGCAGCTTTTCTCTTAATGGCTTTTCGCCAAGCTGCAGTTTGATGGCTTTTGCAGCTTCTCTGCATGGCTTTTCTCTTTCTCTTTATGGCTTTTCGCCAAAGCTCGTGGCTTTTCTCTGCATGGCTTTTTCGCCGTGCTTTTTCTATTTTCTCTTTATGGCTTTTCGCCAAGCTGCAGTTTTCTATTTTCTCTTTATAGCTTTTTGCCAAAGCTCATGGCTTTTCTCTGCATGGCTTTTTTGCTGTGCTTTTTCTATTTTCTCTTTATGGCTTTTCGCCAAAGCTCATGGCTTTTCTCTCTTCCTGTAGGCTTTTCGCCGTGCTTTAGCTTTCTCGACTACTCTTTTTGCTGGTGGCTTTTGAATTTCGGAGACTAGATAAACTCTTTTCCTTTCTTAGTGGCTTAGTCTCTTTCTTTCTCTTTATCTCTTCTTCTCTTCTTAGCTAAACTCTTTTCCTTTCTTAGTCTCATTTCTTTCTTAGTCTCTGTCTCTTTTCTTTCTTAGTCTCTGTAGCTCTCATTTCTTTCTTAGTCTCTGTAGCTAAACTCTTTTCCTTATACTCTCTTATTTCTTCTTCTGACTATGTTCTGGCCGCTCTGACTCTTTTCTTTTTCTCCAACCTGATCTCTTCTTCCGACCGACTGAGTGAATGCATGACTGACTGAATGAATGCCACTTCTGACCACTTTCACCCGGCTATATACCTTTTGCTTTGCGGGTGCGTCACGTGCATTTACAGGTGCGTCACGTGCATACTTAATGTATGATTAATATCAGGTGGAACTTATGGCTTCCAGCTAACCGCAATAGCCATCTCCCTGATTGGGGCTCATTCACTTTTCCTCCTTTAAGTTGTTCTGGTTGCATATTTTGTTCATAGTTACAAAAACCTAACTAATGCAGCATCTGAGCAATGCATCTCTTTAAGTATTTCTGAGTTTTGCAAAATAATATATGGAGTGGGAAAAGCTGAAAAAAATCTCAAGACTGTCAGGATACACAGACTGCCAATAACCTTCAGGGTTCCCAGAAATGCATGTGTGCCAGGTGTTTTAACTGTGCAAATGAATCCCTCCAAGGTAAGAGCTTTCCATAGTCCATCTTGCCACTTCCTCTTCAGAATCCTGGGAATTGGGTTAAATTGAACTTGGAAGACAATTTTAAAAGGTGAAAATGGGAAAAGGAAAGAAGGAGGAGCAGGGAGAGAGGAAAGAATAAAGTAGTGGAGGAAGGGAAGGAGAAAGGGACAAAAGAGAAAGAGAAGAAAGGAAGTCGAATCAAAGATCCTGAGATGAAGTGGGATGTACAGGTATTCCTGTCTGGCTACATATGTATAGAGGACTTCACTCTGAAGAGAAACAGCACCCTAATCTTTGCCCACAAGACTCAAATATACCCATCATTAACCTTATTCTACAGTAGAGGAATCTTTAAAATAAATTGACACAATAGTTCACCTAACCTTTACTTGATCAATAATTAAGGTAGGGAAAGACGCCAAGATTCAGATTGTTTATCTTCTATCAATTTTAAACCAGTGTCCCACTGCATATTAAAGACCTCTTTTGCACTAAAGTGCAGAAAACTAATTAGAATCATTCTGGTTTTTGTGACTCATAAAGTTAATGCTCTTTTAGCATCATTTTGGCTGAGCAGATTTCCTAACCACAGTTTAATAGCAGAAGGCATTTAAAATAACAATCTCAAAAGTCTTTCCAACCTCTCCAATTAGAGTAAAATAAATTGGCTCTTAGAATTAGAGGCTGTGCTTTCTCAGGCTATGGAATAGCTCATTGGTTTCTGATATATTAACTATGAAGAAAAATGACAATTTTCATCTTGCTCCCAGTTATCAAAATATTCCTATAAGCACAGAAGCAACTGGACTGGTCACATACTTTTAACTTGGATCCTCCTCTTGTGGGTTGGTTTGACTTTTGCTCATTTATTTTTAATTAGTCATTTTAGATTTTATTTGATCTCTGGGAAATACTATGAGATTTAGTCTGTTACCTCTGGAGTGGTCAAAATGTTCATGTTATCATTGCTAGTTAATGTTTATTGAATCCTAGTCTATGTTAATAACAAACAAAAAAAACAAACCCTGGTCCATATCTTTAAATTCTGATTTATTTTTAAAAAATAAGATTATTTTATAATATCTGTGTAATATTTTTTTTCTTTATAACATGTCAAATGGAAATAGTTCCTGCAGTAAAATCAATCATTTAACAAAAATATTTATTAGTCTGTAGCCACCTGAAGCAATTGCCACTTGGAGCAATGATGCTGCGGGAACAAGTTCAGAGGCAGACTGGAAACAAACAGGCTTTTTATTTTGCTAGCTTCTCTCTCCGGCTCTGACAACAACTCTAACATGCACCACACACACCACCAAACAACCAACAACCAAATGGCTCTGATCTCGACTCAAGTCTCGTGAGATCTTGGGCCAAGTTCCGCGAGATCTCAGGCCAAGTCCCGTGAGACCACGGAAGGCAGCAATGCCCAAACTTCTCCATGGCCCGCAGCCAACCACAATCTCATCCATCTCCCCAAACAGGGCTCCTGCATTTCCACCCTTTTGTTTTAAAAGAGGGGATGCTCTAGGACGTCCATGTGCAACCAACATTCTTACCCGTCATCGGATAATCAAGGCTGTGCCCTTGACTCCTGTCTTAGGTTGATATGTCGGCCACATGAGACTGTCCCGTGTGACTGTGCCTGTCTTAGGTTGTCCCCCTCTGGGGATCTTACCCATCATTGGCTAACCAGCCATCCAATGGAGCCCTTCAGGATCCACTGTGTATGATGACTAACAGCCGTCCAATTGTGAGGAGATGGTGAGGCTTTAAGGCGACAAGCCTTTTGCTGACGAGCCAAATTGCATAGCATATCAAATTTTTTAAACAAATCAGGGGCCCTAAGTTGTATCAAGTAACACACTGAGTTTTCTAGACAAATACCCGCAAGGCATTGTCCCGTAAAGTTCCAAACAATGAAAAATCAAAATGTCCACTATTATAGCATGTTGATCTAGGAGGCACCATGCATGTAGAGCAGAGGCCACACTGTTGGTGAGGTTGTTTGATGCTTGAGTAGCAGGGATGCTTGCAGCAACCGCAATCCCTGCAGCTGTAGCAACAGCCGTCTTTTTTATGTCTAGACAATGCCACCGGCAAATCTTCAGGGCCCGCTACCTAGAAACTCAAGCATCAATTATTAAAGGAAAGGCAGTGGCATTGTAGCACTGAGTCAAGAGGCGAGCTGTCAAACTAAAAAATAGAATAATTAGATTAGAAAATTAAAGTTGATTTTTGTTCACACACATTGGTGCTTGAGCTTCCACAAACATAAGCTGGAAAAATATCATATTTAGAACAAAACAAAGAAAGACTGAGGGTATTTACTGTATTAAAGATAGATTAAAGAGGGCTGGGGTTGTGGCTCAGCGGTAGAGCGCTCGCCTGGCACGTGCATGGCCCGGGTTCGATCCTCAGCACCATGTACAAATAAACCCATTGTGTACAGCTAAAGCAAATAAATAAATATTTTTTTTAAAAAAAGATAGATTAAAGAAAAGGTAAAGGCACTTTGGAGAAATAATTTGTTAGCTGGAACCCTCAAGTCTCTGCATACACATCAATCTTTTACCTGTTGAAATAATTTAAATTAATCAGCTATTAAACAAATGAAGTTAATAACAAATAAACAATCCTATGTCAAAACAACAAAATATCAGGTTATACAGCACTAGTCCTATTGTTTGGTAAGGAGAAGACCCAGGGACACCTATAAATCAAAATTGAAAGTACCTTCACTTATAAAATTATTTACGTAAATTGAATACTCTTAAACTAAAATGAAATAAAGTTATTTGGATCCATATATATATACATATTTTCATAAGCGCTTTGTTATTTTTGACATCACACTGGACAGACGAACAAACATACAAAAATATATTTGTGACGTCACATTAACATGAAATGTAGACAAATGCACAGACATAAAGACATGTATAAAAAGAAAAAAAATACAACTGTGTGCACACTAAAGAGCGATCTCCTCGTCCCAGCTGGGAGGAATGACACTTAACTTGTGAAATATTTTGAAGGACTTTTTTGAGAGAATCATTCCATATCTTCATCTTGGTCTTCTTGATTTTGTACTTTTTTTTTTTATTAATCTTGATTCTTTAACAACTTCATCTTGATCCTTTTGATGTGGTACCTGCTTTATTAATCTAGATGGTATCTATATTGGAGAGGATTAGGGTGGGCCAGTAAAACATCATCCATGTAATGTAAACACATGAGGTTTGGATATTTATTTTTAATGGGTTGGATTGCTTTGTCCAAATATATTTGGCATATGGTGGGACTATTAGCCATTCCCTGCGGTAGCACTTTCCATTGATATCTTTTATCAGGGCAATTATTATTGATAGAAGGAACTGAAAAAGCAAACCTGGGGGCATCCAGAGGATGTAGGGGAATGGAAAAGAAACAATCTTTTATATCAAGAGTAATAAGATGGAAATTTTTTGGAATAGCTACAGGATTAGGAAGTCCAGGTTGAGTAGGGCCCATGATTTGCATGGTTTTATTAATTTCTCTAAGATCATGTAACAATCGCCATTTTCCTGATTTTTTCTTGATCACAAATATGGGGAAATTCCAGGGAAAGGTGGAAGGTTCTATATGTCCTGGTTCTAGTTGTTCCTGAACTAGTAGGTGGGCTGCTTGTAATTTCTTTTCAGATAGGGGTCACTGAGGGACCCACACGGGCTAATCAGAAAGCCATGGTATTTTCAAAATTATTTTCTCAGTGGCCCCCCCAAAAAATATCTTCTTCCTTTATGATAATGATTAGTTTTAGGGTTAAGATTACTCTGTACTTTTTGATAATGATTTCTTTTAGGGTTAAGACTACCCTGTAGATTTTCACATTTAACACCTGCAGGCTTGGTTGCAAGGCGTACTCCCATTTGTTGTAAAATATCTCTTCCCCATAAAGTAACCGGTAGGTTAGGTAAAACATAAGGCTAAAATGTTCCTTTATGCCCTTCATCATCATCCTCCCATTTTAAAATTACTGCACTTTTCTCTGGGAGGTTATTATATCCCAAGCCTCTTAAATTGGTTGAAGCTTTTTGCAGAGGCCAGTGCTTGGGCCATTGCTGTAGATTAATGATGGAAGAGTCAGCTCCAGTATCTATCAGTCCTTCTATCTCTATTCCTTGGATTTTTATTTTATACATATGCCTCCTTGCACAATCCCGAACCCAGCAAGCCATAGGTTCCGAGTCAGTGGAACAAAATCCTCTATTGTTCCCTTTTTAGGCATACTCATTTTAAATGAATTATGTAAATTGGGAAGGAGAAGCAACTGAGCAATTTTATCTCCTTGATTAACAGAACTTATACTTTGGGGTGAGCTAAGCATTATTTTTATTTCCCCTTTGTAGTCTGAGTTTATTACACCTGGGGTCACTTGCAAACCTAATAAGCTTTTAGGACTTCACCCGATAATAAGTCCTACAGTCCCTGAGGGAAGAGGTCCTCTGACTCCAATGGGAATCAGTTGAACCCCCATTTCAGGTGTTAACACTATTCGGGCGGTGGAACAGAGCTCTAATCCTGCATTTCCTCCTGTTCCTCTGGCGAGGGAGTGGATGGGTAGTAGGGATTGTGTCAGGGAAGCATCTGAGTGGATGCTTGAGGATACTCCTCCTCCAATGCCCCGTACATTTGTGGGCCCCGGGGCATTGGGCCCCGTGCCCTGTTTTTTGAATTTCTGACCAAAGGATTTCCATGGATGTCAAATTTTGAATGGCATTTATTGGCCCAATGATTTCCCTTTTTACACCTGGGGCAGCGGCATGAGCTTGGTCTTATTTCTCTTTGGGGATTTTGCCTAGAATAGCCTGATTGATTATGATAATTCCGCCTGGAATATCCTGATTGATTATGATGTCTAGGTTGAGCCCTTGTGAAATTTTGAGGGGAAGCACCTCTCATTGCTGCTGCAATCACATTTCCTGTGTCAAAGGCGTCATTTACATCTTTACATAGTTGTATATATACCGAAAGATCCTTTTTATTTCTCCATGGCCTGATGGCTTCCTGGCAGTATTTATTAGCATTTTCGTATGCTAATTGTACAACTAATGGCATAGCTTGATCAACATCTGCAAACACTCTACCTGCAGTTCTCAAAAGTCGATCAGCAAAGTCAGCATATGGCTCATTAGGTCCTTGAATCACTTTTGACAAACTACCTTGTAGATCCCCAGGTCCTTGTAAAGTTTTCCATGCCTTTAAGGCATCTGCATTTATCTGAGCATATACACCTGGGTCATAATGGTTTTGAGCCTGTAAGTCTGCGAATTGCCCTTCTCCTGTGAGCATTTTTATATTATGGTCTCCAAATTTCAGCTGTGTTTCTTTTAGCTATTTCTATACAACGGTCTTGAAATTGCGATCGCCAAACCAAGCATTTCCCCCCACTTAATGCTGCTTTACATAGACTTTTCCAGTCGGAGGGGGTTAAGCTAAAGGTGTTAAGGGACTCCAGCATACTCAACGTGAAAGGAGCTTGGGGTCCATATGCCATTACTGCCTCTTTGAGATTTTTTATTCTTTTGAAATCTACTGACTGGTGGACCCTCTGTCCATTTTTCTTTTCAAATACTGGCAGTTCCCAATGTATCTGTGAGTTACCCTCGAGAGCGCATAAGTGCTCAGAAAGACTTTTTATTTCTGTTTCTAGGGTATGCAAATGCCTAGTAATACCCTTCATATTTTCTGTAATGGATTCCACCTATGGGGGAGTAGAGGACACCAGTGGTTCCTCTACTTGACGGTTCTCTTTCTTGGTCTTTTTTAGTTTCTTTTTCTTCATTTTCTCAGGATCACTTTTACTAGATTCCTCACTACTGCTAATTTCACTGACAGCAATATCCTGAGTCCCAGGTTCCATGAAGAGCAAGTATTCTTCAGCTATCTCAAATAACTCCCGAATAGCTCTAACAGCTTGGATTTTTGTCATTTTGGGGACTCTTCTAATACTCTCTTTTCTGGTCTTAGTTGACCCAGTGGAAGCTACGCTTTCTTGATCACTTTCACTTTTTTCTAAATCCTCCTTACTGACAACAGAGTCAAGTATATCACGGATTCTTTCCATAGCCTCTATCCCTTGGGATTTAGTTATATTCGAACCCATCTTTAGAGACCTTTCAGTTCTTACCTGTCCGCTCCGAATTCCCTGTACGAGCCGCCACCTGTAGCCGCCTGAAGCGATTGCCGCTTGGAGCAAGGACACCGCGGGAACAAGTTCAGAGGCAGACTGGAAACAAACCGGCTTTTTATTTTGCTAACTTTTCTCTCCGGCTCTGACAACAACTCTAACACGCACCACACACACCACTCAAAAACCAACAACCAAATGGCGCCGACCCGCTCCGATCTCGGCTCAAGTCTCATGAGATCTTGGGCCAAGTTCCGCGAGATCTCGGGCCAAGTCCCGTGAGACCACGGAAGGCGGCAATGCCCAAACTTCTCCATGGCCCGCAACCAACTACAATCTCATCCATCTCCCCAAACACGGCTCCTGCATTAGTCAGCCAGCAGGTTTGAGGTTTGATTTTGGGAATCCTATCTGATTATACCCATATTATTTACTTCAAGTTTACTTCTGTCAACTGTTATTGCTGCTTTAAAAGTATGAGTGGAATTCTTTTCTGAGACTTCAAAAACAAATTAGTTAAGATAAATCAAAATAAAGTGATCCAACCCTTTACTTCAACATATAGGTTTCATGCAAATACACATGCATGCTTGCTACTTCTAGTTTCTCCAGGAGTAGAACCTCTGTGGATGGAGTGACAGGGAATTCAAAGTCATTTGAAAACACAAGAAGATATCAGCTGTATTCTCCTTCAGCCCATGAATGCCCAGTTGCTACATCATGTCTTTATGTTTTCTTTGGAATTTGACCCAAATTGATTTCCCACCCACTCCCCTGGCCTCTTTCTTATAGGATAATATACTGGTTTTTTGGATCCCACTTATTTTTCTTCCTGGTTTTTACTTAACTCATAAGTAGCTGTACTCTCAGCTTGTAATTGCCCTCGGCCTGCTTTTAATTCTTGATTTGTTTCAACCTCCAAAGTTTCCTCCATTTAGATGTGAACTTTTACTTAGGACACAGCCACATCCACAAGCCTTTTCCTTCTCCAGCACACTTCTAAATGTATGGATGCTCTAACAGAGGCTAGATCCAGAACCCTGGCTCTACTCCTCATCCTCAATATATTTCTTTTGTATTAGCATTTCCTTATCCTTTTCCATATTCTTAAGTTCCTCACAGATTCCCTACACTGTACAATTTCTGGGTATTATAATAGCATACATAGATGATAGATAGGTGATTGATAGGTAGGGAGGTAGGTAAATAGATAGATAGAACAAACTTTTGAAATTATCTGCTCAAAATACAGTAATTTTTTTATTTCTGTTTTCTTTTTCTCACCTCCTTCTTTTCGTTCATTGTATAGTTATATTTCCTGAAAGTCAAAATCTCTCCGGAGGCTGAGACAGAAGGATCACAAGTTCAAAGACAGCCTCAACAACAAGGTGCTAAGGAACTCAGTGAGACCAATCTCTAAATAAAATACAAAATAGGGCTGGGATGTGGCTCTGTAGTTGAGTGACCCTGAGAAATTCCCAGTACAAAAAAAAAAAAAACAAACCACCTCTCTATTAAGCAGTTAATTCTCACTGAGAAAGGACCAAAGACCAACTAACTCCCTTTCCTTTGAACTCAGGTTTGTTTGTGGTTCTGAGATTATTTGAGATTATTTTAACTTCTCCAATATGACCTTCCAGGTCATTGAAGAAAAATTAAATTCATCTCTGGAGGCCTGAAAGAAATGTTCCTTCGTAATGGAATTTTTAAGCTTACATATATTATTAGAACCTAAAATTTTGAAAAACCTCCCTCTTTTAGAAGTAAGCAACTCAGCCAGGTGTGGTGGCAAACTCCTGTAATCCCAGCAACTCAGGAAGCTGAGGCAGGAAGATCTCAATTCAAGGCCAGACTGGGCAACTTAGCAAGACTCTGTCTCAAAATAAAATATAAAGGGCTGGGGTTGCAGTTCAGTGGTATAATACTTGCCTGGCACGTGGAAGGCTCTAAGCTCAATTTCCCAGTCTACCAGTACCTGGATGTATTACCAGTACCATAGCAAAGAGTTGTGGACAGGCACTATAATCTAGCATAACATTTGAATTGCACCTGCTTCATTCATACAAGGTTTGTTATGATTTAGCTGTGAATTCAAGACCAACCAGGAGAAGGCAGTGCAGGATAAACAACTAAACCTTTACATTTTCTTTAAAGTAAAAAAGAAAAGACCTAATGGAGATTCTTTATGGCATAAACCTCTGTTCAAATGGAAGAAGGAAACGAGCCTTCTCTTAACACCATCATCATCTCTTGTACTTCTGTAGCTCTCTTCACTCTTTTCTACCTATCCACCATTCATTCTTACACATTAAAATCCATGCAGTACACAAACTGCAAAACGTCTAAATTTTAATTTTTTCCAATCCTGCTTTAAACTTCCTTCTTAATCTAACTTTACTACCTAAGTCAAGGTTTTTTTTTTTTTTTTTCAGGTTTTCATAACATTTTTGAGTCCATGGTGTTTTTATATTTCAACACAGGCTTGTCATGAGCCCTGAAAATAACTTGCTTCATTGCTCAAATACAAAGATATTTTATGCATATAAATAGGGTGATTTCCTGCTCAATGAGAAACTCTCTAAGAACAGAAAGAAGTAAAGTTTACTCACTAAAAGCCAGAAGGAGGAACTTAATTAGAACCTCAGCATCTGGCACTCTGGGTTTCATTCCACCCATTGACCACCTCCAACAGGCAGAGGAAGACCCCCTCTAAGTTCTGCAGGATCCCAGAGAGAAAGAACCCAGTCACTATTTTACTCAGGCGAGTACAATTCTTCCGCTGAACAAAATAGCATGAGCTTCATCAACCATTAATTCACATTTCCAAGTATTCTTGTGGTTGAATTTCCTAGGGAAGTTATTACCAGATGATTCTGAACAACAGTGTGACATGGACAATTGAAGCTTTTATGCCATCTGCCATCCACTCTTTAATGCCACCTTTATTCTTTCCCTTGAGTTCACAGGGTCTCCACACAGATGCTTACTGGCCTGGGCTCTCCTCAGAGCTTCTTCATGCCTTGCCTTTCTCTGTACTTAATCTTTCATTCTCCACACAACAGAAACTTAACTTGTACCTAAATAACTATGTGAATAGTATTGGGGTTTCTCAACCTTTGGATAATGATCTCATTCTTCTACTTTAAAACCACATGAGATTTACAAGGGATTTTTTACATAGCTTTAATTGCTAACTAGTGCTTAGACCTCAATTTTTTTTATGATCCCCAAACCTGATTCAAAGGCTGAACCAAGCAGCAAATGAGAATTCCTTTAACCCTTGAGCTGTCAGGCCTAAATTGGAGGCAAACTTTCCCCTTTCTTTAGGCCCACCCAAAGGTTTTTGTCCCCTAGAACTTATCATACTCATTTCATGAAAAAGAGAGAGAGAGAGAGACCAGAAGTAAACCCACACATGTATTGTTAACCTTTAACAGGGGTGACAAGAACACACAAAGGACTAAGGACAGTCACTCCAATAAATGGTGCTGGGAAAACTAGCTATCTATATGCAAAAAAGAAAAAGAAAAAAGACAAAGAAAGTGGATGATTAGCTTGTGTCATCAATAAAAAGCAATTCAAAATGGATTAAAAACAAATAAGAGACCTGAACCATAAAACTCCTAGAAGAAAACATAGGGAAGAAAGCGTCTTGAGTTTGGTCTTAGCAATGATTTTTTGGATATGTCATCAAGAGTTCAGGCAACAACAGCAAAAGTAAACAAGTGAGACTACATAAAACTAAGAAGCTTCTGCACAGCAAAGAAAACAATCTACAAAATGAAAAAAAAAAATTTATAGAATGAGAGAAAATACTTGCAAACCATTTATCTGGAATTAATGCTCAAAATGTGAAAGGAACTCATCCAACTCAAAAGCAAAAATCCAGTAATCTGATTTTTTAAAAATGGGCAAAGGACCTGATAGACATTTCTCAAAAGAAAACACAAATAGCTAAAAGGCCTATGAAAAAATACTCATCACTAGTCATAAGGGAAATAAAAATCAAAACCACTATGAAACACTCCATCACCAACTTTAAGGATGGCTATTATAAAAAGATAAGAGATAGCTAGTGTTGGTAGAAGTAGGGAGAAAAAACAACACTTGTATACCACTGGTAGGAATGTAAATTAATATAGCCATTGTGGAAGAGTATGAAGTTTCCTCAAAAAATTTTAAAATAGAGATACCCTATGATCCCATGCTCCCATTACTAGGCATATATCCAAAAGAAATAAAATCAGTCTCTCAAAAAGATATTTGCATGCCCATGTTCATTGCAGCAATGTTCATAATAGCCAAGATATAGAAACAAACTAAGTGTCCATCAATGAATGAAGGAAGGAAAGGATGTATGTGTGTGTGATGGAATATCTATTAGCCATGTGAAGGAAATCCTGCCATTTGCAACAACATAGATGAATCCCAAGAACGATTTGGCAAGTGAAATAAGCCAGACACAGTAAGACAAATACTTCCTGATGTCTCATTTCACACATGTTTAAGAGTTTTTCTGGCATGTTGAAATTTAAAAATTCAAACTCATAGGAGCAAAGAACAGAATAATAGTTGCCAGGGACTAGGAGTACAGATGGGGAAAAAGGGATGTTGGTTAAAGGATACAAATTTTCAGTTAGACAAGATAATTAAAATGGAGATATTCAACAGCACAGTTGATTTTTTAAAAAGTAGATATTAAATATTTTCACTATAAAAATGATAAATATGTGAGGTGATGGATATGTTAATTGGCTTGATTTGTTTATATTACACATATCAAACATCACAATGTATGTTGCAAATCTATGTACTTTTATCAATTAAATTTAAAAAATATTGATAGAAAATACTACTTATAAGACAATATATATAATATGGCTCCACATATAGATTTAACTGTAAATCAATATTAATGTTTATTGGCTTATAAATATGGGGATAAGAATTATCTTTTGTCTTTTTCATAACAGCCCGCCTAACAGGAGTGAGATGATAGTTCATTGTGATTTTAATTTTCATTTACCTAATGACTAATGATGTTGAACATTTTTTTCATAAGCCTGCTAGCCATTTGTATGAGCTTTGTTAATCATTAGTTCACATTTCCAAGCATTCTTGTTTGGGTGGTTGAGTTAACACTTCTTTTGAGAAATGTCAATCGGGTCCTTTGCCCATTTTACATCAGATTTTTTTTTTCTTTTAAGTTGAATGAGTTCTTTATATACTTTGGATATTAACTGCCTACCAAATGTTCAGTTTACAAATATTGTCTCCTATTCTGTAGGTTTCCCTTTCATTTTGCTGATTGGTTTTTTGTTTGTTTGTTGTTTTGTTTTGTTTTTGATAGGCAGAAGTTTTTTAGTTTTTCATCCATTTTTGCTTTTGTTGCCTGTGCTTTGGGTGTCAGATCAAAAAAATCATTGCCACGATCGATGAATGAATTGATCAGTTTTTCTCTGTTTTCCTCTACTAGTTTTATACTTAAGTGTTCGTTTTGAGTTGACTTTTATATATAATACAAGTTAAGGTCCAATTTCATTCTTCTTCAGGTGGTTATCCAGTTTTCCCATCACCATTTATTAAAAAGACCATGCTCTTTCCTTTGTGTATTATTAGCTCCTTTGTTGAAGATAGTTGATAAATGTGGATTAATTTCTTGGCTCTCCATTCTGTTTCATTGGTCTGTTTGTTTTTGTGCCACTACCATGCTGTTTTGATGACTACAGCTTTGTGGCAGATTTTGAGATCAGGTAGTGTAATGCCTCCAGTCTTGTATTTTCTGCTCAAAATTACTTTGGTTATTTAGGGCCCTTGTAGTTCCATAAGAATTTCAGGATTCTTTTTCTATTTTGCTGTAAAAATGTCAGTGGAAGTTTTGATAGATATTGTATAGGTTACTTTGGGTAGTATGGGCATCTTTTTAAATTTTTTAAAAATTTTGTTGTTGTTGTAGATTGACAGAATACTTTTATTTTTATTTTATTTATTTATTTTTATGTGGTGCTACTGAGGATCAAACCCAGTGCCTCACACATGCTAGGCAAGTGCTCTGCCACTGAGCCACAACCCCATCCCCTAGTATAGGCATCTTAATGTTAATTCTTATAATCCATGAACATGAGGAATCTCTTCATTTATCTGGGTTTTCTTTAATCAATGCTTTGTAGTTTTTATCATACAGATCTTTCTTCTCCTTGGTTAAATTTACTCCAAAGTATTTTTATGTTATTGTAAATGGGATTGTTTTTGTGGTTTCTTCTTCAGTTAGTTTGTTTCCAGGGGAGTTTCTTTATATAAGATCAAACACACACACACACACACACCAACACACACGTCAGGAATTGAACTTTGAACTCAGAGGCACTTAACCACTGAGCCACATCTCCAGTCCTTTTTTGTATTTTATTTAGAGACAGGGTCTCACTGAATTGCTTAGGGCCTCACTAAGTGGCTGAAGCTGGCTTTGAACTCAAGATTCTCCTGCCTCAGCCAGATGAGGCTTCATTCATTCAGATGAATAAAGCATAATTTTTTTCTCACCTTCATAAACATTTAGATTGGATGTTACAAGGCTATCTTGTTTCTTATTTTACACTTGTGCCAGAGATTTTCTGGCATATATGTGGAAGTTAACTTACTGAGTCAAAGAGATGGTTCATGTACAATTTTATAGATATTAACAAATTGCTACACAGAGTGGTTTATAACAAGGCCCTAGAGCCTTCACATATTAAATGAAGCATTGCAGAACTTGAGTATAAAAGGGCACATCACAGTAATTTGGAACCATGCTTCTAAACATAAAATGATGCTGACTGTTCCAGTACCACCATAATGGAACATAATAAACTATGGTTGTATTTTCCAAACTTATTCTTCATCACTTATCATTACATATGTGTGTAGCAGTGTTCTTTGAGAAAAAAAAAAAAGAATAGAATACTTGAAAGTATATATGCTTCCCAAACCCAAGATGCATGTTTGAATACACATGTATCATTTTGTAAAAACTGACCACCTAGAAGGAATCAATGTATTGATATTTAGTAAAGTCATCTGTTAGTTCATCCAAGCAGATCTGCTTTTAAATGTCTAAAAATCACACTTGGAAGTCTTCTAGAATTTCTTTTCACTATCTGTAGACTCTTAATGGTGACATCAGATTAAGCAAACTACCCTGGCACCTACCTTTCAGGCATTAAATCTGAATTTTGAGACAGGGCTTGGTCTCCTACTAACTGAAATAAAACAATGACAAATGTAAGGGGAAAGTGTTTTTATATTTCTTCCCACATCTCAGTGACTTAAAAACAGTTCACACATATTGGGCATGGAAAGTGTGTGATACACCAAGGCAAAATGTTATCTGAATTATTTCCTTTAATCTTCATAATGACCCTAAAAATTGGAATAAGCATTCTCTCTATTGTACAGATAAAGAAACCGAGAGTACGAAAGATTGGGTAAAATCACAGAGCTTGTAAGTGATAGAGGGGTCCCACTGAAATTTTCCTGGTTCAAAAATGATTCTTCATCACTTGTCCTAAGCAGCCTTATTTCATTCAAAATTCACACATCAGAAACTGTTTTAAAGAGTTCTGGTACACATTAGAAATGTAATCTTTTTCTTTGTATTTGTCCTAATTCTGACCTCCACAACAAAGCAATCCATTTCACACTTATAGACAATTCTCTTCTCCTGAGCCTTCATGTTCCCAAGTTAGACACTCTCATATCCTTCAGCAATTTCTCTGATATATCTTTATGTACTCTCCCTCTTCCTTTATATCCAGGTTGCTCTTTTTTGGTTCTTTTAAATTGTTCCCCATCTTAAAGTATGATGCTTAGATCAGAATACAGCAGCATTGTAACTAATCTGCAGTATTTGGTACAACAGATTCATCAGGTATCTCATTCTGGACTTTATACCCTACTTAACACTGTCGTAAGTCACAGTGGCCTCTTTGGCAGCCATATAACACTGTTGATTCCTTCTGCATTCATGCCAACAATAACCCCCAAGTGATTTTTAAATAGATATTCCTGTTAATTCAAGTGTGTTTTGGCCTATATTTTAAGTTTTAATTTTATCCAAAGTTAGGGCACTATATTATTAACCACTAAATTTCATTTACTGTGGCCTGTTAAAAATGTTTTCATTTTTTATTCTATTGTTCAATTTTCTGGCATGCCCTTCATCTGTACATGATTGGTGTGCATTCTTTGTCCCCATAAATTCATTGATTAAAATTTACCTTGTGCCCTAGCTAACAAGCTTTGTGTTATAGAATCCTTTTTTGAGGTTTACAATGATCTCTTTAAAGAAGTCTTAGGGGGAGATCCTTTGAGCCTGGTAAGGTTGTCTAAATGTATAACTATCTATATCACATTTTTTTATCTTAACAATAAGAATATTATGAAAATCTCTGTCAAATGAATTTCAGATATACATTATCCAAATGTTAGCCACAATGGACAAAGACTTTTAAATGCATTTTTGAATTTTTAAAAGAATACAAAGATGAGATGTATAAGACTAAGGAGAAAGATGAAGAATTGTAACTTATAAAAGAAAGTGTGTAGTTTTCTGGAGCTAAAAACTATGACATTGATATAAAAATTTCAAACCATGGGCTGAACAGCAGATGAGGAAGAAAGACATTACTGAATTCGAAGACAAATCAATACAAAACCCCAACTGGAGAAAGAAATTTACAGAAAGGGAAGAGAAATGAGAGAAATGTGGGAATCTGGGGTTTTTTTTCTTTTAAGGGAGGATGAGGTCCCAGGAAGAGAATAGAAAAAATGCAGCAGGAAAATAATAGTTATGAATATTGGTAAAAGATACCGACTTTCAGATGAAAAAAACAAAAAAAAAAAAAAAAAACACTAGTAAATCCCAAGCAGTATAAATTCTTTTTTTATTAGTTCTAATAAGTTATACATGACAGCAGAATGCTCTTCAATTCATTGTACACCAACGGAGCAGAATTTTTCGCTTCTCTGGTTGTACACAAAGTAGAGTCACACCATTTGTGCAATCATACCCGTACCTAGGGTAATGATGTCCGTCTCATTCCACCAATTTTTCTATATATAAATATATAACGAGAAACGAAAAGACATACCAATGATATTTTAATGGAATACATGGGAACCAGGAGATTATTATTATTATTATTATTATTTTGTACAGGGAATTGAACCCAGGGACACTTAACCACTGAGATATCTCCAGCCCTCTTTTGTATTTTATTTAGACAGGGTCTTACTGAGTTGCTTAGGGCCTCACTAAGTTGCTGAGGCTGGCTTTGAACTTGTGATTCTCTTGCCACAGCCTCTCAGGGCACTGGGATTATAGCCATGCACCACAATGCCTGGCCACCAGGACATCTTAGCATGCCAAAAAGGAAGAAAAATCCATCCAACTTAAAAGTTTATATAAGCAAAATTTTATTTAAAAATGAAGACAAAATAGTCAAAACAAATTTATAGTGATAGAAAATAGATCAGTCTTTCCACAGAGCATTGAATGAGAGGATTTGACTCTAACAGGGCATGAAGGAATTTTGGGGGTGATGGATATTTTGATTGGGAAGGTAGTTACATGGGGGAAGACATATTTCAAACTCATAACTATTCACTTAAAATAGGTGGATTTTATTATGTGTTAATTATATATAAAAAAGTTGATTAAAAAGAAAATTGAAGGGAAAAAGATATTAGAATACAGACAAAATCTGAGAAAGATCATCACGGATAGAATTCTTTTAAAAATACTAAAAAGTCAGCCAAACATGGTGGTGCATGCCTGTAATCCCAGCAACTCAGGAGTCTGAGGCATGAGGATTGAAAGTTCAAAGCCAGCCTCAGCAATTTAGGAAGGCCCTAAGCAGCTTAGTGAGACCCCTGTCTCAAAATAAAAATTAAAGTCTGGGGATGTGGTTTAGTGACAAAATGTCCCTGTGTTCAATCCCTGGCACCAATTTTTTTTTAAAAGATGCTAAAAAGTCCTTTACATTGGGGGAAAAAATCATTCAGAGGAAGTCATAAAACTAAAAAAAAAAAAAAAGAAATAAAAGAAAAAGTAAGAGAAACTTTAAATGTGTGGTAAATATAAAAGAACATTGGCTATTTTAACATAATAGTAATGACTTTAAGTTTTTCACTCATAAAGAAATAAAACACTAGAATGGTTAAAGGGAAGGGAGGGTAAGGGAGGGAGCAAGGGGGGAGGGAGAGGGAGAAAAGGAAAAAGGAAAAAAAAAAGAAAGAAAAGGTGTTTGAATGAGACCGATATCATTTTCCTAAATGCATGATTGAAGACCTGAATTGTACGAATATACTTTGTATACAAACAATTGTATGTAAAAAGATGCTAAATACATGCACTATGAGTTGTACATATTAAAAATTATAAAAATAAAATTTTTTAAAAAAGTAAAAAAAAAAGAAATAAAATATATGACAACAGTGACTAGTGAAGGGTGAATAAATGAAGAAAAATTGATGTTGGATTCTTTCATGACTCAAGTTATAGAGTAATGTAATAATCACTGATATGTATTGAAATTGCTAAGGTAGTCACTAAAAAAATTTTAAGAAACACCTAAAACAACCTTCCAGGGAAGAAAAATGAAATGATATAAATAAAATTGGATTAACCCAAAAGATAATAGAACAAGATAAGGAACAAGTGGCACAAATAAAAATCAAATATCAAAGTGATAGTCCTAACAATCATATTAGTGATTATAACAATAGTCAATGAACTATTAATAATTAATTAATTAAATAAAATAAATAAAAAGCAATTCCCAACTAAAGGGAGAGAGTGAGCTCTCTGGTGTCCCTTCTCAGAAGAACACTAATCCTGTTGGATCAGGGACCCACCCTTATGACCTGTTTAATGTTATAAACTTAACCTTAGTTCCCTAGGGGCCCTGCCTCCAAATACAGCCACACCAGGTTTCAATATATCAATTTTGAGGGGTAATATACAAACTTTGGACCCCAAATAACCAGCTAAATCATACATCTCCCTCTGAAACTGGCTTCAGTGATATGTGCTCAGGCTGCCCTTCCTTCCTGTGCTCCATAGCTTCCTGTGTTTGCCCATATCATAACATCACATTGAATCACTACTCCCTATTAACTGGTTAGTAATATATGTGTATGTGTGTGTGTGTATACATATATATATATATGCATATATATATCAAACATACATATATGGTTAGTAATATGTATGTATATATACATATATACACACCTATACATATGTGTGTATATATACATATATACACACCTATACATATGTGTGTATACACATATATTTATAACTATCTTAGTATGTACTAGGCAAATGATGCTGAATTAGTGAATGTATAATAAGAAGGAAAGGAAGGTTTGTTCCCAGCTCTAATTCTCAGCCCAGTGGAAATGACAATATCCTAAGCTGCAATACTGAATATCTGCATTCATTAGTCATATGCCTAATGTCTAATTCTAACAGAAATGGGGCTTTTAGAAACACATAATGAATAATTCAACTGATTGTATGCTAATATTTGAAATTTGCCCATTTATTTAAAGCAACCTCATAAAAATATAAAATACCTACAAATATATGTCCACAGTCACTGTCATAATTCACAATATAGGCAATATAGTGAATGAGGTCAAAATTATATTCTATTCACCCAGCATAAGTTATTAATTGATCTGGACAAGAGAAAGGACATTGGCTGTTTTGCAGGCTGTGATAATCCTGTGCTGTGGCACAGGCAATGACTTACCACTGTGAAATGTGATTGAAGGTATTACATTGTTATGCACCTGCCAGGCCCCATCAGATGAGTTCTCAGCTGGTGACCTGCAGCCAGGCAAACCTGGACATCATGTTTGCCCTGACATAGGAGAGAAAACAAGATACAAATAGAAAGCCTCTGGACTTACTGACTGCTAGGTCAGAGCATGATGGTAGATGCAGAAGAAATTCCTTGGCACAGCAAAGTCCTTCCTGAGTCAAGTCAATCCATTGACCTAATGTTTCTTCCTGTTTATATGGCTCCTTTGATATGTGGATACCCTCAAGGTGTTATTTTGTTGCTAAGTGCCAATTTGCCAACCTCCCACCATTCCCATAATCTCAACCTCCCAAAGAGAAACCTAGGGGTCAGGGATGTAGCACAGGGATACAGCTCTTGCCTACCATGTGCGCAGTCCTTGATTTAAAAAAAAAAAAAAAAAAAGGAAGAAGAAGAAGAGGAAAGGAGAAAGAAAAAAAAATAAAAGATGAATCTATTAAGCAATTTAATAAACATAGACTGATGAAATGATACTAAAGAGCCATCAGAAATATGCTCAATCTATGTGATAACAAAGGAAGAAAGACATGAGAGATGTTGGGGAAAGACCCCCAACCAGGGGACATTGTCTCATCTTACTCCAGACTCATATTTGGATTTAGGGAGACAAGAATTTTTGTGAACCAACCCCAATATAAATTAGATCTCATCCCTTACTCTTTTTCACAGAAATCTCATAATACTTCTTAAAGCTTGTGATTACATAATGAGGTATACATTTACTTCTACAATAGCTTTTCTTCAACAGACTCTAAGCCTCGTCAGGTATTCTTTTTTTCTGTTTTCTGTCAAGGTATTCTTAATCTGCACTAAACTCTTAGCACAGGAAAGATTACATAATGATCCCTCAGTATTTGAATAAATGAATGGAATAACTAAGGGATTGGGTGCAGCAAAAAATCTTAGGGCTTTTGATGGAGCATTCAGAGATGGCAATTTAGGGTAGAGATGGGTGTGAGGACCCCTTTTGGGTAGGCATTGTTCCTTCTTAGCAACAAGAATGGCCACAGTTAAGAACACAGGAAATAAGTTTCAAGGATATTCCCAGACTGGAGACATAAGAAACTAAAAGCAGGGATATTTACATCTTTTCCTAGCTTAAACACCCCATTTCAGAGTATAGGAAAAGAAGCAAGGACTCAGGGCAAAAGCTCAAGTCAGGGATAAAGAATGTGCATTTAAGTTGGAACAGTCCCAGTATATTTTAGGGTCCTGTGCTTTGAGCATGCAGTATGGGATACTTGACTATCCAAATGAATATTAAGTTTATTGAGAATAGGAGCTTATTTATACTCTGTAAATGTATTTTTTTTTTTTGTACCGGGAATTGAACTCAGGGGCACTTGACTACTGAGTCACATCCCCAGCCCTTCTTTGTATTTTCATTTAGAGACAGGGTCTCACTGAGTTGCTTTGTGTCTGGCCATTGCTGAGGTTGGCTTTGAACTCGCGATCCTCCTGTCTCAGCCTCCCAAGTGCTGGGATTACAGGCATGCACCACTGCACCTGGCTTATTCTCTGTAAATGTCTTAAAATTACTTTTGTCTTTCCAAATCACTACTTATTTCTTTACCCACTAAATAAGTAAAATTATGAGTTTTGTGTGTGTGTGTGTGTGTGTGTGTGTGTGTGTGTGAATAGATAGATACATCTTTAGGATTTCAGTAAGTTGAAATGCTTAAGTTACAGTGAAAGTTTTATATATATATGTGTGTGTGTGTGTGTGTGTGTGTGTGTGTGTGTGTGTGTGAGATGTATGTATGTGCAAATTTCTACATATATATACATACATATTATATATACATACACACATACACACAAACACACACATACATACATACATAAAACTTCCATTGTAACTTTAAGTATTTCAATCATCTGTATCCTGAGGTGTTTCTACAGGATGCAGAACTACTTCTGAAGAAATGACCAGAGCTGCTGTAGAAAGTTGGCATGCATTCAGACAGGAGCTTCCTCAGATTATTAGATGTATCTGACAACTTAGCAGCTGCCTGCCACTGCCGTTCCCATGGAAACAGACATTGGATTTCAGAAACCCAGAGTGTGAGAGCTTAAACTAATCACCGTGACAAAAAATAAAAAATAACAACCTATTTTCTTCTCATAGTGTGGAAACAGTGATTAGGTTAACGGACCCTGATCCCTTTTCCTACGGGTAAGTTTTTCTAGAAATAGGAATAGAGTCTGTCCTATTAAAAACTTTTACTGCACCTGTTCTTTCCAAGCATTTTCCAAGCATTTCAATAGCATTTCCCCACCAATACTTCAAAGTTCAGTAGGACTACAATCCAAGAGTTAAGTGGGAATTGGAATATTATCATACATCCTGGGAATGTGTCCATTTATCTTGTATCCCTCTACTATTACCATTATTCAAAAAAGAAGTCTTTATATTTTATCCTGGAAGAGTAGTGTCCAGCAAATCACAACTCTTTTGGAATGCCCATTTTTATAAAGCATATATAATATCTTAGTATCTGCATGATTCAGGCAAGCCATGAAGATACAGATAAAACTTCGATCAGACTAAAATTCCACAACCTCTCTGGACTTAATGTATGTTAAGATTTTAACTGTACTACTCTCTAGTTTCTTTCTCTGTTGTTCTAAATACAATATACTGGAGTTTACAAATAAACTGACTTACAGGCAAACTTAACTAGTCAACATCTATCCTACATAAAATGAAAGACTAGATATTCATTTCAATGAATGCTACTTGTGTAAGAATAAGGTAAGTCACACTGACCACCTGGCTGACCCTCATTTCACAGACTGAGAGAAAAAGAAGTTGTTAGTGTTTCTCAAAGCTACAAAAATCTCTGTAGTAAAGATTTTGCATATCTAAAAATAAGATTGCAGCATTATTATTCAATGAATTATGGAAAATAGACACCAACTTCTGGTGCCTTGAGTGCAGCCAGAGATAACTGAACATAAAGTTGTTGAATTTAGGTATGAATGAACTTTGTATAATTGCTGTTTTACTCACCCCATCTCCAGCTGATTCGCATGACACCTATGAACAACCAGCACTTCACCTCTCAAATAGTAACAGGGACTATGGCTTCTTTTTCTCTTTACCACTCAACCACATTCGAGCAACTATTTAATTGACATTTAGATAATGTGTAAAAATATTACCTTGTTGGCATATTTCATTTTTCTAAATATTATTTGCTTTCCTTATGTATCCTTAACATACTTAATAATTTGATTTACATTGTAGTACATGCTCATTTCAATATAGAAGATAATTTCCATTTCTAATACTACACAGCACTTTTTTCCATAAAGCATACAAATATGCCCACTTGCAATTTTGTCCAATATGAAATAACTAAGTGGTTAGTGAGGTTTTGTTTTGGCTTTTTATTATTGTTCTTCATTTGTGTGTTTTTGTTTTATTTTGTTTTGGTTGGTCGTGGGGATTGAACTCAGGGGCATTTTACCTCTGAGCTCTGAGCTACATCCCTGATCCTTTTTTTTTTTTTTTTTTTTTTTTTTTTTCCTTTGAGACAGAATCTTGCTAAGTTGCTGAGGGACTTACTAAATTGCTGAGGCTGGCCTAGAACTTGTAATCCTCCTATACCCAAGCCTCAGAGTAGCTGGGATGATAGGCATGTGCCACCGTACCCAGCTAGTTAGTGTTTTAAATGCCTTAAAATTTGCAGAAATTCCAGTCAATTTTTCCATAGATGTTTAGAATATTTTAGTATTGTTGGAGGAACTGGTTGGCATTTGTGTGGACTGAGAACATATTATTTATTCACACTTAAAATAATATATGGACTCATTGTATTAAAAGTTTACAGTCTAAACCATTTTCCAGAATGACAAATATTTCAAAATATTCACATTCATAATATATAAGTTGTTGGATTATAAATAATTTTTAGTGATTTTTCTCTTTTACAATACTTCCATAAAATATATGTATTTCCTTTACAATTAGAAAAATAATATTTTAAATATATATGGCAAAAGCTATTAAGTAATTTTCACTTATGTTGTCATTATAGCCTGCTATTGTTATTCTGAAATTACTGTGTGAATTAAGGAAAATAATTGGAAATTAAAATTTAATGCATTTACATGAAAACTCCAGCTCTGATTTTGAGTTGGCCACATCCATATAAACTGTAGTTCACAAAAATGCCTAAAAGCAAAGATAACCACAAATACCACTAGTACCCAGACTGGGCTCTCCAACTACTCTAAAAAATAATTTAGAAAATGACAACTCACAAAAATAATTAGTTAAAATATATGAACAGGAAATTTACACAAGAGGAAAACCATAGAGCCAATAACCCCCAAAGATACTCAGCCTTAATAATCAGGGAAGTACAGAAAAGATTATGTTTCATACCCATCAAAGGGCCAAATATTTAAATATGAAGTGATGATAAAGCTGTGGAGCCATTACACACACTGCTGGTTGGAATCAAAATTGATTTAATCAATTTAAGAACCACTTTAATGAGATATAATTCACATATCATAGAATTTATCGATTTTAGGTATAAAATTGAATAGTTTTTAGTGTATTCACATGTATGTGTGACTTTCACCATAGCCAATTTTAGAACATTTTCCTCACCTCAGAAGGAAACTCAATAACTTTCAGCTCTCAGTCTTCTGTTCCCTCATCTCCCCATTCCTGAAGCAATTGCTTATTTACTCCCTGTCTCCGAACATTTTCCTTTTCTAGACACTTTCTATAACTGAAATCATATAATATGTGGACTTTGTGACTGGCTTCTTTCACTTAGCATGATGCTTTCAAGATTCATCCATATGGGAATATGTATCAACACTTTATTCCTTTTATGGCAGTAACTGTATTCCATTTTATGGATAAACCACAATTTGTTTACTTTTTTCCCACTTTTTATGTGAGGAACTGGGGCTATTATGAATAATACTGCTATAAACCTTCACCTACAAATTTTGTGTGGAAGTTTTTCATCTCTTGGGTTTATATCTAGAAATGAAATTACTAAGTCATGTGGTAACTCAGTGCCATAATGTTTTTTCAAAACAGCTTCACAACCTTAAATTCCTACCACTAGTGTATAAGAGTTCCTTCCCATTTGTCCATATCTTAGTCACTTTATGCTGCTATAACAAAATAACCTAAAACTGAGCAGTTTATAAGTAATAGAGATAGATTTCCTTATGGTTTGAGGCTCAGAAGTCCAAGATAAGGGCAGCAATAGGTTTGATTGTCTGGTCAGGGATGCACTCTGTTTCCAAGATGGCATCTTGCTGCTGCATCCTCTAGAGGAAAGGAATACTGTGTTCTCATGTTCTCACATGGTGGAAGATAAAAGGGAAAGTGAACAAAATGCTGAACGAAGCCTTTTTCATAAGAGCCTTAATTTCATTCATGAGGGACAAGGCATTCATGGCAGACTGATCACCTCCTATGATAGGGACTGTACTGAATCTGTAGATCAGTTTGGAAAGGAGTGCCATCCTAACAATGTTAAGTCCTCCAGTTCATGAACATGAAATGTTTTTCCATTTCTTTAGTTCTACTTTAATTGCTTTTAACAATGACTTATTTTTTTCAGAGTCTAGGTTTTACACTTCTTTTGTTAAACTTACTCCACATATTGTATCATTTAAAAACAATTTTTTTAGTTGTACACATTACCTTTATATTCTCATGTGGTGCTGAGGATCAAACCCAAGCCAAGCACGTGCTAGGCGAGCACTCTGTCACTGAGCT
This sequence comes from Tamias sibiricus, assembly GCA_025594165.1. NCBI lineage: Eukaryota > Metazoa > Chordata > Mammalia > Rodentia > Sciuridae > Tamias > Tamias sibiricus. The sequence continues at coordinate 71,126,695 of CM046661.1, forward strand.
ACAACCCCAGCCCTTGTATCATTATTTTATGCTACTGTGATTGTAATTCCCTGAAATTTATAGTTATTCTAAGAAGACTTCAGTTTCTTCTGAAATGTTTTAGGTGTAAATTTATTTCTTATCATGCAATTCATTATTCAAGGCCTCAGCAATATGGCAGAAACTATCATTGAATAGAATGGGTTCTTTTCCAGTTATTCTGATTGTATAGAAAATTACCTCATAAGTTAATGGATTAAAATAATGACTGCATTTCATTTTCTCCTAATCTGAAATTTCAGCAGGGATTAGTAGGTTTAGCTCATATCTGTTCCATTCAGCATTACTGGGGTGGCTCCCATGCCTGGAATCATCTGAAGGTTTGCTCACTTGGATATTTAGAGGTTGATTCTATCAGCTAAGACTTTACCTGGGGGTGTCAGCTAGAATGATCTCTCCTTATGTCCCAGATTTTCATACTGGGGGAAAAAGTTCTCCCTCATTGTATACTACACTGCTCAATACTTTATTTCAGATACTGTTTTTCAATATTTATCTCGGCACTGTGACCAGATGGGTGGGTTTTTTCCCACACCAACCAATTCTTCAACTCTATCTGCAATTCAATTCTGACACTACACAGAGTTAGTGAAGGCCCCACAGGTTAAGTGCTCAGTCTCACATGATTTTCCTCACTTCAGATGGAGTAGTATTCCCCAGGTTACAGTAACTTCTAACTTGGCTGCAAATTAAAGATTCCCACTACCCTGTTCAATAGCTATAATTTCCTAGAGTAGTTCAAAGAACCCAAAAAATATTTTCCTTCCCATTATCAATTTATGACAAAGGATACTACAAAGTTCATTTTAATTAATTAATTAATTTCGCAGTACTGGGGATTGAATCTAGGGCAAGCACTTAATCACTGAGCTACATTCCCAGCCCATCAAGTTCATTTTAAATGATACGAAGGAATAGCCAGATGAAGACATACATAGGGAAAGATCTGGAGGGGTCCCCAACACAGGAGTTGCTGTCCTCGTAGAGTTAGGGTGTGCCACTCTCCTCTCAGTATGTGAGTATGTTCACATAGTAATCTGGATCTGGAATGTCCCCCCAAGGCCTCTCCATGAAAGGCTTTGTCCCTGGCTTGGTGCTATTAGGAGGTAGTGGAATTTTTAAGAGAAAGGGACAGTGAGAATCCAGCCCTTTCTATCTTTTTCATTTTTCAGTCACCATGGGGTAAGCAGCTTTCCTTCACCACTCTCCATACCATGATGTACTGCCTCACTATAAGCCCAAAGCAATGGAATGAATCAATCATGGACTGAAACCTCCAAATTGGGAGCCAAAATAAATCATTCCTCTTTATAAATTGATCATTTCATATATTTTGTTACAGTAATGGAAAACTAACACGTCAACTGTCTTCTAGAGATTGTTACAGAAACTTCATCACACTGGCATCATCAACTATTAGTGCAATCTTTAGCTCCTCTCCCCTCCCCAAAGGGCAGGAAGTTGGGCTAAAAGTTCCAAGCTTCTTCTAATCATGGCTTGGTCTTTCTGGGGACCAGCCCCCATCAAGGGCTCTGTGAAGAGTCAGGTCATTCAAACAAAAGACACTCCTAACATATTTAAGAAATTCTAAGGAATTTAGGAGCTCTGTGTCAGACATTCCCATCACTTTAAAAACTACAAAGGTCTTAAGAACACTGTCAGGAGCCAGGGTCACAGACCAAATCCAAGAACAAAAGATTCTCTGATTCTCTTTACACTCCTCTGTACAGGAGTTTTAGGGGTTCTGTGTCAGGACAGAGAATGAATAGATAGATAGATAGATAGATAGATAGATAGATAGATAGATAGATAGATAATTTCTTATTCCACAGCTTTCTTATAACATGGTAGTTATATTCCAAAGGATCCTCATCCCAAGAGAGAAAGAGCCAGAGAAAAGTCATATTGTGTTTTATATTCCAGCATCACTCCCACCATATTCCATTTATCAAGCTCTGCCAAGACTGGGGGTAGGGGTGCGTAATGTTTTGATTTGGATCTCAGGCACCCCTGCAAAAGCTCCTGTGTTAATGCAGGAATATTCAGAGGTGAAATGATTTAAGTATAGGAGCAGTAAACGTGTAGTTTGAATGGGCTGACTGGGTGGCAACTGTAGGCAGATGGGACATGGACAGAGGAGGTGAGTCATGGAGGGCATACCCTGGAAGGGGGAATCTTCCCTGTGACTGCTTCTCCCTCCCTCTCTCTGTTTCCTGACCCTTCAATGAGCTGAGCAATTTTCCTCTGCTGGGCCCTTTTTCCAGGAGGTGTTGCCTTATCTTGGGCCCAGAGTAATGGATTGGCCTTTGAAATGAATTGAGACCTCTGAAACCTTGAGCCCTGAATAAACTTTCCTTCCCATAAATTATGCTCTTTGAGTGTTTTGGTCCTAGCAATAACAACAACAACAACAACAACAAAAATACACTGACTAAAACAATAATAGGATTCATTTTTTGATGGGGACTGCAAGAGCAGATGGGACCTGAAATACTGATGTGGCCATTTTTAGTGTTTATAATCTGCCATAGTTTCTTCTGAAACATTTATAATGTAAAGTCACCACTGTCACAGGGAATCTTTGGAGACTATATATTGGGAAAAAACAGTTTATGCTTCACATATTCTTATGTCATGAGAATCCCATCCCCTGGGTCCCAGCATCTACTTACTCATTTTAGTAGTTATCCAGTCTAAATTGAAGCATGCACACTAACACTTAGGTGTAAGGCTTTTTATCATTGCAACCTATGTTCTGGAAGGCAGGAGCTGAGCAAGCAATTTGTCATTTAGAACTTCCCATTCTGGTCAAAGTAACAGCAGCTTGTTTGCAATTAAAAAGTTTACTTGCAATTTTTATCACAGAAAAAGATAAGTGCTCTATCTCATTGATACATGGAGTTCTTCTGCTATAACCCCTTTTCATAAGTTTAATATTAATGACTTTTCTAACTTACTGTTAGTTTACTGTTTCCAAGCTCTTTATATGGAGATAGTTTGGAGGGACAACCATTGTTGGAATTTTGTTACCATTTCATCTAGTTGACTTAAACTTGGATCTCTCTCCTGTGTCGACAGTGGATAACTGGATTTCTATATTCTACATTCGTAGAACTTTTCTAAGTTATAGTTAAGGTCCTTAGTTGGCCCCAAGAAATAGCACCCTTCTCCCCAAATAGACTTTTGAATAATTTGAAGAATATAAATAAAAGACTAAAGATGAGGACTGAAATGTCAACCCTCAAAAGGATACTGTTGCGTAGGAAGATATGTCCCATGAATCCCAACATTAGGCACTGTGTTAGTCAGCTTTTTGTCACTGTGACCAAATACCTGACCAGAAAAACTCAGAGGAAAAAAAGTGTATTTGAGCACACGGATTCAGAGGTCTCAGTACATGGTTAGCCGACTCCATTACTCTGGGAATGATATATGGCAGAAGGGCATAGCAGAGGAAGGCTGCTCAGCTCATGACAGCCAGGAAGCAGAGAGAGAGGGAGGGAGAAGGCAGGGACAAGATATAATTCCCAAAGCCACATCTCTAGTAACCTACTTCCTCTAACTCCACCCTACTTGCCTATAGTTAACACCCAGTAGTCCATTCAAATTTTTTTTGTTGTGGTTTTTAATTTATTTTTTATTTATAATAATTACAATTCATAGTGCACATATATAGCATCTTTTTACATACAACTGTCTGTATACAAAGTATATTCGTACCATTCAGGTCTTCAATCATGCATTTAGGATCCATTCAAATTTTTAATCCATCAAGGAATTAATCCACTGATGAGATCACAGCTCTCATAATTTATAATCATTTCACCTCTGAACATCCCTGCCTTGCCTAAATACAAAACAGAAGAGAATCTTTCTCTCCAAAGGCATCCTCTCTCAAGAGGGAGATGAACAGAAAATATTTTGCAAAATTCCTCCAATTACTAATTACAGTGAATCTAATTTGCTAATCAGATCCAATTCTATATCCATTATCAAGACAAATGAGATCAGGGGCAAGAGTTTGTCTAGCCAAACTTTGTTTACAAGAAAACAAAAATACTTCAGAGGTGGGAAAGAAGACAAGAAGATGAATGAGAAAAACCTCCAGCTACAAAAACTTCAAAAGGCTACTTCTAAGAAAATGCGTATATATATATATATATATATATATATATATATATATATATAATTTTATATGTGTGTGTGTGTGTGTGTGAAGAGAGAGAGAGAATGCTTAAATTTCCCCTGCCTGTCTGCAAATAATGAGACCAAATATTAGGATAGCAAGCATAAACATGTTCCCTGTCTTGTTAGTTGTCATTGCTTTGAACTGAAATTGGGAGAGTTGCTGCTGATGTTATCCCAGGCCTCCTCCTAATAATGGCAGACCACCTCTACTCCAAGGCTTTCTATTTTTTTTCTCATGAGTTTTTATGCTCAGTAATTAAGAGACAGAGAGACTTTATCCTGATGATATCCTGTAAAATCCTGAAAGCTGTGAGGTTTGGCAATTTCTACACAGCCAGATAAAGCATTGAAGAGATCTCCATACCTTTTCAAAAACACTCACAAAAGGATGTCCTTTTTGTAGTTGAAGTGTGACAAATGAATCCTTTTCTAAACTTCAGAAGACTTGACTTACTGTAGTGAAACACATAGAAAATGGGTGGAGAAAATAATCTTAATACCTTCCAACCAATTTTACCCCTAAACAATTTAAATAAATATTTGGAAACTTTGTTTTATAATAAATATTTTCCAAAGATTACTTAGAAAGCTCAGCTATGGAGAGATAAAATGTGGTTTGTCATGCAAAGTGCAATTTGGTGAACTCTTGCTGCTGGGTAAGAAAACACAGCCAGACAACATTGTATGATTGAGTCATCAGTGATTCATTCATCAAAAGACAGACCAAATTTGCCCAATCATATAACATTCCCATTTAACTCTTTAAAGAGCAAATGAAAAATCATAGCTTTGAAAAGACAAAGGGAAAAAATAAGAAATGAATTCTTCTTATGGCCCTGGATGAGTTTAAATGATCTCACTATTTTCAAGGAAAACAAGTTGTTGATGTTGATGGTTTTGTGATATGAAAGGAAATCAGAGCTACAGAGCAATTAAATCAGAAAAAAAAAAAAGATTTTACTCAGGAGCTATTGCAACAGGGGGAAGAGACCTCAGTATAGAACTCAATTTAGAATACAGGAAGGAAAAGTAGAAATTTATGGCAAGGGAGCAGAGAAGGGTCAGTGGATGAAAAATAACTAAGAGGAAACTCCAGGGATGAGAGGATTCTGGCTAAATTGACTTGGCAGGATTCTTGCTGAAGGGAGACTAACATGATCAGATATAGCCTGGGGAATGTATACATTTCGATGCATTAAACTTTCTAAATGAAGATAAGAAATTTAATCAGATATCTGTGTGGGGTTCTTGCTAAACTGACTTTAGCAAGACTCTTACTGCAATTAGAAACTACAAGAATAGCCACCAAGCTCAAGGTTGATCTTGGAAGGCTGAGTGGAGCCTAACTTGAGTTAAATCAAAAAGAGGATGTTTTTCAGTGATTCTGAGTGATCGCTCACAAGGAAAGATGATGCAGCAAAAGATTCAAAAGCACAAATTCCAGGTCTGTTTTGTCTATTTGCATTCCCCAAACTGGGTACCAAGTGTGGTATATAGCATAAGAGCAAAATAAATATCTTTCCCCATCCATTTTTTACATTTAAAAATATTTAACTGATAAAGAGTATATCCTTGCAAGGTATACAACATGATGATTGATATGTGTATGTTATGTAATTATTATCATAATTGAATTAATACACCAATCACCACTCATGCTGTACCTTGGATTTCAAGAACTTGTTAATCTTATAACTGAAAGTTTGTACACCTAGGCCAACATCTCCCCATTTCCATCTCCTCTTCAGCCCCTGGAAACCACCATTATACTCTCTTCTACAAGTTTGACTTTTTTAGATTCCATATGTAAGTGAAATAATGTGATATTTGTCCTTTTGTGTTTGGCTCATTCCTTCAGTTTAGTTAGACCTGCCTGTTTCTCCAATATGGATCTTGAATAGCCCATCTAAAAGATCAGCACCCTCCCACCCACCAAACTACTCTCTATGCTTTTATTCTGCTTCACTCTGAAAAGCCCTTATTATTCTCTAAGATTATATTAGATTGCTTGTTTGTTTATTTTTAATGCCCCACACTTTAACTGAGCCTCATGAGGGCAATGACTAATTTACTCATTGAAATGTTCTTAAAAACTAAAGTATTAACTGAATGGATTAATGGGTTGGCCTTCCTGACACTCTTTAAACTGCATGTAGTGGATTATATTTTTGCCTCCAACCAAAGAACTTCTTCCCAATGACAGTCAGTTTAATCAATTGACCTTTGTTCTATTATTGATAGATTTAGGTTTATTTCTACCATATCTTTTAAATCATGTTATTTCTTTGCTTCTCTTTTTCTCCTTCCCTAACTTTTTGGATGTGTTGAACTTTAAGTTTTTCTTTGCTTTCCTCCACATATTTGCATGTTTAATGTCTCTGGTTTCATTATTCTTTCTAAATTTTATATCTCCAAATGTTTCCTTTATCCAATTGCATAGGCAATACATGGTCATTTTATTAAATAATATCATAACAAATACATGGTGGTAAGCAGAAATCAATGATGTCCACAAATTCCCAACCCCTGTATGATTACATATATATATTTTTTCCTCTGTGATTCTGATCCCATGCACATGGGTAGGACCTATGACTAAGATGGGATATTCATTGCAATGATTATGTGATAATTCATAGAAATCCATCTTAGCAAACTAGAGAAGGTCATGCTGCTGGCTCAGGGAAGTAAGCCACCTCATTGTGAAAACGTCCACATGGCTAGGACCCAAGAAAAGCCTCTAAGAGTTAAAAGTCAACTCTGGCCCACATCCAGAAAGAAAATGGGAACTTCAGTTCTACAACCTTGAGTTCTGGACAACAATACACCTTGATTTTGGTATTGTGATCCCCAGAGCATATTTTCTGCCATGCCTAGACTTCTGATGCACAGAACTGTGACTTAATAAATACTTATTATTTTAAGTGGCTAAGTTTATGACAATTTGTTATGCAGTAATAATTAATACAGATGTCTACATGATTTTTAGCCTGCGCAACTGGAAGGATGAAGTTATGACTAACCAAGGTGGGAAAAATGAAGAAGATAGCATGGTACCTTCTTCTCACTGAATAGGAGAGATAAGGGAGCAAACAAGTCCCTACGGTGGAATTCTATTCATATAAGCTTTCAAAAAAATAACTTGTCTATTCCTTCACTGCTCCTCACATAAGTCAATTCTTAACTAAATAATGAATGTGTATTTTCAAGCTAATGGAAATGTACTTAAGTAGAATATAGAAATGATACTGCTTTTTTTCTTAATCCTTAAGCAAATATACTTCAACAAGAACAGGAATCATTTCCTCTAATATGCTCTTAGTAAGGATTTTTTGACTTTTAGAAAATACAGTTATGTTGTATACTGCTGATGTTTGGTAGCAACTACCCTAATGTTTGCCAAAGGACAAATACTTTCTATCCATAGTCTCAGGAGAACAACCTACAAGTCCAAACAGCAGCTGTCTGATCCTGACCAATACCTCTGTAAACTTCCTAAAATGACAGATCACTCTTCTATCCAAGACATGATATAAATATCCTCCACTATCCAATTATAACCATCAAAAGTGAGCTGTTAAGTCTGATACTATATAATAAAGAATTTAAACTTTCTCAAAGAGAGCTCTTGCCTTTGCCCTTGGATCCTGAGAGATAGTCTCTAAGCCCCTGAACCCCTGAGTATCATTTAACCTGGGATCCTTGGGCCGTACTGATAGTCTAGCAATGTGATTTATGGTAGAAGCTTTGAGTTTGCCATATGAGTTCTATCTCTGTAAAGGCTGGAGATGGAAGATAGCTAACCAATTCTATGTGACTGAGCCTGAACACAATCCTGGTCACTATGTTACAGCAACATGTTATACAGCAACATGTAACAATACTGATACAGTTGGCAATAATGCTGAGTACTGTCACACATCATTTCAGGAAGAGTTAAACTGTCCATGACTCCATCATGAAAGGATAATTCTCTGTTACTCTGTCCCATCTATTTCTCTCCTTAGCTGACTTTAGTACATATTCATTTGCTGTCATAAAATGTAACCATGAGTATAATAGGTTTTGGTAAGTTCTATGAGTCCTTCTAGCAAACTTTTCTTTCTAAATTTTATCTCCCTTATTCTGCAGGTATGAAGACACAAACCACAAATTATAAGCAGGAAAAAAAAGTTAGTCTTTATAAGGAACAGTAAATGAGTAACATTAGCTAGGAATGCTCCTTTGGGAGGAGTTCAATTATATAATCACCTGCTATTTTAATTTAGAATTTATCTTACAAAGAAGTCAGGCCTTAACTAGGCCCAGAAAGACATTCAAATCAATGTGATTATACAGGGAATTCTTACAACACAATATTATTTCTAAAACCTTAATACTTACAATAGTAAATGACAGATGAATCAACTGGGTTGTAAATGACACATTCTGAAGCTAGATAGTTGACCAGAATATCTCAGTTTTTAAGGCCCAACAACTTGGGACAGAAGGTTATATTTTGACTAGTTTACTTTCTAGTTCAAGAATCAAAGAAGCTATAACACATCTTATGCAAAAGAACAATGTGATTGGATCTTTCTGCTCTTCTTTTCAATTTCCCCAGTATGGTCTACCTTCCTGGGCATTGTATACACAGAAAAGTGTATTTATTCAAAATGTTTTTAAGAGTCAGGCTAAAATACCACAAAAACATGATTTCTGTGATTTTCTGACTCCAAAAATGAACCCAGAGTCATTCTATAGCCATCTTCCAAGACTTAGGCCAGGAGGAAATGTAATGCTCAGTACAGACAAATGTAGAGCATTGCTGAACAAAACGCTCAGCCTTGGTCTGAGGGTGAACCCCTCAATATTGTCAATGTGGACTTAGATCCAAAACTCACACAAAGAAATTCTTTGATGTTCCCTTTTATGTTTCAAAAGAGTGAAAAGCCTAGAGCAAGAAAGAGTATCTTGCATAAATAGAGAGAAAAGATATTAAAAAAAATGTGGAGAAAACAACCTAAAAAGACAGAGAGGGGAAAGGCAAAATCAATACTAACTTTATAGTTACTTTCATTTATGTTGGTTTTTTTTTTTTCACTCTGAAACTTACTTTCTAACAGCCAAAGATAAAGATAAAAAATATTCTTTTAGTGGGGGAAAACTGTTAGTTTAAGTAAGAACCAATACTATGATCATAGTAAATAGCTTTTGAAAACTGTTAACTGAGCCAACTTCATGCCTGGTGTCAAAGAAAGGTTCATACCTGGCACTGTATCTGTAAAAAGAGAGCATTAGTCAAAAGAAATTGCTTAATTTAAACCACACTATTATCTTTACTAAAAATATAAACTACATAGGACCTAGTAAACTGTTTTTCTTTCTGAACATGAGTTTAATTTTTACTGTGCTATCTGTGATATCTGAGAGTAGAGGTCAGTGGTAGAGCACCTTCCCAGCATGTATGAGGCCCTGTGTTTGATCCTCAGCACCACAAAAATAAAAATAAATAAATAAAGAATTCTGAGACATACTATCCAAGGGGGAAAACAGATAAGGAGAGATAACCTTGAAAAATAAAATAATTGGGAAGGAAATCTGTACTAAAAATTAATTAAATGAATTTCTGATTTAAATAGTAATGATATTTCCCAAATTTTACACCAAAAAAACTGAGGAAGATATTTATGGTAAAAATATAAATGGATACCTATTTTCTGGAAAGCCACTTTGCAATTTCCATCACAATTCTAAAATAGGCTAGCCATTGGTTCCATATTTTCTACTTCTAGGAATTTTTCTAAAGAAACAATTAGAATAGTTTTCTAAAAATAATTCATACAATGATGTAGGTGACAGTGTCACTATTCAAATAAAATATTAGAGTGAATGTTAAAGGAGATGTTGGTTAAATGAAATATGATACTCATATGATTAAATATATTAGGACAATTGGTAATAATATTGACTTGGCTCCCCAGTCATCAAACCACACAGTCAGCCCACTTGTCCCTGCCAAGAAGCAGCAACAGAGTGGTGGAGTGACAGAGCAGTGGCCCAGAAGACTGGAGCGCAGGAAGCAAGCCTGGGCCATGGCCCAGAGAAGCCCACCAGGCCATCTTAGAACTGAGGCTCAGTGGACCTGAAGCAGGGTGGGCCAGCACCAAAGCACACTGGCCAGTCATCCCACCATGATTCTGCCCACCCTAGTGCAAACACCCTATCTGCATAGCAATACAGCCCATATCCCACATGGAACATATGCAATTCACTGACTCCAACCTCCAACTTTCTGAGGAGAAGAAGAAGAAGAGAAAATGAAAGTAGGCAAACTTGAATGGGATTCAGGAGTAACCAATAGCATTAGTTGTTGCCGCCTGAAGCAATGGCCGCTTGGAGCAGCAAAGCTGCGAGAATAAGTTTAGAGGCAGACTGGAAAAAAACAGGCTCTTTATTCTGTCAGCTTCTCTCTCCGGCTCCAACAACACCCCAACACGCCCTCCACGCTCCTCTAACAACCAAATGGTGCTGACCCGCTCCGATCTCTGCTCAAGTCTCTTGAGATCTTGGGCCAAGTTCCACAAGATCTCGGGCCAAGTCCCGTGCATCTCCATGGCCCGCAGCCAACCACAATCTTAGCATCTCCCAAATCAGGGCTCCTACAATTAGTAGTTATCCAAACCTAATTAGCATAAGTTTGGACCAACATCATTGACCCAAGTGCTATATAAACCCCTAGACTAGCACATTCAGACAGCAATCCCTGTCAAGTCCTCTCCTCCTGCAAGAGTTCTGTTTCTATTCTGTTATGTAGGTTCAACTGTACCCATTTTTAGTTAGGCGACCTCACCAAGGCTTCTTATGTTTTTAGTGTATATCCTGGGCTGAGAACCAACTATGTTATTGTTAGTCAAGGCCAGAAAAACTCTGATTCAAGGTCATAAACATTAAATGTGAGCATGCACCTCCGTATGTGACCTGTTGGCAGTGTGCCTTCTTTCTTTGGCCCGTATAAATAAAAGGCTTATGGAAAAGACTCAGGGGCTAGTAGGGGGCTAAAAAGAAACTGGGTGGGGGCTACAGCTGAAGCTGAAGGTTGTTAATACCTCTGAATAAAGTGTGTCCTTTCTCCAAACCGCATCTTGCATCTTTTTCCACCTGCTGGGACACCCAAATCTACTTCCTGGGCCTGAGCCCCTGCACGACATATGCACACCTGAATTAATTATACTCTTACACTCATTCATCCTGGTCTCTGGATTTCATTCTTTAAATTCAAGAGACAATAACTCAGAAAGAAGAAATTGACTGGGTGGTGAGGTGCCAGTGGGGTCTGCTGCAACATTGGAGGACACAGCTCTAACGAAATAATTACAGAAAATTTTCCAAACCATTAAGTTAAGAGGAAAAAAAACCAACAAATAAATGACTTAACAACACACCTCAAAGCATTAGAAAAAGAAGAACAGACCAACACCAAGAGCAGTAGAAAGACAGGAAATAATTAAAATCAGAGCAGAAATTAATGAAATCGAGACTAAGGAAACCATTCAAAGAATTGACAAGACTAAAAGTTGGTTCTTTGAAAAAATTAAACAAAATTGACAGACCCTTAGCGATGCTAACGAAAAGAAGAAGAGAAAAAACTCAAATTACTAACATTCGTGATGAAAAAGGGAATATCACAACAAAACACCTCAGATATACAGAATATAATTAGAAATTACTTGAAAACCTGTACTCTAATAAAATAGAAAATACTGAATGCATTGACAGATTTCTTAGAGTCATATGATTTGCCTAAACTAGATGTGGAGGCTATACACAATTTAAAACAGATCAATTACAAGCAAAGAAATAGAAGAAGTCATCAAAAAGCTACCAACAAGGAAAAGTCCAGGACCTGATGGGTTTACAGCCGAGTTCTATAAGACTTTCAAAGAAGAACTAATTCCAATGCTCTTCAAACTATTCCAAGAAATAGAAAAAGAGGGAGCTCTTCCAGACTCTTTCTATGAGGCCAATATCACATTAATTCCAAAGCCAGGCAAAGACACATCCAAAAAAGAAAACTTCAGGCCCATATCTTTAATGAACATAGATGCAAAAATCCTCAACAAAATCCTGGCAAATCGGATACAAAAACATATCAAAAAGATAGTGCACCATGATCAAGTGGGGTTTATCCCAGGGATGCAAGGCTGGTTCAACATTCGAAATCAATAAACATAATACACCACATCAATAGACTTAAAGACAAAAATCATATGATCATCTCAATTGACGCAGAAAAAGCATTTGACAAAATACAACACCCCTTTATGTTCAAAACACTGGAAAAACTAGGAATATCAGGAACATATCTCAACATTATAAAAGCTATATATGCAAGGCCCCGAGCTAACATTATCTTAAATGGTGAAAAAAATTGAAAGCATTCCCTCTAAAAACTGAACAAGACAGGATGCCCCCTTTCACCACTGCTATTTAACATAGTACTGGAAACTCTGGCCAGAGCAATTAGACAGACGAAAGAAATAAAGGGATCCAGATAGGAAAAGAAGAGCTCAAATTAGCACTATTTGCTGATGACATGATAATCTTCCTAGAAGACCCAAAAAACTCTACCAGAAAACTTTTACAACTAGTAAATGAATTTGGCAAAGTTGCAGGATACAAAATCAAACACATAAGTCAAAGGCATTTTTGTACATCAGCAAAAAAGACTCTGAAAGGGAAATGATGAAAACTACCCCATTTACAATAGCATCAAAAAAAATAAAATACCTGGGATCAACCTAACGAAAGAGGTGAAAGACCTGTATAACGAAAATTATAGAACACTAAAGAAAGAAATTATAGATGAACTCAGAAAATGGAAAGACCTACCTTGCTCTTGGATAGGTAGAATTAATATTGTCAAAATGTCCATACTACCAAAAGCACTATACAGATTTAATGCAATTCCAATCAAAATCCCAATGTCATTCTTCAAAGAAATAGAAATAGCAGTCATGAAATTCATCTGGAAAAATAAGAGACCCAGAATAGCCAAAGCAATCCTGAGCAAGAAAAGTGATGCACGGGGGCATCACCGTACCGGACCTTAAATTATACTATAGAGCAATAGTAACAAAAACAGCATGGTATTGGCACCAAAACAGACTGGTGGACCAATGGTACAGAATTGAGGACACAGAAACTAATACATATAATTTCAGCTATCTTATATTAGACAAAGGTGCCAAAAATGTACAGTGGAGAAAGGATAGCCTCTTCAACAAATGGTGCTGGGAAAACTGGAAATCCATATGCACCAAATTGAAATTAAATCCTTATCTCTCACCATGCACAAAACTCAATTCAAAATGGATCAAGGACCTAGGAATTAGAACAGAGACAATACGCCTAATAGAAGAAAAAGTAAGCTCCAATTTCCAACATGTCGGATTAGGCCCACAAGTTTCCTTAATAAGAATCCTGTAGCGCAAGAATTACTACCAAGAATTAATGAATGGGATAGATTTAAACTAAAAAGCTTCTTCTCAGCAAAAGAAACAATCAGTGAGGTGAATAGAGAGCCAACTAATTGGGAACAAATATTTAGTACATGCACATCAGACAGAGCACTGATCTCTAGAATATATAAGAACTCAAAAAACCTTTACACCAAAAAAACAAATAACCCAATCAATAAATGGGCTAAGGAATTGAGAAGACACCTCTCAGAAGAAGATACACGATTAATTAACAAATACATGAAAAAATGTTCAACATCGCTGGCAATTAGAGAAATGCAAATCAAAACTACTCTAAGATTTCACTTCACTCCAGTCAGAATGGCAGCTATCAAGAACACAAGCAACAATAAATGTTGGAGAGGATGTGGGGAAAAAGGCACACTCATACATTGCTGGTGGGAATGCAAAATGGTGCAACCATTATGGAAAGCAGTATGGAGATTTCTTGGAAAAACTGGGAATGGAGCCACCTATGACCCAGCCATCCCACTCCTGGGTCTATTCCCAAAGGACTTAAAAACAGCATATTACAGTGACACAGCTATCTCAATGTTTATAGCTGTGCAATTCACAATAGCTAGGTTGTGGAACCAACCTAGATGTCCCTCAGTAGATGAGTGGATTAAGAAAATGTGGTATATACGCACAATGGAATTTTACTCAGCAATAAAAGAAAATAAATTAATGGCATTTGCAGGTAAATGGAAGTTGCAGCACTTCTCAGCTGCACAGGCCTGCAAACTTGAATAGGATTTTAACTGACATTCTTCTCAATCTAGTCAATACTGTGCATCTTTTAAAAATAAAAAGCAACAAGGCAAAATTTTATTAGAATAAGGATGGAGAATTGGCAGAGGTAAACTGCAGCGTGAGCATATAACACAATGAAATATTCAGTATCCATTTACATGTCTTTGTTCAAAAGTACAGAAAATTTTTAAATGGCTTTAAAAAATAAAGATGATGAAAATGATAGTATAATTTTAAAAATCTAAAAATAGTATGCATCTCAGGGTTGGTTAGTGTAGTGGTTTGATTCAATGTAATGCAAGTTCCAGATATTTTTGTATCCCTATCGTGAAGAGTATGTGATGTACAACAGGTGTTATATAAATATTTTTGTATAAATTAAAGTAGGATTCCATGTCCTACTATCACTACCATTCTTATACCTAACATTATCCATCAGTCAAATTTCTTGAAGCAATGTTAGAGTAACATCTTTAGACTACACAATCCAGGAAGCAAGGGAGTCTTACCTCATAGCTCTCAAAAAAGAGCAATGAAATGTTCCAGGAGGCTAGGATGAAAGACTCCAGGCAGCTGAATAAAATCCTTGCAGACTACAGGACATACTGGAAGTAAATGTGAGGTTTTCATACCATACTTTTTCAGAATGTCAAAGATCTGTAGCTGTGGGCTGTAATATTCCATCTAATCAAGTCAGCAAAATTAGCTGACTGAGAACTTTACTAAGAATAGGGAAATTCATTTATCTTAGCTTTATATGTGAAAAGAAATTTTGACAATCCTCCAAGGGACAAAGTCGTACTTAGAAAACTTTTCACCTGGGAAACCTTTTCTGGGAAAAATACTGGATGTGGATAATTTCTTCTCATTTTAAAATAATTGTATAGAAAAAATAATATTAAAACTTCTCTTAAAAATACTGCAATGTCTTTTGCTTCCTAACACAATGAAGTACAAATACTAGACTAAGCTTCCTACAATAAACATTCAGAAATCTAGACAAAATACATGTAACTAACTATTTTCAGAGATTGAATAACAGGCAGTGCTGGGCAGTGATCTCTGAATGATGAGAAACTAACAAGGTGAGCCCTGAGATTGCACTTGGAGACATCCACAGGACCCTGGAACAGGCAAAGGAAAACCAAGCAGAGATCAGCATTCTCCCTAGGGTGAGGGGATAGAGAGCAGAGTTCAGGAAAGTGGAGGTAACTGATAGTTGGTGTGGAGTATTGAAGAGGAAGGAGCAACACAAAGAAGCTACAGATATTTGCATAAAGGCCTCCTTGAGTTTCCGACTTCATATTAAGCTCTGCATTCATAAGAAGGAGACTCCAGGAGGCTGAGCAAAGAACCATTTCCGGAGAAAAATGACTGGGAAGCTAAAAGCCAAACAAGTCCCTAAAGTAATCCAGAATATGTTTGAGTTCTGACAAACTTTACCTTGGAACATTGTGAGCATTTACCAAAAGTTCACACCTTGGGAGTAAGGATAAAATATCCATGAGGTAAAGGTTACTTTGGATCCACTCTAAAGAAACTTAAGAAAAAATTCTCAAAAGTATGATCTAGAAAGAAAATCATCTTCTGACAGAGAAACACTCCAAAAAATTTTAAAGGAAGTTGGATGAGGGTATCCAGACCTTCAGCAATGTCCAACATTCAAATGCAGCTTATGACACAGGCAAAACAGCAGAAAGATGGCACTGATTTCCAAGAGAAAAATCAGCTCATCTAAATAAGCAAAGAAAAGACAGCAATGATTGAATTAGCAGGCAAAGACTTTACAAAAGTTATTAAATACATACAAGGAGTTAAACATAAACATGAACAAAGGAGGCTGCAACATGAATGTTCATAACAATTTTATTCATAATGGCAGCAAATGGGAAATGACCCAAGAGTTCAATAAGCAGAGTTATCTTAGACTACTCCTACTGTTATAACATAATACCATAGATTGGCTGATTTAATAGATATTTATTTCTCACTTTTCTGGAGGTTGGGGTTGGCTAAGATCAGGAGTCTACTGATCATATTCTTGTTAAGAGTCCTCTTACTGGATTGTACAGACACCTTCTCATTGTGTCCTCACATTATTGGGGTAGGGAGGGAACTCTGGTCTCTTCCTCTTCCTATAAACACACCAATCTCATGATGGGGGCCAAACCTTCATGACCTCATCTAAACTTGCTATGTCCCAAAGGCCCCACTTCAAATACCATCAAATTCAGGATTAAGGCTTCAGTAAGTGAAATTTGTGGACTAGGGATGTGGCTCAGACTGCCATCAAACTCGAAATACTAAAAAGCAATGGAGTGCTTCCCTAGCATGCACAATGCCTTGGGTTTGATCCCAAGCACTGAAAATAAAGTGAATTTTGAGGGGGACACAAACATTTAATCCACAAAATGCATGGATAAATATATTCATACAATGGAATACTACAAAGTGACAAAAAGGGGCAAATTACTGATACCCATAATAGTATTAATGAAGTTTTAAATGTTAGGTGAGCAAAAGAAACTATAAAGAAAAGTACATCTTAGATGATTCAGTTTTTATTAAATTCTTGACTAGCCCAAACTAATCTTTAATGATAAAAATTATCTTAGTAGTGGCATTGGACAGATGTTGGAGGATTTAACTATAAAAAGAGTACAAGGAACTTTCAACAGAAAAGGAAATATTCCATTTCTTTATTATTTTGGTGAATATATGGTGCTGTTAGAGTGAACTAAGGCATTGAAATGTTCACTTTGAATGAGTATTCTAACAAATTTAAATCATACCTCATGAAAATTGATTTTAAAGGTACTGCATTAAAGAAAGTGAATGAAAAAATCATCCAAAAATGTACAAGGATAGCAAAACTCTGAAAACAATTTTATAAAGAAAAGTTTCAATCAGTTTGCCATACTTATAAGAATACATGGCTTTTACAAAACATCAGCATAAAGCCAAGATAAAGAGGGGGGAAATATAACCTGAGAATAAAAGACTAGTGTGAGTACAGAAGAGAGAAGGAGACATAAGGAAGATAAGATTGCAATATTAGGAATTAAATTCCAATTGACTCAATGAATCATAAGATAAGCTTGGAAGAATCTAATTAAGCAGAACTAAAATAACTTGATAGATTTTTCAAAATGTAGTATGGAAATCCAAAATAATCATATAATTGATGGAAAAGATGAGAAAAATAAAGGCAACTGGAATTAAACCTGAGGATCACAGGTATCCTTAGAAAGATAGCACAACAACTGGAGAAGAAGCAAAAACTTTAAAACAATTGAAAACCAGTAAGAGAGTTTCACACAAAGGGCTAACGACACACTTCACAAAATCTCTGGAAGGGCACTATTATGGTTTGGATTTGGAATATCTCCTAAAGTCTCATATGTTGAAGGCTTGGTCTCCAATGCACAAGGTTCAGGGGTGGGGCTTTCAGTAAATGATTGAATCGTGAAGTCTCTAACCTCATCAGTGGACTAATCTATTTGACTGATTAATAATTTGAATGGACTACTAGGAAGTGGTGGAAACTATAGGCAAGTGGGACATGGTTAGAAAAAATAGGTCATTGGGGCATGCTCTTGTGAACTCTGTCTTGTCCTTGATCCATTTCTTAATCTCTCTGACTCTGTTTCCCACTGCCATGATCTGAGGAGCTTTCCTCCACCGTGCCTTTCCATCATGCTGTTTCTGTCTTGGAGCCAGCTGACCATTGCCAGAAACTTCAGAAAGCATGACACAAAATAAATCTTTCCTCCTCTAAGTTGTTTCTCTCAGGTATTTGTCACAATGACAAAAAGCTGACTAACACAGATATCACATAAACAGATATCCTCAAAATGGGTGTATTATTTTTACTAAAGAGAAAAATAATGAGCCATTAAATACCCTAAAATGTTTTATACATTTACCTACAAAAGAAATAGAATCAGACTGCCATCAAACTCCAAATACTAAAAAGCAATGTAATATTATATTTACAGTTTTGAGGGGAAAAATGATACGTTCCTCAGTTCCTGAAATCAGCTAAACTGAAAACCATGCATGAATAAATAAAAAGATACTATAAAATATGTACAATGCAAAAACTCCTTAACTTCCAGGTAGGATCTAATGCTTGTCCAAAAATCAGTGCTCCCTGTAGAACTCAAAAGTCAGACAGAATACAAAAATCTTTTTTGTTTGTTTCTTTTGTTTTAAGAAGAAGAGAGTTGCTAAAGCAACAAGAACTAAATGAACTAATACTTCAGATATGAAAAGGAATTGCAGAGGTGATGTGGCTTCTGCAATTGCTGTTCCCCTAGGACTATTGATGAATTTGATTATGGGCAAGAAGTTGAGAATCTAGAGCAAAGACCAGCACAACACCTGGAGGATGGTGCAACAGGGGAAGAAAATGTCAGAAGAAATTGTGGTGGTGGAAATTTGGAAGACTTCAAGCACAGGGCAGACTTTC
This sequence comes from Tamias sibiricus, assembly GCA_025594165.1. Taxonomy (NCBI): domain Eukaryota; kingdom Metazoa; phylum Chordata; class Mammalia; order Rodentia; family Sciuridae; genus Tamias; species Tamias sibiricus. The sequence goes on from CM046661.1 coordinate 71,145,646, forward strand.
CCAAAAATACATTTGTTGAATACTAAAGTAGTATGTGGCATGAGGCAAAAACAAACTGGAAACTCTTGAAAAGCAAAACAGAATGTAATGGATTAGATCTTAAATATCTCCCAAAGGTCCATATGCTAACAGCTTGGTAGACAACCTGTGGCACTATCAGGAAGTGGCAGAACCTTTTGGAGAGTGGAAGGAAGTTAGGTCATTGGGTGGGGGGTACCCTTGAAGGGGTTATTGGGACCCCGGCCCTTTCCTCTCTCTTTGCTTTTCAGCACCAATGGTGAACAGCTTTGCTTCACCACATACTCTCATGAGAATGTTCTGTCTCACCAAAGGCCCAAAAGCAATGGAGCCAATGGACCATGGACTGAAGCTCCCAAGACCAAAAGCCCAAATAAATCTTTCTAACCTATAAATTGATTTAGCTCAGTTATTTATAAAGCAATGAAAAGCTAATACAGAGATCTACTATCAGTCTCCCAATACAAAGCACAGAATTTCAGACCCATAGAATACAGTGGTCACAAAAAACACATCCAAATTCTTGAAGTACCAGGTGTGAGTTACAGGTAATCTGCCTGTTTTGCAGCTATGAATTCACACAGGTTCTTATGAATTAAGGTAACTAACTATCATTGTGCCCAGAAGGGGAAGTGAGCCTTGACCTCAAGAATCTGGAGTTTCAGTTCATTGCATTGAGCTCATTCATTAAAAGGATAAAAAGTCAACAAATAAATGACCTAACATCTCAAAGCCCTAGAAAAGGAAGAACAAATCAACACCAAAAGCAGCAGGGGACAAGACGTAGTTAAAATACAGGGCTGAAATAAATGAAATTGAAACAAAATAAATAATTCAAAAAATAGACAAAATAGGGCTAGGGATATAGGTCAGTTGATAGAGTGCTTGCCTTGCATGCACAAAGCCTTGGGTTCAATCCCAAGCACCACACACACACACACACACACACACACACACACAGATGAAACAAAAAGTTAGTCCTTTAAAAATAAATAAAATTGATAAACCCTTAGCTACACTAATGAAGAGAAAACCAAAATTACTAAAATTCATGATGTAAAAGGAAATATCACAATGGACACTACTGAAATATAGAAGATAATTAGAAACTATTTTGAAATTTATACTTAAATAAAATATAATATCTTCAAGACATCAACAAATTTGACATACGAACTACCCAAACTGAATCAAGAGAACATACAAAATTTAAACAGATCAACTTCAAGCAATGAAATTGAAGAGACCATCAAAAGCCTACCAACCAAGAAAAACCTAGGACTAGAAAGATTCTCAGCCAAGTTCTATGAGACCTTCAAAGAAGAATTAACACCAATACTCCCCATTATTCCATGAAATAGAAAAGAAGGGAACCCTTCCAAGCTCATCCTATGGGGCTAGTATCGCCCTGATACCAAAACCCAGACAAAGACACATCAAAGAAAGAAAACTTCAGACCAATATCCCTGATGAACATAGGTGCAAAAATTCTCAATAAAATTCTGGCAAATTGCATACAAAAATATTAAAAGATAGTACACCACAACCAAGCATTGTTCATGCCAGGGATGAAAGGTTGATTTGACATGCAAAAATCAATAAATGTAATTCATCAAATCAATAAATGTAATTCATCACATCAACAGACTTAAAGACAAAAACATGATTATCTCAATAGTTGCAGAAAAAGCATTTGATGAAATACAGCATCCATTCATGTTCAAAACACTAGAAAAAGCAGGGATAGTAGAAACATACTTCAACATTGCAAAATCTGTCTATGCTAAGCCCAAGGCCAACGTCATTCTAAATGGAGAAAAATTGAAAGCATTCCCTCCAGTTTTTACTATAACAAGAAGGGATGCCTTCTTTTACCACTTCTCTTCAACATATTCCATGAAACTCTAGCCAGAGCAATCAGACAGATGAAAGAAAATAAGGGATATATAGATAAAGAAGAACTCAAACTCACTATTTGCTGATGACATGATTCTATATTTGGATGACCAAAAAAAAAAAAGAAGAAGAAAAAAACCCAACAGAAAATTTCTAGAACTAATAAATGAATTCAGCAAAGTAGCAGGATATAAAAATCAATACCCATAAATCAAATGCATTTATATACATCACTGATGAATACACTTCAAGAGAAATTAGGAAAACTACCCCATTCATAATAGCCTCAAAAAAAAAATTACTTGGGAATCAACCTATCAAAAGAGGTGAAAGCCCTCCACAATGAAAACTACAAAACAGTAAAGAAAGAAATTAAAGAAGACCTTAGAATATGGAATGATCTCCCATGTTCTTGGATAGGTAGAATTAATATTGTCAAATGGCCATACTACCAAATGCACTATACAGATTTAATGCAATTCCTATTAAAATCCCAATGACATTCTCCATAAAACTAGACAAAGCAATCATGAAATTCATTTGGAACAATAAGAGACTCAGAATAGCCAAAGCAATCCTTAGCAAGAACACTGAATCAGGAGGCATCACAATACCAGACCTTAAACTATATTACAGAGCAATAGTAACAAAAATGCCATAATACTGTTACCACAATAGACATGTAGACCAATGGTACAGACTAGAAGACACAGATACAAACCCACATCAATACTGTTTTCTCATACTTAGACAAAGGCACCATAAACATACATCAGAGAAAAGACAGCCTTTCCAACAAATGATGCTGGGAAAACTGGAAATCCATATGTAGCAGAGTTAAATTAGATCCCTATCTCTCACCCTACATAAAAATCAACTCAAAGTGGATCAAAGACTCAGACACTAGAACAGAGAATCTGCACCTAATAGAAGAAAAAGTCGGCCCAAATCTAAACCACATCTGCTTAGGAACTGACTTCCTTAACCAGACTCCTAAAAAGCACAAGAAGTAAAATCAAGAATCAATAAATGGGATGGACTCAACAAAAAAGCTTCTCCTCAGCAAAGGAAACAATTAATAATGTGAAGAGAGAGCCTACAGATTGGGAGAAAATCTTTACTACACGCACCTCAGATAGAGCACTAATCTCCAGGATATATATAAAGAACTCAAAAAAAAACTTAACACCAAAAAAAAAAAAAAAAAAAAAATAACCCAGTCAATAAATGGGCTAAGGAACGGAACAGACATTTCACAGAAGAAATACAATCAATCAACAAACATATAGAAAAAGTTCATCATCTCTAGTGATTAGAAAAATGCAAATCAAAACTACTCTAAGATTTCATCTCACTCCAGTCAGAATGGTAATTATCAAGAACACAAGCAGCAATAAGCATTGGTGAGGATATGGGGACAAGGTACACTCATACATTGCTGGTGGGACTGAAAATTGGTGCAACCACTCTGGAAATCAGTATGGAGATTCCTCAGAAAACTTGGAATGGAACTACCATTTGACCCAATTATCACACTCCTTGGTTTATACCTAAAGCACTTAAAATCAACATACTATTGTGATGTGGCCACATAAATGTTTATAGCAGCTCAATACACAATAACTAAACTATGGAACCAAACTATGGAACCACACTTCAACAGATGAATGAATAAAGAAACTGTGGTACATATACACAAGGAATATTACTTAGCCTTAAAGAAGAATGAAATTATGGCATTTGCAAGTAAATGGATGAAGCTGGATAACATCATGCTAAGCAAAATAAACCAATCCCAAAAAACCAAAGGCCAAATGTTTTCTCTGATAAATGGATGCTAATCCATAATGGAGGAGGGAGAATGAAGGAATTTTGGATTGTGTAGAGGAGAGTGAAGGGAGGGGAGATAGGAGAAGGATGATGGAATGAGACGGAAATCATTATTATATACATGTGTGATTAGACTACTGGTGTGACTCTGCACCATGTTCAGCTAGAGGAATGAAAAGTAGTATTCCATTGTGTACAATGTGTCAAAATGCATTCTACTGTTATGTATAACTAATTAGAACAAATTAAAAAATAAAAAATTTTTAAAAAGAATTGCCCAAACTTAAAGATCAATTTGGGGAATGTTAACATATTCATAGTAATATTTTCTAATTTATGATCAAGTTGTGCCTGTCAGAAAGTAATTGATAATTACAGCATTGACTTCTTTCATTCACATTTGTAATTTTCAGTGTCCAGATTCTGTAAATGTTTTATACAAGCATACCTAAGTAATTTGCTTACTCTTAGGTATTTTTAAATGGTATTCTGTTTTTTTATTTTGGTTTCTAGAACTTCTTCAGGTTCACTGTTAACATACAGAAGAAGTTCATCCAATTCTTACATGCTGATTGTGTATCTTGTAGACTTGCTGATCTTATTTATTTTATTTAGAAGAATCTGTTTTTTATAGTTTCTTTAAGATGTCCTCCATAGATAACCATTTTTCCTGCAATAAGAACAATTTTATTTCCTACTTTACAATTTGCAGAACTTTATTGTCTGGCCTTATTGAATGGAGTAGGATTTTAGTACTTCGTTCATTAACTTTGGGAAGGATGGCTGCTCTCATTTGTTCCCAGAATCACATCAAAAGGATTTGAATCTGTACTCAAATATGATATTGACTATAGATTTGCTTGCTTTATTAGTTAGTTCTTCTTTTTGTATATGATCACCCTCAAGTTGGAGGACTTCCTGCCTACTGGCGAGAGTTTTTATCATGATTGAATATTGGATTTCAACAAAATTTATACAGATCCTTCATCTTTAATTGATATGATTATTTGATACTTCTTCTATTATGTTGATATGGTGAATTATATTAATTGGTTTTTGAATACTGAACCAGTCTTGCATATATGGAATAAATTACTTTGTTATTTAGTGTAAAAAATATGGCATTTTAATTTCTTTTAATAAACAATGGCACTCATTCAAATATTCCTTCACAAGCCAGAATAACAAGAGAAAAAAAGACCAATAGAAACAAACCATTTGGTCAGCTTGGTTCTAGACTTAGCTATGAAAACCTTAAAATAAATATGATTAATATGTTCAATTAATATGAAAAGTGAGGAATGTCAATAAATGAGTTGGAAAGATAGGTAATTCCATCAGTATATTCAAAACTATGAAACAAGAATCAAATGAAAATTCTAGAACTAAAAAACAAAAGAACTAATAAATTGGGTTCAGTAACACATTAGAAAAGGCAGAATCTATGATCTATTGCTTGGAGGAAAAAAAAGAAAAAAAAAAAAAAGGTCAACAGAAAGTAACCAAACTAAAGCAGAGAGAGAAAAGAGAGAATGGAAAGTACAAAAAAAGAGTGGTTGAGACCCATTAGATCTAATAAATAAGAAATTGAAGTCTCCAAAGAAAAGGTGAGGGGAAAGGAGCTAAGGGCTAATGTGAACAAATACTGACAAAAGAGTTCTCAAAACTGATCAAGCACTTTGGATGATTGTCATTTTTCTGACAGATTGACCCTTTTGTCACTATAAATTTCTCTCTTTATCTCTATTAACTTCTTTTGTTGTAGTCCATTTTGTCAGATATGAGTATAGCCACTTCAACTCTGTTTTGGTTGCTGCTTACATAATACACTGTTTCCATTCTTATACTTGAGAGTACAAGAATCTGTAACATTCAATCCAAAGTTTGTCTCCTTTAGAAAACATAGGTGAAGGGAGGGGAGGGAAGGGATATGGGGATGGGAAAGATAGTGGAATGAAACAGACATTACTACTGTATGTATATATGTGAGTACATGACCAACATGATTCTGCAACATGTACACTTTGAAAAATGAGAAATTATATCCCATCTATGTATGATATATCAGTGTATAAATGCATTCTACTGTCAGGTGTAACTAATTAAAACAAACAAAAATAATAATAATAAAAAAAGAAAACATACAATCAGGGGCTGTGTTTGTGGCTCAGCAGTAGAGCCCTCACCTAGCATGTGTGAGGCACCAGGTTTGATCCTCAGCACCACATAAAAATGAATAAATAAAATAAAGTTATTGTGTACAACTACAACTAAAATGTATATATAAAGAAAACATACAAGCCGGGCGCGGTGGCGCATGCCTGTAATCCCAGCACTTTGGGAGGCTGAGGCAGGAGGATCACGAGTTCAAAGCCAGCCTCAGCAATGGCGAGGCACTTAGCAACTCAGTGAGACCCTGTCTCTAATAAAATACAAAAAAAGGGCTGGGGATGTGACCCAGTGGTTGAGTGCCCCTGAGTTCAATCCCCGGTACCACAAAAAAAAAAAAAAAGAAAACATACAATTGGATCTTATTTTTTTCCATTCTGATCATTTCTGCATTTTGATTGAATTATATTTTCTTTTCACATTAAGAGTTATTATTTATATCATTAGATTTACATCTACCATTAAACATTGTTTTCTACATATTTCATATTTTTCTCTAATCCTCTTTTACTATCTTATTTTGCATTAAGTAAATATTTTTTAGTGATACATGTAAAATGTGAATAATTTTTTTCACCTTTTTAAGTTAATTCTTTATTGGATTTTATGGGGGTTACATGTTAATTTAGCAGAATCAACTTCAGATTTATACTAACTGAATTTCAGTGACATGTAGAAATGCTATTGCTATATAACTTTATTCCCTTTTCCTGCTTGGTGTTAATTATTGATATATGTCAACATTGCAAATGCAACAATATATTGTTATAATCTTGCTTGAAATGATTTTAGGTATTTAAAAAGAGCTAAGTGAAACAAGCAGGGGTTTCTTTTTTTTTTTTTTCTTTTTTATTTATAATAGTAGTATGCATTACAATTCATAATGCACATATATAGCATCTTTTTACATACAACTGTTTGTATACAAAGTATATAAGTACCATTCAGATCTTCAATCATGCATTTAGGATAATGATATCCGTCTCATTCAACCACCAATATTTTTTCTTTTCCCCCCCTCTCCCCCCTTGCTCCCTCCCTTCCCCGCCCTTTCCTTTGACCATTCTAGTGTTCCTCTAATCCTCCTATGTACCCCCATCCAACAACACTGTGAACTAGCCTCCTTATATCAGAGAAAACATTCGGTATTTGGATTTTTGAGATTGACTAATTTCACTTAGCATTATATTCTCCAACTTCATCCATTTACCTGCAAATGCCATTATTTTATTCTCTTTTATTGCTGAGTGAAATTCCATTTTGTATATATACCACATTTTCTTTATCCACTCATCTACTGAGGGACATATAGGTTGGTTCCACAACCTACCTATTGTGAATTGTGCTGCTATGAACATTGAAGTGGCGTGTCACTGTAATATGCTGTTTTTAAGTCCTTTGGGAATAGATGCAGGAGTGGGATAGCTGGGTCATAGGGTGGTTCCATTCCCCGTTTTCCAAGAAATCTCCATACGGCTTTCCATAGTGGTTGCACCATTTTGCAGTCCCACCAGCAATGTGCAAGTGTGCCTTTTTCCCCACATCCTCTCCAACATTTATTGTTGTTTGTGTTCTTGATAGCTGCCATTCTGACTGGAGTGAAATGAAATCTTAAGAGTAGTTTTGATTTGCATTTCTCTAATTGCCAGCGATGTTGAGCATTTTTTCATGTATTTGTTGATTAATTGTGTATCTTCTTCTGAGAAGTGTCTTTTCAATTCCTTAGCCCATTTATTGATTGGGTTATTTGTTTTTTTGGTGTTAAGTTTTTTGAATTCTTTATATATTCTAGAAATTAGTGTTCTATCTGATGTGCATGTATTAAATATTTGTTCCCAATTAGTTGGCTCTCTATTCACCTCACTGATTGTTTCTTTTGCTGAGAAGAAGGTTTTTAGTTTAAATCTATCCCATTCATTAATTCTTGGTAATAATTCTTGCGCTACAGGATTCTTATTAAGGAACTTGGGGCCTAATCCAACATGTTGGAAATTGTAGCTTACTTTTTCTTCTATTAGGTGTATTGTCTCTGGTCTAATTCTTAGGTCCTTGATCCACTTTGAGTTGAATTTTGTGCATGGCGAGAAATAAGAGTTTAATTTCATTTTGTTGCATATGGATTTCCAGTTTTCCCAGCACCATTTGTTGAAGAGGCTATCCTTTCTCCACTGTACATTTTTGGTGCCTTTGTCTAATATAAGATAGCTGAAATTATATGTATTAGTCTCTGTGTCCTCAATTCTGTACCATTGGTCCACCAGTCTGTTTTGGTGCCAATACCATGCTGTTTTTGTTACTATTGCTCTATAGTATAATTTAAAGTCTGGTATGGTGATGCCCCCTGCTTCACTTTTCTTGCTCAGGATTGATAAGCAGGGGTTTCTATCCTCATACAAGATAAAATAGACTTCAAGCCAAAGTTAACCAGAAGGGAAAAAGAAGGACATTTCATAATGCTTAAGGGTACTATATATCAGCAAGAAATAACAATCATAAATATTTATGCCCCAAACAATGAAGCATCTACAAACATCAAACAAGCCTTCTCAGTTTCAAGAAGCAAATAGACCACAGCATAATAATACTGAGTGATTTTAACACCCCTCTTTCACCACTGGATAGATCCTCCAAATAAAAACTAAATAAAAAAGCTATAGAAGCCGGGCGCGGTGACGCATACCTGTAATCCCAGCACTTGGGAGGCTGAGGCAGGAGGATCGTGAGTTCAAAGCCAGCCTCAGCAATGGCAAGGCACTTAGCAACTCAGTGAGATCCTGTTTCTAGTAAAATGCAGGAGCCCTGTTTGGGGATTGACTTGAATTGCAGTTGACTATGAGCCGTGGAGATTTGGCCATTGTCGCCACCCGTAGTCTCACGGGATTTGTTGCGGATATTTGTCTAAAGAATTCAGTGTGTTACTTGATGGATCTTAGGGCAGCTGATTTGTTTAAACAATTTGATATGCTATGCAATTTGGCTCATCACCAAAAGGCTTGTTGCCTTAAAGCCGCAACATCTCCTCACAATTGGACGGCTGTTAGTCATCATATATAGTCGATCCAAAGGCTTGTTGCCTTAAAGCCGCAACATCTCCTCACAATTGGACGGCTGTTAGTCATCATATATAGTCGATCCTAAAGGGCTCCATTGGATGGCTGGTTAGCCAATGACGGGTAAGATCCCCAGAGGGGGACAACCTAAGACAGGCACAGTCGCACGGGACAGTCTCATGTGGCCAACATATCAACCTAAGACAGGAGTCAAGGGCACAGCCTTGATTATCCGATGACGGGTAAGAATGTTGGTTGCACATAGACGTCCTAGAACATTACCTCTTTTAAAACAAAAAGGGGGAAATGCAGGAGCCCTGTTTGGGGATTGACTTGAATTGCAGTTGACTATGAGCCGTGGAGATTTGGCCATTGTCGCCACCCGTAGTCTCACGGGATTTGTTGCGGGATCTCGAGTGACTTGGCCGAAATTGCTGATCGGGTCAGCGCCATTTTAGTGGTGTGTTTGGCGTGTGTTAGTTGTTGTTAGAACCAGAGAGAAAAGTTATCAGAATAAAAAGCTGTTTGTCTCCAGTTTGCTTCTGAAGTTCTTCCCGCGGCTCCGTTGCTCCAAGCGCTTCAGGCGGCAACAGTAAAATACAAAAAAGGGCTGGGGATGTGGCCCAGTAATCCAGTGCCCCTGAGTTCAATCTCCGGTGCAAAAAAAAAAGCTATAGAAGTAAAAATACAATTAATAATTTAGACTTAACAGACATATATAGACTATTTGTTTCTCAGCCGTACATAGATCTTTCTCTAAAATAAACCATTTCTTAGGCCACAAAGCAACTCTTAGAAGATAAAAAAAAATAGAGATAATATCTTGTTTCCTATTAGATCAGAATGAAATAGAGATAGAAATCAATGATAAAATAAAAAATAGAAGCTACTCTAACACCTAGAAACAAAATAATACACTACTGGATGACAAATGGATAGCAGAAGAAATCAGGGATGAAATAAAAAAATACTTAGAGGTAAATGAGAATTACCATAAAACATCAAAATCTCTGGGACACTATGAAGGCAGTTCTAAGAGGAAAGTTCATTGCGTTGAGCTCATTCATTAAAAGAATAAAAAGTCAACAAATAAATAACTTAATATTACATCTTGAAGCCCTAGAAAAAGAAGAACAAATCAACACCAAAAACAGTAAAAGACAGAAAATAATTAAAATCAGCTGAAATCAATGAAATCGGGGGGAAAAAAAAGAAAGAAACAATCCAAAAAATTGACAAAACAAAAAGTTAGTTCTTTGAAAAAAAACAATAAAATTGATAAACCTTTAACCAAACTAATGAAGAGGAAGGGAGAGAAAACCAAAATTACTAAAGTTTGCAATGAAAAATGAAATATCACAATGGACACTACTGAAATACAGAATATAATCAGAACCTATTTTGAAAATCTATACTGAAATAAAATAGAATATGTTCATGATATCAACAAATTTCTAGAGACATATGACACCAAAATTGAATCAGGAGGACATACACAATTTAAACAGATCGATTTCAAACAATGAAATTAAAGATGCTGTCAAAAGCTTACCAAGAAAAAAATGCCTGGGACCAGATGGATTCTCAGCAGAGTTCTACCAAAACTTAAAAGAAGAACTAACAACAATCCTCCTCAAATTATTCTATGAAATAGAAAAGGAGGGAACCGTCCTAAACTCATTTTATGAAGCTAGTATCACCCTGAATCCAAAACCAGACAAAAACACATGAAGGAAAAAAATTCCAAACCAATATCCCTGATGAACATAGATGCAAAAATTCTGAATAAAACACTACCAAGTTGCATACAAAAACATATTAAAAAGATAGTGCACCATGATCAAGTGGGGTTCATCCCAGGGAAGCAAGGTTGCTTAAACATATGGAAATCAATAAATGTAATTCATTACATCAATAGACTTAAAGAGAAGAACATGATTATCTCAATAGTTACAGAAAAAGCATTTGACAAAATACAGCATCCATCCATGTTCAAAACACTAGAAAAACTAGGGATAGTAGGGACATACTTCAACATTGTAAAAGCTATACATGCTAAAAGCAAGGCTAACAACATTCTAAATGGTGAAAATTTGAAAGCATTCCCTCTAAAACCTGAACAAGACAGGGATACCCTCTATCACCACTTCTATTCAACACTATCCTGGAAATTCTAGCCAGAGCAATTAGACAGAAGAAAGAATTTAAAGGGATACAGATAGGAAAATAAGAACTCAAACTACCTCTATTTGCTGATGACATGATTCTATATTTAGAAGACCCCCCCCCAAAAAAAAAACTCCACTAGAAAACTTCTATAACTCATAAATTAATTCAGTACAGTAGCCAGTAGCAATATATAAAATTAACACCCATAAGTCAACTGCATTCAGTAATGAATTAACTGAAGGAGAAATTAGGAAAACTATCCCATTCACAATACCCTCAAATATATATAACAAAAGAGGTGAAAGACCTCTACAATGAAAATTACAGAAGAGTAAAGAAAGAAGACCTTAGAAAAGGAAAGATCTCCCTTGTTCTTGGAGAGGTAGAATTAATATTGTCAAAATGGCCATACTACCAAAAGCACTATGCAGATTTAATGTGATTCCTACTAAAGTTCCAACGATATTCTTCACAGAAATAGAAAAAGCAGTCATGAAATTCCTTTGAAAAAATAAGAGGGACAGAATAGCCAAAGCAATCCTCCCCAAGAAAAGTGAAGCAGGAGGCATCACAATACCAGACCTTAAATTATACTACAGAGCCATAGTAACAAAAACAGTTACTATGATACAAAACTAATGGTACATAATAGAGAACACAGCAGAAAACCCACATAAATACAGTTATCTCATACTAGACAAAGGCACCATAAACATACATTGGAGAAAAGAGCCTCTTCAACAAATGGTGCTGGGAAAACTGGAAATCCGTATGCAACACAACGAAATTAGACCCATATCTCTGACCCTGTATAAAACTTGATTCAAAGTGGATCAAGAACCTAGACATTAGACCAGAGACCCTGTTCCTACTAGAAAAAAAAGTCAGCCCAAATCTTCATCGTATCAGCTAAGAAACCTAACTCCTCAACAAGATTCCTAAAGTGCAAGAAGTAAAATTATGAATCAACAAATGGGATAGTATTAAACTAAAAAAAGCCTTTTCACAGCAAAGTAAACAATCAAGAATGTAAACAAAGAACCTACAGAATGGGAGAAAAATCTGCCACCCACATCTCAGAAAGAGCATTAATCTCTAGGTTATATAAAGAACTCAAAAAACTTAACACCAAAAAAACAAATAACCCAATCAATAAATGGGCTAAGGGACTGAACAGACACGTCACAGAAGAAGAAATATAATCAATTAATAAACATATGAAAAAAATGTTCAACATCTTTAGCAATTTGAGAAATGCAAATTAAAACTGCATTGAGATTTTATCTCACTCCAGTCAGAATGGCAATTATCAAGAACAGAGGCAACACCGGGCACGGTGGTGCATGCCTGTAATCCCAGCACTTGGGAGGTTGAGGCAGGAGGATAGTGAGTTCAAAGCCAGCCTCAGCAATGGCGAGGCACTTAGCAACTCAATGAGACACTGTCTCTAAATAAAATATAAAAAAGGGCAAGGATGTGGCCCAGTGGTCCAGTGCCCCTCAGTTCAATACCTGCTACCAAAAAAAAAAAAAAAAAAAAAAAAAAAAAAAAAAAAAAAGAATACAAGCAACAATAAGCATTGGTGAGGATATGGGGACAAAGTACACTCATACACTGTTGGGGGACTGCAAATTGGTGCAACCACTCTGGAAAGCAGTATGGAGATTCCTCAGAAAACTTGGAATGGAACCACCACTTAAGCCTGCTATCCCACTCTTCAGTCTGTACACAAAGGACTTAAAATCAGAATACTATAGTGATGTGGTCACATCAATGTTCACTGCAGCTCAATTCACAATGGCTAAGCTATGGAACCAACTTAGGTGCCCTTCAGTAGATGAATGGATAAAGAAAATATGGTATATATGCACAATGGAAAATTACTCAGCCAAAAAGAGAAATGAAATTATGGCATTTGCCAGTAAATGGATGGAACTGGAAGCCATCATGCTAAGCAAAATAAGCCAATCCCAAAGAACCAAAGACCAAATGTTTTCTCTGAACACAGATGCTGATTCACAATAGGTGATGGGGAGAAAGGAGTGGAGATTCACTGGATTGGGACAAGGAGGGATGGGGAAAGGAAGAAGGGATGGGGATGGGAAAGATTGTAGAATGAATCAGATATAACTTTCCTGTGTTCATACATGAATACATAACCCATGTAAATCCACATCATGTACAATCACAAGAACGGGAAATTATATCCCACATATATATGATATGTCAAAATACATTCTACTGTCGTAATATATAACTAAAAATAACAAATACAAAAAGTTCAAAAGTTGAAAAGAGTTGAGTGAAGAAAGGTAAGCAAATATATATTTGTAGCTTTTGTTATATTAACCTTCCTTTTGAAAAAAAAAAAGTGTGTGGGGGGGTGTCTCATGAAAATCAAAGGGAGATCAGTTAAACAGAGGAACGGGATCAGGGAAAGGGAGGAGAGAATGGAAGGGGAAGTACTAGGGAATGGTTTTGGCCAAATTATATTGTTATATTGTATACCTGTATGAATATGTAACAGTGAATCAACAATGATATAGAACTATAATGCACCAATTTAACAATTAGGAAAAAACTTATAAAAATATTTTTGGTTCTCCTCATTTGTGTTTTGATCACGTTGGAAGATTTGGAATCACTTCCTTAGTCCAAGGTAGCTTTACTCTCACCCACCTCCTTTGTACTGTTTTTGGTCAATATGATAGTTGTTTATATTATAGGCTCAATAATTTATCATAAAACCCAACATTAATATGTATATTGTTATTTTATACAATTTCTTTTTAAATCAGGTAAGAGAAAAAAAAAGGAAAAAAATACGCACGCGCGCACACACACACACACACACACACACATACTGTACTTTCTAATTACCTGTTTTCCTTTAGTAGTGCTTTTTGGGGTTGTAGTGAGGATTCAAAAATATTTGGAGAATTCTACACCCAGAACTCTCAACTTCCAGTAAGCCTTCCTTGCCAACCAATGAAGACTAACTTCCTGGTTATATTACCAGAAGAGTTGCAGTTCATTGGCCTTGGTATCTGCAAACCCTTAATAAGAAGCCTATCTGAGAGATCCAATTATAAAATAAAAATCAAACCCAGGAAGAACTTACTTGTTTATACACACTCTTTCTCTCTCTCTCAGGACTTTGCCTATTTAGATTGGCAAAACACATGGGAAAATGGAAAATAAATGTGAAAATGGATTCAGATAGTATTGAACAAGGAGGGGGAAAAGAAGACATTGGATAAGCTGCACTTGTTAATATAGATTTCCTTACTGGTATTCCATATTCTTTGGACTTGAATAGTTCTCTGTGGGGTAAGAGGTCTGGTAGAACATGATGCAGTAGAAATAATTTCCTTGATTTTAGAGAAAATTAGAAGATATGAGCATCAACAGAAGCCACATTGGGCACATAAGTGCCAAAGGCATGATAGTCACATTGGGAAGCAAAATCAAAGGAAGAACCTGATGAAGATGTCTGGTACTTAAAAATTAAAGAACATTATCAAAACTTAAGCCGGTTCAAAAAACCCTAAGCAGGTTTAACTCTAATTCCATCTGCAACTTCTAAATGGCTTTCAGAAAGGGTCTCCAAAGGCAGAATATTTGTATCCAACATGAATATCTAATCAAGTAGACAAAAATGACCTCTTTATTGTCAGCCAGTCCCTCCATTCCTAGCTGCCACATCTCTAGTTTTCATGAAGCTAAGCTTGGTTTGTCACCATAGATCTCCATTAGAAAGGCTGACCAAGTGCTGTGGTTTGAAGATGCATAGTATTCCCCAAAGGTCTGTTTTTTAAAGGTTTCATCTCCAGGGTGCCAATATGATTGGAAGGTGTTGTGAACATTCAGGAGGTGGGGCCTTATGGAAGGTCCCAAGATCACAGGGTATATACCTACCCATGAAAGGGTAAGTATACCTGGTATACCTGGGCTCCCAGTTTCTCTCTGCTTCATGGCTCACAATATAAGAAGTTTGTTTCAATACATGCTTCCCACTACTGCCATCTGGTACCCAAACCAGAGGCCCAAAATAATGCAGTCAAACAATCTTCAACTGAAAACATCAGAACCATAAGCTAAATAAATTACCTTGGGCATTTCATTGTCATATGACTGATTCACCAAGCTACCACCACTACTTTTTGTGATTAACTTTCTTGCTGAAAGACCAACAATGGAGTACCCAGCATAATACTATACCCTTGGGGGATAGCAAACTGGAAGCCAGCTACTTAGCAGAAGGTCAACTATCTTGGAAACCTTCCTTCCTGATAAAGGTAGCAATTCATCCTCACATATGATTTGGATTTAGAGATGCTTTCCCTCCTTCATATGCTTCTGCAAGTTCCACCATGACAGTGGCTTGCACACAGACATGGCATCCCGAAGGATATTATTCCTGACCAAGGAACTCATTTTACGTAAAGGGAAAAAAAAGCACTAAACAACTACTGTTTTTATCACATGTCCATTACCTGAACCCAGCTGGACTTAGAGAACATTGTAATAAGCTATGAAAGACTGCATCACTCCAGCTCAGAGAGAATACTTTGCCAGTTTGAGTGCAGCTCTGAAGGATGCTGTGTATGTTTTGCTTCTTCTAATAGTCAGAATATGGATCCAGGAACAAATGAGTGGAAGGAGGAAAGATGTCTTTAAAAATTAAAAACAATAACATATTTGCAAAAAAATTATACATTCTCATAACTCTGTCATCCACTAGTTTTGAAGTTTTACTCACGAGGAAGAAGATAACCATTGCTACCAGGCTATTTGTTCTCCTATGTCACTGGATGTATACACAAAAATGAGATGTTCCATTACTACCTAGTAATTGACATGAATTATAAAACAAATAGAAGGTTGTTGTTTTTCCATAATGATAGAAAACTATGGTTGGGCACTTTCCTAACATGATTAACTTAGTCTCAGAGTTATCTTGAAATTGAGTAAAAAAACTGGACTAGGAAGAGGCTAATTCACTGAAGTATGGCTGAAGGCAAAGGGAACAATTATGGTTCTACTTACAGCTGTGCCACAAGCTATATGTGACTCTTTAAATCTAAATTTAAATGAATTAAAATTAAACACAACTAAGCCGGGCATGGTGGCACACACCTGTAATCCCAGCACTTTGGGAGGCTGAGGTAGGAAGATTGCGAGTTCAAAACCAGCCTCAGCAATGGCGAGGCACTTAGCAACTTAGTGAGACGCTGTCTCTAAATAAAATACAAAAAAAAGGGCTGGGGATGTGACCCGGTGGTCGAGTGCCCCTGAGTTCAATCCCCGGTACCACAAAAAAAAAAAAAAAAAAAAAAAAAAAGATTAAACACAACTAAAAAATTAGTTCTTTAGTTTCACTAGCCACATTTCAAGTGTTCACGGGCCATGTATGTTCAGTGGCATCCATTGCACCATAGAGGTGCAGAACACTGCAAGAACTTTTATTGGGCAGTGCTGACCTATTACTCCATGACCAATGGAAGAAATAAGGGTCATAACCTTGAACTATACTTCTTTCCTTGCTATGGCTATAGTTTTACCAACATCCCTATTCCTCCCTTTTTGCCCCTATATTGTAAACAGAATAGTGTTTGCAAGTGTGAACTTTCTGTCATCATTTATAAAATGTGTAGGGATTATAATAAAAGTAGAGAAGGAATGTATATTGGGCAGAGATCTGAGACACCAAGAATGATGCAAGCAGGACCTTGCAGAAAAGGCCAGAGACTTGGCCTCTCTGTTTTTTCTTTCAGTTCTGCCACGGTCTAGAGACTTAATATTAGTCCCTTGTGTGCTCCTGTTTGGGATATTAATGTGAAACCAATGAACCCTTGAAATAGAGACTGATCAGAAATCATTCTGGCAGTGGCAGCTCTGGAGTCTGGTGTCCATAGTGGTAGCTGGACAGGCGGTGAAGGAAGTGTCTAGACTAGGCAGCATCTGGGTACAGAGAGACCACAGAGGCTGCAAAGGCATTTTGGGAACTGCTTGTTCCTGGGGGTGGCCTGCTCTCTGACATGGATATCAATGGCTTCTCTCTGCACACCTTCCTTTCCTCCTCTCAATTCTATGAACACCTCCTTGCCCTTACAGGGGAAAAAAAATCCTCTCTGCTTAGTTTAGCCAGACTCGATTTCTGTTGTTTGCAAATAATTCTAACTGAAAAATGAACAACAAAAACAACAACAAACAAAAAAAACCTGATAATACTTCAAATATCACTTCCCAAACCCAAAAGACTAAAATTTTAAGAGGGTCATTTATCTTTCAGAACACTGAGGAAACCAAAAGCAAGCAATGAATGATATACAAAGTAAATCCAGAAAAGAAAACAAGGAAATATAAAATAAAAAATATAAAACAAGATGACAGAGACCAGGCCAAGTGTATAAATTCTGATAATAAACTTAAATTATATCAACTCCCCATTTAAAAGATTTTTTAAAATATAGATATTTGTTGTTTGAGCTTAAAGAAACACATTAGGTTGACGAGAAATATTTTTAAAGGAAAAACAATGGTTTATCAAATACAATGGTTTATCAAATAAATGAATTATCTTTTAAAAAAGAAGAAAGTGTGAACCTTTTCATTCCAAACAAAATTTAATGTAGGGTCAAAAGGTTTCCATGAAGAAGAAGATCATTCTTTATTCATAAAAGAAAAAATTTACATAAAATTTACAATAGCCATGAACCTTTATGCTTCATATAAAAGAATAAAATTATATAAAACAAAAATAGGACTCCTTGGGGAGATTGTAAAACATCTCTTTCCACATTTTATAGATCTATTAGGGGTGAAAGACAAATGGAGAACAGAATTGGGAGGTAGAATAAATTTGATAGTGTGAGCAGATGTAGTCATTCATTCCTCTTCAGATTCAATGAAACAAATAATTAAAAATAAATTTACAATAGTGTTGAAAAGTAAGTAATAATGCCAGTCATTGGACTAGAAATGTTGAAAACTGTTGGAAAATAGAACATCATTATGAACAGAGTGATGGAGTGCAGGAGCCCTGATTTGGGAGATGGCTAAGATTGCAATTGGCTGCGGGCCATGGAGATGTTTGGGCATTACCGCCTTCCGTGGTCTCATGGGGCTTGGCCCGAGATCTCGCGGAACTTGGCCCAAGATCTCACAAGACTTGAGCCAAGATGGGAGTGGGTCGGTGCCATTTGGTTGTTGGTTTTTGGTGGTGCGTGTTAGAGTTGTTGGAGCCGGAGAGAGAAGCTGGCAGAATAAAGAGCCTGTTTGTTTCCAGTCTGCCTCTGAACTTATTCCCATGGCTTTGTTGCTCCAAGCGGCCATCGCTTCAGGCGGCAACAATGGAGAAAGAATGGGAAGAAAAGCTTCCACCCAAAACAACTAAGAAAAAAGCTATTGAAGTAAAAGCAATTCTAGATACTTCAAATTAAGGTTAGAAGACAGAAAAGATAGGAGGGCTATGATCCAAACAACAAGATGATTAATTAAAGAATTTTGTCACAAATGCTGTACACACAGACAGCCACCTTCCTTCCTATCAGCTTCTCACAGTGGGCAGCTGATAAAGATGGCTTCTGTCCTAAGATAAATTCCAAGAACTTCTGCACTTAACTGAAAGATCAGCCCAGGGCCGTTTCCTAGCACTGTGGTTAGCAATCTTGGCTGTAAATTATAATCAGCTGGGGAATTTTTTTTTTTAACAAATCCCCAGCCCAAGCTGGAACTCAGACCAAATAAATCAAGACCTCTGGGAGTTGGACAAAGCCTTCAGTAGTTTCTAAAGCTACCCAGGTGCTTCCAACGTGCAAATAAGTTTGAGAACCACAGGCTTCGTAGAAATGTTGGGGCTGAAAACAGAGGAGCAGTGACCAACGTGGACAACAAAGGAAGAAAAAAAAACTAAAAGAGAGCAGATGGCTCTGGCTTTAGTCCCCAAGTAAAAGTAATGAGCGTGGTTCTTAAAGTGGTGGAGTCAGGGCTGGCTTCCCCTGAACACCACCACAATCCTCCAATCCCCAAGAATGACTTATGCCTAGATTGTGGCCACACACAACAGATCTGGCAGCAACTACTTGAGACAGGTTTCTGTACTCACAATCACAAAAAGGCAAAAGAAGAACCTCAAATAAAAGTATGAGCAACAAAACAATCTATCAATATCTGTGAAAGGATCTGAACTCAAAAAATAGCTTAGAAAACAAAGAAAAAATTTTTAAATCAGCTATATCCACAGAGAACTCAGAGAAGGCTTCTATGAAAATATAAAAAATGGATATCTTAGAAATTAAACATAAGATCATATTTTAAAATACAGTAGATAGGATTATAACAAAATGGATTAAAATCAAATTGCATTAAAGAATAATATTTTATGAATATTTATTTCATAAAACATTAAAAAAAGACAAAAACAATCCAAAAGAGGTGGAAAATATGAGATAAACTTGAGTTGTATGAAAAATAGATCCAAAGTTCTACAACAGCATGGAGAAATAAATAGATGCACAAAGAGAATTTCACATAGGTATGTGCATTTACACTTAACATGTGTCTATGTAAAATATCTAAACAGTCTGTAACTCAATGATTTTTTTTTACTTCAAGATGGTGTAAAAATATATGCATTCAGTAGAAACTGTTCTTCAAATTTTGAATTTTGATCTTCATGGACTAGCCATGCGTGGTATGATACTCTCATGATGATAGACAAGAGCAGCTCCCAGTCAGCCATTTGATCACGAGGGTGAACATCCAATAATCTACTTTGGACCATGTTGCTAAGCTATTTTTGGCAGGCAGGGTAGGTATATTAAATGTATTTTCAACTTATCATATTTGCAACTTATAGTGATTTACCTCGGAAAGTGTGGTCAGGAAAGGATTCTCTGAGTGGTTTGGACAGACATTTGAAGGAAGGATAAAAGGATTCACCCATAAGCCCATTGTAAGTCAAATAGTATCTATATCTGTCTATGATGTGTATTATTACACTCAGAGAATTAAATATCTATGCATGTATTATGTTTACACAGAAGTGTGTGTGTGTGTGTGTGTGTGTGTGTGTGTGTGTGTGTGTGTGTAATACAGCAAAGCTTTCAGAACTGAAAAAAAAAACCAAATCTTCAGAATACAATTCTGACTAAGCACTAAACAGGAAGCAAGATGTGTATTTAAAATCTAGTGCAGTTCAGATAAAAAGAAGAACCTAAAAGATGTTTGGGTAAAAAAAAAAAATCAGGCTACCTATGAGGCCGAAGGGCAAAAGGACAGTCAATGTAAGTAATGAATGTTTAGGTCAAGAAGATGGGGCTGATTCCGGAGGAAATACCTCCAGAGCCCTTCTCCCTCCTCCAATCAGTTGTCAAAGTCACCAGCCTCAAAGGAATACCTCCCTCCTGCAGGGAGTTGTAGGGGTTGTTAATGAATGGCCAGTGGGCGACTTCATTCCAGGCTTGGATCACTCCACCTTTTGACCCACCTTTAGGGTGGGGAAGGAGAGAGCAAAGGAAATTAAAAATGTATAAGGGGCAGAACACCCCTACTTCCAGGCACCCAGCTCTGGGGCATCTTCGGAGAAGTCTATCACTGTTCTATCCTTTAAATAAAACTTGCTTTCTATGCTTGTTTTGGTGCTTGCCTGGCATTTCTCAGGTGTTCAAGCTTCACATGGGGAATCAGGACTCGGCCCTGATTCTCATCACTGGTATCACCTACAAAGGAACACTTATCTAAATTTGTCATCAGCAACACTGAAAGTGGCTGAACAATGAAACAATATCTTCAAGAAGAAACAATATTCTAATAGGGAGTAACATGCAATAACAAGAAACAAATGAGTAAAGTCAACAGTACAGTATATTAGGTGGTAGTAAGTACTAGCAACACAAGAGAAAACAGAGCAGGAGAAGGGATATTTGCATGTGCAGGAAGGTAAGGAAGGTAGAAGGCCACCTCGGAAAGTGTGGTCAGGAAAGGATTCTCTGAGTGGTTTGGACAGACATTTGAAGGAAGGATAAAAGGATTCACCCAGGAGGCATACAAGGAAGATAATTTTAAGGAATATGCTTTTTTAAAAAATGAATACTAAAAATAAATTAAATAGTAGGAATATTTGGGGGATGGTCAAGAAAAAGCTGGAAGCAAGAAGGACACTATTATACGATATAGCAATCTTTACTAGACAGAATTACAAGAGAGGGAAAATCCCTCATAGCAGAAGACCTTCAGAGACAGTGGTGTGGGCCACCACCCAAAGGGGAAGAGGACAAGGGAGATCCCAGGAGGGAGGGGAATCCATGAGAGGGCACATGTGTCCAGGTGACACTGCCCATCAGCAATGTGGGGGTCTGTGTCAGAGATCTCCAAGATGAAGCTGCAGTTTGGGGTCTCTTAGAGCTTCATGGTTTGTCTTGTACCTGATGAAATATGGATTAAAACTCCAAGCCATGTCACACTTGAGCCAAAAAAAAAAAGCCTTTATTAAGCTGATCAGTGGCCACCATCCTCACACATCACACAGTGTGACAAGATGGTGCACCGGCAGTTATTTTCAAAGGTTTATATTTGGTTGTTCAGCCAATGCAAGCAAGCCATAGTACAGAAGCTGAATTTGGGCAGTTAGCGAGACAATGCGATGGGTACAATGGTATTTCCCATGGGACTTTCCAGGTTGGCATAGCAACAACAAGTAGAAGGGAATGGGGGGATGGTGGTCAAAATGACCCTAGTTGAGTACACGTCAGAGCATGGTTACTAATGTCTAGATAATCAATATCTGACAAGGTACATTCCCCAAGAAAAATGGAAACTAAAGAGAACAATTTTACATTGTATAAGAATTGCTATTTTTGTTTTGCCAAGTATGCTATTCTAGGTAACAATTAATGGGTACAGAGGTAGGACTTCCCATGTTCTATTATTTCTGAGAAACAGAACTATTTCTCGGAACTCCAAAGATGGCTGCTGAAGAACAAGATGGAGTCCCTTTAGTTCTCTTATCACAGTCCTATCTATGGCTTGCAGATATTGGGTACATTTTTGTAAAGTATGCAAAGCAGATGGTCTGTAAGTAGATGAAAATATGCTTATTTGGGCTAAATTTAAAGCAATTGGCTGTGTAAGAATTTGAGTTTGGTGCTTATAGGCTTTGAGCTAACCATACTAACTATGCTATCAATAAGCAAACAAGAGACTAAACAAACAGGGGGCATATTTGGCTCACTTCTATAACAAGAACAAATATTCCTTGCAAAGTCTCACATTACAAGAATTGAAGTATTATATTATCTGATACTCCAAAACCAAATGAAATGTACTGTACTTTTTTATGAGAAATATAGATCGGTTGCAGAAAAACGATTGTACTGTTATAAGCAAAGGCAAGTTAAACTGGACTTGGACTGTCTCCACCTGATGGCCCATTGACCCACCCTTGATGGCCCATTAACCCACCCTTAAACCATCTCCACCTGAGGGCCTGAGGGCGTATTAACCTTGTGCTTTATAAACCCTGCCCTTGCTATGAGCTGGCGCCATTTTCTACTATCCTGCTTTGTGCTGGACGTAGTTGGTGGCCCTGGCCAGAATAAAGGCTTCATTGGCTATTATGTGAGTGGCTTGTGAGACTTTTTTCCTGAAAATTGGGTACAACATTTGGAGGCTCCAGCGAGATTGATTCTTTATTCTCCTTGCCGCCATGCCCAAATTCGGCCTCCTGTGCCTGATCACGAACTCCTTCTTGGGCTAGGGGAGAGCTCCTGAGAGATGTTCCTCAGCCTCTCCCCGAGAGGACTGCCGGTCGGTTCTCCGGATGCCTCTACGAAGCCGCCTGTTTACCTGTCTGGTGAGATCTCTTCTGAGGGATAAGATCAGACTAGATGCAGTCACTTACACCGAATCCCAGGACAGGGTGAGACGTTGCTCCTGTCCACCTGGTGGGGCTCCCTGTGTGGCCCAATCTTGTTCTGTGTGGCACCGGATCTGGTTGTCTGGTGGGTCTCCCTGGGTGGCCCAGTCTGGTCATCTTTTGTCCTTGTGTCTGTTTATTTCTTGTGCAGTTGATCCCAAGCCCAGTGTTTGGGAGGGGCAGCCACTGGCCAGCTCTCTTTGTGTACACATATAAGCTTGCTTTAATTTGATTTAAAATTAGAGTTGGTGGTCTTTTCTTTACCACCACAAATTCTGAAGCAGGACCTTCACTCTGGGACTTCGGGACAGAGTGTCGCCCAGGGGATGCACAACTTGAGACGTTCCAAGGCTCCGGGATGTGCCTTCAGTCCTTTGGATTACTGGAGTGAACTGACGCATCAAAAGAATTAGCAAGCATCCAGTGGAGAAGCCTCCACTTGTAAGTGGCACCCCCATAACATCTGGTATCTGGTTTTGAGATCTCTTCTGGGGACAGTGAGGTGCCTGGCGAGGCACATACACTCCTGTCCGGGGCAGTAGCGAAATGTCGCACTGTCCTCTGGTCCTGGTCTGGTTGGCAATTCCTACTGAGGACAGAGAGGTGCCTGACGAGACACGTACGCACTCCTGTCCGGAGCATTAGCAAGATGTTGCATTGCTCCATGGTTGGTTTGGCGCCTGGTTCTTGTTCCCTTGTGTTGTTCTGTGTTCTATGGTTTTTCTGCCTTTTCATTGTGTGTCTTCTCTGTCATAACTGTAAGAAAATTAAATTTGTGAGTAACCTTGTTTGTTAGACATCTGATAATTATCAAGGTTAAAATGCTAACTGTTAAATATACCATCAAGTACTCTTAACTCCTTGAATTCCATTGGGTAACATTATTGATTGTTTTCATAAATTGGTAAATTTAAAAAAAAAAAAAGGTTTTAAGGTTGCTTTGTCATCGCTGAAAAAAAAGGTTCCTAAAGATATTATAAAAGTGTTCCAACAGGTATAATTCTATATGATTGAACATTGTGTTCTCGTGAAGTGGTTAACAGATGTGTGATTCTATATAAAGGTTTATAAAAGATTTCTGTGTATGCAGAGGCTCAAAGGTTTCAGCTGTTTCTGTTGGGAGTACTATAAATAACATATATTTTTTTTTGAGATAAAAGGTTTGCCTAAATTCAAATTATTACAAGGATTATTTGAAATTGTGAACAAAAAAAAAAAAAAAAGGGCTTAACAGATGGGAGAAATAAATTAGAAGGTTGTAGATATGGTCACTTAAGTGATGTAAAAGCTCTGTGAAAGTTGGTTAACTAAGTATTATTAAGTTTTAGTTTTTTGAGCAAGTAATCTGAAAGAAATCAAGAATTATACAGCTGTGGTTGAACAACTATTATTTTGAAATATTATAATGTTATTTCTTTAAGAGCTAAACTTGATTAATGTAAAAACATCAATGTAATTATGGTGGAGTAATATTCTTCTTTGTATATTAAATGTGTTCATATCTTTCAGGTATACAAGCCTTGAGGTGAAAGCTCTAAAAGAGCATTATATCAAGTTGGTGTTCTCCAAACTAGAGTTGTATGGTAATTTTAGGCTTATAAAGATAATACATTAGAGATTTATTTATACACTGGGGTACAATTTAAATGTTTTTTTTAAGTCCTTGAGAGCCTAATCTGTATAAAGGTTAATATTGTAAAGCAGAGATCAGCTTCAGAACTAAAACACCTGACCTAAGGCTCATAAAGAGCTTCACTTTGCCTAAAATAAGGCTCTTCCTTCCACGTTTACTGCATGCCAGAGTGGCTCCAGGGCAGGCCAAACTTCAATTTGTTTATGGTTATGGTCAAAAGAATGATTCTTGTTGTTAAGAAACAGGGGTTGTAGTATATAACTCAGTCAAAATTCAAGATGGTTATTACACAAACTAAATGTGTTTTTACTTCTGTTAATTTTATTTTGTATTTTCCTTATAAACTGTCAAAAAGTTGCCTGTTAATGTTTTGCAGAGGTATTGCTTCAAGAACACAACCTGAGTTAATTCAAGATAATAAGCAATCACCTAGGATGGTACAAACCCCAATTAATGGAAAGGGTAATTGACAGTAAGGTTATAGGCATTAAAGTAAAGCCCAGTGCTCTTAATTTAAGACTGGTGAGACTCTTGCTATATGTTTAAGATCAAGACTTTAAGTTAAATTAAAAGGAGCCAAGGAAGCCAATGTTTGGCTCTGGCCCTCAGAGTCAGTCAGAGTCCAGGGAACAGGGAACTTCTCTAAAGAGCTTTGTAACTCTGGGCCACATGGCCTCCTGAGCAGGGAGACTATAAGACATATAGAGAAGAGAAAGCCAATCAGTGCACTTGCTAAAAGGAGGGTCCCTAGAAAAGGGAGAGACATCCCTGGTGCTTCCAAGGGAAGCCACAAGGTCAAGCAAGACCTGGACCCATCCTTGAAGAAGGCACTAGCAGAATGGAAAAGCTGCTCTTAAGTTCCCCCAAGAGTTATTCCCATCAGAAATCAGCCGACTCTTAGCAATAGATAAAAGCAAAAGTCGGTTTGACCTGCTTCATCTTAAACACCTAGCAAGAACAGTTGAAACCGATACATAACCATTTCTGGGCATTTAAGAAATAATAGTTAAATGTAACTTAAGATACACACTTGTATTAGCCCCAAGAATTGGTAAGACTAGAGGCTACAAAAGAGATTCTTAGGCAGGAATGCCTGTTAACTATAAAAAGAAACAGTTTAACTATTAAGTGACTGCCAAGTCAAAAGTTTTTAGTGAGTTTAAGGCCTACAGATCTTCCTAACCTACACACATAGGCTTAATATTCAGTAGTATGATTATCTAGCCCTAAGTAACAGAAATAAAGGGTTCTTTACTAGTAGACACAGAGGTCATGCCAGTAGAAAGATTTTATAAGATCAGATCACATTAAATAGCTTGACTACCATCTTATCTGGATAGACATCTGTAACATTAAATGCTGTGTTTACATTCCTGATAACTCTGTGCATGTTAAAGATTTATGTTCCCAAATAAAGGCCATGTCCACTCTAGCCTTATTATGGGGACAACTTCTCAGCCCTCACACCTCCTGGTGAGAAATTATTGACTGCTACCATATTTGTGGTATACATTGACATGTTTCAGATCAGATGCTGCAACGTTTATTCAGTACTCATGGTTTTTGTTTCTCTCATAGAAGTGCTGGTCCCTGATGACAACCTGTTCTTCCCCCAGGCTTCAATCTGACCTGACTTCTAATAAGGGAACTCCAAAGTACTTGCCCCCATCTCGTCACCCCTGTTCAGCTCAAAGAAGCCAGATTCGGTCATCATCCCATGTCCTTACAGTAGTAAGGAGTTCCTAAAATTAGAAAGGAAATGAAGCCAGAATCTCATAAGCAGTCAGTATAGAGAGGTAAATCAAATCAAGTCAAAAGCCAATTTTGAGTGAGTCCAGGGAAGTTGAAGACTGTTGGGAAACTGTCCACTGGAAAATTGTAATGTTAATTCCCTCAGAGCCCTTCTTCCACCCTTGTGGAGACCCTGTCCCTGTCCCAACCTGTTGCCGGGGTGCCCTATTCCAGAAATTGCCCCTCCCAGGAGGAGCTTTAGGACTTTCGATATCACCTCTCCTCCTGCCTGTTATCAGGGTAGTCCCCAGTGCCGGCATTCAGTCTAGCATTCAGTCTCGTCAATTCTGCCTGCTGGTTTCTCAACCAAACATGGGGATGGCAGATTATGGAGGAGAACAAAGATTTGTTCTCCCAGATAAGACCAGGGGGGGGGATGTTGCACCCAATTTTCAGGAAAAGAGTCTCACAAGCCGGGCGTGGTGGCGCACGCCTGTAATCCCAGCACTTTGGGAGGCTGAGACAGGAGGATCGCGAGTTCAAAGCCAGCCTCAGCAATGGGGAGGCACTTAGCAACTCAGTGAGACCCTGTCTCTAAATAAAATACAAAAAAGTGCTGGGGATGTGGCCCAGTGGTTAAGTGCCCCTGAGTTCAATCCCCGGTACCACACAAAAAAAAAAAAAAAAAAAAAAAAAAAAAGAGTCTCACAAGCCACTCACGTAATAGCCAATAAAGCCTTTATTCTGGCCAGGGTCACCAACTATGTCTATAAACTCTTCTGGACTATAAGTTTTTGAAGAACAATCACTTTTGATACATATTTTGTTACCCCAAGTATTCAAAACAAGCTTCTGGTTCATAATAGATACCCAATTAATATTTTGAATGGTGAATAAAGGCATAGAAAGAATCATGTTAAAACGTATCTCCAAATCCACAAAATAATCAAGAATAATTCTATTATAATTCATATTTTTGAAGTTGTATATTCAATTTTAGTTTTATAGTTGTAAAATATTAAAACATCAATATTTTCCACATTTCAAATCTTTTAATCAATGAGCAAACTATCAACTCAAAGGTAGGTTTTAAATACAATTTAAAGTTTACTTAGAGGTATTCAACTCCATCACAGTTATTTTTGTGGATGTCTGAAACTCTACAAGAGAAAATAGAATGCTAGTTTAACACTTAGAATGACTTGGCTTGCAATTTTAAAAGTACCTCATTGAAAAGGGCTTAGACATTGGGGATTTATGATTCCACATGATTAAAAGTCTAAAGGTAGGTAGTTTCCAGTTTGGCTAATTCACCCCTCAACAATTTCTGGCTTTAATTTCACTCCTGTATAATTTCCTGGCTTTTCTTTCAGGCTTCCAAAATAGCAGCCACAGTTCCAAGCATCATCTTCTTATGTGCTAACATTCAATGGCACCAAGGAAGAGTGGAATTTTTCCATAGTACTCTCTCTTTATGAGGGAGAAATATTTTCTCAGACACTTCAAACAGATGCCCTCCTATGTCTTGTAGGCTAGAACTTGGTATTGTTCCCACTACAAACCAATTGCTAGCAAAAGGAAATTGACTTCTTCAGTCAAAAAGTTGCTGGTAGGGCTAGGATGAACAGAATTAGCAGCTCCAGTTCTGTTAACATGGTAGAAACACACTCCATGATATCAACGTCACAACAAAAATTCTTGGACAGAATACATAAAGCAGCATCTGGGGACTCTGATGAGTAAATAATAGCAGGCATATTTTGGAGGAAAATCAAATCCTAAAGAACAACCCAGATGGCGGCAAATTTCCTGACTTTCTTTCATTCCACATCTCCCAGTTCAGACTCTAGGCAGTGAAAATTCAGGAAATGCACAGCAATTATGGACAGAAAGACTCCAAGACAATCACTCTCTAACCAGGAGACTGGAAGCAGGGGCCCTTTTGGGTCAGAGAATACTGGAAGGAAATCCTCATGTATTTTCCTCTTTTGATTCCCCCAACCCTACCCTCAGGCAGCCCCTGTGATGAAACCGTGTTCTCAAGGCAGTAACACAGAGAGCTCTGGCCACAGCAACAATGATGGGCACATGACTGTAAGAAAGTACTTCTCCCTCATCAGAAGAACTAGAAAAGGGTTCCCGCTGGTCCTGTTTTCTTCTAGAAGTTTTGTAGATTTATTTGTAAATTTAGGTCTATGATCCAATTGAGTTAATTTTTTGATAAGTTGAGGTTGTTTCTTCTGCTGCTATTGCTTCTGCCTCTCCCTCTCCCTCTGCCTCTCCTCTTTCTCCTTTTCCTTCTCCTTTTTGCATGTGAATGAGGGACCTTTTCAACACCACTTGTTGAAAAGACCATAACCAAAAATCAAATGACCATATTTCTGTAGGTCTTTTTCTGGGGATTCTCTTCTATTCTATTTTTTTTGTATTTTATTTTTTATTTATAATATTAGAATGTATTACAATTCATAATGCACATATATAGCATCTTTTTACATACAACTGTTTGTATACAAATTGATCCTTGTGTTTATTGTCTCTTCACCAAACTACGTATATACCTTGATTACTGTTGCTTCATAGTAAATCTCAAAATCTGAGAGGAGCTCCGTTTTTGCACAGAAACTTTAGAATCAACTTCTCTATATTTACAAAATAAATTTTGGTAGGCTTCTGATTTATATTGCATTAAATCTATAGATCAGTTAAGAAAGAATGAAAGAATTGACATCTTTACTAAGTTGAGATTCTAATCCACATAGTATGTCTCTCCAAGTCCTCTTTGATTTCTTTAATCAGCATTTTGTACACTGTAACATACAGATGCTGCATGTTATATATGCTTTTCTGGATTTAGGCAAAGGTACTTCACTTTCTGGAGCCACAGTCAATAATATTTTAAATTACAATTTTTAATTTATGGTTACTGGTGTACAGAAATACAGTTTATTTTTGTGTGTTGACCCTGTATCCTTCCATTTTGACAAATATACTTATTCCTTCTAGAAGCTTTTTTGTAAATTCTTTAAGATTTTATAAATAATCAGGTTATCTACAAACAGGGTCAGTTTTCTTTCTTCTTCTTGTGTGTGTATGTTCCTTTTTATTTCTTCATGTTAGCTTATTGCACTGATTAAGGCAAATAGTACTGTAAATACAGGACTGGTGAGAGTGAAGTTCTTGCTTTCTTTTTTATTTCAGAGTTTAAGAATTTAGTCTTTCTTCATTAAGAATGACATTAGCTGTAGGGTTTTCATATGTTCTTTATAGATTGAGAAAGCTTTTAGTACTATTTTGCTGAGACATTTCATCATGAATGGAAAGTGAATTTTGTCAAATGTTTTTTCTGCATCTTTTGATATGATCATATGGTTTTTCTTCTTTAAATTATTAATACAATAGGCTACATAGATTGATATTGAACTAGCATTGGTATTGAACTAGCATTACATGCCCAGCACAAACTAGACCTCACTGTATAGTGTATGTGTATGGTGTGTGTATGTGTCTGTGTGGGTGTATGTATGTGTATAGTTGCAGATAGTGGTATTAATATTCATGATATTGGCATGAATTTTTTTAAATTTTCTTGTATGTCATTGTTTGGTTTTGTATTTCATTGTTTGAACTATTTAGTTCAGTCTTCATAAAATGAGTTTTCTGTGATTGTTAAAATGGTTGGAAAATCTACCATCTTGTTTCATATTTGTTTTATCTGTTGTTCTTCAGTTCCCCCTTTACCTCCTGCTTTGCAGCCTCCTTTTTAAACTGAGCATATTTTATTGTCATTATTTTAGTAGTTGTTCTATGTTTTAAAGTATACATCTGTAATTAACGAAATTCTGCCTTCAGAAAATATTACTTTCTACGTCATATAAGAGCATTATTATAGTATAGTTCCAATTCCTCCCTCCCGTTAGTTGTGCTATTGCTGTCTGGCTTGGTTCATTTCTGTAGTTATAATCGAACACCTAAGACTGAGTAAAGAGAAAATGGGTTTATTTAGCTCACAGTTCTGGAGGCTTCAAGTCCAACATTAGGCAGTCACATCTGCTTGGTTTCTGGTGAAGGCCTCCTGCAGCTCCAGGCATAGTAGAAAAGCAAAAGTGCAAGTGAGTGTATGCCTAGAAGGAGCGGAAACAAAGGAGCTGACACAGTTACAGACAATCCACTCTCAAGAGACTGAATTCATTCCAATAAGCACTAATCCAGTCTTGAATAAAAGGCATTAATCTCTTTTAAAGGCCCCACCTCCAAACACTGCTACATAAGCAACCAAATTTCAGCATGAGTTTTGGTGGGGACAGACCACACCCAAACCACAACACTGCCATAACCTCTATTTGTACATATCAACACAAAATACAATTTAGACAGTTGTGTTTTAGAGTAAGGTTTCTGAACTTCAGCAATACTAACATTTGGGGCTGGGTAATTGTTGTGGGGGCTGTCCTGTGCATTGTAGGAAGTGTAGCAGCATCCCAGACCTCTACCCATGGATAGGAGTAGCATCGCCACACCTGTGGTAACCCAAAGTGTCTCCAGATATTGCCAGTATCCCACCTAGAGGGGGAACAGTAAGCCAGAAGGATCTCCCAAGTTAAAAATCACTGTTTTAAATCCATTAGAGGCAAAAACAATAATAATAAATTTAATTTTGCCTTCATTAATTCCATTTACAATGTGCCTGTTTCTTCTCATATGTCCACACCACAGACTGGTATCATATTCTTTCTCCATGAGGAATATTCTTAATATTTCTTATAAAGTAGGTCTGCTAATAATTAGTTCTTTTTGTTTTTGTTTGAGAAAATCTTTATTTTCCTTCATTTTTGGAAAATATTTGCATAATGTATAGAATTCTTGGCTAACAGATATATATTTTTTAAATACCTTAAAGATAGTATTATACCAACCTCCAGATTGAATAGTTTCTGACAGGAAGTTTACTGTAATTCTTTTTGCTCTACAGTATCTTTGTTACTCTGCATATAATTTTCTTTTCTTAGGTTATCTTTACGATTTTATCTTTGGGATACTTCCCAGTGTCTATATTTTAGGAGAGTGTAATTATTTATTTATTTACTTATTTGGTGTTCTCTGAGATTTCTAGTTCTATGACTTAGTTTTTGTGATTATTTTCTGTGAAAAAAATTTTTTTTTTTTTTTTGTGGTACCAGGGATTGAACTCAGGGGCACTTGACCTCTGGGCCACATCCTCAGCCCTTTTTTGTATTTTTTTTATTAGAGACAGGGTCTCACTGAGTTGCTAAGTGCCTCGCCATTGCTGAGGCTGGCTTTGAACTCGCGATCCTCCTGCCTCAGCCTCCCAAAGTGCTGGGATTACAGGCGTGCGCCACCGCGCCCGGCTTCTGTGAAATTCTTAACCAATATCTCTTCAAATCTTTTTTTTCCCCTAAGCCATCTCTCTTCTTCTTGGATACTTATTACACATAAGTTAGAATACTTGACATTGTCCAACAGCTCTTGGATATTACAGGCAACAGCCATGTTTGCCCAGCACATCAGACTTCTCAAGAAAATGCACAGAGAAATACCATCTTGATGCAGTCTTTGGAGATAAGGAGGTTGAGAAGACTCCTGTCTTCCATTTCCTTTTGGTCACTGGCAGGGAGCTACTAACTCTCCTTAAGCATATTTCTGAGTAGTGTTATCCAATCCCCTGAGGAATACTATAAAAATAAACCAGATCTTATATTCCAAAGGATGGCCTTTCTCTCATATATAGAAGGAAACAGGCTCCTCAGTGCATCCATTATACCAACCTATAAAGAGAGAGGAAGGTGGGAGACAATGAAGGGAGCAACAAGGTTTGCATCCAACATAGTCTGTCAGCTTGAAGCTTGCCTCAGCTCCAGTCCAGTGGCCACTGGCTTGGCCAATCTGTTTAGTTACTACTGCATCATCCCAACCCATCATGATTCAAGCTGATATTTCCAAGTCATACCCTTCCCTATACCTACTAAGGTTGTCTTTTGCAAGCCTCCGATTATAAGCAATATATCATTGGTTACTTTTTATTTTTTTCTGAAACACTTGAAGTTGTTTCCTGTAGTAAGTCAAATTTCCTAAGAGTAAGGCTCCTAAATTTAGGCAAGTAAAAAATATTGAGATTCTTAACCTGAATATTCAGGTTACATATTTAATTTGGTACATATTTATTCAGCATGTACACTATGTCAGCAACTACTCTGCTTTCTAAAGAACACAAAAGAAACAGATTTCTTAAATCTTTGAATCTCCTTCAGTCTTATTCCTGCTATTTACATTTGGTCTATTTAACTGCTCCTCAGCAAATCCCCCCTAAAAAGAAAGGGAATTGGAAGATTCATTTCAAAGCAATTAGACAGCTTTTAAGATAGTTCTGAAAAAAAGATTGCAACTTTTGGCTAAAATTGGTCTCTAAAATATTGCAGTTTTATTGACCTTGTCTCATTTCACCAAAGGGCAATTGAAAATAGACTGTTGCACTTTGATGAGAAATTAATTGTACTGATAATCTCAATAGACTTCAACTTCACCATAGGGTAGAGATGATTTCAGATCCAGGATGGAAGAAGTAATTTCTTAAGGTATCTTGAGAGAGAGTAGGATTTAAAACACAGGCACTTGCTATTTATTCATCCATGTTACAAGACTACTGATGAAGTTGTTATCTAACTACCTAGATAGATGAGGTATAGAGTTATTTTCAGATTCCCTAGCTATGGAAAACATAACTTGATGCTGAAAAGGGTTTTTTTGTTGGATGTTTTTACTAAGTCACAAGTACCAAGGATGTCTTCATTGTTTGAAGCCAGTTGTCTAAATGCCTTTCAGTCAAAGATCCATTTACTAGCAGTGATTCACTTATACAAGTGGTTAGAAGTAGAGGACCTTGAAAGTAGCAAGACTAGATGTCAAATTAAGATGGCAGGTGTCTCACACTTGCTTTCTTTCCTGCTCACAAGTTGCCTAAGAAGCGTTTGTAAAGAAAGGCACTCAAGTACAACAGCATTGGAAACTAAGAATATCAGTGATTTCCCATATTCTGAGAATATGTTCAGACTATGTTCAGACTTCTAACTGAACAGAGACCAGCAAAACAAATAGTTATCTAAATAACTATTTATTCATAATGTAAATAGTTAAAAATAAAGAAACTACAAATTTTTCACCAAGTGAATGAATGGATTTTTACTACAAGCAAACCAAAATACCATGAAGACTCATCATTGAGACAAGGAAGTCTCAATTGAGATTTTGAAACTATAGAACGGAAAGGGAACTTTTTAACTAGCTCTCTGACACTGGAAATAAATTAAGAAGTATAAACTATGGCTCACCTGTGTTATATCACTAGATACCAAGAAGGCCAGCTTCAGGACCTATGAGCAACCTGTTTGTGGAGTCAACAGGAACTGGTCTTATGGAACTAGTTAGGCTTGCATATCAGAGTCCAGAGTTTGGGTGGGCAGATTTTTTACCTACTAATGTCTGGCATTTGTTTTGTGGCCAATATTCTAGATATTCTCTTCTCCTGCAATCTGATTCACAGGTACAGCTAAGAATGAGGTGTTACTCAAAGTTCCTAAAAACCAGACCCTTCTTTAAATAAGAAGGGTAAGCCATCAGAGTAGAAACCTCAGCCAGGGGCTAAGGACAATAGGAGGTAAAAAGACAAGATTTTGGAAAGGATGACAGAAGATAAAACACCTCTTACTGTGTACTTAGATAAGCAAAAAGAGCCAAAATTAGTGATAAGAAGACCTTGCAAGCTTGCTGGTCTGGAGACATACAGAAATAAAAAGAAAATCTAGAGGTAAGAAATTTAAAGTCATACTCAGAGAAGCCTGCAACGTATAAGAGAGGTATTTTTTTGTGTCCCTAGAAAGAAACCACAATTAATTGAAAACTGGGGGCCCAAGAATACAAGGGTTGAAATATTACAAAAAAATAAATAAACTGGGAAGTGGAAAAATATATTAGGTGGTCAGTAAAAGAATGGAAATCTTAGAAAATCTTTACACCTGTAATTACCCCTCATGATCTCTGAGAGGAGGTAGTTTACATGGTGGGTTAATGAATATTTTTCCAAAATATGGAAATTTTAGTATCACAATTAACCTAGTGATAGGAAAGTGCTGAACCAGAACAACTGGCATGGGTTGACTGCTATGCAAGCAAGGCTGAAACCATAAAGGAGTTTTGACATTTCCCCTTTTATGACTGGCTGTTTTCTCTGCCCATTCTTTTCTGTAGACAACAGGAATTCTTGGCTGTGACCTCTGACTGGTAACATAGTAAAGTTCCAGATCAGTGGTTCTCAACTTCATTGCTTTTGTGGCATACTTTTGAATGTTGTTATTTTGGGCACTCAAAAAACACTAAAAGCAAACAAGCCAGGAATAATTATAATGCAAATGCTACTAGAGAACAACAGTACTCTCACTCTTTGCAAGTATCTAGTTATTGCACTGTTCCCATGATCATGCTTCAAGACTTTTTAAAATAACCTTCTTTACAGGTAATGCCACACTGTCAGAAGACAATGTCCTCCCATGTTCCACTAGGTGCCTAATTCTTATTTGACACTAACTTGGCATGGTATTGCCCTCATACCCCTTACTTTTAGCATGGAACCCCTATTCTACAGCCCTACTCTCTGAGCTTAGTTCAGAATATCCATTCAAGGTAGATCCACAGTTGTAGCAAAATCAAGTCAAAGGCTTGTACTACAATGCTATAATGTGCCCCATGTCCTAAGAATCCCTGGTCTAAATTCATGCTTCTTGCTCAAACAGAAATAAGTGTTGAACCCAGGAAAGAGACTTGGGATGGTGGCCGGGGATCAAAAGTGTCGCTGACCGCAGCTATAGCCGCCTGCAGCAACAAAGCCATGGGAATAAGTTCAGAGGCAGACTGGAAACGAACAGGCTCTTTATTCTGCTAGCTTCTCTCTCCGGCTCCAACAACAACTCCAACCTGCAATCCACACTCCTCCAACCACCACAAAAATGGCGCCGAACCAATCCGCAATGTCCTAGGCCAAGTCTCACGAGATCATGGAAGGTGGTAATGCTTGAACATCTTTATGGCTCACAGCTAACCGCAATCTGAGCTATCTCCTTAATTAGGGCTCCTACATTTCCCCCCTTTTGTTTTAAAAGAGGGGATGCTCTAGGACGTCCATGTGCAACCAACATTCTTACCCATCATCGGATAATCAAGGCTGTGCCCTTGACTCCTGTCTTAGGTTGATATGTCGGCCACATGAGACTATCCCGTGGATGGGTGACGACCTCATCCAGATCGACTGTGCCTGTCTTAGGTTGTCCCCCTCTGGGAATCTTACCCGTCATTGGCTAACCAGCCAGCCAATCGAGTCCTTCAGGATTGACTATGTATGATGACTAACAGCTGTCCAATCGTGAGGAGATGCTGCAGCTTTAAGGCGACAAGCCTTCTGCTGACGAGCCAAGTTGCATAGCATATCAAATTCTTTAAACAAATCAGCTGCCCTAAGTTCCATCAAGTAACGCACTGAGTTCTCTAGACAAATACCTGCAAGGCATTGTCCCATAATGTCCCAAACAATGAAAGATCAAAATGTCCACTTGTTATAACACGTTGATCTAGGAGGCCCCATGCATTCAGAGCAGAGGCCACACTGCTGGTGAGGTCGTTTGATGCTTGAGCAGCAGTGATGTTTGCAGCAACCGCGATCCCTGCAGCTATAGCAGCAGCCGTCTTTTTTATGTCTAGACAATGCCACCGGCAAATCTTCAGGGCCCGCTACCTAGAAACTCAAGCATCAATTATTAAAGGAAAGGCAGTGCTAATCCAGCACTGAGTCAAGAGGCGAGTTGTCAAACTAAAAAATAGAATTATTAGATTAGAAAATTAAAGTTGATTTCTGCTCACACACATTGCTGCTTGAGCTCCCACAAACATAAGCTGGCAAAATATCATATTCAGAACAAAACAAAGCAAGACTGAGGGTATTTACTGCATTAAAGATAGATTAAAGAAAAGCTAAAGGCACTTTGCAAAAATAATTTGTTAGCTGGAACCCTCGAGTCTCTGTAACCTTCCATGAAATTATCTGTTGAAATAACTCAAGTTAATCAGCTATAAAACAAATAAAGTTAATTACAAATAAACATTCCTATATCAAAACACCAAAATATCAGGTTATACAGCATTAGTCATATTCTTCGCTAAAGAGAAATCCCTGGGACACCTATAAATCAAAATTAAAGTTACCTTCACTTATTAAATTATTTACCCAAATTGAATACTCTTAAACTTAAATGAATTAAAGTTATTTGGATCCATATATATATATATTTATTTTACATAAGCGCTTTGTTATTTGTGACA
The DNA here is from genome assembly GCA_025594165.1 of Tamias sibiricus. Lineage (NCBI taxonomy): Eukaryota > Metazoa > Chordata > Mammalia > Rodentia > Sciuridae > Tamias > Tamias sibiricus. The sequence goes on from CM046661.1 coordinate 71,182,445, forward strand.
TCACACTGGACAGACACACAAACCTACAAACATATATTTGTGACGTCACATTTACATGAAATTTAGACAAATGCACAGACATAAAGACATATATAAAAAGAGAAAAAAAAATACAATTGTGTGCACACTAAAGAGAGATCTCCTCATCTCGGGAGGAATGACACTTAACTTGTGAAATATTTTGAAGGACTCTTTTAAGGGAATCATTCCATACCTTCATCTTGGTCCTCTTGATTTTGTACTTTTTTTATTAATCTTGATTCCTCAACAACTTCATCTTGATCCTTTTGATTTGGTACCTGCTTTATTAATCTAGATGGTATCCATATTGGAGAGGATTCGTGCTTTGGAAAAACACAAACAGATTCTCTCCCCCAAATTAATACTGTATCTGGACCCTTCCATGTACCTGAAAGAACATCCTTCCAGTAAACCAAAGGTTTATGTTGTTGGTGTGGGTTCCAATATCTGTCTCCAGCAGAATAACCATTAGAGTCTAAAGTTAAAAAATTTAAGGTAAACAAGGCAAATGCCAATCTGTCCCTAGGATTTTTCCAATTTCCTTCTTTTTGTTTTAATAACATAATTTTCAGTGTGCGGTTTGCTCTTTCAATAATGCCCTGAACCCTGAGGATTGTATGGGATGCCTGTTTTATGGGATATATTAAATTTTGCGCAAAACTGTTTGAAAGATGAGGACGTATATGCAGGGCCATTATCTGTTTTAAGCATTTGGGGGATGCCCAATGCAGCAAAAGCTTGCAAACAATGAGATGTAACATCTTTAACTTTTTCTCCAGAATGTAAGGAAGCAAAAATCATGCCTGAGCATGTATCTATGGTCACATGAATAAATCGCAATTTTCCAAAACTTAACACCATAATGAGGATTGGACAAATGTGTCATACAAGATTTACAATCTTTTACAGTTGTTCTAGCTTGCTCGTTTGTGATTTTAAAACTACGCTGCAAGGTGGTGCTATTGACGTGAAACTGGGAGTGAAATAAAGTAGTAGCTTGCTGGAGCACTGAAAGTATAAAGATTGTTTGAGTAAGGACATCGGCCTTTTGATTACCTTCATGGAGGGGACCAGGCAAGTTGGTATGTGCTCTAATATGCCCTACGAATAGAGGTTCTTTTCTTGCCCACAAAAGTTTTTGTATTTGATAAAACTATTTAAAGGCTGGATTATGAGGTGCCATTGGTCCTGCTAGCTCTAATTTTGGGATGGCATGTACAATATAGTAGCTATCTGAAAAAATGTTCATGGACTGCTCTCTAAAATTTTCCAGAGCTCTTACCACAGCTTCCAGTTCCACTAGTTGAGCTGATTTGTGTGCAGTTATGTAAGTCATATATTCTTTTTTAGTGACTACTTCGGCAGTACCATTTGAGGACTCATCTGTGAATACATTTAATGCCTTAGGAATAGGTAGATTTTTTATTACCTTTGGAAATACAATAGGATGATTGATACAAAAAGATAATATAGGAGACTTAGGAAGATGATTATCAAAATTTGCAGAAGTAGAGCATTTAGCTATAGCCCAATCATTATCATTGAAGCATAAATATTCAATCTGTGACGATGAATACGGAGTAATAATGGTAGCAGGGTGAATGCCAAATATTTTAGTAGAAGACTTAAGTCCTTGAAGAATAAGTTTAGCCACCATGGAGGTATAAGACTCAATTATACTTTTAGGAGAGACAGGCAAATGTATCCATAATAAAGGCCCTTGTTGCCAAAATACTCCTGTGGGTGTATATTGTGAAGAAATAATAATCAATATCAGCGTTGAGTTAAATCAAATCTATCACAATGAGCTCCTTCGATGGCTTTTTCTACTAACTTTAAAGCTTTCCTAGCATCAGGAGTCAATGTTCATGGTGAAGATGGATCAGGGTCCCCACGAAGGATGTCAAATAAAGGTTTTAGTTGGCCAGTAGTGAGGTTTAGTGTAGAGCAAAGACAATTAATATCTCCCAGCAATTTTTGAAAGTCATTGAGAGTGGCCAATTGCTCCTTATTAATTAATATTTTTTGAGGACTAATAAAAGTGTCCATAATTTGGAATCCTAGATATAATATTGAAGATCTAATTTGAACCTTTTCCTTAGCAATGTTTAGTCCATATTGTTTCAAGTTTTCTGACATATCACTAAATATGGTGAATAAGACTTCTTGATTAGGATGAACAAGCAAATCATCATCATCCATATAATGGAGGCACATAAGCTCTGGGTATTTATTTTTGATAGGCTGAATAACTTTATCTACATAGATTTGACACATAGTGGAGCTATTAGCAAAACTTTCCATTGATACCTCTGATCAGGGCCATTATTGTTAATAGAAGGAACTGAAAAAGCAAACCTGGGGTGGGGGGGGGGGGGGGGGGGGGGGGGGGGGGGGGGGGGGGGGGGGGGGGGGGGGGGGGGGGGGGGGGGGGGGGGGGGATATCCAGAGGGTGTAAAGGAATAGAAAAGAAACAATCCTTTATATCAAGAGTAATAAGATGGAAATTTTTTGGAATACCTACAGGATTGGGAAGTCCAGGTTGAGTAGGGCCCATGATTTGCATTGTTTTATTAATTTCTCTACGATCATGTAATAATCGCCATTTTCCTGATTTTTTTCTTGATCACAAATATGGGGGAATTCCAGGGAGAGGTGGAAGGTTCTATATGTCCTGCTTCTAGTTGTTCCTGAACTAGTAGGTGGTCCGCTTGTAATTTCTCTTTAGATAGGGGCCACTGAGGGGCCCACACTGGCTTATCAGAAAGCCATGGTATTTTCAAAATTATTTTCTCAGCCGGGCGTGGTGGCGCATGCCTTTAATCCCAGCACTTGGGAGGCTGAGGCAGGAGGATTAAGAGTTCAAAGCCAGCCTCAGCAATGGGGAGGCACTTAGCAACTCAGTGAGACCCTGTCTCTAATAAAATGCAAAAAATGTCTGGGGATGTGGCCCAGGGGTCAAGGGCCTCTGAGTTCAATCCCCAGTACAAAAAAAAAAAAAAATATTTTCTCAGTGGCCCCGAAAAAAAATTTTTTTTCTTTATGATAATGATTTCTTTTAGGGTTAAGATTACCCTGTACTTTTTGATAATGATTTCTTTTAGGGTTAAGATTACCCTGTAGATTTTCATATTTAACACCTGCAGGCTTGGTTGCAAGGTGTACTCCCATTTGTTGCAAAATATCTCTTCCCCATAAAGTAACCGGTAGGTTAGGTAAAACATAAGGCTGAAATGTTCCTTTATGCCCTTCATCATCTTCCCATTTTAAAATTACCGCACTTTTCTCTGAGAGATTATTATATCCCAAGCCTCTTAAATTGGTTGAAGCTTTTTGCAGAGGCCAGTGCTTGGGCCATTGCTGTAGATTAATGATGGAAGAGTCTATATATCAGTCCCTCCATCTCTATTCCTTGGATTTTTATTTTACACATAGGCCTCCTTGAACAATCCCAAACCCAGCAAGCCATGGATCCTGAGTCAGTGGAACAAAATCCTCTATTGTTCCTCTTTTGAGGCATACTCATTTTATATGAATTATGTAAATTTGGAAGGAGAAGCAGCTGAAAAATTCTATCTCCTTGATTAACAGAACTTATACTTTGGGGTGAGCTAAGCATTATTTTTATTTCCCCTTTGTAGTCTGAGTTTATTACACCTGGGGTCACTTGCAAACCTAATAAGTTTTTAGGACTTTACCTGAGAATAAGTCCTACAGTCCCTGAGGGAAGAGGTCCCCTGACTCCTGTGGGAATCAGTTGAACCCCCATTTCAGGTGTTAACACTATTCGGGCGGTGGAACAGAGGTCCAATCCTGCATTTCCTCCTGTTCCTCTGGCGAGGGAGTGTATGGGTAGTAGGGATTGTGTCGGGGAATCATCTGAGTGGATGCTTGAGGATACTCCTCCTCCAATGCCTTGTACATTTGTGGGCCCCAGGGCATTGGGCCCTGTGCCCAGTTTCTTGAATTCCTGAACAAATGATTTCCATAGATGTCAAATTTTGAATGGCATTTATTGGCCCAATGATTTCCCTTTTCATACCTGGGGCAGCGGCCTGGGGCATGGTATGAGCTTGGTCTTATTTCTGTTTGGGGATTTTGCCTAGAATAGCCTGATTGATTATGATAATTTTGCATGGAATATCCTGATTGATTATAATGTCTAGGTTGAGCCCTTGTGAAATTTTGAGGGGAAGCACCTCTCATTGCTGCTGCAATCACATTTCCTGTGTCAAAGGTGTCATTTACATCTTTACATAGTTGTATATATACCGAAAGATCCTTTTTATTTCTCCATGGCCTGATGGCTTCCTGGCAGTATTTATTAGCATTTTCGTATGCTAATTGTACAACTAATGGCATAGCTTGATCAACATCTGCAAACACTCTACCTGCAGTTCTCAAAAGTCAATCAGCAAAGTCAGCATATGGCTCATTAGGTCCTTGAATCACTTTTGACAAGCTACCTTGTAGATCCCCAGGTCCTTGTAAAAGTTTTCCATGCCTTTAAGGCAGCTGCATATATCTGAGCATATACACCTGGGTCAATATATTTTTGAGCCTGTAAGACTGCGAATTGCCCTTCTCCTGTGAGCATTTCTATATTATTTTCTCCAAACCCTGCAGCTGAGTTTCTTTTAGCCATTTCTATACAAAGGTCTTGAAATTGTGATCGCCAAACCAAGTATTGCCCCCCACTTAATGCTGCTTTACATAGACTTTTCCAGTCTGAGGGGGTTAAGTTAAAGGTGTTAAGGGACTCCAGCATACTCAACGTGAAAGGAGCTTGGGGCCCATACGTCATTACTGCCTCTTTGAGATTTTTTATTGTTTTAAAATCTACTGACTGGTGGATCCTCTGTCCATTTTCATTTTCAAATATTGGCAGTTCCCAATGTATCTGTGAGTTACCCTCGAGAGCGCATAAGCGCTCAGAAAGACTTTTTATTTCTGCTTCTAGGGTATGCAAATGCCTAGTAATACCCTTCATATTTTCTGTAATGGATTCCACCTATGGGGGAGTAGAGGACACGTGGTTCCTCTACTTGACGATCCTTTTTCTTGTTCTTTTTTAGTTTCTTTTTCCTCATTTTCTCAGGATCACTTTTACTAGATTCCTCACTACTGCTAATTTCACTGACAGCAATATCCTGAGTCCCAGGTTCAATGGAGAGCAAGTATCCTTCAGCTATCTCCAATAAATCCCAAATAGCTCTAACAGCTTGGATTTTTGTCATTTTGGGGACTCTTCTAATACTCTCTTTTCTGGTCTTAGTTGACTCAGCGGAAGCTACGCTTTCATGATCGCCTTCACCTTTTCTAAATCCTCCTCACTGACAACGGAGTCAGGTATATCAAGGATTTTTTTCCATAGCCTTTATCACTTGGGATTTAGTTACATTTGAACCCATCTTTAGAGACTTTTCAGTTCTTACCTGTCCACTCCGAAGTTCCCCGTACGGGCCACCACCTGTCGCTGACTGCACCTTTGTTGCCTGCAGCAACAAAGCCGCGGGAATAAGTTCAGAAGCAGTCTGGAAACGAACAGGCTCTTTATTCTGCTAGCTTCTCTCTCTGGCTCCAACAACAACTCCAACCCGCAATCCACACTCCTCCAACCACCACAAAAATGACACCGACCCGATCCGCAATGTCCTGGGCCAAGTCTCGCGAGATCATGGAAGGTGGTAATGCTTGAACATCTTTATGGCTCACAGCTAACCACAATCTTAGCTATCTCCTTAATTAGGGCTCCTACACAAAAGATCTAGGTATTAGGGAAGACTGCTCCTTCTTTGTTGCACATGCTAAGGAATGCATCTCCCTATGTTGTTGACATGGAATCAGAAAAAATAAAACTATTCCATTTGTAACCATGGGACAAGGAACAAAATAGGGCCCAGGTGATCTAGCCTACAGCTGAGATTCTCCTGGGTGTTTGAATCTAAAACTGTAGCCTAATAATAGAGAAAGTTCTTATTGAGAACCTACAAGAGCACTTGCTATTGACTGAGGATGCTGGAATTCAGGATCCAAGCCAATTCTCCAGACTTCCACCTTGTGAAAAAAATTGGTATAATGTAGAAACAATGTCAACTCAAATCTTATGTGACAAAATGCATGGTTTACATGCATAATAATTTCCAATGTCCCTATAACCATTAAAAAAAATGATCACAGAATCCCACACCCCTCAAACTTAACATTTTGCCACAGAGGAATTTTTAGTGAAAGGAGAATTATATCAGATTCTTCATCTAACATGTATATTATTTTTGACTTGATAATTAGGAAAAGGAGTTTTTCAAAAATCCGCTTAGAAAATTCTAAGTAAATAACTAGGAGGATTAAAAGCAGATATAAATTTTCCAAACAATATAAGATATAAATATGGAAACCAATTATTAGTCTCTAATAGATGAACTTAAGATGAAAATATTTTTATTACTATAGATCTTTTAAATTATGAAGTATATAGTCAGAAGCTAGTATTCTAAGGACCTTGGGAAAGTACACGTTCAGCTTTGTGATGAGCTAGAATGAATATTGATTTGGTATTATGGACCAAAATGTTTTGTGTCCTCCCGAATTTCATGTTTTGAAGCCCTAACCTCAAATGTGATGGTATTTGGAGGTGGGCCTTTGTGAGGTGATTAGGGTTCGATGAGATCATGAAAGCTGGGCTTCTATGATGGAATCAGGGGCTTCAAAAGAAGAGGAGATCTCTCCACCAGGTAAGCACACCAGGTGAGGCAAGCAAAGAGAAGGGCCCTCGCCAGAACCCAACCATCCTGGCACACTGATCTTAGACTTCCCAGCCTCCAGAACTGTAAGAAATAAATATCTGTTGTTTAAACCACCCAGTCTGTAGTGTTCTGTCCTGGCATCCTAAGATTACTAAGCCACTTGGCCTCAGGCCATCTAGTATTGACTTCAAATTGCCACTAACTGGCTGTATGACATTCAAGTTTCACTTTCTTCATCTGAAGAATGCCACAAAAGATACCGTGCTCTCTAAGATCAGCCCTACCTGAATGTCTGGACTTTAAATTATCCTGAAACACATGTGGTGAATGGTGCCCAGAGCCATGCTGTGAGGTGGATGAAATTTGCCTCCATGCACTGGTGTCTGCCAGAACTGTGGGTCTGCCATAAGCATCTCCCTTCAGGTATTGCTATTCCTCTCCTCTTTGCTACTTTGCCTATGGGTTGGTTGAGCTATTTACAGGTACCAATCAGAGGTACTCTGATTATTGTCAAGGATGTAGCTCATCATGGGGTAGAAATGAATTCCCTCAGGTAAGATATGGCCTCATTTTAACAAAAATCAAGCTTTGTGTTTTAAAGCTAACTTTAAAGAGAATTTATTATAAAATCACAAGCCATAGATGGAATAAAATTTCCTACAACATAAAGTATAATGAAACAGTTTGTAAGTAATTCAGCCATGACACCTGAAATAGCTTGAAGAGGCTCCTGGAGGCAGGGGTGTCTATTTTAGAGGGTCCCACATGAAATAAACTCCAAAATAGCAGGTCATTATTGTTTGCTTAGTTTTGTTTTGCCTTATGATGTTGTTGGTCTTATAAGAAAGATTTTGGAAAATTTAATAATTTGTTGAGCCAGGCACAGTGGCACATACCTATAATCCCAACGGTTCATGAGGCTGAGGCAGGAGGATCACAAGTTCAAAGCCAGCCTTGGCAATTTAATGAAGCTCTCAACAACTTAGTTAATTCCTGTATCAAAAAAAAAAAAAAAATGGGGCGGGGTGGGGGGTGGCCCAGTGGTTAAGTACCCCTGGGTTGAATCCCCGGTAACAATTATATACATATAAATTTATTGAGCAAAATATATAATTTATTGAACAAAATTAGTTTACAGGAGAGGAATGGGGGACAAACTGAACAGCTCAGCATGCCAGAGGAGACTGGATTGAGCTGAGGAATGTGTATAGGGATAGGGAAGCAAACGGAGCAAAGATAAGACAGCCCTTGCCCTGGGAAACCTGAGAAGGAGCAGTTGCTCCAAACCACCCTGAAGAAAGTACCTGGACAGGTGTAGTCCCAGCCTGTTTCTTCTTCCCCACTTGCTCAGGAGTTATGTTGTTTGAAAGGTGTTTAAAACTGTCTGAAAATCCTTAATCACAATAGAGAAAGATGAAGGAGGGGACCCTGCCCTCTCTAACTTCTTGTGGCATTTGATTCAATCATTCCCCATCCTATACCGGGATGTGTCCAGTCATCATTGAAATTCATGCACTCTGGTCCGGCACGTAACCTTCCCTGACCCAGCAGAACTGGGTGACTCCTCAGACTTTTAGAAGCAGGGCTGGTCCTGGAGGGAGGGGTCCAGGATGAGAACATGGTTTGGGCATGGACTTGCCTTGCCTTATATCTGAAATATTTAGACATCTGATATATGGCAATTCAATAGGGTTTTTGGCACCAGGTCCCACAAATATTATAGTGGGCTTGAGTTTATTGTACCTTAAAGAAACAAGCTAATTTCTGTACAATTGAATTATAAAGGTTCTGTCATTTGATAATAAGACCTATGAGTTCTACCCTAAATTACAAACCTGGGAACCACCATTTGACCCAGCTTTCCCAATCCTTGGTCTATAACCAAAGGACTTAAAATCAGAATACATCACAGCCACGTCAATGTTTATAGCAGCTCAATTCACAACAGCTGAACTGTGGAACCAACCTAGATGCCCTTCAATAGAAGAATGAATAAAGAAACTGTGGTATATATACATAATGGAATATTACTCCTCAGCATTAAAAGAGAATAAAATTCTGGCATTTGCAGGTAAATGGATTGAGTTGAAGAATATCATGCTAAGCAAAGTAAGCCAATCCCCAAAAACCAAAGGCTGAATGTTCTCTCTGATAAGTGGATGCATGAGGGTGGGAGGGGTGTGTGGGGAGAATGGAGGAACTTTGGGCGAAGGGGAGGGAAAGAAGGGGAAGGGGGTATGAAAGCATGAAAGATGGTGGAATGATCATGCATGTACTGCACATATGCTGCGAATTATATAATGTACAACCAGAAAAATGAAGAGTTGTGCTCCATTTGTATACAATGAATTGAAATGCATTCTGCTGAAACATATAAAAATTAGAACAAATAAAAAATAATAAGATAGTTCAAAAAAAATTTACAAACCTGGGAAAGTAAATGCTCCTACCAATTACCAGACCCAACTGCAGGTTAGCAGGCCTCAGTTCATGCTAGGAAAAAGCATCATTCATGATGCTTTGGAAGAGCAGTCTGAGAGAATTTCTTTCTGCTCACTTTTTTCTCTAGCCTGTGATAGAGTATTTCTATCTGTCAATCCATCTTCATATTTATGTCATGGGTTATAGCTCCCTTTGGCAAAGTAGCCTTTAAAATCCCCATAAAAGATAATTTGCTAAAGTTACATGGTTATTTCATTGGTGGGGAAATTTATAGGGACTCAAATGGTGACAACAAAATGTTTGATTTTACATCAAGTCATGCATTTTCTGGGCTTGCTTCTAAGTTTGGATTGGCATGGGAGACCCTGTACTGGGAGACAAGTGGCCCCAGATCTTGAACTGGCTGGATAACCTTTAATGCCAATTACTCAACCTATCTTGGCCTTAGGTTCTTTATTTATAATATGTGCTCTGTCTGCATTAAAAGACAGAGATGTGAATTAACATAATTAAAGTGAGTGTATATTTTTAAATAACTGATATAAAGTACTTGGACAATTAAAAAAGATGTATGCAGTTTTATTACTATTACTACATATACCAATATAATTCAAAAGAGCTTCCTATGGCAATAGAAATGTTCTATACATGTGTTGTCCATTACAGAAGCCATTAGCCACATGAAGCTATTAAGCAATTGAAATGTGTCTAGTATAACAGGGAAGCTCAAATTTCCATTTTATTTAATATTATTTAATTTTCAGGACTACATGTAGCCAGAGTCTACTGTATTAGATAGTGCAGATGTAGACTAGTGGACATCTTTTATTTAGGCCTATTCGGCATCTATTTCGTATTTCCCTGTTGCTCAGGTTTCCTTCAAAGGGATTATCTCTTTTATTGTATACGGTCTTTGAAAGACTGGGTTTTTTTTGTTTGTTGTTTGTTTTGTTTTGGTACCAGGAATTCAACCCAGGGAAACTTCACTACTGAGCCACATCCAGTCCATTTTTATTTTTTTTATTTTTGAGACAGGGTCTCTCTAAGTTGCTTAGGGCCTTGCTAAATTGCTGATACTGGCTTTGAACTCACAATCATCCTGCCTCAGCCTCCCAAGTCACTAAAATTACAGGCACATGTCCCCAGCAAGACTGTCGTCTATGATATCTTGCTCTAGCCTACTGAATGGGGCCCAATGAGGCCAGAGACCATCTCTACAAGGACTTTGAATTTTGAGTGAGATTTTGCAGAGACAGAGGGAAAAAATAGTGATTACAGTTGATCCAGCCAGTAATGGTGGTACCTCAGTTCTCCTGGACTTTCTTAGTTCCAATTTCTTTCAAAGTCCAATTCTTCAACATTGTTTCTCTATAGACTATCTTACATTCTGTCAGTTACATCAGTACCTATTGCTTAAAACTAAATAGCTTAACCAACATGTATGATGATATAATTCAAAATATTATTGGCTTCCAACTGGAGGTCAGCTAAAGTCAAAGCACATGTTTCACAGATCTTCCATGAGTTTTTGAGGGTGAGAAATCTCTAGATTTATTTTATAGTAGCCAAATAAAACTTTAAGATGTCTATTTATCTTGTAATCTGAAAACTACCTCTGAAAGTAAAAAATGTTTAGAGAAGCTGGTGGGAGTGATCCAGGTCCCTTCAGATCCTACAGGTAGGTGGTCAGGAAGTGGGTAGAAGTCACTCCCATGAATAGAATATTCCCATCATGGAGAGAGCTTGAAAAATCTATAAGAAGCATTCACAAATGCCACCATGTTCTTCATCATTTGCCATTTCTGTCTAAGGTCCAATGATTCCTGCCATTTCTTTCTTCTTTTGTATTTAAATTTCATCACATCTTGCTGCAAACCTTCCAGTGGCTTCCTGTCTTATGCAGAGTGAAAAATCACAAAGGTATGCAAGGATGTGTAGGGATAACTCTGGTATGTCTCATATGTTCTGTGATTTCCTTTCTGACCCACCCGCTTCTTCTGTCACACTCTTATCACCTTGCCTTAGCTGCAGTACCATGCATGTTCCTTGTCCCTGTTCTTTCTCCACCTGGAGTGTTCCTCCCTCCCTACCTTCTGGGCTCACTTCCTCACCCTCTTCAGTCACCTTCTGAGTGAGCCTGCCTGGCCCACCCCATCTAAAATGTAATATCCACCCTGCCCCTACAGCTCCTAGTCCTTTTCTGCTAGGTTTTCCTCCTTAGCATTCACGATCACCAAGCACACTGTAAAGCTAGCTTATTTATCTTACTGTTGATCTCTATCCCTCCTATTTGAATATAAACTTCAGGAGGGCATAGGATTTGAGACTTTTTATTCACTGCTCTATTACCTAAAATTTAAAGTAGTACTTAGCACCAGAGATGCTTGTCAAATATATTCTAAATTAACCTTTCTTTTTCAATCATGTTCTGTACCTATTTTCCTCTGAGTTTTTCTCAGTATCTTGTCTCTTCAATGACTTCTGCCCACTTCAGATAAATTGCCTAGCTATAAATTGCTTGAGTCTAGATTACAAAAAATATTTTTATGTTTAACAAATTCAATAAAATTTTAGTCCCTTTAAGGTATCTGACTCTATTCCAAATGCAAGGAAATGTAGCCACTGTTGATACTTCAGCCTGTATCACTTTGACCCAGCTGACTTTACCAGAAGGTCCAGGTGGAGAAGTCCTGACCTTCAGACAGCCTCCTACCTACACATATCTCCTGGATCTCTCTTCTCAGCTAGAGGCCTGAGTCTGGTGCCAAGAGAACTTGCCCTGCTATACTCAGTTATAGCCAGAGTGTGGGGTTGACCCCATGGGAGACCAAAAAGGGTAGATAAATATGCCAGCTTCCATGTCCTCTCTGGGACACACAATTCCATGAGGGTCCCAGGGAGACTGAGCCCTTACTGCCTGCAATGATAATCCACATTTTAATATACCCTAGTATTTCTCTCTTCTCTGTCCACATTGTCATTTTCTCACTTGTTCTTGGGATCAACTCTACTCCCCAAGTTCTGGTCTCAGGTTTTCAGGAAAAGAGAAAAAGGAAGGTAAAGCCTAGTAGTTTTCCATGTTCAGTAGGACTAGGAGATACACAGGTGCTGAGAAATTCCTAAGCCCCTGTGGTTGAGCAGAGATCACACATGTTCTGCCCTGGAAAGCAGCTTGTGACTTAGAGGAAGCTGAATATCAGCACTGGGCAGGTTTTCAGTACAACCTTGTGGCAAATTAGCCCCATATTAATGCAGCTATACTCTTTTTTAAAAAATATTTACTTATTTGCTTTAGTTGTACACGATGCGTTTATTTGTACATGGTGCTGAGGATCGAACCCGGGCCGCACATGCTAGGCGAGCGCTCTACCACTGAGCTACAACCCCAGCCCCACAGCTATACTCTTAACTAAACAGGAATTCTAGTTCAGGAAAAGATTTTAAATGTACCTTCAAATTTCAGGTAGTCATTTGTCTGAGTTCATTTTCTGTTACTATAGCAGAATATCTGAGACTTGAGTAATTTATAAGAAAAATAGTTTACTGAACTCATGGTTCTGGAGGCTGGGAAGTTCAAGATTGGGTAGAATTTCTGGTGAGAATTTCATGCTGCTTCAACTCATGGTGTAAAAGCAAAACAGCAAGTAGACACATACAGAAGATGAGCACATCCACAAGAGGGGGTGAGGAGGTGCCTACTTTATAACAAATCATTTTCTCAGCAACTAACACATTCTTGTGGGAAACACATTAATCCTTTCCTGAGGGTGAATCCCTATGACCTAAAATATCTTTTTTTTTTTTTTTTTTTTTTTTTTTTTTTGTGGTACCGGGGATTGAACTCAGGGGCACTCCACCACTGGGTCACATCCCCAGACCTTTTTTTTTTTTTGTATTTTATTTAGAGACAGGGTCTCACTGAGTTGCTAAGTGCCTCGCCATTGCTGAGGCTGGCTTTGAACTCGTGATCCTCCTGCCTCAGCCTCCCAAAGTGCTGGGATTACAGGCGTGCACCACCGCGCCCGGCTGACCTAAATATCTTTTAAAGGTCCCACCACATGTCAATAACATTGCATTGGGATTCAAATTTCAACCTGAGTTTCGGTGGGGAAAACTCACATCCAAACCATAATACTGTCCTTCTTGAGAGTGGTAGAACTTAAAGACTGTGGCCTCTACTCCCCTGCCCCTTTACACTGGCAGTCTCTCCTACTCCTTCCCTAGCCTTATTTCCTTCTCTAACTTTTTCACTTTTTGTTCAGCCTCTAGAAAAGTGGAATGAAGAGAAAGGAAGGAACTGAGAATATTTTTCACTTTGCATGGCTGCAGAGGATGCTGACCCCTAAATGGATGAGTGATGATGACTCGTGCCTGAGGTTGAGTACACACTGGCTTGGTGAAGAAAAGAACAACCAGATCATTCAAAGCACATCCAAGTGGAGTCTGCCAGAAATGACATCATCACTGGACAACATCAAGCCCAGCACCCATATCCACAGCTGCCACCATCTGCAAAATGCAGTTAAGACTGATTGATTATCATATCACAGATCATAAATTCTAATTTCAATTAACATGCAAAAGAGAAGAAGCTATCTTACTTGTAACCTCAGTGGAAAGTTGTTTTTGCTCAGGATTTATTCTTTTATCATTTTTCATTCCCCTACATTCTCAGTAGATGAGAACACAGGTTTCAGTCTGTTTTTTTGTTCTGTTTTGTTTTGTTTTGTTTTGTTTTTTGGTCTTTTTTTTTTTTAATATTAATTTTCACTGTCTTATATTTTAGGCTCATTAAGTGCTAGGAGAGCATAAAGGGAGAAAATTTAAGTGCTCCACACATCAGAAATCCAAAATCTAATTCAAAGCAACCATTATGATGAGTAGTTTTCAAATCTAGAAACCCTAGAGTTTTCATATGGCATTCATGGCCACTAGGAATCTAGAAAGGGTAGTATTAAATAGGAGAATTCTAGATTCCACACCCATTTCACCAGAGCAATTCTATTTGATATACCCAAGCTCCATAAAAGGTTTTGTTTGAGAAAATAAATTCTGTGGCTAACATTAAATTTGAAACATTTATTTTCTGTTGTAATATCATCTTTATACATTCATGAGGTGATCTTCAATTAAGGAAGAATTGCTCCCCCATTGGTTATGTTAGGGAAGCTACGCTTTACATCCTAAATACTTTACATCCTAAAAATCCCTCTGTTAGGTGAACCTGATTGCTTTTATACTTCACAAAGATTATATTCTGGCTTGCTAAAAGGAGTGGGTACTGGCTAGCAGTTTTTATCTTTTGGTTAATTGACTTTTCTGGAAACTCCTCCTTCCATGTTGAGGAAATTCTCCCATTACTTGCAGAACTGCCAGGACACAGTGCCCTGTCACCTTGTATGAGAGAACAAGGATAGAATTCTTCTTCTCACCTCTAGTGATTACATGATGACATGTCTATCCAACTAAGGTGCAGAACCCAATCAAGAACCCAGACTTAAACACAATGGATATAAAAATTAATACACCCATGTTTGGTTTTCCCTGTTCTAAAAACCTAATTTAGATAATGATACTTTTAGCATTTATAATGCATACACATAATCAAATTAATATCTATATATTTTATGCTTATTAAATTTAAGTAGATTACAAATGCTAAATCTGTAAGTCTTTCTTCATGATCAATAAGCTTTGCCTCTGCAATGCAAGAGAGAAGCAAGATTTTTCTTTCATAGGATTAAATCCCCAAGAATCAACTTTGGATGGGATTTGGAAAGCTGCTTTTAACTCTTGCAGCACAACAAGCTTCCATTTGGAATATAGAACTGAATTGTGCAATTCTCCTGAAGTTTATGGATTATACTTTTAAAAGTTACTTACTATGTATTATTATAAAATATCTCAAAACACAAACCTTATCTTGATTTTTAAATTAAGCACAATGAGTTACAAATGTTTTTAGCTAGGGTTAAGTCAGCCATGGAGACTTCAATGCTTAGCTTATGAAAAAAAAGTATTATAAGAGATGTGAATGATTATGTATAGCTTTTGCCATATCAATGTAACAAACACCCAAAATTCCAGTGGCCTAACACAACAAAGTTTTCTTTCTCACTAATTCAGTTCTGATGTAGAATAGATGACTACCAAGGACAGCTGTCCCTATCTCCCTGTCTGCCCTTCAAGAAGCGTCCTGCTCATTACAACTTGTCAAATCCTTGTGGCCAAATCATATCATGTGACACAAAGTTCAAGTCTCCCCTGAAAATTTTTTTTATTCTCCAAATCAGAGTCTGAGCAGCATGAATGCCAAATGCTGCAGTGCTATTGTTTTATATTATTTATGATTGCTGTTAATATTGTCAGAATTTATAGCAATCATTAGCCAACAGCCATTCACACTCTTAGCCAGCAATCTGTCACTCTTCTTGGTTGAAGGGACTGGAAAGGACATGAGCAGCTACAGAGCACCCACAGCTCTAGGTATTCTGCGGTAAGGATGATGCAATCCTCCTCCCAAAGAGCTGATGAGGTCTTGATAATGGAAAAGGGAGAGAGAAAGAAGGAAAAAGGAGCAAGAACTAATGAAGGAGATCCAGCAACCTGTCAAAACTCTAGAAGCCAAAACATCAGAGATGAAGGGGAACAGGTCACAGCAGACCCAGAGTCCAAATAATAGAGAGATTGTTTGCACCTGAGCAGCAATAATGGATGCCTTTGTTCACAATAAACGACAAAAATAGATACACCAAAAATGTGGGTTTTTTTCCCAAGGCCAGAAGCAACTCCAGATCCTTGATCCTAATTTAGCATTCATAGTACAACATCCATGCTTGCCCTGTGACTCATAAACTAATAAAAGGAAGACCTCATCTGGTCAAGAACATAACTGCACAAAGCTGAAAGCCACTGTGTCAGACACAGTAATTAACTTCACAGGTTGATTTTAATGATTGTCAATTTATGGGGAACATCCTTTAGGAATACAAATGCTGAGATCTTACCTGAATTACTTACAGTCTTCTTCTTCACCTCAATGCCAATGAGTAAAAAAGTAAAAGTCAATTGCCATCCTAAGGTTGTGATGACTATGATAGTAATATTAGCATTTCCCCTTACATGTGAAGAGCAATTTTTTCTATTTTTTAAAGTGCCTACAATCCATTACCTAATTTGATTTTTATGAGTACTCCCACAACGGGACTTTATATTTTGTATTCAGGATCATGAGATAGCTCCTTACGGAGAAGGATAATGCATTAATAGGCTTCAAATCTCTAGGCCTAACATAGTGGCTGGCAAAAAGTAAGTTAAAAGAAAAATAGTTTACAAAAAGAATAAAGAGACTCTAAGTGAATGAGTGAAGTTATTCCTATTTGAAAGATAAGCAAACTGAAGTCCTAAGAAATTGTTATCTGCTTAGGATCATGATGATGTCCACAGCAGCACCAAGTATGGTGTCTACTAGCCTCTTCCTACATATGTAAATCTCACGATAAAAATAATGCTTTTTATATGTAACTGTAAAAAAAGAAAACCTGATGTAAAATGCACACAACAGAGAAAAGCTAATTTCCTAACGAAAGACATTATTCTGTTTATTTTGTAGACCTATTTCTATCAGCTGATATGGTATTGGGCTAACTATAAGCCAACTCTACTTTTCATAGTCAAAACTGGTGTTTTAAAATACCCTAAAGCTTGATAAACAAATTGCCATGACCAGACTAATGAGACGTGTCCAGAGCCTTCCAAGGAAAATGCTTTTGGTTAAAGGAGTACAGAGACAGGCTAGTAGATACTGTAATGGTTTGGACATGAGGTATCCCCCCAAAGGCTCCTATATGAATGCAGGAATGCAAAATGATCGTATTGTGAGAGCTGGAACCTAATCAGTGTATCTTAGTTTGGACTGACTGGGTGTTAGCTGTAGGCAGGTGGAGTGTGGCTAGAGGAGGTGGGTCACTGAGGTGTGCCCTGGAAAGGTACATCTTCCCTGGGGTACCTTCCCCTTGGCTTCCTAGCTGCCATGAGAGAAGCAGCCTCCCTCTGCCATGCCCTTCCCCCATGATGAGCTGCCTCATCTTGGGCCCAAGCAATGGAGTCAGCCATTCCTATGGACTGAGACTTCTGAACCTGTGAGCCCAAAATAAACTACCCCTCCTCTAAGCTCTTCCTGTTGGGTATTTTGATCACATGATACAAAATATGACTGAAATAGAGACAGACACAGAGAGGGAGAGATTAAAGGAATGAAGGAAGGAAGGATAGAAGAAGCTAATAAGCTCATTTGAGCTTATACCATATCATACAGTGACCAAGGGTATGAAGGACACCATCAGCAAGTTTCAGTGTTACCTCCCACTGAAAAACCAGAGGGCTAGTTGTCAGTATATCACCATGGACTGCTTTTGAGCAAGTTCCATAGTGTGGCATCTCTCTAGGAATGACTTCCCCAGGCCAACAAGAAGGTGAATTCCCAACCAATATCAACAGCATAGTACCTCTCCATGAAGAGAATCCCACAACACCAAAGAGGTTAGCTTCCCAGTAACTTCAGCCATCATGGTCTCTGAGAATATTCCTCTGGTATCCAGTAAGCTATACCCATACCCTTTCCAATGAGGTCTAGATCCTTATCCTGGAGTGGGGATGGGGAGGTTAATTTATTTTTTACTTTCCTTGGGTGCTCTGCCTCAGCCCCAGGGGTAGTAGCTATTCTTTATATATTTGCTCTTCTTATATTCCTTAGAGTCCTCTTTATTCTTAGTAAGTAATCCTTTATTATGTAGTAGTTCCCCCTTAACTGTAGAAGACACATTCCAAGGCCTCCCATAGATGCCTAAACCATGAATAATACCAAACTATGCTTTTTCCTTAATTTTTAATTTATAAGCTAGGCACTGACATGGCTCCCGGACTGCCAAGCTGTGCAGCCAGCCTACTGGTTCCTGCGAAGAAGCAGTGGTGGAGCGGTGGAGAGGTGGAGCAGCGGAGTGGTAGCAGAGTGGGTTGGAGGCCAGGTGGCAAGCACAGTGCATAGCTGGAAGGAGTCGCCATACAGGAACCACAGGCCTGAGGTTCAGTGAGCCAAGGCATAGTAACCTGTCACCCCCAGGGCAGCGTGGCTGGCACACAGTAGGTATGCCCACTACAGAAACCACTCCAGGCATTGCTTCAACCCTATCCAACAACATCAACCTTGCACTTCCTGGCCTACCATGAGAAAATGGAAGTGGGGCATACTAAAAGTTGGGATTCAAGAATTGACCGATAACATTAGTACATTTCCAAGCCCTAAGTAGCATAAATTTGGACCAAGAGCCTTAATACATTTCTAAATCCTAATTGGCATAAGTTTGGACCTAATGGCAGTGAACCAAGTGCTATGTAAACCCCTAGACTAGCACACTGGGATGGAGAAAACCTTCTATCAGGTCCCCTCTAGTATTGCCAGAGTTCTATTGCTGTTTCTATTCTTCAATAAATCCGGCTCTTAGACTCACTCATTCTGGTCTGTAGAATTCATTCTTTGAATTCATGAGACAAAAATGCTGAAAGAAGAAATTGAAAATTGAAAATGAACTGCTGGTGTGTGCTGCAACACTGGAGACATGGCCTGACATTAAGAGGTGCAACACTTCTCGGCTGCAGAGCCTGAAGCTTGAGCAGACCCCATCCGCCAGCAGAAGCAGTGAATCAAGTTTCATTTCAAAACTCCAATTTCAGCACCGTAAGAGATTAGTAATAATAACTTACTATAGATCTCAACAACTTCAGCATGCAATTGTTTCTTATTAAATCTAGAATTCTTACCTTTTCATTTAAAGGAAACAGTTTATGGCTTCTCTTGGCATAACTGAATCATAGCTCATGTACTTTAAAACCATCAATAAGTAAAATAAGTGCTACCTGAACACAAGCACTGTGATTCTGCAACAGTACATCTGATAACCAAGACTGCTACTATGTGAAAAAGGGGCAGGTAGCATATGTGTTGTGACATACTGGACAAAGTATTAACTCATACTCTAGGAAGGATGGAACAGGACAGCAGGAAATTTTATCATGCTACTCAGAATGACTTATAATTTAAAACATGAATTGTTTATTTCTTGAATTTTCCACTTAATATTTCAGAGCTTGGTTGACTACAGGTAATCAAACCCATGAAAAGTAAGGACTAAATAAGGAGGGGGCAATTATAATTAATAATTGTTCATATTAAACTTTCTCTGTTACAATTATTGTGTGATTTCTTTCTCTAGATGGGACCATGACTGATATAGTCCCAGGAGATAAACATTTAAAAATGGGGTTTGTGTACTGGTTTGTTCATACTCTTAAATAGGAGCATACTGCTAACCTATTTGCCAAAGGGAAACAAGATACTAGTAATTTGTGGCACGCAGTGATACCACAATACCACAATTAACCAAGTAATCACTGGTGGTTGACTGTGATAATTTACCTGAATCAAGAGCTTAGTAGTAATTGACCATCGCTACTGCAGTAATGGGGACAACCACATTTTTTAATGTGGGATGGCTGCTCGAGAGCAGATTACAATACTTAAAGAAAATGATTCACTCAGTTCCATTAACTTTATCAACTCATAGTCTGAGAATAAGAGACAGTCTATGATAGCCCTAAAAGAACCTTTCATTTCTTGTAGCATCAGGGCTAGTATTACTGAAAATGAAATGCAAAATTAATTGTATGAGGCTGAAATCAGCCCCGTGGGGTTTATTCATGTGAAAGCTGGGGTTTTATGGAATGAGTCAGATTCTCAAATTTAGAATCAAAACAATTTGGCTGAACCTTGAAATTGACATCTTGATTCTCCAAGTTACATTGAGTCTCTTGACAGTGGGGTGTGACTTCTATTGTTCAAAACCCTCTGTGGGTTGAGCCAAAGTTACCATCAATGAGACTTTGCCTGATATTACATCCTCATCCAGCTTCTTTCCCTTTTCAATCATAATTCCCAACTATTATAGTTTGGATCAAGAATGTCCACCAGAGGCTCACGTGTTGAAGGCTTGGTTCCCCACCGCAGCAATATTCAGAGGTAGGGTTTTGGGAAGTAATTGGGTCTTGAGGGCTCTGACCTTATCTCTGAACTAACCCACTGATAGATCTATAGATGAATGGATGATTGGGAAGTGGTGGAAACTGCAGGAGGCGGGTCCTAGTGGAAGAGAGTGGGTACTGGGGGGCATGACCTTGGGCACTATACTTGTCCTCAGCCCCTTCCTCTCTCTTCTCTGTCTGCTTCCTGGCTGCCATGAGGTGAGCAGTTCTGCTCCACCACATGTTCCTGCGATGATATTCTCTCTCACCAAAGGCCCAAAGTGGCAGGGCTGAATGACCATGGACTTCAAAAAAGCCCATGAAACCAAAAGTCCTTCTGAAATCAAGAGCCAAAATAAACCTTTCCTCCTCTAAGATGATTTTCTCAGGTATTTTGTGACTGTAATGAAAAAATTAAAACACCAACACTGTGCCAGTTTAACCTGAAAACCCCTAATATCATGAATACTAATACCTAATATTATGAATCATACTTAATCTGGATGTGATTCTGGGAAACCCAACCTTAGACAACTTCTTATCTTGTCATTTTCAATGACTGGTCTAAGTGTTAGAATAATCCCTAATTTTGACACTGTTCTAAAGTAAGAGACTTCTGGATAAAAATAAATCCTCCAATGACAGTAACAAAACTCATATAAGCAAACTTCTATAAACAAAGATATCTATAAAATAGAGAAATAATTAAAACCTTGAACTCGATTATCCTTACCCATTCAAATACTAAGGATTCCAGGAGAAATATGAACTGTGTGGTTGCATAAATTCTTTCCGAATTTAGATATAAAAAAGAGAAAGTCAATCAATACTGTCAAGAGAGTAAATGCAACAGGATAATCAACTTTAGTCAACCAGTTTGTCAGGGGCTATTTTCTTTCCTGGCACAAATTTTTAACTCAGTTCACATTGAATTAATGTGCCTGTTCCTGAAAATACTGGCATTGCGAGGGTTCAATACCTTTTTAAGTAAAATCATTATATTGATATTTCTGTTGAGTTCCTATGAAAAGTAGATGGAGCTCTGAATAATTTCTTATTGTACAATCTTTGTATAGTTTAAGAATTTTAGCCTTCTTTATTTCTTTTGAGAAAGTAAACATAGTTGAATTGTTTACACATATTTGTAAGAGATGGTTTTTCAGTCGGAAAGCTACTTCCAAGAAGAGTTTACATAAATTCTTTGAAGTCACAAGATCCTGTGTTGGCAGCTCCCAGTGCTTTTTGGCCCACCTTTATGTTATGAGTGATGTTTTATATCTTTGGTCAATCAAATGGACTGATGACTTTATAAAATTTTCATGCATCTAAACATCAAGGCATGGCTAATAGCACTATAAAGCTTCATCTTAATTTTTAAATCCTCTTGTATAAACAATACCTTTATTGCTAATTTTTCCTCTCAGTACAACAATATTCAAGAACATGTTTGCTCACCCACTATCTCCCCTCCCCAACATTCCTTCATCCCTCTAGTAATCACTTTTATATATTCCATTTGATTTTTTTTAATATTTACATTGGAGAGAAAACATATGATTATGTATCTTTCTGTGTTAGGTTTATTTCACTTAATGTTCTACAATTCCATCCATCTGGCTTCAAATGATCATTCTTTTACAGTTGAATAATAGTCTATTGTGTAGATGGACATGTAGGTTGATTCCTTGTCTCAGCCATGGTGAATGATGCAACAACAGGCATGCAGGTGTCTCTTTGATATGCTGATATTATTTCCTTTGGATATATACCCAAGAGTGGAATAGTGTTACTGGATAACAGCTACCCAAACATAATCACATAGAAATAATAAGTTTTAGTGTTCTACAGAAGAGTGAGGTGACTATAATTCACAATAATCCATTGTTTATTTTAGGAATAATTAGAGGAGAGGAGCTCAGGATCTCCAAACATAAAGTAATGATAAGGAGATAGAAACATTAGTCATCTTGACTTGATCACCACATATTGTATACCTCTGTTGAAATATCACAGTGTACTCCATAAATGTATATTATTATTATATTTTAGTCAAAAAATTGTTTAAATGTTTGAGATGGAAATGTTAACTAACCTGATTTGATCATTATACACTGTGCATGTGTAGCAAGTTATCACACTGTGTCCTGTAAATTTATACAACTAAAATAATAATTAATTAAAATAACAAGTTTGCCTGATATCTACTGACAGGCTTAATATTCATAAACAAAATTGGGAAGTTAAGTAACATGACTTACACTTGTTTTCTTTACAGTAAACTATACATTTTAACAAGGAATATCTCCTTCCTATTAAACTATTTGATGAGATTCATAATAAAAGTCACCATTTGATCAAACATCCCTAAGTTGAAGTGACTTGCCCTAGATAATGGGGAGAAGGCAGTGTGTTAACATAGAGAAGAAAAATTACAACCAATGAAAAAACAACTATTTAAATATGATTCAAACTGATTTCAATTTAATCTGCAACCAGAATCCAGAAAATGAATTTTCAGAGATAGCTGATGTCATCCAAAATGATAAAACTTCAATATCATATAAATCATTTGACAATAAAAATGACCAAGAAGTCCCTGGAAAAGACACAGTATCACCTGTATGCTTGTGTCAAACCTCCACTCTCCCAGACAGCCCCTTCCCATTGACAATACATCACCACGGCTACAAGTGATGGCTCAGAAAGGACTGCATGATAAGAGAGGGAAGCAATACTATCCTAACCGTCAGAACACCTTGCAACACATGTCAAGTGATATCCTCCAGTTAACAGTGTGATTCCAAACAATTACCATATGCAAGAATGTTTTTCCAAATTTCTAATAAAAGCAACATCTGTCTTTTCTTACTACAATAAGTTACAAAAAGATTTATGTACCCTTTAATATGTGATACAGACTTTATGAGAAAGGAAATAAGAACCATCATATCCTAAATGCCTTCAAGTTAAAGAAATAAGGTTTCATGTAAAGTATCTCATAGGGCTATAGGATACAGAGATTACAGTCTGAAGTATCACTAAAGCTACTCTTTCTATGACAATAGTTATACTAACACTTTTAGATGTTTTAAGCTCTTATAACACTTGGTTAAACTTTTTTATCCTTGACTTTTTCAAGGGTAATATTGTTACCCTAATATTTTATAATTGCATAAATGAGAAAAGTAAATATCCAAGTAAGTGATTTGCTAAAGATCATTATAAATTGAGTGGTTGTTCTGGATATTTCCATTGCCTTCCAAATCCATTCTTCACCCTTCTCCATCTTGTGTACACCCAGGTGGATGGCCTCCAGGGATCATATCACCTGATTTTCTTTGTCCACTTATCTTCCAGTGGATTGAGTCAATGGGAGAGAACAGGGGGAAAAAGTACATTGTAGGTGAAGAGGAAGATAATGATATTTACTCCATGACTCCCTTCCTACTGTGCCATAGGTTGACAATAGCTATTTTTCTCTTTTGCAGCTAGGAAGTGAAGGCAGGAAGTGAAGACCTCAGCTTTGTGTCATGAGGCACTTTCCTACAGCTATAATTAAATTAAAAGCACACTTCTCTCTGGTTTCTCAAAACCACTCCCTTCCCTTGCCCCTTCTTTTTTTAGGGGAGTGGGGGGTTGAACTCAGGGGCACTCAACCACTGAGTCACATCCCCAGTCCTATTTTATATTTAATTTAGAGACAGGGTCTCACTGAGTTGCTTTGCTAAGTCCGATTTTGAACTTGTGCTCCTCCTGTCTCATCCTCCAAGCCACTGGGATTACAGGCATGTACCACCGCCATGCCTGGAGACCCTTCTTATCTAGTAGTAGAAGTAGCTATGTGGTATGGCTAGCCCCAGGATACTTTTATCATCTTTTACTAATGTACTTTACCGTCTTATGTCTGCCACAAGCCTCATAGACTTAGAAGTAGAACCAGGATTTGAATCAGGTTTCATGGTAGTAAGATCAGTGTTCCTTCTATTGAACCACACTATATTTCACACGCATTGTCTTTACATATTTTGTGTGTCTGCTTTTACTGACAATCATAATTTAAAATACTTAGGTGGGCATTTAATTTTATATTATTTTCAGCTTTTCCACTCGTTTGCATATGAATCTCATGCCCTAGTTATATGGTACATGAATATATTGGGTAAGTGAATTCTTTATTATTCTTGATTTATCTAATAAAATCAAGAATATATATGATATCATTTAAAAATACTTATCAAAATTTCATTTCTGGAATGCTGATATGAAGAATCCATGGACCAGTTTTCCAGTGAAACCATAACTAGCAAAATTTATTTTAACAAAACAACCAGTTAAAGTCTTTGAAAATTGTTCTAAGGACATACATCAACATTTATTCAGAAAAACATTTTTTAAATATCTTCTTCATTTCAGTAAGAACAGTGAGAGTCTGAGGCACTAGAATCATGACTTACTCTATCCCTCTCTATGTGTTGGTCCAGCATGATGGAAGCTTGATTCTAGGTGACTTTGGCCAAAAAGACAAAGCCTCTTCCTCCTTCAGTTCCCAATCAAAGTAGTCAGGATCTTGTTAAAAGGAGCAGTGCACTAGCATTTATCATCACCTCCAACTACAAATTTCAGAAACTGAATTCCTGATAAGTGCAGTCCAGCCAGGAGTATGACCCATCCTCAACATACATACACACTCCCAAGGTTGATAGTTTGAGAATACTACTGAATCACTGAAGTCTACTGAAGTCTCCCTACTCATTCACAGGACAGAGGCAGGCCAAGAAGACCAGATCAGCACCCTGTTCATTGTTGGGACTTTCCAGACGCTGTCTGCCAAGGGGATGGGCTCTGGTTGCTTACCACGCCCTGTGGAGGACCGGGGCTAAGCAGGGGGTGTGGCTATGACGTATCGTGAGAGTCGGAACCGCCCTGCTGGTCAATGATTGGTTATTTAGGCTTTTATAACTACAGTTCACTGTTCAATAAATTTGAGTTTTGGCATTGCTTTCTACAAAACTCCCCGGGTGTGACATGGTGTCCGTCAATCAGGCGGGGGTATAGACACTCGGCGACTTTTTGCCCGTTAAGCCTATATTCGCCAGGTGAGCTACTTTAACTCTTTCTGCTGGCAGAAGGAGACCCCTTTAGGGCCCAAAAAGTGGGGTAGCTTTAGACCTCGGCCCCATTAATAAGTAAAGCAGCAGTCTTGGCAGTTTGGCGCCCAACGTGGGGCACAGAAAACAAAAGAAAATTATCGATAGGCTTAGCAAACGGTTAGAGACGCAGCGTCTCTCTGGCAAAAGTATCCTGTAATATGGGGCAAGCTTTAATATTTAAGAAATCTCAGGACCCAGCCCTCGAGGCATGGCGGTGTATTTTTTTTTTAACCTATCAGTGTATCTTTTTTTTTTATTTTATTTTTATAATTTTTAATATGTACAACTCATAGTGCATATATTTAGTATCTTTTTACATACAACTGTTTGTATACAAAGTATATTCGTACAATTCAGGTCTTCAATCATGCATTAAGGAAAATGATATCCGTCTCATTCAACCACCTTTTTTTTTTCTCCCCCTCCCTCCCCTCTTGCTCCCTCCCTTACCCTCCCTTCCTTTGACCATTCTAGTGTTCCTCTAATCCTCCTATGTACCCCCATCCAACTATACTTTGAAATAGCCTCCTTATATAAGAGAGAACATTTGGTACTTGGATTTTTGAGACTGACTAACTTCACTTAGCATTATGTCTTCCAACTTCATCCATTTACCTGCAAATGCCATTAATTTGTTTTCTTTTATTGCTGAGTAAAATTCCATTGTGCGTATATACCACATTTTCTTAATCCACTCATTTACTGAGGGACATCTAGGTTGGTTCCACAACCTAGCTATTGTGAATTGTGCAGCTACAAACATTGAGATAGCTGTGTCACTGTAATATGCTGTTTTTAGGTCCTTTGGGAATAGACCCAGGAGTGGGATGGCTGGGTCATAGGATGGTTCCATTCCCAGTTTTCCAAGAAATCTCCATACTGCTTTCCATAACGGTTGCACCATTTTGCAGTCCCACCAGCAATGTATGAGTGTGCCTTTTTCCCCACATCCTCTCCAACATTTATTGTTGCTTGTGTTCTTGATGGCTGCATGGCGGCGTATTTTAAGAAAGCAAGGTCTCCAGATTTCTGATGCTCAAGCTGAAAAAATTTGGAGCTCATTAATACAGGCGGCTCCCTGGCTCCCGAAGGCTGATTATAACGCATGGAAGACATGGCACCGTGCGGAACAGCTTTTAAGAGAGAGAGAAAATGAATATGGGGAAATTCCACCTCCAGGAGTTTATCCAGCTTTATCCGCCCTAAAAGCATGCTCTCTCATGCAACCAATAAAAGAATCTGCAGAGGCCACAGATCAGGCACCTCAAATTATAAGAATTGAGGTAACGGAGCAGGCCCTACGGGAAAATAAAATATCTTAATCTAATCTCTCCCGGTCCGGAGAATTAAACAGCCCCTCCCGGTCTGCGGATTTAGAGAAGCCTAACCACTCCCTAGAAGTAGAGAAATCTGGTCATCTCTCCCGCTCTGCGGAATTAGGAAAAACTAGCAATCAGGAACCTACAGCTCCTCCCTTGGAGAGCTTGAAAAAATTCCCTGAGGACAAAGGCCATTGGCCACATGGCTCACCACCCCGCGAGCGGGATCTGCCATTTTACGAGCCCGCGCCTTCCGGGCCTTCTGCACTACCGCTTTTCCAGGAGGCGCCAATTTCACAACAGCTACTACCGCCCCCTGGTGGGCTTTCACCTGTAATGGCGTTTCCAGTTAATCTAAATCCTGGAGGAAATAGGCCGAATCTTTGGTACCCCTGGGAGACTCAAGAGTTAAAAGAGTTAAAAAAAAAGCGGTGTCAGAAGATGGTCCTAACTCTCCATGGGCAGAATGCATTTTATCAAGCCTGGCACATCATTCGTGCACGACTAAAGATTGGAAAGATCTAGCCAAAGCCGTGCTTCCAGGACCTTTATTTATAAAGTGGTGTGCATATTTTACTGATAAATGCCATATGCAGGCAGAGAGAAACCGATCTATGAATCCTACCATACCAATAACCTTTGGGATGCTGGCAAGAGTTAATGACCAATATGCCACGGGCATTCAACAGGCAGCAATACCAGCCCCTTACTGAGAGCAGGTGCAAGCTTTAGGGCTGGCAGCATGGAAAAAGCTAGAGGAAGGGCCTACAGAGCCTCCTATAGCTGGAATCACTCAAAAAGCTAATGAGGATCTGGGCACATTTATTGAGAGAGTGGAAAAAAGCCTTCAAAAGAAATTTCCACCTGGTACTCTGAGAGATCAATTTGCAAAAATGCTGGTTTGGGAAGGAATGACCACAGATCACAAACTGGCCTGTGCCGGATTAAAGGATAGATCTATGGGGAGATGGATTATTGCCATCAAAGATGTTGGTTCTCACACTCATCAATCTCAAGTCTTAACAACCGCCCTTAATGCCCATACTGAGGTACTAGCAACAGTTTTAAATGGGAACGGGACCTGCTTTAAGTGTGGATGACAGGGCCATTTTAAAAAAGACTGCCCCAATGGCCTTGGTCGTCCCCCAAAATGCTCCCCTGGCCAGACTCAGAGTCCAGCTGCCCCTAGAACACTTTGTCCTAGATGTAAAAGAGGATATCATTGGAGAAAAGATTGCAGATCTAAATTTGATATTCAGGGGAAACCTTTAAACTCCTAAAGGGGCATCCTCCAGCCCCGTTACACCAAGGAGGTTCCCCTGCTCACAGTCCCCCTAAGGTCCATTGGACAGTTCCTATTGTTCTAGGGATTAGACCAAAGATGGATATTTATATATCAGGAAAGAAATTTCATTGCCTAATTGATACTGGGGCAGATCGTACTATACTAAGGAAGGAAGAGATTCAACCTCAATGGGAACTAATTTCAGGGCCCCAATTACTCGGGGTAGGTGGAAACACTCATTCAGAAGAAAACAGAGATTGGCTTAGATGGAGAGACATAGACGGAAATCAAGGGAAGGTTTGCCCCCTTGTGGCCCCTGGATTAACCTCTAATTTATTAGGCCAGGACATCTTAAGAGAAGCTGAAGCTTACATTACTACAACCCATAGAGAGCTTCAAAATGATATATTAATTAAAGATATGGGGAGAGAAACTTCCAATCATCAAATAAGGTCTCACCCCCAATCCTGAGGGCCACTGCTCCCCAAGTTCCTGCCATTCAATGGCGAGATGAGCCCCCAATCTGGGTCGAGCAGTGGCCCCTTCCTACTGAAAAACTAAACCATTTGAGGGCAATTGTCCAAGAACAGTTAGCCCTAGGACACATTAGACCCTCTCTTAGCCCATGGAACAGTCCTGTTTTTGTTATACAAAAGGCCACAGGGAAATGGAGGATGTTACAAGACCTCTGGAAAATTAATAATAGGATGTTCATTGTTGGCACACCTCTGCATGGCCTCCCCTGGATCCCTGCTATTTCAAGAGATTTAACCTTAATTGTTATTGATATTAAAGATTGTTATTTTCCTATTCCTCTTCATCCAGATGATTATGAAAAGTTTTCTTTTTCTATCTCTTCTATTAACTTTCAGAGGCCAGATGAGCGATATAAATGGATAGTTCTCCCTCAAGGTATGGCTAACAGCCCAGCTTTTTGTCAACATTATGTTTCATGTCTCCTGTCACCATTAATTAAAAAATCGCAGCTCACCCTATATGTTTATATGGATGACATCATCCTGGGAGCTGCTGATGTCCAGCAACTGGGCTTAGCTTACCAGACCCTTCGAGAGCTCTTAGAAAAAGGAGGATTACACATATCCAATGACAAGGTCCAAACTATTCCTCCCTTCAAAATATTGGGGACAAAACTTAGCCTAGACTCGGTTTGTCCTCTCAAACCTCAACTAGTCATTCAAAAATCTTATTCCTTGGCAGAGTTACAGAAGCTATTAGGAGAGCTAAACTGGTTAAGACCATGGCTTCATATCTCTACTGAAGATTTATTGCCTCTCTTTGAGTTACTACGGGGAAAATCCCCCTCTGATATGATTATACTAGAAGAAGGTCATCTGTCAATATTACAAAAAGTCCAAGATGCCCTCAATTCAGCCCAATTGGCTCGATACCAACCAAAGCAACCTCTATATCTGTGGATTTTCTCAGGTGCTAAGCTCCTTACAGCTGTTCTCACCCAGATGGGTAACCCCTTACAGTGGATACATTCCTCTGTGAGAGGAACACCTCGAGTTTATTCCCAATTAGATCAATTAGCAGATCTTATAATAAAAGGGGAGAGATACATCATTGAGGCATTATGGAAAAGACCCAGATATTTTAACAATTCCTTACCATTTGTCAGACTTTGAGTGGATACGGAGAAACAACCCTAGAGTCTCCTATTCTTGGATTGCCAAAACAGGTTAAAACTGATAATGGACCCTGTTTTGTGAGCAAATCATTACAAAATTCTTCCAAACATGGCGTATTAAACATACCACAGGGATCCCATATAACCCAAAAGGACAAGCCATCATAGAGAGACATAATAAAACCCTAAAGGACCAATTAATAAAACAAAATGGGGGAAGCAACCCCCATGACCAGTTAAAGACAGCTATGCTTACTTTAAATATTTTAAATTTTTCCAAACAGCAGCCTCTGTCTGCATTTCAAAGACACTGGTCTAACCAAACGCCTTATGTAAAGGTTGAGGTCTGATGGAAAGACCCATTGACTGGATTCTGGAGAGGTCCAGATCCGTTAATAAGTGCTGGCAGAGGTTTTGGATGTGTCTTCCCAATGGGAGAACAAAACACTATATGGGTGCCTGCCAGAGATCTCAAATACTGCCAATCCGACCAAAATGACTACCCAGGAGCACAAGCTCTTGAGGGGTGATCCTTTCTTTTTCCACAGAAATGAAAAGAAAGAAAAAACACCATAACAGATCTCCTGTCCTGTTGTGATTAAACTTCTCATCACATTCATTCCAAAATTCATCAAGAACACTGTCTTGGACTCCTTCTTTGTCAGTATCTCAACCCTCTGCGATGAGAGAAGAGGGACTGTACTATTCCTGTGACAATTGTCTGGACTTTGCGCTAGACGGCTTCCTTTGGACTCTGAGGGACTGTGCCATTCCTGTGACAATTGTCTGGACTTTGTGCTAGACTGCTTCCTTTGGACTCTGAGAGAAGAGCGCTATATCTGTGACAATTGTCTGGACTTTATGCTAGAGAGAAGAGTGCCATTCCTGTGACAATTGTCCGGACTTTATGCCAGAAGGCTTCCTTTAGACTGAACTGAATGGGTGGACTTTCTCCCTTTGGTGAAATCCTTGATTGTCATTGTCTTTGTGTTCACTTTTGGCCCCTATATAACTAACCAGATTGATACAGCTGGGTGGTCTGCTGTCATGCTGAGCTAAAGCCCTACAGGCTTGGCCATGGTCCTTAACAAGATGCGGAGGTTTGCCATCCAGTCAAGCCTTCCCAAAGGTGACTGTCCTGTCCCGTGTCCTTCCCCTGGCCACTTGCTGGCCCTGGGTGTGTCCACCTGAAGTGCTAGGGTGGTAGCCAATGACGGGTAAGAATTTTCCCAGAGAGAATAAACAACCTAAACAGGCACACTCTCGAGTGAGATGGACACCCTAATTTTCAAAATACAGGATGGGACATCCCATTTTTGAAATATAAAATGGAGAAGCCCCATTTTGAAAAAAAACGAAAAAGGGGAAATGTTGGGACTTTCTGGATGCTGTCTGCCAAGGGGATGGGCTCTGGTTGCTTACCATGCCCTGTGGAGGACCGGGGCTAAGCAGGGGGTGTGGCTATGACGTATCGTGAGAGCTGGAACCGCCCTGCTGGTCAATGATTGGTTATTTAGGCCTTTATAAGTACAGTTCACTATTCAATAAATTTGAGTTTTGGCATTGCTTTCTACAAAACTCCCCGGGTGTGATGTGGTGTCCGTCAATCAGGTGGGGGTATAGACACTCGGCAACTTTTTGCCCGTTAAGCCTATATTCGCCAGGTGAGCTACTTTAACTCTTTCTGCTGGCAGAAGGAGACCCCTTTAGGGCCCAAAAAGTGGGGTAGCTTTAGACCTCAGCCCCATTAATAAGTAAAGCAGCAGTCTCGGCAGTTCATAATGCATAGGTGCCACTCAAAAGAAATAGACAACTGTCCTTACCCCAACTCTGGAGCAGTAGCTCAGAGATTTTCTCAGGAACAGAGGCAATACACAAAAACAGAAAAGTCCAAGGCTGTCCCCCAAAGTAACTGACTTTATTCAAAGCAGAGTGTGGGAAGCCTAAAAGAGCTCTCAAAAACAATGGAGATTTTAGTAGTAAGCAATTAAAAAAAGGTTTGTGGCTCTATCAGAACGGTAAGTGAAACTGCAGGCTAGCTAGTTTGCCAGAGAGAACCAGAGAAAGGGACAGCTGAGGAGAGCCACCAGAGGACAGTACAAACACTGGCCTTCAAAACTACCTCAACCCAAAATTAATTGGAACATATCATGGAGCAATTTATGCTCCCAGGCATTGTCTAAAATAATAGAGAAATCATCCATCAATGAGTAAAGCTAACATCTGGGTACAATACCAATAGAGGCAGACAGATTAACAGAGCAATCAAATAAAGAGGTAATCAAAGAAAGTCATGATTTTAAAAAAAACAATAGCAAAATCCCATGGTCATTCCAGGATGACCATGCTCATGGACAAGGATGTACCTCTTAGAAAGGCAACATCAGAGGTTTCATATTTCATGTGAAATAGATGGAACCAAAAACATCTATGCATGACACAAAACAAATGAGCAATTAAGTATAAAATCAAGCCCATAAATGGGGAAGGAAATCAATATCCAGAGTTATTATGCATGTTACTTAAAATGTCCAGTTTTCTACAAAAATTTGCAACAAAGGCATACAAAGAAACACAAAGTATGGCTCACAGATAGGCACAAATTGCTTGCGAGGGTCCTAGATACCAGATTTTTAAAGGACTTCAAAGCAGCCTTTATAATCACTTTCAAATAACTAAAGGACAACATGCTTAAGCAAATATTGTAATCTATGTCATCAAATATCAATAAAGAGGTAGAAATTATTTTGGAAAATAACTAAATGGATATTCTGGATTGAAAGATACACTAATTTACATTAGAAAATTACTTTGAGAGGCTTAATAGACTTGAACTAACATAAGAATCAGTACACCTGAAGATAGACCCAAAGAGATAATGCATCCAAAGAAAAGAATAAAAACAAATTAACAGAGTCACAGAGAAACATCAAGCACCATTAAGAATACCAATATATGCAAAATGGGAAAGGAGGAGGGAGAGAAAGGAAGAGAAACAATTAGAAAAAAAAATAATGGCTGAAAACTTTCTAAACCTTATGAAACACATCAATCTATGTATCCAAGAAGATCAACAAACTCCAAGTACCACAATCACAAAAAGATCCCCACAAGGCACATTGTTAAAAATAAATAAATAAGTAAAGACAATGACAAAGAGAATATTTTGAAAGCAGCAAGAAAAAAATTACTCATAACAGACAAGGCAATTCCAAAAGATTAACATCTAACTTATTATCAGAAACAAAGGAAGGCAGAGGCAATGGGATAAAATATTCAAAGCAAAAAAAGAAGAAAAAAAACTCCACAAGGATATCGTGCTAACTATCCTGTCCTACCCAAGGTCAGGGTAGTATTGGTGAAGGCTGATTCTAGGCTTCCTCATGCCTAAATCTTATAGTCACAAGGACCTTCACAGATGTAGGTTCACCAAAGGTGTATGCCCCATGTGGCCGTGATATAGGCTGACCAAAATATGAGTCTGTCCTACCGGTGTACAGGTCTCTTATCTAGTGCCAGAGCAGTTCTAGAAACCCATCTGTGACCGTTGGCCTGGTGAAAGCTGTTGTAGTTTCTAGTTTGGATATGAGGTATCCCCAATAAATTCATGTGCTAGACAATGCAAGAATGTTCAGAGGTGAAGTTAGTAGATTATGAGAGCCATAATCTAATCACTGGACTGATTCATTTGCTAGATTAACAATTTGAAAGGACTGCTGGGTGGTAACTATAGACAGGTGGGACAGGAATGGAGAAAGTATGTTACTGGGATTATGTATCTCATTCCTAGTTCCTCTCCTTTCTCTCTCTATGCTTCCTGGCTGTCATGAACTGAGAAACTTTGTTCCACCCTTCTGCTGTGAAGTGCTACCTTGTCTCAGGCCCATAGCAATGGAATCAGCTGACCATGAACTGAGACCTCAGAAACCATGAGCCCAATATTGAACT
Organism: Tamias sibiricus; assembly: GCA_025594165.1. Classification (NCBI taxonomy): domain Eukaryota; kingdom Metazoa; phylum Chordata; class Mammalia; order Rodentia; family Sciuridae; genus Tamias; species Tamias sibiricus. Next base: position 71,216,083 of record CM046661.1, read on the forward strand.
TATCCTCCTCCAAGTTGTTCTTATTGGCATTTTAGTAACAGTGATGAAAAGCTGATTACCACAATAGCTGTTAGTGGATGAGTAGTAGAGAGAATCCCTCAGCCACAAAGTCTGAAGCTAAACTATGTCATAACTGTCTGTCACAGTTTCAGGAGCCTGCATAGTCTTGGGAGGAGGACAATTATGCCCTAGGCTCATTCCAAGGATGGAAGTGATGCAGCTGAAATTCTAGTCTGTCTCACTGGCATACAGGTCTCTATCTAATGCCTAGGCCAGTTTAAAGGCTCCATCTGTGAGCTCTGGCCTGTGTACAGAGCCTTTAGTTTCTACCTGTGCTGGGTCTCAATACAACATGCCCGGTACTGAACTCCAAGACAAACCTCTTTGCTAGCTTTCAAACCCTGCTTCCCAGAGGATAGAGTCTTGCTCCCCACTCGGGAGGTTTGGGGAGGAATGGGAGAGGGAAAGATCAAACTGACCAATTGCAGTTTCAGTGACTAAATCCATGGGTACTGTCCTAGCACTGGCAGTTGTGGGGCTTTTCTTAACACTGAGTTTCACTGTGGTGGGCCTAGTAGTAGGTTTCAAGTCTAAGGCCTGGACTTAATCTCTCTCTCCCCCAAGTGGGAGGCACCAGGCTGCTTAGAGTTGGGAGAGGGGTAATGCAGTAACTCTATCCTTCCTACCTTCTTCAATGTGTCTTTTTCCATTTGTGATAGTAAAAACAGGCACTATGGTTTCTCACCTGATTTTTTTTAGCTCTTGTGAAGGTAGTTTGGTGAGTAAATAACTATCCAAGTTGGTGTGGCTGAGGAGATGATTGCTAGAGGATCTTACTCAGCTATCTTGTTCCACTTCCTCCAAGACACATATCTAGTAAAAGTCTCCTTCAAAAATGAAGTTGACTTTTGAAGATTTCATGCAGGGGTAGTGAAATCTTCTAAAGTTGATTGTAGTGAAGTTTGCAAAATCCTGTGAATATGCTAAAAAAGAAAAATACTGCATACACTATGGGTGTATTACATGGTATGTAAATTATATCTCAAGAAAAGTATTATAAAAATAATGATTTATTGGCTTGGGATACCTGAGAATGTCTGTGATGCAGTAGTCACATGAAAGCCTATGTAAAATATAATGAGCAATTCCAGTTCCATTATGGTAGCAAAAGATTACTACTAATCAACCCTTTTGATGAGTACAAATAAAAATTCTAGAGCAAAATACAAACTACTGAAGGCTCTAATATAGTAAACAAAAGTAAGTGAATTGTGGAGAAGAATCAAAACCTCAGGAAGTAACTCTAAGGTGAGTGACTTTCCCTTCTTTTGTTCTTTTCTCATGACTGCCCAGAGTGAGATCATGTTGCATAGAAGTACTGTGGCAATGGTGACAGCAATGTGGGTGGTTAACATTCTAAGAACAGTCTTTGCCTTTCTGGCTAGAAGAACTGGGGGGCGGCGGGGGGAGGGTACAAAATGTAAAGTGGAATGTGAAGAGGAGAGCTAGATACAAGATTTACTAATTTCATGTACTCACATAAGTCTTAACCTAAATCCTGAGCTACACACGGGACAGATCTAAACTAGTATACCAAAAGCTTAAAGAACTAAACTGAAATTTGAAACACCTGCAGATTTCAACCTAACTCTAGAAATTCCACTAAAAACAATCCAAAACATCCAGACCAAAAACCAATATATGAATTAAAAGTATAATACCAAAAATTATTAAAATAATACAGAGAAAGGAGGAGGAGAAATGGGAAAGGGAGAGAGACAACTGAAAGGCTGAAAGGAAATAAATAAAAGGCTGAAAGGAAAGGGAACACCAAAAACAAAATAATAAGCTTGATTTTAAAAATGATAGCATTTAATATTAAGTGTGTAAGCACACCCCCCCCAAAATAAGACTGATAAGAGATTGACACTCCTGAAATTAAGAAATAGATCAGATGAGCATAAGTTTACTTTTTAAAATACTAAAACATAAAAGCAGCATTAAACAATGAAACTGCTATTTTCGTGTAAAATAGCCTTTAAGACAAAGATTATTTCCAGGTATGTAAACATTTCATAACAAAAGAAGATAGACTTTACCAGGAAAACATAACAATTTTCAAAGTGGATTCACCTTCTAATAGAGTGTCTAAATAATAAAAGGCAAAATTTGGCAGAATTAAAAGAAGAAATAAAAAACTCCTAAATCATAGTAGTTGATTTTGACAACTTTCTCTCAACAATTAATACAAGAACCAGTAAAAAAAAAAAAAAAAATTAAAGATGTAAATATCTGAAAAACAATCAACTACCATAATGTAACTAATGATTATAAAACACTACCGCAAATTGCATAATGCATATTTTTCAAATGTACATGGTACATTTGTCATTATAGACTATATTGAGTTATAAAACAAATTTTCAATAAATTTTAAAAAATCAGAATCATGAAGTGTATAATATGACTAAAATGAAGTTAAATTAAAAATCAGTATAGTCAGACCTAAACATTTGCAGGTTCCACATCTATTGATTCAACCAACCACACACTAAAAATATTTGGGGGAAAAATTATATTTTCTCAGCATGCTACTCTCTACAGAAGACATTTATCCAAACCAAATTATAATGTGACCATGTGACTAGGTTCTTACCAGTAAAATGAGAAGAAAATCAATGTATGCAATTTCTTATTCTTTAGGATAGTATTAGAACATAATCTATACTCTCTTGTTCCCTTCTCTGTCACCTACAACCCATAGTAAACACACATCAGTAGGCTGATTCTTCTTAACTGTTATTAAACTCAGAGACTTTAAGACTGGGGAAGCAAATTACGCTTAATCTCATACAACATTTGCTCTACTGGCTCCTTATTCATAGTACCTCTGTCTGCAACAGATTGTAAATAGTTTGTACATTAGATTCTTTAACTGAGAAAGGTAATGACTAGCTAAGGATTTGGGAATTCACAAAATCCTTATTACATACAATGCATTCTTTCATTTCCACAACTATGGACATACCAAGAAATCAAGGCTTGTACATTCTTTTTTTTTTTTTTTTTTTAGTGTAGATGGACACAATACCTTTATCACAATACCTTTATTTTATTTTATTTTTTTATCTTTTTATTTTGGTACATTCTTTTTTCTACATCTTGAACCAATCCTATGCTTTCCATATTCAGGCATTTCCCTGACTCTACTAAATTTCAGCTGAAATGCACCTGTTTCTCTTTTGCTTTCTCCCTGCAAGATTATTATGATCATCTCCCCAAAAGTCCTCTTTTACCATTTTATTCTCTATCCAAATGATATTACTTCCCGTTACCCTAAGTCCAACCATATGCCTATGCTGCTGATAACATTTGAAAATATTCACATTAATGTCTAAATATATATTCTTACCATCAAATCCAGGACCTTCAAATGTTTAGCTGATCTTTAAATCCTACTCACCTAAATACCTGTGAACCATGGAGGATGCTTTCCCACTTGGAAGCTTTAATTCTGCCTTATTATTCCCCCAATATATTCAACCTAAATGAAGTAGTCAGTGAGAGTGATTCTCCAAAGAATAGTGGTATTTATTTGGAACAGCAGAATATTTCAATGGGAATGTGCACACCCTAGTAAACTATAGATGTATTCAGAGAGGTTGAGGGAAGGGGACGTTTTTAAAGACAAAAATGGGAGATTACATCAGATATTTTTAAACAAAAATCTTTGGCCACATGATGAATGAGAGTGGTGTCAGTCCAAGGTTGAACAAACAGTTGCTAGGCAGATGTCCTTGTAGAAGTACTTCTTGTATAAGGTTGCAGTGGCCTCTGCTCAATCTTTCTGGCAGAGTCTTTTGTAATAGTTACTATCAGGTAATCGCACATGAGAACCTTTCCTTCATAACCTCTTGGATTTATTTTCTTTGTTGTTATTGTTATGTTTGACAAAAATGACTCCATTTTGACTGGGATAACTTTCACATTTTTGTTTCAAGATTCTCGTCCATCTCTGCCTAAACATCAAAGTCCCAAGTCAAATGCTCTGCTGGTTTTGAAGTTTTCCATAGTCTTCCATACACATTATAGCTGGCAGTTATTTGAATCTCTTCTAAAGTCCTATAATATTTTCTCTCTCCTCTGGAAGTTTTTATTTTATTTTTGTATTTTAGCTATTGGATTTTACGGCTGAACTGAATCTCCTTATAATTGACACATACACTGATTAATGTACTTACAGTAGGGACTCAATAACTAGGTAATTAACTCATTTTTTTTTTTTTTTTTTTGTGGTACCAGGGATTGAACTCAGGGGCACTTGACCACTGGGCCACATCCCCAGCCCTTTTTTGTGTTTTTATTAGAGACAGGGTCTCACTGAGTTGCTAAGTGCCTCGCCATTGCTGAGGCTGGCTTTGAACTCGCGATCCTCCTGCCTCAGCCTCCCAAAGTGCTGGGATTACAGGCGTGCGCCACCGCGCCCGGCTTAACTCATTTTTTGTTGTTTTGTTTTTGTCTGTTTTTTATTTTGTTTGTTTTTTGTTAACAGAGGGGAAAAAATCATCAGCATTATTACCCTCACCACTGCTGTGGTTTGCTCTAGTTAGACTGGGGACTCTGCCTAAGAAATTGATACAAGACATGTTTCCATAAAAATTCAAATTTCATATCTTCTGGCAGTTCTTTATAACATTAAAGGTAACTCAGGGCTAATAGTCAATTTAGTTAAATTTAGCATAGCACATTAGTGAGTTTTTAGATATGCAAATGATAACTGTTATTGAAATAATTTTTAACCTAAGGCTGAATTTTAATGGATCTTTGTCACTCCAAATAGTTGTCTTATCTTTTACTGTTTCGTGGTCTAGCAGAGCAAAAATTTTTCCAGTCCCCTAAGGTCTTTGATCACTGAACTTTGTTCCTTTCAATTTCTCCTTCCAACTTAGCTGGTTCTTTCCTGAGTTCACCTTGTTCTTAAAATATCTTGCTAATGATAGCCAGTAACAGCAAATACACACTCCTAACATACTGCTTTCCAACCTTGTACCCTGGAGATATGGGCTTAAGAAACACAAGACTTTAAGTTCTCTCAGGATGATGATTTTAGCAAAAATATTGTCATTGAAAAAGATGGAACTCCAGTTTTTCTGTCTGTAATATCGTTTTCTCACCACCCAGCTGCTAAGCCAATGTCATGTGTTTTAAGTTTTCATTACAATATAACACCTCTTGAATCATAGAGGAATTAACACCTCAAAGTCAATATCAATAGTTGCTGGCTATGGTTTGAATGTGTTCTCTAAAAGTTCATGTGTTGGAAATTTAATCCCCAAATGCATAGGTTAATGGTATTTGGATATAGGGCCTTCAAGAGGTAATTAGGATTAGATGAGGTCATCTCTATGATTACATTAGTGATTTCATGAAAACAGGAAGAGTCCTGAACTGGCACACTTGCTCTTTCTCACCATGTGATGCCCTCCGCGGTGTTATGATACATCAGGAAGGCTTCACAGATACTGAGCAGATGCTGGTATCACACTCTTGGACTTCCCAGCCTCCAGAATCCTGAGCCAAATAAGCTTCTATACTTTATAAATTACCTGGTCTTAGGTATTTTGTTATAGCAACAGAAAACAGATTAAGACACTGTTTACCCATATAAATTCCAAAACTCAGCATAAAAAGCTTATTTGTCACTCCATTTATTGCCAAGAGAGAATTCTAATCCATGTAATCATTCAGGGGCCAGATAACAGAGACTCTACCATCTTCTACATAGGGCTTCATGGCTTCTAAGATTGTCCTGGGTATTGTCATTCCCTGGAATATGGGAAAGAAGATGCAAAGAATCATGCAAAAGTGTATCAAGCCTGAAAATTACAAGTCCAATGTCTCTCTTATCAACTATCAGCCAGAACTCTATTACCCAGCCATAAATAACTGCTGCCAAAGCTTAGAAATGTAGTCTGGCCATGGCTCAGAAGGAAGAGGAAACAGATTTACAGAATCCTTGATATGGTGACTCATGGACCCCTAATGAAATTTATAACTTAGTGACTTAAGAAGCAATGTTGTATATTGGAAAAAGTGTAGCCTCTGACGTCAGGCAGATCTAGGTTTAAGTCTAAGCTCAGTCACTTACTATAAAGTGACATCAACTGATTTTATTAACCTCGCTAAGACTTGAATGCCTCATCTGTAAAATGGAGTAGTCATTTTATAGGCACATGAAAAGGAAGAGAAATTATATATTTAAATGTTTAACAAAGTACCTTCTACATTGGAAGTACTCAAAAAATATAAGCTACTGTTTATATCAGAATTATTGAAAGAATTTTATAAAGAATCAGAAGTATAACTTAATATCAATTTCACTTTCTTTCTTTAAATAAAAATTTTAACTTAATACTGATATTTTTGAAACTTCCATTTATCAGAAAAGTCCTTCCTACCAGAGGGGGGAAAAATCATTAGTCCACCAGAAATCAGTGGAAGAGAATTTGAAAAAGTTTACACAGAGATAAATGTTACCTCACAGATGTTATAAATAGAACAAAACAATAAACCATTAAAAGTTACTTGCATGAGGGTCAGACTTTATAGCTTTATAGCAGTACACCCCAAAGGTAATTGAGATAATGTCTACTTAGCAAGGTTGGTAGAGTATGTTATCTTGCCTCACTCAAGACAAAAGTTATTGTTAGTGTCTAAAAATAAAACATTTTCTATCTTCAAATAGCAAGAATAGACCTCAAACACAACATATTCATTGTGACCAATGCTCCAGCAGTCTGCACAACTAGCTTACAACCATATTCGGACCAGGAATCCTGACCACCATCTCTTTGCACCACAGCAGTAAGCCAGAAATATATTTGTTCCTAATTTTCCCACATATAACCAAAATTCTTCATTTGGTTAAAAATATTTCTGAAAAATCCAAACCAAATAAAACTTGAAGAAATGCTGAAATTCCCCAAGCAATCAGGTAGAATGTGATATGAATGGTGTATGTGCGTGCATGTGTGTGTAAGGAGTGATAAGGAAACGGCAGTGGGTAAGACCTCCCTGGGAAATAAATCCAAATTATTGATGTAAAAGTAAACACATTTGAAATGTGGATTTAGATCCACTCTTGCTGCTATATGCAAGTTTCATTCATCTTGAGATTTCAAGGTTGTTCTCCAGCACTCATTGTTTCTTTTTTCTGCCCACAGTCTGGGTCCAGATTTAGTTCTTGAGGGTGTTTGCTTATGTCCGATGCTGGTTTTGTCCCATTTGGCAGGTGTGGAGGTTGAGGAGAGTGCTTAGGCACAAGGGAACCAGATAACATGGTAGTGTGTGCTTTCTCAATTTTGATAGTGATGTTTGCAGGATATATTACTAAATTCACAAAGTTGCTATTATTGACTCATGAAAATCTAGATTTTTCCTGCCTCCTGCTTCAGTCTCTTTGCTGTCAGAATCAGTTTGAGAGCTATTCAGGATAATCAATGGCAATTATTGTTATTGGAATAATCTTAAAATATTAAATGCTCAAATGCAAACTTGAGGACTGATATCAGGGCAATGTCCCAGGAAGAGTGGGAAAATGAGCCCAAACATAAAGTGAACATTAATTCATTCTGCTCATGTTATGTAGGAAAGTCTGGGCACACATCGAGGTCAACCTTGGTACAGCACAGAGTTGTCAAGGCTTAATCTAATTATGATACTGGGAGTTTCTGCAAGCTAATCAACAATTTGATACTGAAGAAGAGCTTCACTAAGGTTGGTTATACATTAAAAAAAACCACTTTCATTACAAGTACTTTAATCCTGGATGAGGGGATTGGGAAAGTAATATACCCCCACACACATCCAAGGCAGATTCAGATCATACAGGACTGACCATGGCTCTAGTCCACTGGACAGAGCCTAGGAGTTCACTGAGGTGATTCAGCCCCAGACTGGCAAGCCAGGAATATTTCTTTGAGTGAGGTCAATGACACTAGCTAGGAAGTTGCCTATGAGAAGGTACAATTAAACCCACTGGGAGGCTAGTTGGGGAAAAAGTAGGACTTTCTAGTAATCTGCCTATGGGGACAACCTCAGACTGGGCACCCACAGAACTTGCCAGAGAACTGCCCATGCTGTTTAGCTTACCAGGTGTCCAGCATGTAGTCTTGGACCACAGGTCATAAACACAAAGAGTCACAATGGATTATGACTCTTATTGGGGTGATTGTCCCTAGCTTCTGATCATGCATCCTTGTTTTACTTTGATTGTGTAAATTAAGTAAGATTCATGTTGGTTGCCTGTCTATATTGCCTCTAGAAATACTGTATCCCATGCAGTATTCTCCATAGATCTCTATGCAGATTGAGATCCCAAGGACCACTCTGATTTTGTCATTTGGTAATAATTGTTTACATATTTCTTCTAATGGTTAAACTGCCACCTGGACTCTAATATTTCAGATTTTTATCAGTCCTGTTGCTGTTAGGAGCCTGAATCTCCTACTGTCAGGCTTATGTACTGAGCTTCTAGCTTTTCTGTGACTGCAGGGCCCTTCCCAGCAACACGTTCCTTCTTACTTGGTTAAACTAAGTGTATTTTGGACTCTCCTGCAGAACACTGGCAGCTTTTGGGTTTTCTGACCTTATGTGACATTCCCACTATCATTTCCCCACATTTCTGAACCTTTTAACCCCTTCCTTCACCATATGCCAGAAAATCTTAACTTTCATTATCATTAAGCAACTCAATTAATTCAGCCTTCTACCTATTCCTAATTTCCTTCAGAAATTTAGATGGCAGGGCAGCAATAAAAGGCAAGTACTTGGGGAGATTCGTTCCTAAAACAGGTAGAGGTAGATACAATTAAAACTAATTTAGCTTCTATTTCAACTTATATTGCTTGTTTCTTTAACTACAGTTTGAGGAATATGCCACACAATCATGCAAATAAGATCAAATATGAATAAATTGGTAAAGAATTTTCAAGTCTTCAGAGAACAAGAATATAGCCGTCTTGGAAATTTTACCAAATGAGTTGTTTTTATTGAGAAATTGTGCCATTGTTTGTTGAAGCCATAATGATAACCTAATAGAACTCCATCTGCTATACAGAGAATAATTACCTTCCAATGATAAGAGATTTTATAGATATGCAGCTAATATTAGAAATTGTCTGTAGAAAATGGGAAAATTGTGGAATACCATCTTTCACTCTGCAAAATTCAATAAAACAAATGTTTGCTTTTATCCTGGAGCAAAACTAGAATAATTTTCTTCCTTGTCTCAGCTGAACCTGCTGCTAAAACAAGACCTGATCTTATCCTCATGGTTGGCCTGTTCTATTCTGGTATTTAGTCAGATATTGCCAAGTCATTTCATTTTCAACCTTCATGGGCTAGCAGTCTACAATGTATGCAGAGTAATTCTACCACCATCAGAGAACATCCAAAATTGTAAATGTTTTATTCTATTTTAACCAAGTAGAAAAAACATAGTCTCATAGAAATGTGTTGCTTAGGTCTGTAAATCAGCGCAGAAAATTCTTTTCATGAAAAGAAAATTTAGCTTTGTCAAAGATGGGTTGAGAGGAAGTTTGGACTAAATGAGCTGCATCCTCCATGACCAAATCTGAAAAACTTTCAGGTATTTAATATCCATTCTTTAGAATCAATTTCATGGAAAGATAAGCTATTTGCTGATCTGATCTCCTTTCTCTAGCAAAAAAAAAAAAAAAAAAAAAAAATCTGTATATCTAAATTATTCTCAAGAAAATTGCAAGACCATTTCTGTTAGTGTCCATCTAGCTTTCCAGTTAAAAAGAAAATAAAGAAGAGTTGATGAGAATGCAAATTCTGTCTGTTTTTCTGGTTTAACAGCCATAAAGGCCAGAATCTAGCTGTCTGAATGTGAACTGAAAGGCACTCCTATTTACCCTCCTAAATGAATTCTAGAGTCATCTTGACAAGTAACATTGTGTGAACAGGACCAGACTCAGGAAAATCTTTGATAATTCCATTTCAAGTTCTCAATGTGGATTTTTTAAAAAAAGGACCTAGAGAAAGAGGGAGGAAACCCTTTGGGGAAACAGAATAAAATAGATTTTTTAAAATTGTCAAACTATTGGGCTTAGTGCAAATATGAACCTTAGGAAGGCAAAAAAGAACCTTTCAAAGTACTGTCTGTTTCCCAAATTACTTTTCTCTTAAGTTTCAAGAAAACAACATTCCTATTTCTGGCAAGGTTCAAGAGAATTCTATTTGGGGTTACTTTGCAACACTTAAATTGCTTTAGGGCTTGCCCTGATTGAAACCTTGTTTTCCTCAGTGGCACTATAATAAAATACTTATCCCCTTAAAGCAGTGATTATCAGAGAAATAGGAAGCTACCATTTAGCCAGCACCAAGCTGGTACTGTAGAAGTATCTTAGCCCTCTCATACCATTCTTGTTAATGCAAGATAATTTGGGGTCTTTTGAGTCCTAGAAAATAGAGACATCACTGAGGAGTCTCTTTTTTCTCTTGTGCTAAAGCATCTAAATAGATCTTTGGAAAGGACTTAATTAGTAACTATGGTCCTCAGCTCCATGTGCATCCTGATGACACTCAGATTTATCTTTTCCTCCCTTAAGACATTAGTGAGGAGATGAAAAATGAAGAGTCCTTGCCAAATGCACAGTCCTTAGAGTTCTTGGAAAATAAATGTTGTGTCTCTAAAATTAGAACTACCTAAAGAAGGTAAACTTGTTTCTTCCCTCCAGTTCCCCTCATTCTCACTTCACTCCTCTTTTCTCCTTCAATCACTGTGTGTCTTGGTCTTTGTTTATAGTACTTGTGAGTGAGAGCTAGTTAACAGGAGTGACTTCATGTCACCATAGGGCAGTGAACTGTATGCCAAAAAGAAAGGTTCATACCCAGGCCTAAGACAACTGAGTAATCTGGAGTAAGGAAGGAAAGTAGACCACTGTGTAAACTGGGAATGATTTTAACTTTTTAGGTCTGAAAGAATCTTAAACAAGTAGGGTTATAATTGTTCTCAGATTGGCCGACTACTGTGAGTGATCAGCAGTTCCGTATTTGGGGGGACTGAGTCTCTGAGCCGTCTTGGCCTTTCATTAGGGTCTCGTGATGACTTTTGCAACTCCAGGTATCTTATTCCAACAGGAAGTCAGTGGTAGCATATTTGTAAACCTTGCTGAAAAACTCTTGTTTAGCCAAAAATCACATAACATGGCCAATCCTAGCTGCAAGGGAGGCCACAAATGTGAATATTTCTTTCATTTTCCCAGCCTCCATAATGGACAATGTTAAAAGACAAAATGATTAGAAAATGACTGTTTTGCCAACTCAACAACATCTGCCACGTTTGTGATGAAGTTTACAGTTCAGCCATAAGGAGAATACCATGTACATTATTCAGGATACTTGTGAGAGTAAAGGAGGAACTATTAAGAAGAATTACATACTGGGGTGCATGTCCGTGATTCCAGCAACTCTGGAGGCTGAGGCAAGAGGATCACAAGTGCAAGGCCAGCCTCAGCAACTTAGCAAGGCTCTAAGAAACTTAGCAAGACCCTGTCTCAAAATTAAAAAAAATAAAAATGGCTGTAAGTCTAACTCCATGGTAAAATGCCCAAGTTCTATACCCAGTGCCAATAAAAGAAAAAAGAAAAGAAAAACTACACTAAGCATTGAAAGGAAAACTGGGACTGTCCTGGGGAAATTGAAATATATGGTCACCCAGTCATGAATTAAGTAGACTGAGGAGACTTTTCCTTCAAGAGTTTGACCAGAAAAATGAAAATCTGCTTCTCTAGTGAGTGGAGTCTCTCAGGCTGGACTCAAGAGTCTCCAGTGTCCTTTCCTGACTATGCCTCCACCAGCCCTGAGTTTGGGAGTAGGCCTTACCACTTTCCTTGTGGGAGCTTTTGTTAACACCATTTGCCAAACAATGCTTAGAGGCCCTTTCTTCTCCTACTTCTATGTGGATGAAGATTTTTTAGAGAACGTGCTATCCCTGTCTCCTACCTGCCATCTTATCCATGTCAATGAAGATGTCATTATACCAAAGACAAAGAGATTCTCAGAAATAATCTCAGAGTAGATATACCTGGCACCATGATTTCATGGTGGAGGAAGGTTATTTCTACTCTCATAATTAGAAATAGTTTTTGATGCCAAATTATGTCACTGGAATACCAATAAATATATGACTCTACTACCCTAAATTCTAGTTATTTTTGTATGTCTTAACTTCTTGATGAAGATTTTTATTTTCTTTCCTAAACTTTTTGGCTTTCCAAATTTTCTACTATAAATAAAATGCAATGTTACTTTAATTTTTAATTTGTATGTGTCTTTCCCTAAATTTTGAAGGAATGCATACTTGGAAAAAATTAAATACCACATGAATAAAAGAGTAAAAATTATCATATCCTATTACCACCACATTTAACCACTGTTATCATTTTGTGTGTGTGTGTGTGTGTGTGTGTGTGTGTGTATATACCTATAGAAAGATGTACTTAATATAATATTAATAACAATATAATGGATATAAACATTTATTTCATGCATTACCGATAATATATGTATAGATAAGTTTAAAGCAGGAATATGTACAACTTAACTTTTTCACTTAAAAGTCTTTTCAGTATATTCTACATAATTCTTTTTAATGATAGTGCCTTTATCTCTAATAGTGTATAAAAACCCTTAGGATACTGAAGCCATCATGAATTGTGGCAATTCTTTTGGATAAGAAAAATGGGAAAATTTTAAGTGACATACAAAATATTTTACATGCAAAAATATTAGAAATTTGCACTTTACAATGGAACAAACCATCCAAATGACCCATAGCATTCACACACAAAATATCACTATGAAATAAGATTTCTTCAAAAATATCTCCTATTTTCAGCAGGTAGAGATAACTTCATGTGAATATCACACTTTATGTTTTGGGTGACATTCTAAAAATAAATTGACTGTTTTAATGAAATAGATGTCATTTCAAGGATTTTCTATTTAAAAAAATAATAATAACCAGTCATGGTCTATATTCAATTATATACATTAAAATAAGTCATTCTTTTAAATGGAGTGCTACCATTACCCACATATTTGACACTTTTCTCTAATGAACGCCCTGTTGTACTGGCATTTCCTCATAATGGGTTATTTAAAAGCCTTCTTGGGCTGAGGGTGTAGCTCAGTGATAGAGCACATGCTTAGTATTCACAAGACCTTGGGTTCAATCTCCAGCTCCAAATAAATAAAAACCTTTTTTGTTGACTTTGTGAATTTAACCAGCATGAGTTAATGAGATTAAGTTCATCTTTCTTTTCCTCCAAATCTTAACTACCCATCCAGTTTTTTAATGTTTATTCTCAGGCTTTAAGGCCTCTTACAATTTAGAGGATGTTTTCCTTGACTGCACTATAATTATTTACCTACTTATTCTAACCAATTATTTTTTTTAGAAATACTTCTATAGCACAAATCACATTTTCTGTAATTCTGCAGCTCTTTTCTCCCCAACCCCCAAAACACCAACTTCATGAATCTGAAATGTAGGTTTTTAAAGTCAATTCTCCGATTGAAAGATAGTCTTTCTCCTACATTGATGATGCCATATCCCTTAGCTATGAAGCACTTATCAGCATATTGACTTAAAATTATACAGTAGAGTTAAGGAAGATCAAAACATGAAATCTTTAAGGAAGTTGATTCAGCCTCAGTGTCTCTTAACTTTTCAATAATGTGTTTTGTAAAAGCCAGTGTTTTCTTTTTAATCCTTTTACTTGTGTTTTCCTGTCTGTAGTAAAATATGATCCATGGGCTGAGGTTGTGGCTCAAGTGGTAGAGTGCTTGCCTAGCATGCGTGAGGCACTGGATTCAATCCTCAGCACCATATAAAATTAAAATAAAGATATTGTGTCCACCTAGAACTAAAAAATAAATATTTTTTAAAAATGTGATCCAGACACAAAAGCTTAAAACAAATGTGCTATAAAACCTACCCTTACCCTCTAGGGTAGCAGTTCTCAAAGTCTAGTTCACAGAACTCCCAGGATTCTAAGATAACTCTCTGGGACTCTCCAGTAACACTTTCAGGGGGCCTTGAAATAATCCTAAAGCATTATTTTCCATTTTCATTGTGTTAGTACTTGAATTGAGGGGTCCAAAGGCAACTGATATAATTAACAAGGCCTTACAAAATCAGGACAGTGAGTAGCACCCAACTGTTCTTTAGTGGCCATTTTCTTTACCAACATGCATTTGTAGAAAAACATAATGCCAGTTTAAACTGGCACAATGTTTGTATTTTAATTTTTCATTGCAGTTACAAAATGCCAGTTTCACTTAGGAATGCTCTTCATGAAGCAACACTTTTAATCTCGTTAAATCTCAATCTTTGAGCACACTCTTCAATACTCTATGTGCCAAAATTGGAAATACAGTAGAACTCTTGGCCTGCATATGTAAGTACGTGGTTGTCTTGGGAAAAAGCATTGTGCAGTTGATTTGCAACCTGAGCCTAGCTCCTTTTTCCTGGAACACCATGTTTACTGGGGGTAAAAAAAATACTGGCCAACCAATAATTGTAATTTAGACTTGGGTATACTGCAAAATCTTTTCTCAAAAAAGAATGATATAAGCCTTCCCCTTTGAGGAAAACTGTCTTTGTTGCTAATGAAAAAATTTGAGCTTTCAACCAAAAATTGGTATTATGGAAAATATGTCCATGATGAGTTTAACCACTTCCTAATATTTAAAGATAATTTTTGGATAAGGTCAATGTTGATACTAATGAGTGTGACTTTTTCATATTTTAGGATAAAATTCATCAATACTTTGAAGATCTTCATACTTGGTGTACCAGTATTTTTCAAATGACTAAAACATGTTACAAAGTCATTTACAGGTAAAAGACTGAGTCCAAGTATAATATAGACTAGTAGGTTTCCATATAAAGATCATTGATATGGTTTTAGAATCTATTTTATAATTAATCATTAATAAACTACAACTTGTCAAATTCTGGTATGTTATTGAAGGAAAATATCTACCTAAAAAGTTTGTTAAAATCCTCTTTTATGAGCCAGGCACTGTGACTCATGTCTGTAGACTGAGCTACTTGGGAGGCTAAGGTGGAAGGATCACTTAAGCCCACAAATTCAAGACTACCCCATAAATTCAAGACCCAGTCTCAAAAAAAGAAAAATAAATCCTCTTTTTTCCCCAAGCTTTAGCCTGTGTAAGCCTGAATTTGCATCATATACTTCCATCAAAAGAACATGTGACAACAGATGAATATATATGTGAGAAACCAGCCGTCTCCTACTAATTCAGACATTAAAAAGATTTGCAAAGATAAAACAATGCAAACATACTCATTATTATTTTTGCTCTGAAAATACATATTTTTGCCTAGAGAAAATATTACTTGTATTAACATACAATGACTTTATTATTTTAAATAGAGAATATTTTTAATTATCAATTTTAATTTTAACATAGTAAATACTGATGGCCATAACCTCTATAAACAAAAGTCTTTTGAAACCTTAAATAATTTTTTTAGAATATGATGTTTTAAGATTTTAAGTGTTGAAAAATGCTGTTCTAGGAAAATGTCTATAAAGGGAAAAAGAAAAGTGAGCAAATAATTTCACTGACCAATTCAGGAACCAAAGGATAAGAAATCAACGAATTTGTCCTTTTTACTATTATTAACACATAACAATTATATATATTTGTGGGGAACATGTGATGTTTTGATTCAGTATATATTGTATAATGATAAAATCAGGATAATTAGCATAGTCATTACTTTAAACTTTTACCATTTCTTTATGATATAATTACATGGTTTAATCTAGATTAGGTCCTTTTGGTTGCAAGCAACCACACCAATCATGACTACCAGATATTTCAGCTCTAGCAACCTTCATGAACTAACAACTTCCCTGTAGAGTTATTAGTTCAGATTCCTTTCTTCTTAGCAACACATGGATCCTTCTTTAAAATAGACAATATCTTGGGCCACAAAGCAACTCTTGGCAAATACAAAAATATAGAGTTAATACCTTGCATTCCAATAGAATCTAATAGATCATAATGGAATGAAATTAAAAATCAATTATAAAGTAAAAAATAGAAGCTACCCTAACACCTGTAGATTAAATAATACACTATTGAATGACCAATGGATAGCTGAAGACATCAGGGATGACATTAAAAATACTTACAGATTCCTGAAAGATTATCAAGCTTATTTTTCTCAACTAGCAATTATCATTCTAGGAACCTTCCTCCATCTGAAAGCCTCCCTCCAACAGGTCACTGGTTGGCCTATGGTGGGCCACCCCTGTGTGGTTCAACCCATGGCTACTTTAGAGCAAAGAACTGCACAACAGTGTTCTGAATGGCAGAGGACTTTGAATGGACTCACTGATGCCAGAAGAAAAAAATCGAGTGAAATAGCAAAATGGAGTGATATGTCCCAACCCTCTACTTTAGAGCCTGATGCACCAGAGACATGACAGACTGAGACTTGGACAAGACTCAGAATTAATGTCAATGCTGAGAACAGAGGCCAGGTTTTAACTTGCCTTCCAGAATATTTTCAATTCATGTTTTTACATCTTTTTCAGTCTCTGAGGCATGAAGGGTCATGCCCCAGTGTCTGCCCACCTAGCATCCACCAGCCCTGCCACTACCCACTTTGAGTTATGCTGCTCTTTATGTAGAAAACAAGCCAACCATTTGCATTCCTTGCTCCATCATAATTAACTAGGAGAATAAAGAAATCTAGGTCACTTCAACTCACCAAGGCTAGAAATTGCTGATGTTGTACAGAATAAAGTCCCATTTTTTTTCTTTCAGATGCGCTTTAATTTGCATTCTTCTCCCCCCTTCTCTTCTATCTTCTTACAAATAGCTTAAACTCACCCTGGGGAATGTTGAGGAACAAAGACATGGATCTATTGACAAATCAATATTGTCAAAGAAAACTGTATTTGTTAGCAAGATTGCAAGTTCTTCTTTTTCAGAAAAAAAATAATCTTATTGTATCCAAATTGTTTTTCTAGAGCACTGTTGACTGGCAAGGAGTGAAAGTTAAAGTCAAAGCAAGTCTTTGCATACATTCTATAACTGACACACCATGTCATTGTGGTAGGGAGGGGGGATTGAAATATTTGGCCTTGAAGAGTCTCTTACCTTTCATTCACTCCTTTCTTAAAAAAAAAAAAAAATGCTTAAATTTGATACTAAAGCTTAACAAGGGAAAAGTAGAAAAAATAAAATAAAGGTTTTTTAAGGACTTAGATGGCACTGAACACCTTCCAACTGCACTTCAAGGACTATATTAGCCCTGTTGTGATAACTAGTTCTCTCCAGATTCTCATTCACACTTTTTTTCTCTGTGTAGCAGAAATTACATGTACTAAGTATAAATCCATTCTCAGTTTCTGCATTATTATCCACATGAAGGGCATCTGTTATGGTTTGAATCTGAAACATCCCCGAAAGGCTCTTGTGTTGAAGGCTTATTCCCCAATGCAGCAATGTTCCAAGGTGAAGATTTGGGGAAGTGATTGAATCATGGTGGTTCTGATCTTATCAGTAGTTTAATCCATTGAAGGATTTATAATTTGAGTGGACTACTGGGAGGTGATGGAAACTATAGGAGGTAGGACCTAGTTGAGGATAGTGGGTCTTTGAGCCTATCCCCTTGGGGACTATATTTTGTCCCCAACCCCTTCCTCTCATTCTTGGCTTCCCTGATGCCATGAGCTGAGCAGTTTTCCTCTGCTACACCTCTCCTCCATGATGTTCTCCCTCTCCTCCAGCCCAAAGAATGGGGCTGGATGACCATGGACTAAATCCTCTGAAACCATAAGCCAAAACAAATATTTCTTCCTTTTGTCCCAGTGATGAAAATCTAACACAGCACCTAAAACAGCCTGACCAGTGCCTAGCTCAGTGCCCTGCAAGTAGTACATATAATACATATGTGTGGAATGAAAGAAGTTAATGTATCATTCATTCTGATTTACTCTAGATATTACTTTCATGAAACATTAAAGTGTTGAATGGGATATAATTATAAAGAAGAGAAGGTGAAGAAGCACTTAAGTTTTTTATTTGCTTAGATAAATTAGGTTTCAAAAATAATAATTCTTTAATTAAAAATAAATTAATCTGCTAACGCTAAGCATCATTGCTTGAGTAGGCTACCTATGATTTTTGTGTATATTTTATTTCATCATTTGACACATTAACTTCTCTAGGACAAAAATTCTTTCAATAAAGGCAATAACCATATCTTCCAGATTTTCTAGGACTGTCTAAATTTTGAATTACATTATTTTCCATAAATCAGTATACTTAATAATAACCTAGTGTTATTTAATATTTCTCTTTCTTGGAACTCCAAAGTTTAACTCAAAAGTCAGGAAAAAAATTATACTTTAGTCTCTGTATCTATCACTTTATCCCCTTTTTGCTTACAAAGTAACTGGCACAAAGACCTACACGGAACAAATGTTCACCATGTTTATTGATTACTTAATTAATCAATCAATTAGTAGATGAATTTGTTATAATTTGTTATAATTATATTTGTTATAATTCTTGTCATGGTAAAACATAATAACTCAAATTTTCTTTCATTTTAAAGTACCCTTAAAGAAGATAATACTGCAAAGTCGCTAAGAAGGTAACCTCTGAACTGAGAATCTGAAAGTATTTCTTTCCTATGCATCCTCCTCTCTGCCTGCCATAACCAACTCAATGCTCCCTTGCCTGTACACAGTCAACTATACATAAGTTGACTCCCAAAGGGACTTCAGTGTAAGTAATAAAAGTTTATTACAAAATTTTGCCTAAGAATCTTACCATTGTTTACAAATTTTGGAAGGGAGGGAGGAATGGTTAGAAGAATATTGTTAGTTAACTTTCTATCACTATAACAAAATATTTGAGATAATTAACTTAAAAGAGAGAAGAGGTTTATTTTGGCTCATGGTTTCAGAGATTCTACTCCATGATTGGGTGGACACATTGCTTTTAGGCCTGGGGTAAAGCAGCACATCAAGGTGGAGCATGTGGTAGAGCAGAACCACTCACCTCATGCTATCAAGGAAAAGAGAAGAAGGGGCTGGGTCCCACTACCCTCCTTAAGGGCACACCCCTGTGACCTCCCACATAACCTATCTCTCTAAGGTTCTACCTCCCAATCATGCCACCCTGGAGACCATGCCTTCAACAGATGGGCCTTAAGGATATTAATCATCCAAAATAACAACAAATATGGTAGATATATGCTCTAAAATGGTTTTCAGCAGTACCCCATGCAGCAATTCCCAGTTCTCCATCAAAATACCTATGAAGACAATAAAAAAAAAAATAGAAATCTCATGGCTCCCCTCTTGCTCAGAAGAAGCTACTCTAGAAATGCACTGTCCAGTAGGGTAGTCATTAGTCAGATGTGGCTATTTACATTTAACTTTAAAACTGTTAAAATTAAATAAAATTAAAAATCAAGCTCTTCAATACTAGATAGTTATAGGAGCTAGTGGGTATCATATTGAATAGCACAAATACAGAACATTTTCATCATCACTGTGTGAGGTAGCTTTTTGTCACTGTGGCCAGTATCCCTGACAAGAACGACTTAGAAGAGGAAAAGTTTATTTTGGGCTCACAGTTTCAGAAGTTCAGTCTATGGTTGGCTAATTTCATCTGGTTCTGGGCCCAAGGTGAGGCAGGGCATCATGGCAAAAAGATTTGGCAAAAAAGCACTACTTCACTTACAGTGGCCAGGAAGCAGAGAGAGAGTGGAAGGGGCCACAGGGAAGATGAACCTTCCCAGGGCATGCCCCCACCTGTCTAGAGTTACCACCAGTTAGTCCGTTCAAATTAGGATGGACAGATTAGGGTACAACTCTCATAATTCAATCATTTTACCTCTGAGTGAATACTGCATTAACACAGGAGCTTTGGGGGGGGGACACCTCAGATCCAAACCATAACACCTTATAACTTAAAGAAGTAGAAAATAAACTTAAATCTGAAGTTAGTAGAAACAAGAAAATTATAAACATTGGATCAGAGATAAATTAAATAGTGAAGAAAAATAATACAGAAAGTCAAAACTGATGAAACAAAAAAAAAATTGTTTCTTCAAAAAGATCAACAAAATTGAAAAAAAGTTTGCTAAATAGATTTGGAAAAAAGAAAGAAGATTCAAGTAACTAAAATCAGAAACAAAGTTAGGATGTTAATATTAATTCTGCAGAAATACAAGGTATTATAAGAGATTACTATGTATATTAATTATACACCAACAAGTTGGATAACTTAGATGAAATAGAAAAAAAATCCAAAAAACATAAATCCTATCAAGACTAAATCATGAAGAAGTAGAAAATCTGAACAGACCTATAATAGGTAAGGAGATGAAATCAGTGATCAAAACTCTCCCAACAGGGCTAGGGTTTTGGCTCAGTGGCAGAGTGCTCACCTAGCACATGTGAGGCACAGAGTTCAATCCTCAGCACCACATAAAAATAAATAAATAAAATAAAGGTATATGTCACTACCTCTCTACCAGGGTTGTAGTCAACCACCAAGACCCAGCTTTTTCTCTATTTACGTGTCTGTTTGTCTTTTCTCCAACCCCTCACCGCCTGGTCTGGGAAGCTGAATTAACGGCCCTGCAGGATGTGGCAAAACACACTGGACTTCATAAAAAGATAAAAACCACATGCATCCAAAAACACTATTCACAATGGATTGGAAGACTTAGACTGTTAAGATGTCAACAGTGACAAAATAACATACAGATTTAATATAATCCCAATTAAAAATCTAACAAACTTTTTTTGAAGAAATGGAAAAACCTACTCTAAAATTCTTGTGGAAAAATTCATCCTAAAATTTATATGATACCATGAATAACAAAAATAATCCTAAAAAAAAAGAGAGAACAGCTGAAGGACTCATGCTTATTGACTTCAACCCTTACTATAAATTTACATTAATCAAAACAATGTAGTACTACTATAAAGACAGACAGTCATACCAATGGACTAGAATAGAGAGACAGACCAATTAGACATCAATACCCTAAGTACATTATAAAAACACAAATAATATGAAAATACTTTCTGTAAAACCAGTGACTTGAAAAATTGTGCTCTTTATATGTAATACAAAATGAATTGCACTCTGCAAGCATGTATAACAAATTAGAATAAAAATATAAATAAATAAATAAATAAACCCAAAGCTATTTGGCCAAATTATTTTTCTTGCAAAGTTGCCAAGACAAAGAAATGGGGAGGAAGTCATATTCAATAAATGGTGCTGGGAGAACTGGATATCCACATGCAAAAGAATGAAGTTAACCTAATAGCATAAACAAAAATTAACTCAAAATTAATTAAAGACCATTGTATCAAATATAAGGCCTAAAACTATCAAAATTTTAGAAGAAAACATAAGCAAAAAGCTTCATAAGTATTATATTTGGCAATTATTTCTTAGATATGACACCAAAGGTACAAGCAACAAAAGAAAAATAAACAAATGTGATTTCATAAAAGTGTAAAAGTTTTGCGCATAAAAAGATAGTCCACAAAAAAGGCAATCCACAGAATAGAATATTTTCAAATCATACATCTAATGATGGATTAATATTCAGAATATATAGAAAACTAATACTCAACAATATCAAAACAAACAGCCCCATCAAAAAACATTCTTAACATTGGTAATCATTAGGGAAATGCAAATCCAAACTATAATGAGGTACCACCTCATGGCCATTAGGATCTCTACTACCCA
The DNA here is from genome assembly GCA_025594165.1 of Tamias sibiricus. Taxonomy (NCBI): domain Eukaryota; kingdom Metazoa; phylum Chordata; class Mammalia; order Rodentia; family Sciuridae; genus Tamias; species Tamias sibiricus. The sequence continues at coordinate 71,237,947 of CM046661.1, forward strand.
AAAAGAAAAGAATGAGTATTGATGAGGATATGGAGAAAGTGGAGCACTTATACACGGTTGGTGGGAATATAAAATGATATGGCCACTGTGGAAAACAGTATGATGGTACCCTTACAAATTAAAAATAGAATTACCATACGATCCAGCAATTTCACTTCTGAATATATATCCAAAAGTATTGAAAACAGAGTCTCAAAAAGATATTTGCTTACCATGTTCATAGCATCATTATTCACAACAGCTAAGATGTAGAAACAACCCAAAAGGTGATCAATGGATGAAAGGATAAGCAAAATGTGGTTTTTGCACACAATTGAATACTATTCAGGCTTAAAAAGGAAGTTCTGCTGTTTGCTGTAACATGGATGAAACTCCAGGACATTATGCTATCCAGTTTCACAAAGTGGACAAATATTCTGTGGTTCCTTTTATATGAGGTATTTAGAGTAGTCAAGATCATAGAGACAAATAGTAAATTGGTGGTTGTTAGAAATGCAAGGAGAAGAAAATAAAAGTTGTTTAATGGATATAGAGTCTGAATTTTTTTCAGATGAAAAGAGTATGGATAGGCTGGGGATACAGCTCAGTGGGTAGAATGCTTGCCTTATATGCATAAGGTCCTGGGTTCAATCCCCTGCACCACAAAAAAAAAAAAAAAAAGGAGTATGAAGATGAATAGTGGTGATGGGTGCACATTATAAATGTATTTCATATCATTGACTATGTATTCAAAAAGGCTAAGATGGTAAATTTAATGTGTATTTGAATACAATAAAAAATTGGAAACAATAACTAATGGTTAGAAAGCTTGTTTGAAAATGAATACTGTCCATAATGTATATTATAGCATGAATATTATTGTGTAGATATGTTATATAAACATCTATACATTTTGATTTATAACATGCATTATATCTCAAATGTAAAGAAAATTGCAATAAAAATAAATGACAAAATTCTCTGACATAAAAATAAATTCTGTATTTGGCTTTAAAAAAAGTAGCATAAACTTCTTATAAAAGATAACATTTTATAACTTTAAATCAAAGTCTCCCTTTGAAAGGTTAAAATTAGTGACTGAATTTGATCATTAATGAAAATATAAACTACATGTATAATATCAAAAATAATGGAGAAAATACAATACAAAATACAAGCAAAAAAATAGGATGTATAGACAGAAAACAAATGAAACAAAAAAAAAAACAGAAACAAAGATAACAGCACTAGAAAAATATATAAGCAAAATGATAAATAGCTAGATTGCCTAAAACACTTTATTGACAAATCTTTCTTCACTGACTTGAAATGTCAACTTTATCATAAATTAAATTTCTATATGTAATAAAATTTACATATATATTTTTCCATCAATGTCACATTATGCTAATGTATATTTAATATCTTAACAGTCTTTATTCAATAACAAGAAACACTTTAACATCTTAAACACAAATATTTAACTGATTTTCAAAGAAGAAAATTATGCACATAAGCATGGACAATATTACAAAGGAAAAAGTTTTGATTATGTGAAAATTTTAAAACTTGCATATAGCAAGAAAAATATACCCAAAACTATTAGCTTTCTGTCACTGTGACAAACACCAGAGGTGAACAACTTAAAAAACAGGAAAGGTTTGTTTTGGTTCACACTTTAAAAGGTTTCAGTTCAAGGTCACTTGCTTTTGAGCCTGCAGCACAGCAGAACATCATGGTGGAAAGCATGTAGAGAAGTAAAGCTGCTCACCTCATGGCAGCCAGAAAGTGGAAAGAGAGAGAAGGGGCTGGAGTCCCCATATTTCCATCAAGGGCACACCCAAAATGGCCCAACTTCCTTCCACTAGGTCCCACCACCTAAAGGTTCCACCACCTCCCAGCAGCACTACAGACTGGTCACTGAGTCTTTAGAATATGGGTCTTGGCATTTGCTGGTAAGTGGATGGATTTGGAGAATATCATGCTTAGTGAAATAAATCAGTCCCAAAAGATTGAAGGCAAAATGTTCTCTCTGATATGTGGATACTAACCCATAACAAGGGAGGGGAAGATTAGAAGTTTATTGGACTAGACAAAGGGGAATGAAGGAAAGGGAGGGGGGATGGTAATAGGAAAGACAGTAGAATGAATCAGACATATTTTCCCCATCCTCACATATAAATACACAACCAATGAAACTCCACATCATGAATAATGGTACCCTAATTAGAACAAGTTATACTTATTGTTTGTATGTATAATATTTCAAAATGTCAAAATATATTCTAATGTCATGTTAAAACACAACAAAAGGAATATGGGCCTTGGGAGACATTTAAGAGCCAAACCATAACAAAATTAAGTAGGTTCACTACAAACTGGAAAACAATAATTGCAGTACATATATCAATCTATTCATTATTACCTTAACTGTATTTCACAATAAAAAAGAAAAGCTATACTACCTTAAAATCTAAAGAAGCAAAGAAAACTCAACCTCATTCTGATCCAACGAAATATGCATTTTTAAATACTTTCCATTTACTGAATCATCAATTTTAAGTAATAATTATACTTCTGTGGTGAGGTGAGCCTGATCATAAATTGTACCTGATAAACATGATACAACCTTTCCAGAAAGTAATTTGGCAATTCAAATTCTGGACATTAAAAGGTTCATACACGCTGGGCGCGGTGGCGCACACCTGTAATCCCAGCACTTTGGGAGGCTGAGGCAGGAGGATCGCGAGTTCAAAGCCAGCCTCAGCAATGGCGAGGCACTTAGTAACTCAGTGAGACCCTGTCTCTAAATAAAATACAAAAAAAAAAGGGCTGGGGATGTGACCCAGTGGTCGAGTGCCCTGAGTTCAATCCCCAGTACCAAAAAAAAAAAAAAAAAAAAAAAAAAAAAAGGTTCATATACTTCAACCTGATAATTCAATTCCTCCTCTAGGACCCTATACTAAAAAAAAAATCTCAAATGCCAGCAAAGACTGAATCTCAGAGATGTTAACTGCAAATAAAAAGAGAAAAGACACACTCTTAACAAAACCATAGAATAATCAATATAACATAGTGCATCCATAAATGAAATACTGTGTATTTCACAACTATTAAAAATGTGGTTTTCCAAGAATTTAAAAAGAGAAAAAAAAAAAGAGTGAGGAATTTGTCATTATACAACATAGATTAAAAATAAGCAAGACATAAAAGAGGTTCTATATAGAATATGTATTTGTATTTTACATAATAATTTTATATATAAAAATGTCTCATGTTCAATACTATTTTGAACATTTCTCCTTTGCTCATATTTTCTACAATGTATCTATATTGCTTTTAGAGTTAGAAAAAATGTAAATACTTTTTATCTGATGTAAGACTAAAATTATGGATTCATCCCCAAATGGCTACACCCTGTGACTGAGTCCATGTGAAATTCATTACCCCAATGTGACAGCTAATTTTTCATCAAGCCCACTTGTGAATAAGCCTTCATGACTTCCTCCATTGTGTTCCACATAATTTAGCACTTGATTATATGCTATTTGGTGTGCTGTTTGGGATTCTTTACTATTAATGCATCTGTGTTAATATTACTGATGTCAGTAAATGTTTAGGAGGCACCAATTCTGTTACAGGCTCTGTGTTATGCTACTATGTTTCTTTGTTTTTTATTTCATTATCACAACAACTCTAAATTCTTGTAGTCATAGCCAATCCTTAAAGATGTTAAAAGGTTAAGTGACTTGCTCAAACTCAGATTGGCAGAATAGAAATTTAATCATAGGTCTCCTACTTGCAGTACTGCATGATTGTTCCTCTAAATTGTTCCTCTGCTTATTCTTCTCTCCTAAGGTGACCAAAACACTTAGCACAATGCTCCATAGGTTATTTATTTTTTAATGGAGATCACTACGTGGAAGTAACATCATGACCCTCTACTGTCCAATCTGAATGAAACTGAGCAGTGCTTATCAAATTCTGGGTTTGCACTGCTTTGCTTTCACACCCATTCAAAGCTTTATCCTGAAAATTTGCCAGTACACTGAATGTATGGCGAATGTGAGCAGAAGTGTGACATAATATATGAAAGCAAACACTGCAGTATACAGGAAGGTGGGAAGCTGGTTTTAGCAGGGAAACTTAGACACCCTTACAAGGATGTATAAGATGAGGCAAACAGTTCTCCACATCATCTCAATCCATGGAGAAGTATGTGAAGGCCAGGATGTGTCATGGGCTATGCTGCAGGAGCCATTCTGTCACTTTGAAATGCTACCATTTCATATAGGACAAACAAGAAAGCAAATATAAAGAACAATTATAATCTGAGTTTGTAAGATGGCCATTTACAGGAGGTATCTGCCTGTCCTTATACTGCCTGGAGTCTTTGAGAGGAGGTGACACTGTCCAGGTTGAGGGAGGAAATGGAGCCACTGGTCCCATCTAGAGCATTGCCAGGCTTTACCTGACCAAGTACCTAGGATCATCCTAATGACAATATCGTTGCCACAAAAGCCTTAAACCTTGACATTCTGTGACATGAAATGAATAATTTACTTAATCTTTCTGTTCTTTCACCATAAAATTAGGTTATATTAGCTGAAAGCCCTGCATGGTATTCCAGACTATTTTAATTGGTTCCCCTACAATGTGCTGTACCATCCTGTGGACACTCCTGTCACAGCAGCATCAAGATGCGTGCTGCGTACTTATCTAATTCTGCTTTCAAGAATGGCCTTTCAGTTAGTTCTATTTTCACCAGTGTTTCCCCAGCATCTACCACAGGTAAATCATAGAGGATTAATGAATATTTATTTATTAAAATGAATATGTAAATGGATGGATCCTTTCCAGCTCTTACATTCACACTTCAATCATATTCTGGTGAAACAAGGCTTATGGTGGCCATAGGCAAACTGTCGGTTAATTTAAGAAAATGGCAGGACAGCTCTATCCCTAATCCCACTTACCCATCTTCACTGTCCCCTGTTCCTTGAAGTTCTCCCTGTCTGAAGCTTCATCTGGTCCCAAAGTCCAAACAAAATTGTATTTATACATAGTAGCCTAATATTCTGTTAGGCTTCAGTACAAGCCTATTACTTTGCACCTGCTATAGTTTAAATCTTAAGTGCCCATTTAGAAAATGCTTGGTCTCTAGCATGGCAGAAACTTTACACAGTAGGGCCCAAGGGGAGGTCTTAGAGTAATTGGGAATGCGCTCTCAAAGGGGATTATGGAATCCAATTCCTTCCTCTTTCTCCCCTTTTTGTTTCTCAGCCATGAGTTGAGTGGTTTTGCCCTACCACACACAATTGGCTATCATGTGTTGCCTCACCTTGGGCCCAAAAGCAATGAGACCAACCTGATCATGGACTAAAACCTCCAAAACAGTGAGTCAAAATAAATCTTATATCTTTATAATTATCTCTAGCGTTTTTATAGTGATGGAAAGCTAGCACAGCAGCCTAATTATAGCTTTTACTCACACCCAGCATCGGTGGCCTCCAAGAAGGTCAGTGGGTTGCCCAGTGGTCTTCTGTCCCATATGCCCACTCTAGGACCAAATTCCTATTGAGGTGCTTAATCTCTTCTTGCTCCTGCTGGTCTTTTCCTATTTTGAACCCTGTCTTCATACCCAAAATTAGGCTTATTAATGTTGTACCATGTCCTCCTGCTCTGTCATCCTTCTCCTCAGAATCCATGTCCTCTCACCTGGGCTTCATCCTTACCTGCCTGTTGGGACACAGCTACCTTCTCTTAGAAACTTTAAATCTGACTATTGTCTGAATCATCATTGGGCTTGGGATGTACCTTTAAGACATGGACAGGCTTGAGTTGCTAGTCCATGTTGTCTGCCTTAGTCCATATAGGACACTTACAGGCTGGCCTTTCAGACTGCCTGGCCTTGATAGCATGAAGAGCTATCATGCATACACCCAGGATAAGGGCCTAGACTTTCCTGGACTGCCCAAAATCAAGCATGATTTCAAGATTCTAAACAAGGCTTTCATGTCTTTCCTCATTTTAAAATACTATTTCAAACATTATTACACTAAACACTGAATGGATACTGTTTTATCACACACACACACACACACACACACACACACACACATAAATATATTCATTTATATGTCCATGTATGTGAGTTATTTCAAGACTCAGTTTAAATGCTCTTTCGCAGTCAGATATTTTCTTGAATGACTCAAATTGATCAAAATGTTGAATTTAATTAGCTTTCTGGACTGAAAACTTCTGCAATGAAAGGAAAATTCTCATAATTGTGGCAGCCACTTTACTTTCATCAAATCCATTGCTAGCCAGTTTCTGATTCTGCAGTGACACCAGCTCCCTTTCAACAAATTAGTTGCTAGGTGTAATAGAAACAACTTTCTTCCGTTATTTCTATAGTGAAGAAAAATATTTTGTAGTTGTATACTTTCCCATGTGGTTTCTTTCTAAATAATCTATTTTTCCTTCCCCTAAGGCATTTTGGACACTAACACTTAACTGAAAAGTTAATTTACCACAGGTAAGATTCCAACCATCCAAATTTGCCAGGAGAGAGGGATTTTCAAGACTTTCCATTTTAAAATTAGGACAGTCCTTGCAAAGCAAGAGAGTTTATCACCTTAATTCTATAGAGCACACCAGGGTAAGTATAATAAGAACAATCAAAGTCTTCTATGAAGCAAACTAGGGGGATGTAGGGAAAACTCTACCAGGCAAATTGGAGAAATAGAAATCCTATTGGGAGAAAGAGGAAGAGGGATTTAAGAATGGGCATGAAGCTTAGGACTGTGCCAAGCATCCTCAGCTATAAGGTTGCTCTGAGACCTGGATGAAAGAGGTCTTTAAGAATATAAAAAACGCTGAGGAGGTTGGTTGAAGTATCCTAGAGGAAATTGTACCCTACTTCTCAAGAAGGAGAAGAGACCACCTTTCAGAGTAACCCTGGGTCATATATAGGGCAGCTGCATTGGAATAGAAATGGCAAGGCCTAGGCATGGTAGCCTCATGTTGAGACAGGACCTAAGTTAAGGGCTAAGAGCCTAAGTCAGGAGCTGATGAGAGGACTTGGTAAGTCAGGAGTTCTATACTTACAAAAGCCAAGATGTATTTGCATCCACAGTTGGTGTGGGGTAGAGAAGGTTGTCTGTAACCATACAGAGAATACAGAGTTCAAGTAAAAATAGTCACCGTCACTTCAGCAGAGGATGAAGTAAATATAGATGTCAAAATCCAGAGGCCAGAAGCAAACCGGGGTCAGCAGGAGCTGGCAGAAAATGATAGCATTTGCACCAAAAAGCCCTCTCCCATAGGTGATGAGGCTTCTCCATCACCAGATGTCAAAGTGGAGAAGAGGAAGAAGAGGAGAGCCTTTCTGGAAAAAAGAAAACTCCTTAATAGGGAAATTGTCAATTAAATTTTCTTATAATTGACTGAAGACCAAGTTATCTTTAGGGATAGGTTTTGGGGATTTGTTTGTTTCACCAGCAACAACAAAAATAAGGTTCCTACTGACCTTTCCTTGCTACCCCCCCACCCCAATTATTTTACTAAGGTGACCAAGACCCTTACTCTTTGTACACATCTGAGCAATATAAGAAATTGAACCCTGCCAGTATTGCCATGATGTTCACTTTCATCTCCTCTACTATTTATTGTTCTCCAAATTAGTTCCGAATATATCCTTCACTTCAAATCAGAGCAATTTTTATTTTACAACTGTGAATGGTTGAGGTTGGAAAGATCATGCCATAAAAATAGTAACACTGAAGACCTTGAATATCAGAGTCATCATGAAATTGGAAGTCTTCCCTTTCAAAAAGAATCTTGGCATCTTTCTCATAACTGACATGCCTAACTTGTAACCATACTTCTGTTACTGTTCTTTCTTAACTAAAACTAGAAATTTTTTCCTATAGCTTGCACATATTTGCAATACAGACTTTAAAAACGTTCTAATTTTGGAAATCCCAAGCCTTTTAGTAATTTTTGAGGAAGATGTTTTTCAATAGGTGGGCCTACGTTGCTCAAATTTTGTAACATAGGAACATATCAGCTTGGCTTATACTTAAGCCAAAATGTATGATTGTCTTGGCAGGAAATTAGAATTTCCTTTTAACCAGGAATAGATTAAAATTTCCTATCTAGAAAGTACATTCACAATGGCACTCTGTTCAGAGTCAAGACTGTGCAGGTGTGACTTGGCAGGATTTGGGAGGTATAATAATAGACAATATTGTTGTAATTGGAGTCATTTTATTCGGATTGTGCAGGATGAGTTTCTAATCTACTCAAGCAATAAAGATTGAATAAAATGCATAAAATATCTTTGTCAGGAGGAAGGTACTGACTCCTATGAATAATGTAATTTTGAAGCCCATAAGTTATCCCAGCGTTAATTTCCTTCATCCTGCTATCTCAGTTTCTCCATACCTCGAGGCTTACGCTCCTTCTCAACTACACCTAATTTTATGCTCTGACAATTCCCCGGAAATTTGCTTCCAATGTAGAATTGTATGTGTACATTTCAAATCCTGCTGCCTAAATACTTTCCCTGACAAAGCACCAGCTTTAGCTCTACCATGACCTCTTCCTTTGCAGCAGTTCCCCCTGGGAAAGTGTGTTGTCAAACAATCGCAGCAAAAACATCACAGATTCTGTAGTATGTGAAGCGTCCACACAAAAATGAGTATCTGAGTGAATATTATAATTTTATCTCTGTATTAGCAGATAGCCAGTAACGAGTGTATAGAACAGAAATCGGCACACTTAGGCCAGTGGGCCCAATCCAGCCCACTCCCCGTTTTTGCAAATAAATCTTTGTTGGAACACAACAAAGGTTTTGTTTTCAAATAAGTGCTTTATGTTGTCTCTGACTGCCTTCACACTGCCAAGGCAGTGTCAAGTAGTTACAGCAGTGACCATATGCCCTGGAAAGACCAAAATATCTGACCCTTTACAGAAAAAGTTTGCTGACTCTGATCTAGAAACTGGATGGTATACCTACCTGCACTGCCATTACCCTCTCCCCCCTGACCTCACTAAACAACCAAGACTTTCTTCACACTGAAAGTGATATGACCTCAGAATCCTTTCCAATATAGATAGGCACCAATATTCACTCCAAGTTGCCAACCTCTGTTGGGACTCTATGTCTGCCAAGGGGGTGGGCTCTGGCTGTTTACCACGCCCTAGTAGGACCGGGGCTGAGCCAAGGGGTGTGGCTATGATGTAGCGTGAGAGACTGAACTGCCCTGCTGGCTGATTGGCTAGTTCTAGGCCTATTTAAGTTCAGTGCCTGGTCAATAAATCGGAGTTTCTAGATTCTCGCTTGCTATACAAAACTCCCTGGGTGTGGCGTGGTTTTTCTGTTCACCAGACAGAGGTTCAACCAGCTATTTTTGCCCTTAAGTCCACCCTCGCCGGGTAAGTTACATTTTCCTTCTGTGGGCAGAGGGAAAAACCCCCTTTAGGGCCCAAAAGGGGGGGTAGCTTAGAACTCGGCCCCATTCATAACTCAGCAGCCCTGGCAAACCTCAACCTGGAATCAAGTTAAAAATAACTCAGTCCAGGCACAGTGGAGCACGACTATAATCCCAGTGGCTTGGGAGGCTGATATGAGGATGGAGAGTTTGAGACCCTGTCTGTAAACAAAACATAAAAACAGCTGGAGATGTGGCTCAGTGGTTAAGCACACGTGGGTTCAATCCCTAGAATCAAAACAAAAAACAAAATTTTAAAAAACCTCAGAACCATGTAGGATGAGACAAAAGAAATCCAATTCCTCACAAAATAGATAACTTGAACAATAAACAGAGGTTGTTGTCAGACTATCCAGTTTTGTGCATTTCTATAAAATTCATTTTACTATCTACATATGTCTAATTTTCTAAACTAGATCACTGTGTTGTGAGAAACCACAGAAATCATTTAATTCTCCCCTTCTTAGTCCCTCCAGGCTTCTCTAACAAACCACTATAGACTGAGTACCTTATAAACAACAGAAATTTATTGCTCACAGTTGTGGAGGCAAGGAAGCCCAAGATCAAGGCCCTGTCAGATTCAATGTCTAGTGAGGGCCACTTCCCAACCCACAGACAGCATTTTTTTGCTGCATCCTCTCAGTCATAAGGGGCAAAGTTTCTCTCCCTGGCCTCTTTTATAACAGCACAATTCCATTCACGTGGACCCCATCCCCATGATGTAATTACCTCCCAAGGGTCCCACCTCTTAATACATTCACACTGGATGTTAGATTTCAACATCTGAATTTTGAGGGGACTCAAACATTAAGTCTGCAGCACCTTCTGTCTGCAAGGTTCCCTAGAACTTGGTAACCATTCCACTAATAACTGAACTGAACCATTTCTAGGAATTGTTAAGAATTTGTTTTAACCATTAGAAATGGAAAAAGTCACCTCCCATATTTATTTTTTCTTGTTTCTAACTTCAAACCAATTTCATCTTTCTCTGTCATTGTAGAAAGGTCATCATCCTCAGTACTTTCCCTCTTAACTAATTGCCTTCTCACAAAGAGTTCTTGTTTTTTTAAGAATAAGGCTTGCAAGATTTTCATTTGGTGATTTCTAGCCAATAAAAGAGTTTCATTTTTCTTTAACCATCCCCATTTCCCTGAGCACATGCCCCCCCAAAACTACAGGGGAACAACAATTTATAGTCAGGTCTTAAATGAGGAATCTTCAGCAGCTACTTTACTCTTCTCCAAGTAAATGAGAAAGCACTTAACAAAACACTTACAAGTGCCATGGAATACCCTTGATACAAAAAAAAATTATTTATCCTCCACTTAAGTACCACATAATGAGATATTATTAATAAATGAAAATTGATCTACCTTGGAAACAACAAAGCTCAAATCTCTTTCCTACCAATGATGAGGTCTCTTTCTCAGTGCCAGCCCACAATGGGAAAGCAATTTCACTTCAGATAGCCCCAGTGGTGTAAATCAAAGGTTTTATGGCTTAGCTGCTGGGTTCTCTAGTGATGCATTTTGCTGGTATCAAATTATAAGCATCTGAATCAGTAAGCATTGAAGGTTATTAAAGGTCCCGATAGTTCCCAGCATACCTAAATGGCAAAAGAATCACTGGGGAGTAGATATTGCTTCATTAAGCCTATTTTCACAAAAATGTTAGCAATAGTTAAATTAACATGAGTTATTCTTATTTCTTCATATTCTTTATTTCCTTATTCTTAAATCAGTACTTTTAAATTTCAAGCTTAACAATGCAAGATACCCTCCTAATAGGCAGTAAATGGCTACTGCTGAGACTTTGAGCTGTGAAAATTGGAATTTTTTGAAGTTCAAAAATACCTCTTTCCAAGATATCTCCTCCAAACTTGATCATTGAGGAGTCACTCTTCCATAATTGAGTTCTCCAATGAACATATTTTTTTCATTTTCCTTAAGAGGAAGGCCACAGAAAAGGAAAGGAACCCCCATGCCCAGGCAAAAAGACTCTTAAAGTATTTCTGAGGGTTTTTTATTTTTACATTTTATGAAATGATCCAAACACTGGCGCTCCTACACCTAAAATCCTACCATGGTTACAAGGCAATGGTGTCCCAAGGAGAGTAAAGAGTTATCAGGAATATAACAGGGCACACAACAGGGAAGTGAAAACCCAGACCACTCTAAGAACATGCGATGGATTATTCAGCATGAAGGCTCGATGACTTATTGAAGGCAATAGAAGATGTCACCCATCAGGTATAGAATTTGTCAGGTATTTCTGTCTCTACCTTCTAGTATTTCCCTTAGAGAAAAGGTAAATTCTTCCAGCCCATTACAAACCTCCCTAGAACATCAGATAAGAGAGCAACCTTATTTCCATTCTTTCTTCCTACAATTGTAAAGTACATTCTAAACCTAGAAAAAAAAAAAAAAAAAAAAAAAGGTCTTCATGTTCAATCAAATTTTGATCATTAAAATCTGAAGAGCTTCATTCATTACCATTTGTTAGTTTCCCACAGATCCCTCTTTTTATGTTTCAAATCATTTTTGCTGTATTACAAACAGAGATACCGATTGATGGAGTTCCAGTCTGTGCCAGACACATATGCCAAGGAACAAATGCAGTTTAAGGAGAAATGATCTGAGGAAACAGAGAGTGAAATTCATGGTCATTGAGAACTCTTTCCTGCATCATCAGATTTTCCTTATTAGATTTTTCCTTTCACCTGCTCTTATTATTCTTAGTAACAATCAAACAAAAAACAGACCAAAACCCTTTCCCCTGCTGACAACAGCCATACTTATTTATAACACTCTTCCAAACAGTCGTCTGCACTTGCTGGGTCACCATCTCCAATTCCTCTCCTCCCATCTCTCTTCAACTGACTTCCTTCAGGCTTTCATTTCCCATCAAGTCAAAGAAACTGCATTTGTTTACAAAGGTCACCAGAAACCCTCACACTGCGAAACCCAAAGGTCAGTTCTCATGAGGATGTACTCAATTTCTCCGATGCTTTTAATACTGTGGGTTCTCTATCCTCCTTGGTATGTTTTCTTCACTTGGCTCCCAGGTCCCCACATTTTCTGGGTTCTGTCCTACCTCCATGGCCTCTCAGTCTCCATCTCTTTGGCTAGTTGCCCTTTCTTTACCTGCCATCTCCAACCCTGGAGTACCACTGGAACTGCAAAGTCTGTTTTCTATCTTTAGTCATTCCCTTGTCCATCTCAACCAGACACTCAACTTTAAATGCAATTGATATGTGTCCATCCTCAAAGTTGTAACTCCAACAACACACTTCAACTATATATAAATTTCTAGTTGATATCACAAGTTTAAAATATCCAAAACCCTCTTTGGCCTTCCCTTAACCTCAAAAACTGCTCTGCGAGAGGTCATCCCCATGTCTCCGGCTCAACCCAAACCATGGGAGTCATATTTTACTTCTGTCTTTCTCTACAACCGATATCCAGTCTTTTAGGAACACCATCCACTCTCATGCCACTTCTCTTCCCACTGATAATGCCAGACTCGAGTCAATAACAGCTCACCTTTGTGACTCAATAGCATCCTAACTGGTTTTACTACTTGCTCACTTGCTCCCTAGCAATTTTCTTCTCACCACAGGCACCCATTTATCTTAGAGCAAAATGTTAATGTTATTTTGATGGTCCACAGAGCTCTAACAGCTTGCCTTCCTCCAAACACTTGATCCTCCCTCTACTGTCAGAATTCATCTCCTATATCTTTCTCCTGTGCTTACTCCATTGTCACTACTCTTGTCCCTTTGCGGTCCCTCAAGTGCACCAGGAATATTCCTGTCTTAGGGCTTTTGCACTAGCTATTTTCTCTGTCTAGAACTCTTTCCAGGTATCAGCCTGGTAAATTCCCTCACCTCTTTTAATTTCTTTTCAATCCCTTTGGTACTGAGGGCCTGAACCTAGGGGTCCTCCTCAAGTTCTGAGGGCTTCACTAAGCTGCTGAAGTTGGCCTCAAACTTATAGCCTTCCTGCCTCAGTCTCCCGAGTCACTGAGATTATAGGCATGTGCCACAGCACCCAGCCAAAGGGTAACTTAACTCTGTTCTTAGGCTTTTGTTTCTTCTTCATTGTGATGCTGGGGATTGGACCCAGTGCCTGGAACATGCTAGGCAAGCAAGTGTTCACACCCCCAACCCTCTTCCTTTAATTTCTGCTTACCTAATGGAGCCCTTCCCTGAAAACTATATTGAAGATTACAACTGTCTCATCAATAATCCAATGTCCCTTACTTGGCTCTTTTCCTTTTCTCTATGATACTTATCAATTTCCAAAATGTCATTGAATTCATTTGTTCATTATGCTTGTAGGCTATTGCCGGTCTTTCCCCATTAGAAAGCAAGCTGCATGAAGACAGGGATTTTTGTCATTGTGTTCACTTGTGTATCACAAATACCCAGGAGATAATTGGTATGTGATCTTGCTCAGTAATTACATTGAAAAATTAATATATGGTAAGTCATAAAAAGAGTCAGAACACTAAATTTGTGAATGGCAGAAATCACTGGATTAAAAAACAGAAACAAGAAAAGATGGCCTTTGTCTGATTTTTACTATATCCTGCAGTACATTTTTTCTTCTTTCTCAAGCTTCTCCATGATCTCATTGCACTTTTCCTTTCAGAATAACTAAACATTAAGAGTATCCCTCCTGAGCACATAGGTGAGAACATTCACCTATACTCTCTGGGGCTAGTGAAGCTCTCTGAGAGGCAGGGATTTCCTCTATTCCAGGGGCTTTGAGCAAAAAAAGGAAGCTCTGCAGTGAACCAGAACTGTTTGAGAAATCAAATACAAGAACATTATTTCTTCTCATTGCTAAGTCAGAATTTTTTACCCTTGACAATAAAACATAAGGGGCTTCCATGGTGTCATGTCTGTGTCAAAATTTCAAGTATTTGGGAAGAAATGCACTGATCTTCACATACACAAACTGACAAATGATAGGACAGAAAAACAATTTCCTGGAATAATAATATAACCATGTGCATTAAAGGCCAGAGGCATAAATCAATAGACAAGCCGCATAATTCTCTTAACCTAAGTCACTCTTCTATTGTCAAAAACCAGACAGTTCAAGATGTGCAATTTACAAACTTGATGATTTTTTTAAACAAAGAAAACTGATCAATTTCCTCTTTTTTCTCCATTGAACTGACAAGCATGATTCATTCAATTGAGATAAAAGCAAAAATTAGGAAATTGACCCAAACAGTGTCTGAAGCAGCACACATCCTATGAAAGGAAACAAACCCACCTGAGACTTTTAAAATTGCATTTCACTTACCAGCTTGTCACACCAAGCAGAGCATGAGAAAGAAGGAGATAGCTAATGAAGAAGAATGAAAGGAGGGTGTACAACAGTGAAAAAACAAACATTTGTAAAAAGAAAACTGAAGCTTTAAAGTTGAGTTCTAATGATTAATACAAATATAAGATCAAATTTTTCATGTGTCCATATTTACTCTTTTGTGTGAAATGCTTATATAGATCATTTGCCCATTTTTCTATCGAATAATTTCTCTTCCTTACAGAATCATATATAGTATCTATATCATGTAGATATTAACATATAATCGTGGGAATAGAAAATTTCTTCTTCCAATTTGTCACTCATATTTTTATCTCCACTAGGTATCTCTTGAAGAACAGAGACTCTGTTTTGATGTTAGTTTTACATAACTTAGACTTAATGCTTTTTTCTCTTTATTTTTATTAAATCTTTTCCTACTCTGGGATCCTAGTGACATTCACCTACACTTTTTCTAAATATTTTTAATATTTGATTGTTACAATTATGTCTTTGATCTGTCTTGGACTGGTCATTTTATATGTTGTGTATCAAAATCTACATCATGTTTTTCTCTCATGGGTAACTCTCCCAGAGCCATTTATCGAAGAGCTTATCTTTGCCAAGTGATATGCAGTACCAGCTCTGTCATAAATCAGGTTTCCAAATATACTTGGATCTGTTTCTGGACTTCAGTTCTGCTCCATCAATCTGCTGTATACCTTGTGCCAATATCACACTATGTTAATCAGTATAGCTTTATACTAATTCTTGCTTTCTGGTAGGCCAAGCCTCCCTGCCCGCACCCACAACACCACCTGACTCATTTTCATAAGGAGCATCTTGACTATTCTTTCCTCTTTGCATTTTAATACAAATTTTAGAGTTAGTTTGTCCAATTTTGAAAAATTCCCAAAGGGAATTTTTTTTTTAATTCAATTACTTTGAAGCTATAGATTCATTTGGGGAGAACTGACTCTTCCATAAACATAACATATCTGTGCATTATTCAAGTCTTCTTTAGTCTTCCAACAAAAGTGCACATCATTTGTTAGAATTATTCCTGGTATTTTACATTCCTGTTGTTATTTAAATGATACCATCATTTTAATTGAATTTTCTAACTCTTTTAATGGCCTACATAAAAATGGAAATTCATTGTTGTTTAATGTTGATCCTATACCTAGAAAGACTTTCTTGCAGTTAGGTATAGCCATATGTTTGATCCCTGGGCAAATGCATTTGGATGGAAAGGAAATAAGCCACTTTCAATCTATCTCATATACACTCCCCATGAAATCTTCCATGCTTTCTTGGCATATCTATTGGCTAGAGTTTGATACTCAGTGTGATCTTGGAAATTATATGTTGAGACCATCTGTTATCCTGTGTCCCTGAATGACCATACTGCACAGAACCTCCCCATATACCACCCACGCACTCTTTTACCAATTAAGAACACCTGCATTAGACTATTTATTTTAAACAAAAAATAAACAGATTATTTGAAGTCATTGAAATTTTGAAGTCTGAAATAATTATTTTGTCCATATTCTCTATACTCTCACAATTTTTTCTCTTACCACTTACAGAAAAATGTGTTTTTAAAAATTCTATGATTGTGGATTTTTTAAATTGCTCATCATAGCATGTACATTTTTGTTTTACATTTCAAAACTGTAGTATTAGGAGCATTCAAGCTTACAATGTTACAGCTTCCATAATTTGAAACTTTTATCAATGGCGATTCTCTTTGTCTTTAGAAATGCTATATACTCTAAAAACCTACTTTGTCCGACATTGTTTTAGTTAGCTATTTTGCTGCTGTGACTAAAGGACCCAACCAGAACATCTATATGGGGAGGAAAAGTTTATTTGAGGGCTCACAGTTTCAGAGTTCTTAGACCATAGAAGGCTGGCTCCATTCCTCTGGGGTCAAGGTAAGGCAGAATATCATGGCAAGAGAGTGTGGCAGAGGGAAGTGACTCACTTCATGATCAGAAAGCAGAAAGAGAGTCTCTACTTGTCAGATACAAATATATACCCCAAAGCCACACCCCAATTCCCACCTCCTTCAGACATATCCTACCACTTCAGTTACCACACAGTTAATCCCTATCAGGGCATTAAATCACTGATTAGGTTAAGACTCTCACAACCCAAACATTTCTCCTCTGAACCTTCTTGCATTGTCTCACATGTATGCTTTTAGGGGACACCTCACATCCAAACCATAGCAGACATTAACATAGTTATGCCAACTTTGAAAGGAAGGTAGTATTTGAATGGTATTCTCTTTTCCCATCTTTGAACAACAACTTGTGTCTTTATGTTTTAGCTATTATTTGTCATAAATGTCCTATAGCACAATTTTCAATGCTTTCCTCAAGGCTGTTTTTGTCTTCTAAGTGCAGAGTTTCACTTATATTTATTATGATTACAAATAACCATTTTACTTTGCATTTTTTACTTTTCATGTTTACCTCTTACTCCTTCTTGCCTCCTTTTGGATAGCCTAAGGGTTTTAACATTGTTTGCTTCCTCTTATTTTTTTTTCCCCCTACTTTTTTGGAAATCACTCCACCATATTTTTTTTCTTTTTAAACTGGTTGCCCTAAAAACTTATTATTCTTGATTAAATTTGCAAAGTCCAAAGTTATTCAATATTAAATAAGGCCAGAATCTTAGAACTTCTTAAACTGCAACCACCAATTATTGCCCAGGTTATTATTTTTGTTTATTTTTTAAACCTAAAAGTTTCAACTTTTTCTAATAACTTATTCTAATAATAATTATTATAATTATCATAATTTGTGCAATATTTGAATAAATTTATCATCTTCATTGCTCACAATTTGGTTTGGGTTTTTTAGTAAACATTTTATAAACCAAGGAAGAGCAAAAGGGTAATTGAGAAAGGAAATTTTTAAATGTAGCATGATATGATTATCAAATTGGCTCCCACTTCACAAAGGACTTCAAGAGGTAACCATCCTTTAGAGTAGTATATAGAAGAGAAGAAGGAGAGAAAATGTATATAATAGAATGCTTTATATCTCCTATTTACTTGAAGTAAAGTTCTCCATATTGGAAATTAACTCTTCCTGCACTTCCAGGTTTCTCATCTGGCTTCTGAGTGGCACCTCAGGATATACATCTGACACCCTGCTAGGTGGAGTTTTATTCAAACCTGAAAGTGGCAGAAATAACCAGAGGCACCAGGCATACTGCTGGTTAGTCTAGAGGAATAACTACATCCAAGGAAGATAAGACAATGGCTGTCCCCAAACAGAAGTCCATAGGATATGGCAACTGTTGAGATGGAGCAAGTGCCTGAATGCTTGGAAAGCAAGGGAAGCTGAGGAAATCTAAGGAGATGAATAAGATTTGTGTGATATACACACCAGTCTTTATATATCACAGCTTTCTTCTGAATCATTCTTCTTTCTGAAATGTGTCTCTTAGAAATTCTTCTGAGGAGACTGATCAAATTATGTTAGGTACACATATGACTATGGCATAATCCCACTGTTACATATAATTATAATATATCAGTAAAATTAAATTAAAAAATAAAATAACCCAATTTCTTCTAGTAAGAATCTGTTGTAGTCTTTACTCTTTCTTCTTGAAATATGTTCTTGAAAGATATAGAATGCTAGAAGATATAGAATTCTAATTCATTCAGTCAATATTTTGAAGTCATAATTCTTTGGCCTCAGTCTATTTTTTCCTCTTTTGTAAGTAACTACTATTTCTTTCAGGTTGCTATGTTATCCTTTAGTGTCATAATTCAGATTTGCTATTATGTATCCAAACATGAATTCCTCTTTATTTATTATACTGTTTAAAATTTTAGGGCTCCCTAAATATAAGAATCTAAGTCCTTTATTTGTAAAAAATTCTAGACCAATACTTCTTTTTTATATTGCCCATTCTCTGTCCCACTTATTTGTACAACTAGTTATATTTCATGTTGGACCTTCCTATTCTATACTTCATTTCTCTGAATATGTCATATTTTCTATCTCTATCTCTCTGAACCACATTTATATAATTTCTTCAGTTCTATCTTCCTATTTACTAATTCTTTCTTTAGCTATGTCTAATAAACTATATATTCTAGTCATTGAGTTTCTAATTTCTAATCATCTAGTTTATAATTTTAACTATATTTTTCAAGTACCTAATTTCTTTAGATACCTGGTCAAGTTTGATAGTATTGTTTTTCATATTGTACTTACATACAAGCTTTTATTCTTATAAACGTGTAACATTTTTTTATAATTCTAATAACTACAGTTACTATATGTCTATGGTTTTCTGTTTTACTGATAAGAGGACTTCTTTCATATTTTATTTAGCAATTTTTAAAATTATGACCTTATGTTTCTTGGAACCCCTTTGTGAAAATTCTCTGAGGTCAAGGCTGATATTACATTCCTTCAAGGAAGACATGTGTTTATTTCTAGCAAGTGTATAAAACACTAACAACCTGGGTATGCATTTAACTAGATTTTCAATTTAGAGAATTTACTATATAGATCTGTATATTATTCTAACACCATCCTTTTATGAGATTTTTCTTTTTCTGGCTTGCCTAGAGCTAAAAACATTCTCTCCTTCTGTGGGATATTTTTTGTTTTATGCTTTATCAACCAATGCTGCTACTTCCAGAAACTCAATATTTATTATGTGTATGTGGAGGAAGGAAACAATAAATATTCAAGGCAATGTTAGCATTTGTAACCAAGAATTCAGTTCAGTCAAAAAAAAAAAAAAAAAAAAGCTGGGTGCGGTGGCGCACGACTATAATCCCAGCACTTGGGAGGCTGAGGCAGGAGGATCGTGAGTTCAGAGCCAGCCTCAGCAATGGCGAGGCACTTAGCAACGCAGTGAAACCCTGTCTCTAATAAAATACAAAAAAGGGCAGGGGATGTGGCCCAGGGGTCGAGTGCCCCTGAGTTCAATCCCCGGTACCAAAAAAAAAAAGCACTTTCTTGGCTATAATTTATGTTAATCAGTACATAATAAAATGAATTATTTGAATCACACATACCTGATATAAAATTTTGTCTGTGACACTATATATACAACTATTTTAGTTTTCTATTTCCACCATAACAAAGTACCACATTCAGTGACTTAAAACAACACAAATTTATTATCTTATAATTCTGTAGGTCAAGATGGAAAGATCTCCCATGCTCTTGGATAGGCAAATTAATATTGTCAATATGGCCATATTACCCAAAGTGCTACACAGATTCATTGTGATTCCAATTAAAATCCCAATGTCAGGCTGGGGTTGTGGCTCAGCGGTAGAGCACTCGCCTAGCATGTGCATGGCCTTAGCACTGCGTAAAAACGCATTGTGTACAACTAAAAGCAAATAAATAAATTTTTTTTTAAAAAATCCCAATGTCATTCCTTATACAAATAGAAAAAGCAATCATGAAATTCATTTAGAAAAATAAAAGATACAGAATATCCAAAGCAATCCTTAGCAAGAAGAGTGAAGCAGGAGACATCACAATACCAGATCTTAAACTATACTACAAAACTACAGTAACAAAAACAGCATGGTATTGACACCAAAATAGACATGTAAACCAACAGTACAGAATAGAAGACACAGAGACAAACCCACATAAATACAGTTATCTCATACTAGACAAATGCACCAAAAACATACATTTGAGAAAAGATAGCCTCTTCAATAAATGGTGCTGGGAGAACTGGAAATCCATATGCAGCAAAATGAAATTAAAACTCTATCTCTTGCCATGCACAAAACTCAACTCAAAGTGGATCAAGGACCTGGGAATTAGACCAGAAACCCTGTGTCTAATAGTAGAAAAAGTAGGCCCAAATCTTTATCACATAGGATTAGGCCCCAACCTCCTTAACAGGACTCCTAAAGCACAAGAAATAAAATTAAGAATTAATAAATGGAATAGACTCAAACTAAAAAGCTTCTTCTCAGCAAAAGAAACAATCAATGAGGTGAAGAGAGAGCCAACATTTTGGGATCAAGTTTTTGCCACATGCACATCAGATAGAGCACTAATCTCCAGGATATATAAGGAACTCAAAAAACTTAACACCAAAAACAAACAAACAAACAACCCAATCAATAAATGGAGTAAGGAGCTGAACAGACACTTCTCAGAAGAAGATATATATTTGATCAACAAATATATGAAAAAATGTTCAACATGTCTATAGTTAGAGAAATGCAAATCAAAACTACTCTAAGATTTCATCTCACACCAGTCAGAATGGCAGCTATCAAGAATACAAACAACAATAAGTGTTGGTGAGGATGTGGGAGGAAAGACACACCCATACATGGCTGGTGAGAATGCAAATTGGTGCAACCAATATGGAAAGCAGTATAGAAACTCCTTAGAAAACTTGGAATAGAACCACCATTTGACCCAGCTATCCCACTCCTCTGTCTATACCCAAAAGACTTAAAATCAGCATACTATAGTAATGCAGCCATATCAATGTTTATAGCAGCTCAATTCACAATAGCTGAACATGGAACCAACCTAGATGCCCTTCAATAAATGAGTGGATAAAGAAATAGTGGTATATATACACAATGGAGTATTACTCAACATTAAAAAGGAATAAAATTATGGCATTGGATGGAGTTGGAGAATATCATGCTAAGTGAAGTAAGCCAATCCCAAAAAACCAAGGGCCAGATGTTCTCTTTGATAAATGGATGCTGATCCATAATGGGGTGGGGGGGGTATGGAGGAACTTTGATTGGGCAAAGGGGAGGGAAAGAAAGGAGGGGGCATGGAGGCATGAAAGATAGTGGAATGAGATGGACATTATTACCCTAGGTACATGTATGACTGCATGTATGGTGCGATGTTACATTGTTTACAACGAGATAAATGAAAAGCTGTGCTTCAATTGCATACAATGAATCAAAATGCATTCTGCTGTCCTATATACCTAATTAAAATTAATTAATTAATTATTTTTTAAAAACCTGTAAGTCAGATACATAACACAGGTCTCACCAGTTTTAGACCTTAACATAAAATCAAGGTGTCCACTGGGCTGCATTCATCTCTGCAGGCTAGATTTTTCTAGTTTCTAGAGGCCACCACATTCATTGGATTATGGCCCTTTCCTCCACGTTCAAAGCCAGCACTGATGCACCTCTCTGACCCTTCTTCTGTCTGTATGGCACTCTTTAATAACAGATGGAAGAAAAATTTTTGTTCTTAAATGAGTCATGTGATTGGACTGAATCTTAATCATATCCGCAAAATTCCTTTTGTTATGTAAGGTAACAAATTATCAGGCTCTGGGAATTAAGATGTGGACATATTATGGGACCCACCATAGCAACCTTGGTAAAGTTAAATAACATTTTCTGAGTCTTAGTTTTCTCAACTGTAAAACAGAAGTAATTATATCAGTGTCTAACACAGCACCTGGTAAATAGTAGACATTCCATAAGTATTTATTAAATGGAAGAATAATGTGTACATCATGAGGTTTGGGGAAGATTAAATTAGATAATATTAATTAAATATCCAATACAATGCTTAGGACTTGGACTCACCCAGAACCAGCTGCTCCAGTTTTCTGTAGGGGATCATTCCAAATGTTTTAAAGAAAAAACAAAATCTTGTAGTTCATTAAGTGTTAGAATTTAAGAAAGATGACATAAACATGAGAACTCATGCAATGGAGTTTTCAATATTAAAAGACAAAATTTTCTTTTTAAAAACACTAAAATCCATAAAAATAAACATTAGAACAATGGAGCAACTGATCTTGGACAAGGGTGTCACAAACACACAGGAGAAAGCATAGTCTCTTCAGTAAATGATACTTGTAAAAATGGATACCTATATGAAGAAGAATGAAATTGAACTCTTATCTTATACCACACTCAAAAATTAATTCAAGATGGATCAAAGACTGAAATTGGAAAACCACTGGAAGAAAACAGGGAGAAACCTTCTTAACCTTGGCAAAGGTTTTTTTGGGTCCTTAACACCAAGAGCATTATCAGGAAAACAAAAATAGGTATGTGGGATTCATCAAACTAAAAAGCTGCACAAGAATAGAAATAGTTAAGAGAATAAAAAGACAACCTATGGAAAGGGAGAAAACATTTTCAAACCATATATATAATGTGGGGTTAATAACCAAAATACATAAAGAGTACATATAACTCAACAGCAAAAATGAAAGATTTTAAATTAAAAATAAACCTATTTTTAAATGGGTAAAGCACATATATTGACATTTTTCAAAGAAGATATACAAATGGCCAATATTTACATGAAAATATGTTCAACATCTCTATTCATAGGGAAATGAAAATCAAAATTAAAATATCACCTTATGCCTATTAAAATGGCTATTATAAATAAAGATAACAAGTATAATCAGGGATATAGAAAAAAGGGATTTTTTTTTTTTTTTTTTTTTTTGGTACTAGGGATTGAACTCAGGGGCATTCAACCACTGAGCCTCATCCCCAGTCCTATTTTGCAATTTATTTAGAGACAGGGTCTCATGGAGTTGCTTAGCACCTCACCATTGCTGAGGCTGGCTCTGAACTCACAATCCTCCTGTCTCAGCCTACCAAACCACTGGGATTACAGGGTGTGCCACCACACCCGTTGAAAAGGGAATTCTTGAGCACTGTGGATAGAAATTAAATATTAGTACAGAGATTCTTCAAAATATTAAAAATAGAACAATGATCTGATCCAGCAATCCCACTGCTGGGTTTATGTCCAAAGGAAATGAAATCATGGTGTTGAAGAGATATCTACACTGCCTTGATCATTACAGCATTGTTCACAAAATAGAAGCCAAGATATAGAAACAACCTAAATGCCAAATGATGGATGGATGAATGAATAAAGAAAAGGTGGAATATATATATATATATATATATACACACACACACCACTGAAATATTCTTCAGCCTTAAAAAAGAAGGAAATCCTGCCACTTACAAGACCACTGATGAACCTAGAGGGTGTTTATTAAGGAAAATAAGCCAAACACAGACAAGTACAGTCTGATCTCACTTATATGTGGAATCCAAAGTAGTCAAACTCATAGAAATAGAGAGTACAATGGTGGTTGCTGGGCACAAAGAAACAGGGGTTGGGGAAAGGGACACTGGCCAAAGGGTACAAAATTTCATTTATGCAAGATGAATAAGTTTTGGAGATCTAATGTGCACAGCATGATAACCACAGTTAACAATACTGTATTGTATACTTGAAATTGGCTAAGAGTTTAGATCTTAAGTGTTTTTAATACACACACACACACACAATGATAACTACATGAGAATTAGCTTTAGTAATCATTTCAAAATGTGTGCTTATATCAAAATATCAAGTGAAACACATTAAATGTATACAATTCCTGCTTGTCAATTTATACCTCAATAAAACTGGAAAATTTAAAGACTAGAAAAATAAAAAATAAAGCAAGCACCTATGTACTTAACTCTAGACTAACTTAAACTAATGTTATTGATGAGTAAATGTATCAGCCTAGAATTCTCTTTGCCTTATCTCACAAGGCAAGACTATTGCAAACTGCTGGGCATTTCTCTCAGGCTTACCATCTGTCCATGTTACCATTAATGATATGAAGCCATTCGTTCTACATTGAGTGCACTTGTTTTCCTTTTCTTTCAGTTAAACAACTGCCACAAATGAAAGACAATTATCCTGGTAGTTTCCATTTTGACATTCCTCCAAACCTCTTGTTTCTCTGAGCTCATGGAATCTCCATATCAAACAAAATGTGTTCTCTGTGATCAAATGAGAGCCTATTCCAAACAACTAGCTATGTTTCTAACTGTGGATTTATACATATTCTCTCTCTCCCTCCCTCCCCTGCCCAGGAATAAAATCCTTAATTACTTGACAGTAATTTTAATGCAGTTTTGGGGTCACCTTTCACATGACATGACTGTTATCACGTGGCAACTCATTTTATTCTAAACATTCAAATATTCAAAACATTTTAGAGTACACTCTATGGACCAGAAACTTTTTCAAGTACCTCAAGTTATATCTTTGCCCCCAATAAAATACAGTCTAGTTGAGTATTGAGGTGTATTTTTTATCTATAATATAAACTAGAGTGTGAAAATTTCTTAAACAATATGCTTCAAAATAAGGATTTGGCAATTCTTCAGTTTTATAAAGATTTCCACCATAGTTATTCTGTACTCATTTCCAGGTGCTAACATAGTCCAATAATTTGGATATTCCTAATCAAATATCCTGGGAATTTTCAAGACTTAGGAGTCAAACACATGAAAGTGTAATGTTTACTGTTTGCAAGTAAATAATAAAAGTACAATTAATTATGCTAAGCAATTATTAACATAATTATCTAGTATAAAAAATTATAGACACTAATTTAATTTTATTCAACTTAACTAGTTAACTATTATATGTAAAATCATAGTTCTATGATATTTGATCACTTGTACCCTCATACATTCTCCCAATGTCCTCCCATAAATAAGATGGTAACAATTTCAGAGAATCAGCAGTACCCTGACATTCTGAACTTTTTTTGATCTAAGGATGATAACATTAGCTGATAAATGTCTCTATCAGTGAGACATTTTGTTTATGCCATTGTAACAATCCCATAATCACAGGGCTCAAAATATTAGAGGCTTATTTCAACACACCCTCAACATCCTCACTGAGGGATGCAGGCTGATGGAGCCTCTTCAATCTGGAACATTCCCAGTCAGTGGGGCATGGAAAATGATACACAGATAATCCCACTTTGATTCTAATGGCCTTCTGCCTAGAAAAGACCTCCAGCACTTCTGTTCTGTTTCTATTGGCCAAGTCAAATCACACATCTATATCTAACTTTACTGCCCAGAATGTGCCTGGAAGATAGGCAAAATTAGCAGTGAACATCTTTAATGACAAGATTGCAATAGTCATCTTCCAGTGAAAATTAGCTTGCATGTAGAGTTATGTACACGGTCTCTGATATTGCATCTTTTACCTCACAAATATCAACATTCTTCAGAATCCTTGGTTAAGATGCATCTAACACATAAAGGATTCGCTTCTTAAACTGATAACCTCTAGAATGCTTCTGCACCTATTTAGAACCATAATTTATCCACACAGCCTAATGTTTTATGCATAAGGCAGGCTTTCTGTTCAAATAAAATAAAATTCAAACAGTGTTGGCATTTGGTCATAAAGTTCCTCTTATATTTAAGGAAAGCATTCACTGACAGTTGGACATATTAGCATTTTTCACTCCCTAATAGTATCAGCTAAAAATTCAGAGGACTTATGGAGCAAGGGCACAGCCCTGTTGGAAACCAGAATTCAAACTGAGCCAAATGGACTTTTTGCTATCATGGGCAAAGTCAACAACACAGCCTCCCAAACACTAAGTGTTAAGGTGATTTTTACATGTATTTCTTCTAGAACGAAGGCCAAACATTATCCTAAGGATGAAAATTATACCTCACCTCTGAAAAGTTATTCTTTATAATAATATAGAAATAATTCACTTGGAGATAATAAAAGCATAAATAGACTTTTTCAGCTATGGGGTTTGATATCATACATATGAAGTGAACACCCCTGAGAAAATTATGGAAGATTTTGAAGATGATCAAGCATAACATATGGAATGTTGCAGGACTTTGAACTCTACTTTGGACTCTGCCTTCCTGTGATACATTATTCTCTTTTCATTTTTTATTGATTCCCTTCATTTTACTATTATAGTTTGCAGGGCCTCCATTCAGGTGTAAACTAGCATAATTGTGCAATGGAAAATCCAAACTATTAATAAAGGTCAATGGATAACAGATAGATGAGTGCTGCATCCTGTCCCAAAATCAACATCCAGGGAGCACAGCACTTAGAACTGATGAAATACTTATGAGTCTGCTTCTAATTAGTTTGTTTGTTTGTTGGGAAATAAGGTTTTATCTGGAAATTTAAATGGGGCTCACTGAAACACCTAGGAAACAAGAATACAAAATATACATGCTAAAGCTAAAAGAGCAAGTTGGGTAAGAGAGCTGTAGAAGTTTGCTGGAGAGGTTGGTAATTAGAGTATAGAGGAAGATCCCAGGTGGAAAAAATAGCACATGCAAGGCAGCAGAAGTAACAAGAGGAGGGAGACTTACATAGGCAAGAGTATGAAAGAAGTCATAGAAGGCCAAGGTGTGGAGATGTAAGAGGTAGGAGTGAGTGGCATGCATTCCATCCTATGAGACTTTTTAAACTCCAGTCAAGAATTGGAATTTAGGGACTAAGGGCATAGCTCAGTGGTAAAGTGCTAGAATGGGTGCTTAGCATGCATGAGACCCTGGGTTCTCACCCCAACTCAAAAAAATAAAATATAAAAAACTTGGATTTAATCCAAATGGCAAAGAAAAACACTGATGGATATCATGACCTGGTTAGGTTCATGGTATGTTGTTGCTTAATATAAAAACAAAATGAAGTCAAGCCCCATCTCCTGAGTGTTTGAGAGCTTGCCATCTCATGGGGAGAGACAGCCAAGATGTAGCTAGCTTCACAATTATACAAATTGCCGTGGTATTTCAATGCTCTTTTCAGAGTAACTGTGCTGAGCTAGTTTTAGCAGAAAGCATATAACAGTGATCATTTCATTTGCTGTTCCCTCCATGATGTTAATTTGGTGAATGTGATACTGTTCACATTGTTTTTAATTTCCTTGGTGTTTACTGTTTTGTTGGGATTTTTTAAAAGTTTGAATTGCTAAACAACGAAAGTCATACATGAGTTCTAGTAGTGAGCATACTCTTAAATGTAAAGATTATAGTGGTTAAGAAAGAAATTAACAAGAGCAGAATCACATTACAGCACAAACACATCACAGAGTAATTAAAGCAGAGAAAAGTATTTACAAGTATATGCTAAGCTAACCAATATTACTTAATGTTAACTATTTAAAACACCATTAACTATTGAATAATTGGGCTAATGTATTAGGATCTGTCATTCGAGTATAAAATACATGTCCATTTGTGTTTCATTGATGCCTAAAATTATTTCTTATTTAAAAATAATACTTGTATGTTTATTTTTTAGATTATGCACACTGCTTTGGGGAAATTATATCAGGTGAAAATGGCAGATGATGAAAATGTAAATCCTTTTGCTAGGGTTTCTCAACAGCAGCACTACTGACAATTTGGGCCAGATACTGGTTATGGGAGCTGGCCTGTGCATTGTAGGATGTTGAACAGCATCCCAGGTCCCTACTTAAACAGTGATAATCAAAAATGTCTTCAGATATTCCCAAATGTCTCCTGATTTCTGAGAACCACTACCCTGGACTAGTTAAATGACAGTAGCAGTACTAGATAGCTAAGACTGAAGAGAGGCAGGAATGGAGCAGAGTAGGGTTAGCTAAGGAGAAATATTTCTGACAGAAAGACATCTAAATTGATGACTGAGGTGGGAGACAAGAGACAGGGGACTTACAGTTGACTACAAAGTTTGTGACATCATCAATTGCATGGTGCCATCTATTGAGTTAAAGAGTAAGAAGAGAAGTAGGATTAGGAGTATTGATGAGACCATGACATTTCTTCATGTTGATTTTGGATTTTAGATACCTAAGACATCAAAATCAAGAATTTTGTTAAGAATTAAAAAGTCTGGGATGATCATCTTTATGTCAAATTTTACTGGCATGATTTCTAGTCTATTTGCTAGAAGTTGTTCTCCATCTCTAATCAACCTTCTAACTGTAAGCATTGCTGAGGATTTTATTTTCAGCCTGTTTTTCTATATGCTATTACTCAACCTTAGACTTTAAATATCAATTATGACCCTTGCAACAAGTTTTGTAGGTGGCATGTGCAGATATACACATGTGCACACAAACATGGTCTTTCACAAACCCTTTTCTTTGCACACCCAGAAAAACTTGAAATACAGAATAAGTATTTTATTAAAAATCATAACAAAGTTTAGTTAACATAAAATATTCCTAGTATTGCAGATTATGTGAACGGACTCCACTTAAGACATCCAGTCTGCAAAACCCAGTTACTTAACTCTTTATTGGTTTCCTATAGCAAGAAACAAGAGACCTATGGGGGGTCTTTGTTTCTAAGTTCAACTTTCAAACATTTTCTTGAATACCAATACATGCATTTAACCTCCTAAATGTCCAGACATTCCTTTTTATCTTTACTTCAGTCAAACTGTAATATCTCTTCTTTGGTCAGTGCTAGCCCCATCTCTCTACTTGCTGTGATATCCTTGTTCACAGACTTTTAGGAAGCCACTGAATGGACAGTACATATGCCTTATCTGCCCTGTTTTCCACATGCAATACTCAAAGAAGCAGGTGCTATTACAAAGAGGAGTATATAAGTTATGTTTTCAACCCTGTGGCCAAAATACCTGAAAAGAGCAACTTAGAGGAGGAAATGATCATTTTGTCTCACAACTTCAGAAATTCCATCTATGGTCAGCCAACTCCATTGTTGGCTAACCCCAGGTGAGGAAAGCATCATGGTGGAAGGGCACAGTAGAGGAATGCTCTGGTGGGCAGGGGTGCTCCTTTGCTCATGGTGGGCAGAAACCTTACAGGGTACATCCTCAGGGACCCACCTCCTCCAAAAACACTCTTACCTGCCTATAGTTATCACCCAGTTAGTCCGTTCATGTTAGGTTGGACTGGTTAAGTTATAGTTCACATAATCTAGTCTTTTAACCTCTGAACTTTCTTGCATTAACATAGGAGCTTTGAGAGATACCTTGTATCTAAACCATAACTTTTCACCCCTGGCCCATCCATGTCACAATGCAAAATGAATTTAGTCCATCTTTTAAGGTCCCATAGTCTTGCCAGTCACAGTGGCACATGCTAAGCCAGGGGCTCAGGATGCTGAGGCAGGAGGACTGCAAATTCAAAGCCAGCCTCAGCAACTTAGCAAGGCCCTAAGCAACTTAGCAAGGCCCTAAGCAACTTAGCAAGACCCTGTTTCTAAATAAAATATACAAAGGGCTGGCTCAGCGGTTAAGCACCCCTGAGTTCAATCCCTGATACCAAAAAAAAAAAAAAAAATTGAAAAAGAGTCCCATAGTCTTAAAAGTTTAAGCATTGTTCAGAAGTCCAAGTCCAAAGTCTCCTCTGAGACTCAAGACAAACTCTTGGCTGTGAGCCCCTATAAAGATCAAAAGCAAATTACATATATTCTATATACAGTGGCACAGAGTAGACATTCCTTCCCAAAAGGGAGGAATAGGTGTATAGAAAGAAGGAATGGGAACAAAACAAGACCAAAACCCAGCTGGAAAAACAATTGTAACTCCACATCCAGCATCCAGGGCACATGATGTGAGATGTGAGCTCTGAAGGGATTGGATAGCTGCACTCTTAGGCCTTGCTGGTTGCAATGCTCATGGTCCCTCAGTCTAGCTGTCTTCACAACTGGCAACTTTCCTTGGTAGACTGTCCACATTACTAGAATATCTTAATACCTTGGTCTCCATTCCCACTTTGGCTTCATGTATCACCTTTTCAGGACAGCCCACAGGAACTCTCATCCCACTGTTCTTTGCCTGGCTTAAAGGCCTTCCTCTGAAATCAATAAAAGTTGAAGCTTCCATGACCCTGTATCTCCAGCATCCTGCATTCTTGTAGAACCAGCTCCACATGGATTCCAAGAACTGCTATCAGTAGTAGCTGGGCCCCCTGGAGCCACAGATAAAGTGGCCTCTGAGTGCTTGCATGGATCAGCACGGTGAAACAATTCCATAGGCCTCCCTATGTAAGTAAGTTACCTCCATGATCTCTTAAAAGAATTTTCTATACCCTAGAGCCTGCAATCAGTGTGGTCTTGCAAATTTCTGAGATGCTCTTAAGGCGCCTTTCTTATTGTCTCTGTGCAAAGTACTTATCTCTCTTTAGGGGATATAATCTCTTCAAGAAGCACAATTTTCTTGGCCCATCTTCACATGCATTATTCTGGCCAAAAGGCAAGTTTTTAAAAATTCTTTACCTTTGTTTTCTGCTCCCATTTTTCACAGTAAACCTGGCTAGAAGCTTCCAGGAATATCCATGCCACTGCAGTGTCTCGACATTTCCTCCACCAGATTAATTAGTCCATCTCTTTTAAATTCAGCCTCACACAAAGTCTCAGGATGTGGGTAAAATGTTGCCAATGTCTTTGCAGAATATAACATGAGTGGGCTCCAGTTTAATTCCCAACAGAGTTCTCATTTCCCTCTGAAACCTCATGAGTACAGTCCACATTCCTATCACCATTCAGGATTCTGAGCTCACACTAGAATTGCCCATTAAGCTCTGCTAACAACATTCTAAAGATTTTCCAATTTTTGTGTCTAAACTTTTCAAAATTCCTCCTGTAAACCAGCTCCAAAGGCTTCTGAACCACACAGGTTAGTTATAGCAACAATCCCACTTTTTGTAAATAATTTCTGTTTTAGTTAGCTTTTGCATTGCTCAGACCAAAACATTCAAAAACAACAACTTAAAAAAAGTAACAATTTATTGGGGGCTAATGGTTAAAGAGATCTCAGTCCAGAGATAGCCAATTCCAATGCTTTGAACCCAAGGTGAGGCAGCACATCAGAGGAAAAGGGCCCAGTGGAAGAAAGTTTCTCAGGTCAGAAAGCAGAGGTGGGAGAAAGGGGCCACAGTGTAGATGCACCTTTCCAGGGCACACCCCCAGTGATCCACCTCCTCCAGTCACACCCCACCTGCCTACAATTATCACCCAGTCAGTCCATTCAAAGTAGTGTGGAATAATTAAGTTACAGCTCTCTAAATATTCCTGCATTAACAGGATTTTTGAGAAGATACCTCATATCCAAACTATAACAGATGAGTCAGGTACTTTACTAAGGTCACACAGTGAGTGGCAAAAAACAAAATCAAATACAAGTCTGTCTGATTGTAAATCCCACTTTCTTAACCAGAACACTATTTTGCCTAAATGTGATGAGCTTCAATGTAGGAATCTATAATAAGGGTATTGACCACCATATTCAGGATACTCATACATCTTCTTTTATAGAACAGTGAATCTCACATTAAAGAGAACTGCCCACCTTTTGAAATAATTACTTGTAAATTTTAAGGAGAAAAGTATAAATCTTTCAAAATCTCTTATTTTGAAGTATTTATATCAAGGATTATGTTTATTACAACTATAACCTAACTACTTTTATATGCAGTAGCACTAATTATATGTTAAATTATTCAGCTATAATTTAAATCCATGAACAATATGCAGTTCTAATTAACAAAAATTTTTGGTGTGTGTGTCGGGGGGTAACCAGGGATTGAATCCAGGGCACTTGGCCACTGAGCCACATCCCCAGCCCTATTTTGTATTTTATTTAGAGACAGGATCTCACTGAGTTGCTTAGTGCCTCACTGTTGCTAAGGCTGGTTTTGAACTCCAAATCCTCCTGTCTTAGCTTCCTGAGCCGCAGGGATTATAGGCATGCACCACGGCGCCCAGCCTAATTAACAATTTTAAACAGATCCATATAGTAAAAGTCTTGGTAAATATTTGTACAGATTTCTCCATGTTATATTTTAAAATGTTATCTTTATTTGGGATTTGCACATTTTAGTGGAATTTTAGAAACTAGGTAGAGTTCTTGCCCCTAAAACATGAAGTAGTTCAATTTAAATGTTGAGAAATATAACTGGCAAAAAATGGTAGGTTCTCTGTGTGTATTTAATTATATTCTTAAAAATGCCATTCTGTTATTAAGAATCTATATGACTAATAATTTATTAGATAAAAATAAATTTGCCTATAGTTACTATATGGGAAAAAGGCACTTATTATATATTTACCACTTGCATAGCTGATTCATTCTAAAAGTTTCCTTCTAAAATCCCTGGTTTTACTGTTACTATAGTACGGTACAAATTCTAGGGGTATTCTGTTGCTGACCATCAAAATACAAGTAGCAGTGGCACTTTGCTGATACAAAGAGCTTGGTCTTGGTAATAGCTAAAATCCTGAGTTTCAATCTTTTCATTCTAACTACCAATGCCTTTATAAAAACTATGGTATTAGCTAACCATGGCTTACATATTTTCATGATTGTAGTTATTCACCTCAATGATAAGATTCTCTATAAAACCTTTAGGTTTAGAGTTTCAGAATTGGAAGAAATCATAGGTATCATCTCTAATACCAACCTGTTCATTTTATAAATGAAGAACTGAGATGAGAAGGATATAATTCACCAAAGGTCATTCCATGTGTAACTCTGACTTTTGGTGCTAACATTGGCAGAATAACATGAGAACTAAGCTGAGCCAAAGAAAATCAGTTGCAGCTGTCTGAAAAAGGTCACAATTTTTTAAATTGTAGATTGATAAGAGAATCAGATGGGTGTACTTTAGTTTTAGTTCCATCAATCTCTAACATTGAACAATTTACTCAAATTCATTGACCTGAGTTTTCTATTTTATAGGGTAAGCTACTAAATGCTCAAAACTTTCAATAACTTTGAGCAAATAAGAAAGGTAAAATGCTTATTCATCAATGTTGAATAGAGAACAAAATTTAGGATAAACAATAGATTTGAGGCATGAATAATAATAATAATGATAATAATAGCTAACTTTTATTGATCATTTACTATGACCCAAATACTGAGATAAATTCTTTATATACACTTTTTAATTTAGCCATCACAATGTTGAGATAGATTTTACCTTTATATTGATGACGCAGATGAGTAAGACTGGGAAAAGTTAAGCAACTCCTCCAAGGTTCCACCTATTAAGTGAGGCAACAAGAATTTTAATCCAGATCATCTAATTCCAAAGCAATACTTTAAGTACTGCACTGCTCTCTGGATAACTCATTTTGTTGTCATATTTCTTAACTAGATACTCTCCTAGACTTTTTTCTTTGAGAACAAACATACTTCTCCATGACTCCTGATGGAATTCAATTCCTGGCCCTGTGGGCTGCCATTCACTCCATTTCCGTTCCCGCTGGCATCTGTAAATTAGCCTCTGGTAATTATCTGTGTAGGAAGCAGCAGGCAGTGTACAGAACAATGTAACTGTTGGTCAGGTTCCAACTTGGGAATTTAGCATTCTTGAGTCATAAATTAACAAACCATGCACCAAATTGAGTGTTTGCTCAAGATTTAAAAATAGGCAAATACACTTTCTTACACCTCAAATAGTAAAACAACAATCTGAAAGAAAGACTAGTTGTTCATACCTTCCCATCAGACAAAACGTATTCCCTCTCTGTTTGACCAGATGGTAACTAAAATTTGGGGGCAGCTGTCCTTTCTTGATAATGTCTTATCTCCAGTTCCAGAAATCATATCCAGAGACTAGAAATGATACCCTTAAAATAACCTTAAATAATTCAAAAGTTAAAACTTAGACTCAATATCAGAAGAATAACTTTCTAAGAGAACTAAAACTTCAGAGTTTTGTTACATTCCTACACTGTGGAACATTTATGGTTTTGTTGTTATTTGTAGCATTTCATTTTAGGACCTAAAATCCATGAAGAGATGAAATTAAAATGACCCAAAAGAATAGGTTATCTTGGTGCTAGGAACTGAACATAGCACTTTAAGCATTTTAGGTGAGTGCTTTTGACACTTAAATAAACCCTCAGTATGAAGAATACCGTAAAGAGAAAGCAGCTCACTAAAAAATCCTCACACAACAGTGAAAGGGATAACCATCCCAACAGATGCACAAAGCTCAATATAAACATGAAAAAAAAGGTAATAAGATGCTCCTAAAAATTTGTAACACAAATGACTGAATTCATGGATACTGATTGGAGAAAATTCCAAAGAATTCAAAAAGATGATTGTTAAATTATCAATGAATTAAAATAAGAATTAAGGAAGGAACTGGGGGAGATAATATAGGATATAAAAGAACATTTCAATGGAGAGAGATTGAAAAAGAACCAAAGAGAAGTCTTGGAAATGAAAGACAAAATAAATCAAATAAAAAACTGTTGAGGGGCTGGGGTCATGGCTCAGTAGTAGAGCACTAGCTTAGCACATGCAAAGCGCTGGGTTTGATCCTCAGCACCACATAAAAATAAATAAATAAAATAAAGGTATTGTGTCCAACTACAACTAAAAAAAATTTTTTTTTAATGTTGAAAACCTCTCCAATAGACTAGATCAAGCACAATACAGAATTTCAGGACTTAAAGAACAGGTGGATGAACTGGAACATTCAGACAATAATAAATAAAAAGCAAGAAACTGATCAGAATGTACAAGAACTCTGGGACAAAGTTAAGATTTCAACATAAGACTCATAGGTATTAAGAAAGAAAAAGAGATATAGAATAATGGCACAGATAGCCTATTCAGTGAAATAATGATAGAAAATTTCACAAATCTTAGGAATGAAATGGACATTCAGATACTCCAGCATTTATAATCCCCAACAGGCAAGATGAGAAAAGAACTCTCTATGACGCATTATTGTTAAGATACCAAAAATCCAGAATGAGGAAAGAATTTTTAAATCTGCAAGAGAGAAATGACGAGCCATTTATAAAGGCAAACTGATCAAAACAATAGTAGATTTCTCAGCAAAAAATCCTAAACACCAGTTGGGCTTTCAGCAATGTCTTTCAAGTCCTAAAAGAAAATAACTGCCAACCTAGATGGCTATATCCAGCAAAACTATCCTTCAGAATCAAAGATGAGGTAAAAACTTTCCAAAATAATCATGAACTAAAGAAATTTGGGAACATAAAACCAGCATTGTGAAAGATGTTTAAAGGAACTCTAAATATGAAATAAGAAGATTTTAAAAAATGAGAGCTCAGGAAAGAATAAATCTCAGTATAAAATAGATAAGCAAATGAGAATTAATATCAAATTAAACACTAGAAATAAAATGACAGGGGTTGGGGTTGTGGCTCAGTGGTAGAGTGCTCACCTAGCATGTGTGAGGCACTGGGTTTGATCCTCAGCACCACATAAAAAATAAATGAATAAATAAAGGTATTGTGTCCATCTACAACTAAAAAATATTTTTAAAAAAGAAATAAAATGACAGGAAGTAATACATACCTTTCTATTATAACACTGAATATAAATTCATTTTCCAATAAAATGACATGGACTGGCAGATTTGGGGATATTTTAAAAAAAAGACACAACTATATGTTGCCTACAATAAATATAGGCACAAACTGAAAATGAAAGGACATAAAATGATATTCTATAAAAATGGAATTCAAAATCAAGTAGGAGTGATGACTTTCATATCAGACAAAGACAACTTCAAGTCAAAATTGGTCAGAAGAGAGAAAGAAGGAAATTACATATTGGAAAAGGAAATGATCCAACTAGAAGATATAATTCTTGTGAAAAGTTATGCCCTAAATGTTCATGCATTAAGTTTCATGAATCAAACAGTACTCAACATAAAGGCACAGATCAGTCCTGATACAAGAATATCAGGTGATTTCAGTACACCTCTCTCAGTAAGGACAGGTTTACATCTGGACAGGTTATCCAGATGTAAAATCAACAAATATACTAACAGAGATAACATATACTACAGATCAAATGGACTTAACAGACAGCTACACAATATTTCATCTAACAACAGATGAATACACTTCCATTTTAGCTGCTCATGAAACTTTCTGCAAAATAGATTATAATTTTTAATTTATTTTATTATTTTTATATGATATAATGTATTTTGACATACATATATGGAGTATAACTTCCCATTCTTCTGGTGTTCCTTGATGTGGAGATACATTGTTTGTATATTCATACATACGCGTAGGAAAGTTATGTCAAATTCATTCAACTATCTTTCCTATTCTCATTCCCCCTCCCTTTTCTTCATTCCCCTTTGTCTAATCCAAAGTATTTCTATTCTTCACTACCCACCCCCTTTATTGTGAGTTATCTGCATATCAGAAAACATTCAGCCTCCTTTTTGGGGGGATTGGCTTATTTCACTTAGCATGATAGTCTCCAGTTCGATCCATTTACTGGCAAATGCCATAATTTCATTATTCTTTATGGCTGAGTGATGTTCCACATTTTATCCATTCATCTGTTGAAGGGCACTTAGGTTGGTTCTATAGCTTAACTATTGTGAATTGAGCTGCTAAAACATTGATGTGGCTGCATCACTGTAGTATGCTGATTTTAAGTCCTTTGGGTATAAACTGAGGAGTGAGATAACTGGGTCAAATGGTGGTTCCATTCCAAGTTTTCTGAGGAATCTCCACGCTGCACCAATTTTCAGACCCATCAGCAATGTATGAATGAACCTTTTTTCCCACATCCTCACAAACATTTATTATTACTTGTATGCTTGATAATTCCCATTTTTCTGGACTGAGTGAAATCTCAGTGTAGTTTTAATTTGCATTTCTCTAACTTCAAGAGATGCTAAACGTTTTT
This sequence comes from Tamias sibiricus, assembly GCA_025594165.1. Lineage (NCBI taxonomy): Eukaryota > Metazoa > Chordata > Mammalia > Rodentia > Sciuridae > Tamias > Tamias sibiricus. The sequence continues at coordinate 71,275,231 of CM046661.1, forward strand.
CTCATATATTTGTTGACTGGTCGTATTTCTTTAGTAAAGTGCCTATTAGTTTTTCTTTGTCTATTTATTTATTTTTGGCAATAAGTTTTTTGAGTTCTTTATATATCTTGGAGATTAATGCTCTGAGGTGTGGGTGGCAAAGATTTTCTCCCATTCTGTAGGCTCGCTCTTCACATTCTTAATTGTTTCCTTTGCTGTTAAAAAAAAAAAAAAAAAAAAAAAAAAAAAAAAGCTTTATAGTTTGATTTCATCCCATTTGTTAATTCTTGATTTTACTTCATGCACTTTAGGATTCTTGTTAAGGAAGTCAGTTCCTAAGCCAGGCTGGAATTTTTCATTTCTTCTTCATGGAATATTTTGCTGAAACTGTTCTGTAATGCACGCTTTCTCATTATAAATTCTTTTAACTTTTGTTTATCATGGAAGGTTTTTATTTCACCTTCATATCTGAAGTTTAATTTTGCCAGGGATAGTATTCATGGTTAGCATCCATTTTCATTCAGAGCTTGGGATATATTATTCCAAGACCTCCTAGTTTTGAGGGTCTGGGTTGAGAAATCAGCTGAGGTCTGAACCAGTTTCCCTCTAAACATAATCTGACATTTTTCCATGGCAGCCTTTAAAACTCCATCATTATTGTATACAAGCAGTTGTATGTAAAAAGATACTATACTTGTGCATGATGAATAAGTAAATAAATAATAAAAAAATTAAAAAAAAACTCCATCATTATTCTGTATGTTTGGCACTTTCATAATAATATAATTTGGTGTGGATCTATTGTAATTTTGTATATTTGGGGTCCTATAAGCCTCCTGTATTTGATCTTACATTTAATTCTTTAGGTTGGGAAATTTTCTGATATTATTTTATTGAAAAGATTGTTCATTCCTTTGGTTTGTATCTCTGTGCATTCAACTATCCTGATAAATCTTAAATTTGGTTTTTCATGTAATCCCATATTTCTTGGAAGTTCTGTTCATGGTCTCTTAATATCTTTTATCCATAGTCCACTTTATTTTCAAGATTATACATTTTGTCTTCATTGCCTGAAACTCTGTCTTCCAAGTGGTCTAGTATGTTGATCATACTTTCCACTAAATTTTAAATTGGTTTATTGATTCCTTCATTTAAAGAATTTCTGCTTGATTTCTTTTCAGAATCTCTATCTCTTTATTAAAGTGATCTTTCACCTCCTGAATTTTCTCTCTGATTTCATACCTATCATTGTCCTTTGCCTCACAGATCAGTTTAACTATATACATTCTAAACTCCTTCTCTGACATTTCTTCCACTCTAGTGTCAGTGAATTCTATTATTGGAGCATCTAGGTTTGCTTGGGGTTATTTGTTCCATTGTTTCTTCATGTTGTTTGCGTGTCTACCCACTTAGCAGTGTAGATCTGAGGCAGGACAGTTTCTAACCTGTAGATTTATAGTGTCCCTGAAGGTTTCCAGTACTTTACCACTAAGGGGGAGACAAATAACAGTAACTAATGCAAACAATATACAGCTTTAAAACAAACAACTCCTACTAAAACATCTACAGTTTTGTCGCATTAAACAGAAATTATATGTTCAGTTATTGCCTACAATAAAAACATTAAGTTTGCAAAAGGGTTTACAATTTCAAATGGTGGACAAAGAAAGAACAGAAGTGGTGTAGGATATGATGTTTATGAGGAAGAAGGAGAGAAGAAAGAAGTAAAATATTAAAGGAAATATGAAAGATGGATTAATGGAGGTTAGCAGGAGAAAAGAGAGAAAGAGATTCAAGGGAAACAGATAAGTGAGAGAAAAATATAAATAAAGTAAAAATTTTTTAAAATTAAAAATAGAAAAGCCAGGAACCATGGCACATGCCTGTAATCCCAGTGGCTCAGGAGGCTGAAGCAGGAAGATCGCGAGTTCAAAGCCAGCCTCAGCAAAAGTGAGGTGCTGGGCTGGGGTTGAGGCTCAGTGGTAGAGCGTTTGCCTAGCATGTGCATGGCCCGGGTTCGATCCTCAGCACCACGTAAACATAAATGCATTGCACTGTGTACAACTAGAGCAAATAAATAAATATTTTTTAAAAATCTTTTTAAAAAAAAAGTGAGGTGCTAAGCAACTCAGTGAGACCTTCTCTCTAAATAAAATATAAAATAAGGCTGGGGATGTGGTTCAGTGGTTGAGAACCCCTGAGTTCAACCCCCAGTACCAAAAGAAAAAAGAAAAAGAAAGTAAAAACAAAAGAATACAAAACAAAACTGAAGTATACTAGTCAGACATCCTAGTCCTTAATAAACTGATGCATAAAAAATAATTGATTTCAAAATGATAGAATAGTGAGAGAAAAAAGAAGATTCCAATGAAACAATGAACAAAAGTTGGAGTTCAAAAGATTCTCAGCTTTCCTTCTTAATAATTAGGTAGGGTTGTCTGGTGTATGATGCTTGCTCCACTCTCAGGGTGAGGTTGCTAAGGTGAAAGGGTTAATCCTGGAGGTGGAACTCCTAGAGGTGGGGTTTAGTCTTAGTTATGCTCCAGTCTCTTTGCTGAATGCCAGTTTGGCCTGGAGATTTTAAATCAGCACACCTCTAGCACCCAGCAATTGCTGGTCTTACACCCCAGGAATCTTCTTTGGAGTCCACTCATGTGGTGTAGTAGCCAGTTCTTAGCCCATTGCATCACTTGTGAATGCCACAATTCCTGGTCTCTGATTCAGTCTCCAAACTCAATCTCTCCCACCCCTACCCTTTTAAATTCCTGGTCAGGGGTTTCTCTCCCCACAGGTCTTGTAAGCAGCCATATTAGAAGGGAATGTGGAAGCCGGGTGGGTTTCCACAACCACTATTCCTCTGTGTAAACTTCTCTGCATGCTTGATTTTCTTCTGGTCACTTAGGCATCATCTCTGTCTTGCAGCGTGAGTTCACCCAACTTGGTTGTTGTGGGCTTTTTTTGTTGTTATTGTTTGGTACCAGGGATTGAATTTAGGGGCACTCAACCACTGGGCCATGTCCCCAGCCTTTTTTTGTATTTTACTAGAGACAGGGTCTCATTGAGCTGCTAAGTGCCTTGCCATTGCTGAGGTTGGCTTTGAACTCAGGATCCTCCTGCCTCAGCCTCCCAAGTACTGGGATTACAGGTGTGCACCACCGTGACCCAGCTCGTTTTTTTTTTGTTTGTTTGTTTGTTTTAGTTGTACACAATGCCTTTATTTTTACATGGTGCTGAGGATTGAACCCGGGCCGCACACATGCTAGGTGAGCGCGCTTACCGCTGAGCCACAACCCTAGCCCTCCCAGCTTGGTTTTTAAGCCAGAATCTGATCTGCCAGAATTTGGCTCCCCCAGCTGCCAGTCCCCACACCACCACTGCAAAATAGTTTCTTACTCTCACTTCTGTATGCCTCAGGGAGAATAAAGCCTCTTCCATGCACAAGGAATTTGTGCAGCACACCTTACTGTCCAGTCAGCAGTGACTCAATCTCCAAATTTTCTGTACCCCCAAAACACCTTAGTCCTAGTGATAATGGGGGTTTCTTTTATTCCCTTATTGATTTACTGCATTCATGGAAGGACCTTTCTGGTTTGTGCCTCCAACTGCTGCCGTAGCTATGGTGCTGAGGATTTCTTTCTTATTTTATTATATTCTATCTCCTGAGTCCCTGATCTGTTTTGATTTACAGTATTAAATTCCAGTAAAGTCCCCCCTAATTTTTGTTTATTCACCCACATTGTTAAAAAGCTTCCTGTCTGCTTTTCTTGGTTTCACACCACAGAACTGCCAGGGAAGCGACCTCTCTATTCTGCCATCTTCCTCTTTCTCTCCAAATTAGATTATATTTTACGCCACAAAGCAAGTTTTAGCAAATATAAAAATAAAATTAAAATAATTCCTTGCATCTTATCAGATCATAATGAAATGAAATTAGGAATCAACAACAATAAAAACTGCAGAAACTACACAAACACATGGAGATTGAATAATTATTTTCTTTTTTGTGGTGCCGGGGATCAAATGCAGGGCTTTGTGCATGCAAGGCAAGCACTTTACCAATTGAGCTATACCCCCAGTTCCTGAACAATACATTTTTGAAGGATGAGTGGATCGTAAAGGAAATCAAAGGATAAATTTAAAAATTCTTACTGTCAAAGTAGAACAGAAACACAATATACCAGATTATAGCTAAGTGACTACATTTAAAAAATTAACCTAATGTTGCATCTCAAGGTCTTACAAAAATGAGAATAAACCATTCCCAAAACAAATTGTAGGAAAGAGGTAATAATTATCAGAGCTTAAATTAATGAAATAGATAATAAAATAACAATACCAAGAATCAATGAAACAGAGATTTGTTTTTTTAAAGATAAACAAATTGATAAACCCAGAGGCAAACTGACCAAAAGAAAAAGAATGCCAAAATTCATAAAGTCACAGAAAAAAAAACATATTATAAACCTACATACACCACTGAAATCCAGAGGATAATTAGGGACTACTTTTAAACTTGTATTCCAATAAATTAGAAAATTTAGAAGTGAATGTAGTTTTAGACACATACTATCTACCAAAATTGAACCAAGAGAATGTAGAAAACTTAAAACAGACCAATAACAAGCAATGAGATTGAAATAGTAATAAAAAGTCTTACAACAAATAAAAACCCAGTACAGATGGATTCACAGATGAATTCTACCAGATCTTTGAAGAAGAACTAATTCCAATGATCAAAATATTCCAAAAAACAGAAATAGATGAAATACTTCCAAATTCATTCTATAAAGCTAGTATCACCCTGATAACAAAAACAGATAAGGACACTTCAAGGAGAGAAAACTATAGACCAATATCCTTGATGAACATAGAAGCAAAAATCCTTAACAAAGTATCAGCAAATTCAATTCAAAAACACATCAAAAAGATTATACAACATGATATACTTGGTTGCATTCCAGGTGTTATGGTTTAGATGTGAGGTATTCCCCAAAAGCTCACATGTGAGAAAATGCAAGAAGGTTCAGAGGAAAAATTATTGGGTTGTAAGAGTCTTAACCCAATCAGTGATTTAGCCCGCCCAATAGGGATTAACTGAGTGGTAACTGAAGTAATAGGGTGTGACTGGAGGAGGTGGGAAGTAAGGTATGGCTTTGGTGTATATGTTTATATCTGGAAAGTGGAGTCTCTCTCTCTCTCTGCTTCTTGATCAGCATGATGTGAGCTGCTTCCTTCTGCCACACACTCCACCATGATATTCAGCCTCATCTCCAGCCCCAAGAAGTGAAGCCGGCCTTCTATGGACTGAGACCTCTAAAACCATGATTCCTCAAATAAAGCTTTTATCCTCTACAATCATGCTGGTGCTGTCCTTTAGTCACAGCAGTGAAAACACTGACTAAAACACCAATGATGTAAGGATGATTCAACTAATACAAATCAATAAATGTAATACAGCACATAAATAGAATGAAGGATCACATGATCCTCAATAGATGCAGAAAAATTCTTTAACAAAATTCAACTTGACCAGATAAAGAAATGACCAAGATTAAGATATTTCAGGTATATCGATGAGGATGTTCCTGAAAAAATGGCATATGGGACAGCAATCTGAGGGCGAGATCCACCCTGACTATGGGTGGCACAGTCCAACAGATATGGATGGAATAAAGTGTGGAACAAGCAGGAGCCAAGGCAGACACAAGCTCAATTCATGAACAGTGCTTCAGTTGCTTCTGTGATCATCTGAGGACATCAGACTTCAGCTTCTTTACTGCTCCAAAGTACACTCTGACCAGTAATTCTCCAGGGAATTTCAAAGCCTTCAGTCCCAGACTGGAGTTGCATCATTGGTCCTTCTTCTGAATTTCCAGCTTCTCAGACTGAGGAGTTAATCGTTCTTCTGACTCTCCAGTCTGCAGACAGCCATTGTGGGACCATCCAACTTCCAATCCTATAAGTCAACCTAACAAATCCTACATATATATATATGTATATACATACATATGTATATATGAATAAATATGTAATATAAATATATAAACTTATATACAAATATATAAATTTACATGCTATAGATTATAAATACTTACATATAAATATATTATAAATTTAGATATTTACCAATATATAAATACACACACACACACACACACACACATGCATACAGCTGATATTTTTTCCTCTAGAGAGCCCTAATTTAAAAAAATACCTGAAGAAACTAGGGATAGAAGGAAATTACCTCGACATCATAAAGGTTATATATGACAAATCCAAGGCCAACATCATACTGAATGGGGAAAACCTGACAGCATTTCTTCTAAAATCAGGAACAAGACAAGGATGTCTACTCTCAGCACTCCTATGCAATATAGTACTTGAAATTTTAGCCAGAGCAATAAGGAAAGAAAAGAAATGAAATAGGACAGGAAAACGTCAAATTATCTCTGTTTGAAGATGGAAAGACCTCCTATGTCTATGACTAGGCAGAATTAATATTTTAAAATGGCCATATTACCAAAAGAAATCTACATATTTTATGTAATCCTCATTTAAATACCAATTATAATCTTCTCAGAACTAAAAAAATGATAAAATTTATATAAAAGAATAAAAGACTCAGAATAAGCAAAGCAATCCTAAGAAAAAAGAACAAAATTGGAGGCATCACAATACCCAACTTCCAATTACACTACAGAACTATAGCTATAAACAGCATGGTGCTGATATAAAAACAGACACGTAGACCAAAGGAACAGAATTACTTTGTATACAAGCAGTTGTATGTAAAAAGATGCTATACTTGTGCACTATGAATAAGTAAATAAATAATTAAAAAAAAAAGACAGAGACAAACTCACACAGTTAGTCATCTGATCTCAACAAATGTGCCAAAAACATACAATTGAAGAAAAGATGGTCTCTTTAACAAGTGGTGCTGGGAAAACTGGATATCCATCTATGGAAAAAACAAATTAGATCTTTATCTCTCACCCTGTACAAAAGTCAACTCTAAATGGATCAAAGACCTATGTACAAGACTAGAACTGCAACTGTTAGAAGAAAAATGCGGAAAATGCTTCAACAAACAGGTCCGAGCAAAGAGTTTGTGAATAGGACCCTACAGTTTAGGAAATAAGAAGTGATAAATGGGAGTGTATCAAATTAAAAATCTTTTGTACAGCAAAGGAAATGATTAACAGAGTGAAAAGACAACCTACAGAATGGGAGAAAATCTTTGCCAGTTACTTTTCTGACACAGAATTAATATTCAGAATATATAAAGAACAATAACAAAAATAAACCTCAACATTAAAAAAATAAATACCTAATCAACTAATGGAAAAATGAACTGAACAGACAAAAAACAGGATATGGATACAGAAACAGACAAAGAAAAAAAAAAATATATATATATATATATATATATATATATTCACATATATAAAACAATAGAGTTTTATTTAGTCACAAAGAATGAAATTATAACATTTGCAGGAAAATGGATGAAACCGGAGATGATAATTTTGAGTGAAATAAGTCAGACTCAAAGAAAAGTATTATATGCTTTCTTTCATATGTAGAAGCTAGAGTGAAAAAAAGAAGAAGAAGAAGAAGAACAGAAAAACAAGGGACACCATGAAAGTAGCAGGGAGATCACTAAGGCAGAGGAAGGGGATCAGGTGGAGGGCAGAAAGGAGGCCTGTCGGGAGGTATTAGCAAAATCCATCCAATTATACTGGATGTATATATACAAATATGTCAAAATGAAACCCACCATTCTGTATAACTGATGTGCACAAATAAAAAAATTTAATAATAAAGAATTAAAGAATAGGTAATTTGGGCTTAAATCGAGGTTAACAAACCACAGACTGTGGGCCCATCTGCCTGCTACCTGTTTTTGTAAACAAAGTTTTAATAAAACTCAGCCACACCCATTGGTTGACATATCATCTACGTCCCTTTCGTGCTACCAGAGTAGAACTGAATAGTTAAAACACAGACTATGATACATAAAGTCTAAAATATTTACCATCTGGCCTTTGCAGAAAAAGTTTGGTAGCCACTAGCTTAACCTATGGTGAATTGGAAATGGTCATTTATTTATTTATTTTAAAATTCTCTTATTGACCATATCTTTAAATGAAAAGGAAGTGCTCAGATCAGGTTCCCATTTAATCTCAGTGAAGAAACTACAATCTAGAAATATAGACCCCCACAGATTGGACTGGGTCCATCCAGTCCAGGAAAGGGAAGAGCATGAACTCTTTGGAATAATATCAGTTCTATTAGCAGAAGCCTAGAGTCACTGCCTTAACAAAAACCTTCACACTCTACCATCGAAATGGCTCAATATTCCTGGTAGAGGCATCACATAATAATGTATTGTTCATATCAAAATAAGAAGGGAAGATAACAAAGGAAGTGTGTCTGCACAATGGAAGACACATTTGAGGGTGCTGCATTTATTTTCCTGCTATTCTTAAGCGTGGTCGTGTTATAATCTTAAAAAGCATGTGGAAAAATAAGAAGTCACATAAACCAAGACTCCTCAGAGGCCTGAGATCAGACCCTAAAAGCAATGAACAGAAAACCCAACTAATGATCCTTTGTTTAAGTGGGGATGAAAGACAAACCTAAAATAAACAGCACTTAAGTGAATCAGATTAGGAGCAATGATGGCTATAATTTCTACTGAGAACCTAGTCTTCCAAATTTGGTTTTCTTTATTTCAAAATACCTCACTCACTTCTATTCCTGAATGATCTTGGAATTCCACTGAGAAAGTACCAACCTAAATTAGATTGACAGATGATGAAGGAAAAAACAGAATTAATATTTTAACTTCAAAATAGTACCCTTGAAATTCCAAAATTTTTAAATTCACTGAAGTACAAATTGGCATTACATGCTTTATAAAGTTGGATGAACTGAAATGAGTCATTTAAGCCATGAGCACAGCTGACAGCCCAGCGCTCTCATCTCAAAATAACTTTATAGTTTTCTGTTCACCTTCAACATGAGACAATGTTGAAAAAGTATTATAAAAATGGTTCCCCAAGGAAAGCCACCTGCTAGGGATAATGGTAAAGGGGGTGGGGACGTAAAAAAATAACCTTCTAAAGTCACAAAGAAAAAAGTTTATGGTTACATGCTATATAGTACAGTCATGAATGTGAAATGTTTCAGTGTTCTGCTAGCTGCGTTCTGTGCTCAAGTCAAGGGAGGGAACAGGGAAGGATGAGAATAAAGGCAAGAAATCCAGCTGTGGTACTGTACATTCTGGAACTCACAGGGTACCAGTTATTCATTGGCCCAAAAGTACCAAAGAATTTGGTAGTGGGTTTTGGATGCTTCTTTGGAAGAGAATCATTTACATGGATGTCTGTTAGATCACAGGGGGAATTTAACCATTAGGCAAGTGCAGAAAATGAGAGCAAGTACAATTTCTACATACTGTTATGTTGTCATACAGTGAATTTGAAAGGATTCAGCACATTTAACAGTCAATAAAACAAAAACATACCATGGAAGCTATCCAGGAAAATAAAGCAAGACAGTAAAAGAGATTTTCCTTGTAAATGGTAAAATGAAGAACAAATATCTGGAAGTTATCCACCACAGGATCCAGCAGGAAACCAGATAACTATTTGGTATTCTGATTTTATTTTTAAGTTTTACTATAAAACAAGTAAGTGCTGCTATTTGGAAAGACCAGATCAGAATTTTAAAAATTTTAATGTGATGAAAATGATAAAAATGTGTAAAAAATTAGAAATGAAAATGCAAAATGTAAGGAGACAGAAGACACAGCTGAGTGGGGCTTTATGATTCTACTCTGAATTCAGAGACATGTTATCATCTGCTCATCAATTTTCACAATTTATATTTATTTTCATGCCTTTGGATGAAAACGTGCATTTTTGCAGAGTACCTACTAACTGATGAATTATAGGGTATGTGTAATTCAATGTTAGTAAATATTGTCAATTTCCTAAGTGATTTTACCAATTTACATTCACGTCAGCCATGTGTGAGAGTTTTGATTATCGCCATCCTTTACTATACTTGATCTTTATAGTTTTTTCAATTTAGCAAATGTATGTGGGCTGTGTGTGTGTGTGTGTGTGTGTGTGTGTGTTGCTACTGATTTGTGATTTAAAGTTGTGTTTCTCTGATAGCTAGTACTATGATCTAAATATGGGCAATAATCCCCAAAGGTTCATGTATTAAAAGCTTGGTTTACAGGGTGGCTGAATTAGGACCTGTAAGAGGTGTGGCCTAGTGGGAGGTCCTTAGGTCATTGGAGGCTTGACCTTGAAGGGGCTTATGGAATTGTGTCTCTCAGTCTGTTTCCTGGCTTGTCCTGTAAACAGTTTCCCCAGTCACATGCCTTGCCAGACCCCACTCCCGACTGTTCCACCCAGCACCCTCATCAGACACCCAAAGCAAATGGGATGCCTGATCTTGGACTGGAAGCTCCAGAACTGTGAACTAATTTATAATTTTCTAATTACAAATTTATAATTTATCTTTTCTGTTTATAATTGCTTCAGGTATTTCATTGTAGTAACACAAAGCTGACTAATATAGTCAGTAAATTTGACTAGCATTTCATGTTTCTTACCAGTTGAATATGCTTTTCTGGGTTCACATCTTTTGCCCATTTTCTGTTGGGTGTTCTGCCTTTTTCTTATTAATTTTAGAAGTTATTTAAATATTATGGATACAAGCCCTACTCCAAGGCTTGACACCTCACTTAATAGTTCTTGTGTTAATTTTAATAAGGTCTAATTAATCAATTTTTTCTTTCATGGTTGGCCTTTTTGTATATCATTTTATGTTTGACCCTTTTATTACAATTTTATGTACCATTTATGAAATCTTTGCCTAGATTTCTTATGTGAATTGTTTAGAAAATATTTTCCTCTCTCCCTGATTATTAAAATAATCTATTTTTTCTAAGAGCATTATTGTTTTATCTTTCACATCAAGATCTATGATTCATCTGGAATTTTTCTAGACTATATTAGGTCAGAATCAAGATTTATTTTTCTGCATTGATATCTAGTCAAACCAATACTATTTATTGGCGAGGTACTTTTGAACATCAATATGGTCACCAAATGACCACATATATGTGATTCATAATGGACATCTTTATGATGTCAAGTCTTCCTATCCATTGGTTCCTACTTAAGCTTAATCTCTATGGGTCCAGAACACACTTAGTACAATCTCCACAATAAAGTGGGAGTTCATGGAAGTCACAAGTCAAATGGAATTGTGACCTAAGTTCACTATATGACCTCAATTGTGACCTCAGTTCAATGAGATGCTGAAGCTATTCCAGAAATATCTTTCTAGTTTCTATATGCAGTTGGAATAAATACTGACAAAACATCTACATTGCCTTCCTGACCATTTTAGTAAGAATTATTATGAAAAGAAGTATCAGCAAAAAGCTTCAGAGTTCCTCCCTACCAAAATATTAAACTACAAGTAATATCATTTAGAAAATTCTAAATTTAATACAATCATGAATAGCCTAAAAGATTCAAGATTGGTGATTCCTATCATAAAGTCATTTGAAACACCATATGGTCTATGCCAAAAGACAAGTAGAACATGGAAGATAGCATTTAATCATTGATAACTCCACTAGGTGATTGCTTTAATTGGAGATGCTATTCCAGATGTGACCTCTTTTTTGTGTGGTCAAATCACAATTTAAAAAAGCAACAAAGGGGCTGGGGTTGTGGCTCAGCGGTAGAGCACTCGCCTAGCACGTGCGCGGCCCGGGTTCGATCCTCAGCACCACGAAAAAACAAAGGCATTGTGTACAACTAAAGCAAATAAATATTAAAAAAAAAAAAAAAAAGCTCCAATTACCTAGTAACAGGTATTGTTCTGGGAGATGGTTTTTAACTATCCTCGAAAAATTTTTTTTAAAAATCAGAAGCATTTTGTTTCCATTAGTCAGACTGAGAAAAAAATCTTTCGAATCTTGACACAATGCTATTTCATCTCTCTAAAACCAATTGAGACAAAGAGTAAAAGATTCCAAAATAGTGCACATAAATTAACTATATCAATAATGACATCAGATTTAAGTGGACTAAACAGCCCTACAAGCAAAGATTGCCCAGATAGCTTTTAAAAAGTAAGATGATACACTCAATTGTACACTACCTATGAGAAACTTACCTTATAAATAGATTGAAAGGAAAAGCTTAAAATGCCACACAAGCACTAATCAAGAGGAAGACAGAATGGCTAAATGAACTTCAATAAAATAAACATCAAGACTGAAAGTATTAGGTCCAAAAAGGAAATTTTATAATGTATATGCACCTAATAAAAATAGCTTCAATGTAAATGAACGGTGGAAAGCAAAAAAAAAAAAAAAAGGTGGGGAGAAAAAGACAATCCAAATCAATATCAGATATTTTAACACATTCTTGCAGTAATTAGTCAAATAAGTAGGCAAACATCAGTAAAGACTAAAAAGATTTGGGAACAAAAGCTATCAACCACTTTGAGTTGATACAGAACACTACACCCACCAATTCCAGAATACAAATTTTTTTTCGGGGTCATATAGAACATTCATCAAGACTAAGAACATGTTAGACCATAAAACAAGAACTATGCGTTCAAATATTTGAAATCATGCAAATTGCAATATTTTATCACAACAAATTTAAATTATAAATCAAAACAATAATACAGAAAAACACCAAATATTTGAAAACCCAAAATATAGTCACTTAATGACTTATCAACTCTACTCCAGAGTAATAAAAACATGGCCACAAAAAGACTTGCCCAAAGATGTTCATAGCAGCTTCATACCTAATAGCCAATAACTGGAAACAGCCAAAATGTTCATGAGCAGGTGAATCATCCTAAAATGATGGAAAATGACTCAGTAATAAGGAATGATTACTGATAGGTGCTGTTTTAGTCAGCTTTTTCACAGCTGTGACTAAAGGACCTGAACAGAACAATTGTAGCGGAGGAAAGGTTTATTTGAAGGCTCACAGTTTCAGAGGTCTTAGTCCATAGAAGACTGGCTTTATTCCTCTGGGCTCAAAGTGAGGCGGAAGGAACATCATGACAGAAGTGTGCGATAGAGGGAAGAAGCTCACATTATGATCAGGAAGCAGAGAGAGAAAGCTCCACTTGCCAGCTACAAATATATACAAATATATGCCCCAAAGCCTTTCCCCCAGTGAACCACTTCCTCCAGTCACACCCGCTCCTGCTTCCAATTACCATTCAGTTAATCCCATAAGGGATTAATTCACAGATTAGGTTAAGGCTACATACAACCCAATCATTTCTCCTCCAAACCTTTCATTTTCTCTTATGTGAGCTTTTGGGAGACACCTCACATCCAAACCATAACATATGCAACAACCTAGAGGAACTCACAAACACTATTCTAAGAAGAAAGAAAAAAAAAAGTCACGTAAGAATACACATTGTAAAATTTGATTTACATAAAACTCTAGAAAATCTAACAATCTACAGGGACAGAAAGCAAGTCAAGGGTTGCCTAGGTGGGAGATTATCTACTGACTGTAAGGGGCTCTAGACAGTAATAGAGAGATGGAGATGTTCCATATCTGTTATTTTGCGAGTGACATAGGTGAATATATTTGTCAAAACTCATCAAAATAACATGAAATAGTTTCATTTTATTTTATATGTATAATATACATATATGTATATCTCCATTTCATTTCTTTTTATTCCTTAAATTGTCACACACAAAAATATAAATCTTTATGAAGTACCATAAAGTGATGTTTCAATACATGTTTATATTGCGTGATGTTCAAATCATGGTGAGCATATCTATCTCTTCCTCAAACACTTATCACTTCTTCAAGATGAAAACATTCAAAAATCCTTTCTTCCAACTTTTTTGAAATATAAGAGTACATTATTATTATTATCAATAGTCACCCTACATCTCTGTTTTCTGATGACATGATTCTATACTTCAAAGATCCCAAAAGCTCCGTCAGAAGACATTTAGATATGATAAATTCAGCAAAGTAGCAGGACACAAGAACAGCATTAAAAAAAATCAATAATTTCCTTTTCCCACACTCAAGATGTGGAAGCAAGGATGTGGAGGATCCTCCTATGCGAAATTCCAGATTTCCTTGGGTCTTTGGGTAGAAGCCGTGATCAACTGCGCTGACAACACAGGAGCCAAAAATCTGTATATCATCTCTGTGAAAGGAATCAAGGGACAGGACGGCTGAACAGACTTCCTGCTGCTGGTGTGGGTGACGTGGCCACAGTCAAGAAGGGCAAACCAGAGCTCAGATAGAAGGTGCATCCAGCAGTGGTAATTCGACAATGAAGGTCATACCAGAGAAAAGACAGTGTATTTCTTTATTTTGAAGGTAATGCAGAGGTCATAGTAAACAATAAAGGTGAGATGAAAGGTTCTGCCATCACGGGACCAGTTGCAAAGGAGTGTGCAGATTTGTGGCCCAGGATTGCTTCCAATGCGGGCAGCATTGCCTGATTCTCCAGAGAGTTTGTAAAAATAATAATACCCATTAAAAAGTGCTTTCTTACACAAACACACACACACACACACACACACACACACACACACAGAAATAAAAGAAAAGAAAGAAGTCAGGAAAACTATCCCATTCAAATAATCTCAAATAAATATTTGGGAGTAAAGTGGTGAAAAGATCTCAAGAACGAAAATTATAGAGCAATGAAGAAAGAAAATGAAGACTTTAGAAGATGGAAAGACCGCCTATGTTCTTAGGTAGGCAAAACTAATATTGTCAAAATGGCCATATTACCAAAAGCAATGTACAGATTCAGTGCAATCCCTACCAAAACACCAATGACATTCTTCATAGAACTAGAAAAAAAAGTCCAAAATTTTATATGTGAAAATAAAAGACCCAGAATAGCCAAAACAATACTCAGCAATAAGCATGATGCTGGAGGCATCATAATACCTGATCTCATATTATACACAGAGCTACAGAAATAAAATAGCATGCGATTGGCATAAAAACAGTCATGAAGATCAGTGGAATAGAACTGCAGACAGACAAATCCGCATAGGTAGATTTATCTTATCCTTGACAAAAGTGCCAAAAACATACTTTAGAGAAAAGATGGTCTTATTAACAAACAGTGCTGGGGAAACTGTATATCCACATAGAGAAGAATCGGATCCCTGTTTCTCATACTGCACAGAAATCAACTCAAAGTGGATCAAAGACCTGGGAATTAGACCAGAAACACTGCAACTGCTAGAGGAAAACATAGGGCCAACACTCCAACACATTTGTGTAGGCACCAACTTCCTTAATAAGCCTCCTAAAGCTCAAGAAATAAAACCAATAATTAACAAGTGAGATGGCGTCAAATTAAAAAACTTCTGCACAGCAATTGAAACAAGAATGTGAAGAAGGAAAATAAAGAACAAAAGAAAATATTTTCCAGCTCCTCCTCCAATAGGAGATTAATATCCAGAATATATAAAGAACTCAAAAAACTTAACACCAAAAAATAACTAAGTGACCTAGTCAATAAATGGGCAAATAAGCTAAACAGATATTTATCAAAAAAAAAAAAAAGAGAGAGAAGAAATATAAATAGCGAACAAATATATGAAAAAATGTTCAACATCCTTAGGAATTACGGAAATACAAATCAAAATTACACTGAGATTTCATCTCACTTCAGTTGGAATAAAAATCAACAAGAATAGAAATAACAATAATTGCTGGTAAGGATTTGGGAGAAAATACATTGTTGGTGAGACTATAAATTAGTACAACCACTATGTAAAGCAGTATAGAGATTCCTCAAAAGACTAGGAATGGAACAGCCATTATGACTCAGCTATCCCACTTTTTGATATTTATCCAAAAGATCTAAAATCAGCATACTAGAGTTGTACACTCATGCCAATATTTATAGCCACACAATTTATAATAGCCAGGTTATGGAAACAGTCTAGATGCCTATCAGCCTATTAATGGATAAAGAAAATGTGGTAAATATACACAATGGAGTTTTACTCAGCCATAAAAAAATGAAATTATGTGATTTGCTGATAAATGGATGAAACCAGAAAATATAATGCTGAGTGAAATAATCCAAACTTAGAAAGTCAATGTTCAAATGTTTTCTCTCATATGACAAAGTTATAACAAAATAAGGGGAATGGGGACACATCCCACAAAAAGAAAAGGGGAGATCAATGGAATAGAAGGAGGAGATTGAGGGAGAAGGAAGAAGAATGGGTAAAGGAAGGAACTACAGTATAAAGTTGTTCAAATTATTCTATGTTTATATACATATATATACATACATATACATATGAATATACTAAAGTGAATTCCACCTTTATGTGTATCTATAAAGCAGCAATTTTTTAAAAAGCAATAAATAAATAGAAGGAAAATCAGTAGAGGACCGGGAATAAGGGAAGGAAGAAAAGGAGGGGAAAAGGAAGTACTGGGGACTGAAAAGGAGTAAATTATATTCCATGCATGTATAATTATGTCAAAATGAGCTTCACGATTGTGTATACCTATATTGCACTAATGAAAAAATTTTTTAAAGGAGGGATCTCACATAACAGAAGGGAAGGCCAACAGAGTAAGGGAAGGCAGAGTAGGGAGGACATGAGGAAGTACCAGAGAAGGAAATACACCTACTTATTTATGCCATGTCCATGTATAAACATATCACTAATTAAAATAATAATAATAATAATTATAGAAGGGAGACTAGTAGAGTAGAGCAAGTGAATTAGGAGAAGGGAGGAGGGGAGGAAAAGGGAAGGTACTAGGGATTGAGATTGATCAAATAATGTTACATGCATGGCATAATGAAATCCACTATTATGTGTAATTAAAATGCACCAATAAAAACTAAAACTCAATCTTTAAAAAAGATGAAGAGGACTGCCGGGGATCCTGGGAAGATGGCCGACAGGAGGGAGGTGCTCTCTGGAGTGGGAAGACAAGGAGTGGGAAGTTTGAACGCGTTACTAGAAATTCTATTACAACTGAAAGGGAGCCGAGACATTCGTGCACCTCTGGAAGTGAAATACAACGTTCTCCGGACCACGACGAGCAGGGGCAGAGTCACAACGATCCACAGTTCAAAGCAGCGCTGTCTGCGCTGCAGGCAGGCACAGCTGCCCGATACCACTCCGCAAGGAGAAATCCACCCAGTGGCTTTGAAACCAATTGGTGAGGAGGGGTAGAAAGAAGCCTAGAGGCGTGGGCGGTGTCCACGTAGAGCCTTTTCGCACAGCTTCCCAAGCTGATCCCACATGCTCTGGACTGACACAAGGGTCTGCAGAGCTGCTGATGAATGGGAGGAGAGCACCGTCATCTTTGAGAAGTACAGTGGCTGACCCAGACAAAGGGGAAAAGACAGAAAGGAAGGACAGCTGCAGACATCCAGGGAGCCGCCAACGCTCTGAAAATAGCGCACACCTGGGTGAGGCTCAGGTAACCAGCAGGGGAGGGCGTGTCTGAGGCCAGTGCAGCAGCCACAAGAAGCTACAACTGTGGGTGGGCGTGGGGAAAGGGTGCCTTCTGGAGGGTCCCCTTCCTGGTGCCATTCATCTGCTGACACACAACCCCCCTGAGCCCCTCTTCCACTGAGCCATTCTGCCAATGGCCTAGGGTGCAGCTTGACTCCACTGACAGGGTCGCAGACTGTCTAGACATGATCCGATACAATTGGCTTAAACTGGAAAGGAAAAAAGAAGGGGGCTTCCCAGGGCCCATTTTGTTTGAGACTTGGGGTTCGACTTTTTTTTTGTTGGTTTGCTTGTTTTATTGGTTTTCTGGGGGTTTTGTTTGTTTTCTTTTTCTTTTTTTGGCTTTGTTTTGTTTTGCTTTTTTTTTTTTTTTTTTTTTTGCATTGATTGTCAGTGTGTTTGTTTGTTTGCTTCTACTCCTCTTTTCTTTCCTTCTTTTCTTCCTTCTCACTTTTGCATCTTTTCTTCTTCCATCATCTTTCCTATTTACACCCTGCCAGTGCATACTAAACAGAGGCAAAAACAAGTTATACACAGAACTTGGGATTTCTAGAACTGGCACAATTGAACTGGATAGCAAAGCGGTGTTATATATAGTTCACTCTCCATTTTCTTGACTCTCTCCTCTCTCTTACACCAATTCCTACTCTTTTATCATTTCTTTTCTTTTCCATCTTAGTTTATATATAAATTGGTCTTTCCACCTAATTGTCTACTCCATTCTCTTTCCTCTCTCGTCTACTGATACTAAACCACTTCCACTAAACCACTTCAATAGAACTCTCTTTTCATACTTTCCAAGAAAGAACAATTCAAGACACTTCCTTTTTCCTAAACATAACACCTCTGTATCCAATACTTGAAGCTATAAAACCCCATCAGAAGCGTACAGAGTAAATTGGAAACAATATCTGGGTTAATTTGTACATTGTGATCAAACCTGGATTTTCTGAATAGAAAGTGTTAGATTTTAAAATGTAAAGGAATTATAAGGGGATCTGATAGCATTGTACTACAGGAACAACATAAGGCTTTAAGGTAAAATCGAAATAGTCAAGGTCCCACAGTGCAGGAAGAAAAGACACACAAGCAACATGAAGAAACAAGGGAAGAAAGTGACACAAACAAATCAAGATACCTCATCAGTAGATTCCATGGCACACACAGTTGGTCCAATGCCAGAGATGGAATTTAGAAGTTACATATTCCAAATGTTTATGGAACTTAAGAATGAACTCAAAAATGAGACGAGGGAGCAAGTACAGGAGGCAAAAGATCATTTTGACAAAGAACTCCAAAAACAAATACAGGAAGTAAAAGATTACTTCAATAGGGAAATAGAGACTCTAAAGAGAAACCAAACAGAAATTCCAGAAATGAAAGAAGCAATAAACCAAAATAAAAGTTCAATTGAAAGCATCTCCAACAGAGTAGACCACTTGGAAGAAAGAACCTCAGACAATGAAGACAAAATATATGTCCTAGAGAAGAATTTAGACTATACAGCAAAACTCGTTGGAAATCAAGAACATAACATCCAAGATTATGGGACAGCATAAAAAGACCAAACTTAAGAGTGATTGGCATAGAGGAAGGGGCAGAGTTTCAAGCCAAAGGAATGAGTAATTTATTTAACGAAATAATTACAGAAAAAATTTTCCAAACTTGAGGAATGAATGGGAAAACCAAGTTCAAGAGGCTTACCGAACACCAAACAAACAAAATCACAACAGATCCACACCAAGACACATTATAATGAAAATGCCTAGTATACTGAGCAAGGAGAGAATACTAAAAGCCACAAGAGAAAGGAAGCAGATTACATATAGGGGGAAACCAATCAGACTATGTTCAGATTTTTCAACCCAGACCTTAAAAGCAAGAAGATCCTGGAATAGCACATTTCAAGCTCTGAAAGAAAAGGGATGTCAACCAAGAATCTTATATCCAGCAAAATTGAGCTTTAGATTTGAAGATGAAATAAAAACCTTCCACGACAAGCAAAAGTTAAAAGATATCACAACTCGAAAGCCAGCACTTCTGAACATCCTGGGCAACATTTTTCATGAAGAAGGAGAGAAAGATAACAAAAATCAACAAAGGGAGATATTAAACTAAGGGAAATACCAACCAGAAGAGAAACCAAATCAAGCTAAAGACCATAATTCAAATAAAAATGGATGGGAATAAACCTCACATCTCAATAATAACCCTGAATGTTAATGGCCTAAACTCGCCAATCAAAAGACACAGATTATCAGAATGGATTAAAAGAAACGACCCAACAATTTGCTATCTCCAAGAAACACACCTCGTAGAAAAAGACATCAACAGACTGAAAGTGAAAGGCTGGGAAAAGTCTTATCACTCACATGACTGGCGGAAACAAGCAGGGGTTTCCATTCTCATATCAAATAAGATAGACTTCAAACCAAAACTAATCAAGAGGGACAAAGATGGATATTTCTTACTACTCAAGGGAACCATTCATCAACAGGATATAACAATCATAAATCTATATGCCCCAAACAATGGAGCACCTACATTCATCAAACAAACTCTTCTCAAGTTCAAGAGTAAAACAGACCACAACACAGTTATTCTAGGGGACTTCAACACACTTCTCTCACCAATGGATAGATCATCCAAACAAAAGCTAAACAAAGAAACTTTAAGCCTCCTTAAAACAATTAACAATTTAGACCTAACGGACATATATAGAATATTTCATCCCTCAGTAAACAAATACTTTTTTTTCAGCAGCACATGGCTCCTTCTCCAAAATAGACCATATATTATGTCATAAGGAAAGTCTCAGCAAATATAAAAAAATAGAGATACTACCTTGCATTCTATCAGACCATAAAAAGATGAAATTGGAAATCAACAACAAAACAAGGATTAAGAAAAACTATTCCAACAACTGAAAGCTAAACAACATGATGCTGAATGAACAAGGGGTTGAAGAAGACATCAAAGAGGAGATTAAAAATTCCTAGAGGTAAATGAGAACACAGATACATCGTATAGAAATCTCTGGGACACTATGAAGGCAGTAGTAAGAGGAAAATTCATTGCACTGAGTTCATTCCTTAAGAGGAAAAAAAACCCAACAAATAAACGACTTAACATCACACCTCAAAGCACTAGGAAAAGAACAGACCAACGCCAAGAGCAGTAGAAGACAGGAAATAATTAAAATCGGAGCAGAAATTAATGAAATTGAGACTAAGGAAACCATTCAAAGAATTGACAAAACTAAAAGTTTGTTCTTTGAAAAAATAAACAAAATTGACAGACCCTTAGCGATGCTAACAAAAAGAAGAGAAAAAACTCAAATTATTAACATTCGTGATGGAAAAGGGAATATCACAACAAACACCTCAGATATACAGAAGATACTTAGAAATTACTTTGAAAACTTGTATTCTAATAAAACAGAAAATATTGAAAACATTGACAGATTTTGTGAGTCGTATGATTTGCCTAAACTGGAAATGGAGGCTATACACAACTTAAACAGATCGATTATAAGCGAAGAAATAGAAGATGTCATCAAAAAGCTACCAACAAGGAAAAGTCCAGGACCTGATGGGTTTACAGCCAAGTTCTATAAGACTTTCAAAGAAGAACTAATACCAATGCTCTTCAAACTATTTCAAGAAATAGAAAAAGAGGGAGCTCTTCCAGACTCTTTCTATGAGGCCAATATCACATTAATTCCAAAGCCAGGCAAAGACACATCCAAAAAAAAAAAAAAAAACTTCAGGCCCATATCTTTAATGAACATAGATGCAAAAATCCTCAACAAAATCCTGGCAAATTGGATACAAAAACATATCAAAAAGATAGTGCACCACAATCAAGTGGGGTTTATCCCAGGGATGCAAGGCTGGTTCAACATTTAGAAATCAATAAACATAATACATCACATCAATAGACTTAAAGACAAAAATCATATGATCATCTCAAATAGACGCAGAAAAAGCATTTGACAAAATTCAACACCCCTTTATGTTCAAAACACTGGAAAAACTAGGAATATCAGGAAAATATCTCAACATTATAAAAGCTATTTATGCAAGGTCCCGAGCTAACATTATCTTAAATGGAGAAAAATTGAAAGCATTCCCTCTAAAAACTGGAACAAGACAGGGATGCCCCCTTTCACCACTGTTATTTAACATAGTACTGGAAACTCTGGCCAGAGCAATTAGACAGACGAAAGAAATTAAAGGGATCAAGATAGGAAAAGAAGAGTTCAAATTAGCACTATTTGCTGATGACATGATAATTTACCTAGAAGACCCAAAAAACTGTACCAGAAAACTTTTACAACTAGTAAATGAATTTGGCAAAGTTGCAGGATACAAAATCAATACATATAAGTCAAAGGCATTTTTGTACATCAGCGACAAAGACTCTGAAAGGGAAATGATGAAAACTACCCCATTTACAATAGCATCAAAAAAAATAAAATAAAAGATCATCTCAAATAGACGCAGAAAAAGCATTTGACAAAATTCAACACCCCTTTATGTTCAAAACACTGGAAAAACTAGGAATATCAGGAAAATATCTCAACATTATAAAAGCTATTTATGCAAGGTCCCGAGCTAACATTATCTTAAATGGAGAAAAATTGAAAGCATTCCTCTAAAAACTGGAACAAGACAGGGATGCCCCCTTTCACCACTGTTATTTAACATAGTACTGGAAACTCTGGCCAGAGCAATTAGACAGACGAAAGAAATTAAAGGGATCAAGATAGGAAAAGAAGAGTTCAAATTAGCACTATTTGCTGATGACATGATAATTTACCTAGAAGACCCAAAAAACTGTACCAGAAAACTTTTACAACTAGTAAATGAATTTGGCAAAGTTGCAGGATACAAAATCAATACATATAAGTCAAAGGCATTTTTGTACATCAGCGACAAAGACTCTGAAAGGGAAATGATGAAAACTACCCCATTTACAATAGCATCAAAAAAAATAAAATAAAAAAGAAGAAAAAGGAAAAAAAGAAAAAAAAAAAAAACTTCAGGCCCATATCTTTAATGAACATAGATGCAAAAATCCTCAACAAAATCCTGGCAAATTGGATACAAAAACATATCAAAAAGATAGTGCACCACAATCAAGTGGGGTTTATCCCAGGGATGCAAGGCTGGTTCAACATTTAGAAATCAATAAACATAATACATCACATCAATAGACTTAAAGACAAAAATCATATGATCATCTCAAATAGACGCAGAAAAAGCATTTGACAAAATTCAACACCCCTTTATGTTCAAAACACTGGAAAAACTAGGAATATCAGGAAAATATCTCAACATTATAAAAGCTATTTATGCAAGGTCCCGAGCTAACATTATCTTAAATGGAGAAAAATTGAAAGCATTCCTCTAAAAACTGGAACAAGACAGGGATGCCCCCTTTCACCACTGTTATTTAACATAGTACTGGAAACTCTGGCCAGAGCAATTAGACAGACGAAAGAAATTAAAGGGATCAAGATAGGAAAAGAAGAGTTCAAATTAGCACTATTTGCTGATGACATGATAATTTACCTAGAAGACCCAAAAAACTGTACCAGAAAACTTTTACAACTAGTAAATGAATTTGGCAAAGTTGCAGGATACAAAATCAATACATATAAGTCAAAGGCATTTTTGTACATCAGCGACAAAGACTCTGAAAGGGAAATGATGAAAACTACCCCATTTACAATAGCATCAAAAAAAATAAAATAAAAAAGAAGAAAAAGGAAAAAAAGAAAAAAAAAAAAAACTTCAGGCCCATATCTTTAATGAACATAGATGCAAAAATCCTCAACAAAATCCTGGCAAATTGGATACAAAAACATATCAAAAAGATAGTGCACCACAATCAAGTGGGGTTTATCCCAGGGATGCAAGGCTGGTTCAACATTTAGAAATCAATAAACATAATACATCACATCAATAGACTTAAAGACAAAAAAAATAAGAAAAGGTGGTTGAATGAGATGGATATCATTTTCCTAAATGCATGATTGAAGACCTGAATTATACGAATATACTTTGTATACAAACAGTTGTATGTAAAAAGATGCTAAATACATGCACTATGAGTTGTACATATTAAAAATTATAAAAATAAAAAAATAATAAAATAAAAAAGAAGAAAAAGGAAAAAAAGAAAAAAAAAGATGAGGAAGAAGGAAAAATAATCACCTTACTGTGCAGCAAAACACCAAAATTTATTTCTTCTAACTATAACTTAATACCCATTAATTGACCATTCCCCTTCTTGCCTTTCTCTCCCCAGCCTCTGGTCATCATCATTCTACTCTCAACATCTATGGGATCTACTGTTTTTAATTCTACATGCAAGTGAGCTAATGCAGTTTGTGTCTTTCTGCACCCCATTTATTTCACTTAACACAATGACCTCCAGTTTCATCCATATTGCTATGTGCATTTTAACTGTATAACACAGTGAAGTTGATTTATTAAAAAATCAAAATATAAATGGAAAAACATAAATAGGAAAACAATAAAACAGAAGAAAATTTTCCACAGTTATTAAGACTTTGTGTGTAACAATAAGAAAGTTGGATACTAGGCTGAGGAAATGAAGTTATTTATACAACAGAATAAAAATATAATATAGATATTAAAACACACAGCCTAACAGTCAAGGATATACAAATAACAAGGAGATAATAATTCATTTATCAAATTAATTGAATATTTTATTCAAATATTTAATATTTTTTAAGATAAAAAATTATTTCTTACTGCTCATGGGTATAAAAATTGATTGAATCTGTCCAGGAAGAAAGTTAGTATCATGAAATAAAAGTCTTAAAAGTATATGTTTTTACCAAATAGTTTCATTTCTAGAAATCTAAAGAAACAGAAATATGAGCAAACTTGTAAACATAAGACAATTCAGCCAGCTTCATTTATAATGGTAAGTAACGGATATAACCTATGTTTCTAATAAAAAATTTTAAGTGCTATAAATTATTGTATACATACAAGTATTAAAAATGTTCATGAAGAAATGTTAACTAGGTATTATATTTAACATCAACTAGAAAAAAGTTAACAACAGTTAATAAGTAAATAGTAAGATTATAGAACCTTCTGTAGTCTATATTGTATATATTTTGGGGGAAGGGGGAGGGTTGGGTACTGGGGATTGAACTCAGGGTCACTCAACCCACGAAGCCACATCCCCAGCCCGATTCTATATTTTATTTAGAGACAGGGTCTCACTGAGTTGCTTTTGCTTAGTGCCTCGCTGTTGCTGAAGCTGGCTCTGAACTCAATACCACCGTGCCCATCTGTAGTCTATATTTTCTTAATGTTTCAATCTCAAAATGAAGGCTGTTCAGAGAAATTTTAAGAAAAAAAACAGAATGTGAAATTTTATATATGAATATGGAAGAATTAAACTATGTGAAACTTAGCTACAAATAGGTAAGTTATAGTCCCTTCTTTTAAGAAACTTAGCATTGTAGAGCAGCAGAGAGATTAATACTAAGGTTTATTTCACCTAACATAATGTCCTATATTTCCATTCATTTTGCTGCAGATGACAGAATTTCATTCTTTTTGTGGTTGCATAATATTCCACTATGTGTATCCACCACAATTTCTTTATCCATTTATCCATTAATAGATACTTAGGTTGATCTTTGCCATTATGAATAGTGCTTTAGTAAACATGGGCATTCAGGAACATCATTAATATTGTTATGGTTTAGATCTAAGAATGTCCCCCAAATAACCCATGTTCAAGGTGAAAAGATTGAATTAGCAGAGTGGTAATCTCATCAGTGGATTAATTCATTTGATGGATTAATAATTTGAATGGACTACTGTAATTTGAATAGTAACTGTAGCCATGTGGGGTGGAGGATGTAGGTAACTGGGGGTGTAGCCTTAGAAGATCTCTGTTCCTGGTTCCTTCTTCTCTCTGCTTTCTGGATGCCATGAGCTAAGCAGCCTTCTTCTGTCACACCCTTCTGCCATGATGTTCTGCCTCACCTTCAGCCCAGAGCAATGTACTGGCCAACCATGGACTGACACCTCTGAAACTGTGGTTCAAAATAACCTTTTCCTCCTCTAAGTTGTTCTTGTTGGATGTTTTGGTCACAGTTATGAAAAGCTAACACAAACATGTACGATAAATACAATGTTAATCAAAAATGTTTTAATTTTTTAAAGACTAAGACAAAAAGAAATTTTTAAAGACTAAGGCACTATATGATAGGTGTTTGAAGGAGGTAGATACAGGATACTGTGAAAGTACATGGTAATCAGTACATGAGAAGCTTTGGGGAATGTGTCTTTACAGAAGAGCTAAGATGAAAAAAAAAACTGCTTACTTGACCAATCTACCATTTGGCTATTGACAATTCCTTCTTCCTTAATTTCAAATGCTCTCCTGATTTCATCCTACATTTCTGGCCCCTTCTCTCTTTATCCTTGATATACTTCTCCTTTTCTACCTACCTTTAAATATCTAAGTTCCTCAAGACTATATGGTAGATTGCAAAAAATGGCTATGATGCTCCATAGTGCTAACTATGCAAATGCTAAGGAAACTAAGATGGGTATAGGAGTGGTCCAAGGATAGTTAATATATAATTTCTTCTTCTCTTTGCCTTTTGCCTTTTTTTCCTAAGCTTTAGTGTTTTCTTTTTAATTTCTGTGATTGCTTCTAATTTGATTGTTAGCAGAATAACACATGAACAGGGTTGAAGAAATCAAAAGTAATACCAAGTTTATCATGAAAATATCCATCTCTGTTTCACTTCCATGACCCCTTTCCACCATCCTAGTACAGTGCTGTCACAGGTATAAATTTAAATCAGGATTTAGTGTGTCCATCATTGGGAGTACATAAAACATGCATTATGATTACATTTCTTTTCTAGGCAGTTTTCTTGGTTTTCATGAAATTATGAATGCCTCTTCTTTTCTGATCAGAAAATCTCAATATCTCCCACGTATTTGTAAATTCTCTTCAAAATGTTTTCTGTGTGGCCAAACCCATCAGATAATCTTTTTCCCTTAAACTAGACTCTCTCCACTTTAAATTCTGTGGTGTTTATAGAATAGCCTCCTAACTCCTGAGGGGGAAAAGGATAGTGACCTGACTTTTCAGGTGGAAAAGGGGATGGAGTCAGATTGTGTAACAAAGAAACTTTCAGATAAACCCCTCTGCTTTTAGCCCCCTACCTCAACTCATCCTCCGTGGAATCTGTTCCTGCCAAATCCTGAACAGGTGTGAATTCATCAGCAGTGCTTGGTTTTTATCTTCCTCTACTCTGCTTTCAATCTTCCAAAAATAATGTGTTGACATCCATTGTTACTTCTGCTCCCATCCCCTAAAATCTTAATAATTTTTCTTACTTTACTGCCAATTTATTGAACTGGAAAGAGCAAAAAGACAAATTAATGTCTTTAATCCATTATTAATAGCACTCCCATTCCTTTCAGTCTTTCCTTTCCCCAATGTCAGCTTTTGTCCACACAACTCTTCCCAGCTATCCAGGTACCTGCCCATTTCCCTTTTAGCGTAGTCAGTCAACTCCCCACTTCTATTCCAACCTCATCCTGCCAATCTTCATCTCCTATTAGCCTTTTTCTGTGAAGAATATCCTGAACACTGCTTTAACATAGGCAAAGCAAAACAAACAAAAAAGTTTAGTATTATTCTAAATTTGGTGATTGTTCTCTGAGAAGCCATCTGGCTCCATCCCTTAAGAAGAGGGTGCTTCTGTATTCAGAGTCCAGCGGGAAGAATGCTTGGATTGCTGGTCCATTCTTTACACAGGACTCCTATGTCACAATTAAGTCTTCTTAACTCAATTTATTCCTGGAATGTTGAGGTCTCCCTGGTAACTATTTCCATGGGTTCTCACCTTTTTCCATTTTAGTCATTTAATAGAGTATTGAAGCCTACAGTTTCTGTAATTCTTACTGAAATTCCTTTCTGCTTAATCCCATCTTATATCAAGCTTGACTTTCTAAGAGGTTCTTTGGACTCACATGCAATGCCATGCGTACAATATACAATACCGATGTGTGTGCCTATCTTCTCTACCTACCCCTCCCTCCTTCAGTGCTCTCACCCAATGTGTGGCTCTACATACCACCTCCATGCTGGTTGCTCACACATTTGTTTCTAAAGCTCTGACCTCAAAATGCACATACATAACTGTCTACTCCACATCTCTAATTGACTGTCTAACAGGTCTCTCTTAACACAATCAAAACCAAGCCCCCAGGCACTAAACTTATGTTCTCATAGTCTTTTGATAACTGGATTAGGGGGAATTTTTAAAATTCTTTTATCTATATAAACTATGAGCATCTGATGGAGACATGGCCTACATTTGTTTTTCTCAGCTATAGATTCATGAAATAATAAAGGAATTCATGGAACTAATGAAAGCATTTTGTTGAAGTTCTAGGATTTTATGACCTACATGGTAGGCTTAAGGGACTTAGGTTTAACAAAAAAAAAACAAAAAAAAAAAAAAAAAAAAAAAAGAAAAAACTTCCAATAACACAATCAGGTTTTCTGAGACATGCTTGCAAATGGAGTGGTCTTAAAGAAC
This sequence comes from Tamias sibiricus, assembly GCA_025594165.1. Classification (NCBI taxonomy): domain Eukaryota; kingdom Metazoa; phylum Chordata; class Mammalia; order Rodentia; family Sciuridae; genus Tamias; species Tamias sibiricus. The sequence continues at coordinate 71,303,403 of CM046661.1, forward strand.
TCACAATGGTACAGAGGTGGGAAGGGAATGGCCAGACCCTAGGGAAGAAGTGACTGGGATGGGAGAAAGAGTGACAAGTTGTTCAGGTGGCGTATGCCTGTGCTATGTTGTCCCCAGCATCTTGGAGACAAAAAGAATATATTTAAATGTGTATATTAACTCTAATAATATAGAATATTTAAATGGTAATATTAATTTCAGTTAACATGTAGCATAATCAATAAAATAATTTAGGAAGAATTGAAATTTTCTTATTTATGCTTCTCTTCAGAAATATTTTAAGTGTCTGCATTATTCAAATTCTTATACATCTCACAGTTGAATTTTGCAATTTTCTTCATAGAGATTCACATGTTTCCTTTTAGCATTAGTCATAGACGTGGTCCCTTTTTTGTTGCTATTATAAATAGAATCTTTTTTTTCTTTCATTGCAACTTCTAACTGAATACTTCCAGAGAGATTAGCCACTATAGTTTTAACCTAGAAAACTTTCAAAGAAAGTATTACCAAGAGCTTCATTATATAAAAGAGAAAGGAATCTCTGAAGAGTACTCACACCACATCTAACTTGAAGAGTTGTATTTTTATGTTGAAACCTCTAAAATAAACTTCATATTCCCCTAGATAATTAAATAAGTTATTTGTTCAACTGTCTAAGTTACATACTTTTAGATATAGGATAATAGATAATAATAAAGGCAGTGGTCTACTGAGATTTCTCTTAACCTATGACAATAAAGGTATATGATATGCATAAAGATGAATGAATGCTTAACCTTCTCTTCTCTGTAACAGGGTGAAATGGAGGAGAAAATGGGATTGTCTCTAAGATACATGTGCCCTAAAGAACAAAGGCTTGAATATATCCATATTTTCTATGAAAATAAATTATCTCTGCAGATTGTCAGTGACTGTCAATGATTACAACTGGCAAAATTTCAACTGAATCCAGCTTAGGATAAAAGAGCAATTTACTTTCATTTATTTGTGTGGAGGGAGCTATGCTGGGGATTGAACCAAGGTCCTTATGTATATTAAGCATGAGCTCTACCACTGAGCTGCAACCCCAGCCTCAATATATATTGTAATTGTATACATTTGTGGGTATATAGCATGGCAATTTGATATGTGTAAATTATATGTAGCTAGCATTTTCCTCTCCTTAAATATTTTTTATTTCTTTGTGTTGAGGAAGTATGAACTCCTGTCTTCTAGTTCTTTATTAAATGTGTAATAATTTATTATAAACATCACCCTACTGTGCTGTAGAACACTAGAACTTGTTCCTCCTAGCAAACAGGATTTTGGTACCCATTATCCTCCCCATTTCTGCCCTCCCCCCCTTACACTTCCTAGCCTCTACTGACAGATGATCAACTCAAAGAGAGTAATTTCTTGACTCATATCCCTGGAAAGTCCAAAAGGGGATTGAGGGAGATGTAGAAGGGCTTAGCAGTCAGGGCAAGATGGCGAGTGAGGAGGTCAGGGGTCAGGGCCAGAACAAAGGAGCATACAGAGGGTCTCCTGATGAGGTCAGCTTACTGCTTGACAAAAGTACTCTTCCATATTTGTGCTCTTAAGCCAGGAATCCAATAAAAAAAACTAAAACAGATACATAGACAGAAGGAGCACCAATCAATAATAGTGAGGAGCATGTGATCAGGGGAGGAGATATGGAAAAGAGGAACTTCCAGAGATCATAAAAAGAACAAGCTAAAACTTCCCATTGGATTCTCAGCTCTGGGGCCCCTTCTCTCCAGAGAAGTCTGTCTCTTGCTTTTGCAATAAACCTGTTTTTTACTTGCCATCTCTCCTGTCCTGTTCTTCAATTCTTTGCTGAATAAAGACAACAAACCAAGTACCCCTAGACAGTAACATACTATTAATCTACTTAAAGAGAGGAATTTCTTGACTCATGTCCCTGAAAAGTCTAAAAGAAGACAAGACACACTTGAAGTCTTTCTCTCCCCCTCATTGTCAGCTCTTTTATTTCTGTTTTGGTTCTGCTTTTCCATTCTCTCTATTGGCATCCTTCTCCAATGAAAGTAAGTGGTTCTAACTCTGGAACTCATGTGTCTTCCTATGTATTTGCCACTTATTCCTCATCCTCTCTGACTAATATGATCTTACTAATACAATAGATCAATATAATTTTTTGCAGAAAGTCCAGATAATCCAAGTCCCTTCAGCCCATTTTATGATGGAGAACTTTTTCCTAAGACAGCTTAGTCCAGGCACAAAACCATAAATGAATATACCATTTTCCAGTCCACATAAACAAAAACTGATTCTGAACCACCTCCTTGGAAAGGACAGAAAGAATGCATTCACCATCTATCTGGAGCTGTGTTACTCTGTTTGAACAAAACTATATCTGGCATAGCAATTGCAACTGATGCTACTACATCTACCAGGAACTATGTGTTTTTTGCAGGATAAAAACTGGTGAACTAAGTGATACCTTTAGTGTCTTATTTAAATCTTTAGGGGAGGGCATTAATCTCTGAAGGAACACTCGCATTATTGTATTTCCACCTACTATCTTGCTCAGGATATGGGACAGTTTCTGAGGATTCCAGTCAGCCTCCCCATCTTACTTCTTAATCCATAAGCCAAGAAACCAGTATGGCAATGCTACCAATTTCCAAATGTCTATTCTGAAAAGACTTTGTTTTTTTTTTTTTTTCTTTTCTATTATAAGCATTTAAAGCTAGAAATTCCCTAAGTGTTGCTTTAGTTGAATCTTACAATTTTGATATATTTTCACTATCATTCAATTTGAACTATTTCTTAACTTCCCTTGTGATTTCATCTTTGACCCATGTGATATTTAGAATTCTATTCACTCTAATTCAGTATGTGAGAAATGGGGAAATGACCACTGAGCATCATGGACCTGTAGTGAGCTGGACTCAGCCAGGGCTCTATGTGTTATCTGGACTGCCATACATCACCATTTAACCTGAGAGGCATCAGAATGCTTTTTGGTCCCCACATATCAGTATCAACTTGGACTGTGGGTCAAACAGTATTTTAAAATGTTGAAATATTCCTATTTACATAGTGTAGGATTTTCTCAGTATAGGGCTACCTGAGTGAATGGTATCTTTTTAAAAAAGAATGGGAAACTTTTCAATTAATGCATACACTTGCCAGAGTGTTTCAGCATTCTTCTTCATAGAAAACATTTTATCCTGTAATCGATGTCTGAGATATGGCTCAGTCTAAAAAGTGAGCAAAGATAGTGACATTTTATTGTACTTACTGGTATTATCTTCCTGAGCATCCATCCTGATTTCTTTTATTTAAATAAACTATACTCTTGTTGTCATTTATATTGACCCTAGTAACAATGTATGCTATTAACAATTTCCATAGCACTCCAAAGTAGAAGCCCACCTGGTTACCATTCCAAACTTGCTACTTAACTTGGAATTGGACCCATTTTATTTCTAGTGGTCAAGCAGTACCATTAGAACTTCATCTATCACAAAGCACAGTTCTGTAACATAATCTCCTACCATCAGTTTCTGACCTACAAAGCTTCTCAACAGAGGCCTCATCTGACACTGTGATAGATTCTGTGAGGTTTCAGCTCTGGACCTGAGATGGACCTTCCGAGTTACACCAAACCAAGGCCAATTTTCCAGGCCTAGGTACCCTTGCACTGACTGGTTCTACTGAATGCAAATTAGACCCACATGCACCAGGAGAATCAGAAGTTGTAACTTTTGGTGAGGCAGCTCCCTTTAGTCCACAACTTCCAAAGAGAGAAAGGACTGTCTGCTATGACAAGCTAGTGATACCACCAGATATTGGTGATGAGTTTTGCATCCTCACATGTTGAAGTATAACATTAGAGAAGGACGCCAAGGCAAGGTTTTTATTTAAAAAGGGGATTAATTGATTACTGACTTCTCCTGAAAGGAGAAGGGGACCATCACTGGTATCCTGGTATCCCAAGAAGTGAGAGCGTTCTGTTTTTTTTTTTTTTTTTTTTTTTTTTTTAATGTCCTAGGCTTCCTTTGCTCTCCTGCTGCCATCCCCTTCTCTCTCTTCTTCCTGCTTAGATGACTAGGCCCAGGAGATGGCCAGGTGGGATGGCCAAAATGTGAGAAGCAGATGGGCTGGAGGGGCCAAGGTGGAGTGATCAGGGCAGGAAGGGGGCCCAGGGCGCACTAATAAACAACTTTTACACCTCCCTGTAGGGAGGGACAATCCCTGGGACAGGTTACCTTAAGCAACAGGTTGGAGCAGGGGCAGGTTATCTTGATAAGGGTGGAGGAAGGGCTCTGAGGCATTATCCTCAAGGGTGGTCTCCAACTTCCTGGACCCAAACTGGCCTCAGTTCTCTGGATCCAACCCTTGCCTATCTGCACTGATTTCTGTCTTTAATTCTGGCTTCACTAGCAACCTAGTAGCTGGTGAAATGGGGGTGAGTTGGTCAGCTTTCCATTGCTGTGACAAATATCTGAGATAAATAAACTTAAAGGGAGGAAAGTTTTCTTTGACCTTGAATCCATGGTTTCTTGGTCCTGTTGCTGTAGGGACAGACGAGGCAAGGCACCAAAGATAACAGGAAACAGTTTTATTTGGCTGCAGCCTGGTTCAGAGGGTACAGCTTTTGCTGTAATCAATCCCCTGAACCCCAAGTTCAGGTAGTTTCAGAATTTTATACACAGCATGTAAGGGGAGGGGCTCAGAAGTTCACAGTTTACAGAAATTCACATAAAAGCAGTTTTTTTTTTCTTCTTTTCTTTCACTGTTCTGGGCAAGTTAACCCTTCAAGGACAACACCTGAGAAGGGAAGAGCTTCTTCTCCCCTTTCTTTCTCCCTTCTGCCAGCTGTTACCATGGAGCCCAATTAGTAACTTCACTTATCTTAGAAATGTAGCCATCTCTGTGAAGCTCCAGCCCAAGACCAGAGGCCTTGTTAAAAAATTTGACCTTTTTATCACACTTTATATTTGCAAACACACTTCTACAAACTACTATACTGGATACATGTTTGTGAAAAACAAGTAAGGGGTTGTCCAGCACCTGGAGTGCTGATTTCTTCCAGGACTATGGCCAAGTGAAGTAGAGCAACACGAAAATAGGAAGTTTATCTACATTGAACTCTTTTGTAGAGACTATTTGCTGACAGTCCTAAAATCAGCCACGGTGTAGATTTCTGGAGAAGCTTAGTTAGGATTTTCTGTGGAGGAGGGCATGCCACTGCACTGTTGCTTCCGGCCTTTTTTGCCACCATCGTGGCACTGTATGTTATGGCAAGAAAACATGGCAGAGGAGGCCTGTTCACCTCACAGCAGCCAGGCTATAAAGAGAGAGGGGAGGGGCTGAGATCCTAATGTCCCTTCAAGGGCATGTCCCCCACTGACCTAACTTCCTTCCACTAGGCCCCACCTCTTCAAGGTCCACTGCCTCCCAGAAGTGCCACAGGCTGTAGATCAAGCCTTTAGCACATGAGTGTCAAAATAGAGGAGGAGATCTATTTGGTTCACCCCAGCATACACAATAGGAGCATATATTTGAAGAATGACTAATAAGATAAAAGCCAAATCATTTCTAGAGGGTTGAGGAATAGAAGATTGCTTTTTAAAAAAATTGAATTATACTCTAGCTCAAAGCAACTGAAGCCATTTCCCTAGAGTTAATAAAAATAAACCAACTCAGGAGATTAGGCAAACAGCTTCAAAGTAGTCATCAAATGGCTCCCAAGGCAGAAAGTCTTCTATGATATTGTGATTTATAATAAGAAATGTATATATTTGATCTTCATTCTGTTTCCAGACACATAGTTTTTCTAAATCCCTTGGAACCTCACAAGTGATAAAGTGTCTTTTTATATGCTAATGAAGTAACTGAGGTTGGAGGTCCTGCATAGCCTTAGGATGGAAGCTGGTTGCCAGAGGAACCAAACAGGTGATTGAGAGTTGTAACTTTCAGTCCCACTCAACACCCTTCAGAGAGAAGGGAGAAAGTGAAGTTGATCACCAGCAGCCAGTGTTTTAGTAGATCAGGCCTATATAATGAAGCCTCTGAATAAAACCAAAGAACAATGTTCAGAGAGCTTCTGATTTGGTGAACTCATCCATGAGCAGGGAAGTAGGTGGCTGTGTACTCCAACTCCATGGGGACTAAAGCTCCCAAGTACAGTTCCCTTCTTCATCTATCTGTGCATTTGTATCCTTTAAAACATCTATTGTAATAAATTGGCAAGAGTAAGTCAAATGTCTCCCTGAGTTTAGTGAACTGCTCTAGCAGATGATCAAACCTAAGGAGGGGCTTGTGGCAACCTTGGACATATAGCCAGTTGTCTGTTCTGGAGGTGCAGGTGTACAGTGGGATTCTGAAGTAGGGGCAGCCTTTATGCAACTGAGTCCCTGACCTATGTGATCTGATCTATTCCAGGTAGATAGTGCCAGAATTAAATTAAATCTCAGGACATCCAGTATCAGGGAAGTGGTTGGTGTGAGACAAGAACCCACACATCCAGTCACAGAAGTGTTCTACATTGTGTTCAGTGTGACAGTAGAAAAAACACCTTAATTTTTTTGTCTTTGTCTTAGACTTTCTCTGGATATTTTAAATTTATGAAGAACTAGGGTGCTTGGATGGCACACTGGTGGCCTAAAAGTGTAAAGTCTGCCCACAGATGTATCTTAATTAGCACAGACACAGAATGTTGTCTGAAAATTGAATTAGTTGCAAACAGTTAAAATAATTAATCTCACTGTAAAATTCAGGCTGTTGTCTTCTCTTAAAAAATGGTAGATGAAGGGCTGAGGCTGTAACTTAGTAGTGAAGCATTTGCCTCGCAAGTATGAGGCACTGGGTTCGATCCTCAGCACCACATAAAATAAAGAAAAGAAATTGTGTCATCTACAACTAAAAAAATATTTTTAAATGGTAGATCACTGGTCCAACAAGAGTATGTCTTCAGGCTCCCCACTCTCCACTGTCCTACTTGGTGGCCAGGACCCCAGCCAAATCAGCCAGTCCCCTCTGGTGAAAGCTCTCTTGACTGCCTGAGGCAGAACAGATATAAGTTGGCAGAGGTTTTGGCTGCAGTAAGTTTGCACCACTGAGCAACCAAGAACTTAAGAGTATATATTTTGATTTCCTGGAGTTGCAGAGCATCACTAATAGAATTTACCAACCCTTGAATTCACCTAATACTTTAAAACCACTAATCTCTGCTGTCCAACCATGTGAACCATCTGAGACAACTATGCTGAGGGTTAAAGAAGAACAGATCATATTTTGGCCATCTAGAATATCCACCTTTAAATGTAGCAATAAACTAATGAACTATCTATTATATACCCCATAATGCTGTATTCCAGGCTAGATTTTTTTTTTTAAATTTCCCCCAGATTATATTCTACTTCTAGTCCACAAAATTACTTTTAGTACTTTTAAGCTATTTGGTAAAGTCCATTTTAAAAGTATGCATCCTTATAAAATAATCCATGCACATGTACAAATATGTAACAACAAAGCCCACTATCATGTACAATTATAATGCACCAGTTAAAAAACTTGAAAAATTATAGCCTGTAGTAGAGTGATCTTTCTGCTCAAAGGAAGGTCACCACTGGACCCAAAGCATGCTACCGTTCAGATTCTGGGATTCATAATGTGTTAGTCATTGGTATAATTCATCAATGATCATCTAGTGAGCATTCACCCAAATAGAAAACAAGCAACTTGACAAAAGAAAACATAAATTCATAGAGCAATCACATTTAGATGACTGGGAAACCAAATAAAGAAAGGCAAGCAGAGACTACCATCATTCAAGCCAGCCTCCTTAAAATGGTGGTAACTTTTACTTTCTAGCAAAGTATATAGGATGATTTTTCCCTCAACATCTAGGAAAGAGATGTCCAAATCTTTGACCCTCAGATGAAACACAAATCTCTTGGTATTTGCAGCACTATCAGGATCTCTATGTATATCAACCCCAATTGGTCAATAAAAGAGTCTTAATCATTGAGGTAATATAGGTGTGTCCTAACAACCTTTCTTCTTTGGTAGTAATGTGTTTGGCTTGAGCAAGCAGAACAAAGGGAACAATGAAATGGTGGCAGTCTGGGGAAAACAGGCAAAGTGCTGAGGTAAGAATACAGGTTCCTAGCATTGGACACTCTCCAATGATGATAAGATAAACCATCTCACTGGAGTCTTGTGGGAATGAGGTAATCAAAATTATGCTACGGTCTATTATGCACAGAATGATGAACAGATGTTTTCGATCTCCTCTGAGGAACCAATAAGTAGGAAAGGGCACACACTGCAGCATCAAGTATGCACCAGCATTCCTGCAACTTTAATGTGCACCAGCATCACCCACTGTGTCAACTACACAGGACGAGCCCAGAATTGGCATTCTTAACACGAACACACCTTAAGTGACTCAAATAAAAGTGGTCTGTGGACAACACTTACATAAACTCTGCACATAAGTGAACTGGAAAGAAGAAATTTCTAGAAGTTGGAGTGAGACAGTGGTGGGAATTTCTGAGTCTCAGAGGCCTTTACAAGTAGAATAAGGATCCTGCTTTCCTAGAGATCTATGCAAAGTTCTAGAAATAGGAGGGGATTTGGAGATAGAGAGGCTCTTTTTGAATAATAAAACCTACTTGGTTATATCAACAGGAGGCCGAGAAGTAAAAACTATAGTGGAAAGAGGCCTACACTGAGAGCAGTGCCGTTGGGCTCTAACTGGCAGACCTCACCAGCAAATCATTTTATTTGTGTTTCTTCAGGCATAATTTTCTTCATGCTTAAAATGAGATTGGCCTAGAATTTCCAGGTGCCGTTATCTTGGTTTGTTATTACTCCATAATAAATTACTACAAACTTGATGGCTTAAAATAACATAATTTTACTTCCTTACATTTTCTGGAGGACAGAAGTCCAGGCATGGCAAGGCTCACAGAGCAGAAATCAAGGTGTTGGCCCAGGTTGAAATTGTAATCTAGAGCACAGGGTCGTCTTTATAAAGTGAATTGTGTCCCTCCAAAATTAAAATGTCAAAGCCCCAGCCTCCAGTGTGTCTGCACTAGGAGATAGGGCCTTTCAAGGGATAAATAAGGTTAAATAAGTTCATAAGGATGGGACCTAGTCTAATAGTTGTGTTCTTATAAAAAAAACAACAAAAATACCCAGCCCCCATCACACACACACACACACACACACACACACACACACACACACACAGAAAGAGAGAGAGAGCAAAACGGCAGCCAAATGCAAGCCAGGAAGAAGGCCTCACCAGAAACCAACCCTGCCAGCACCTTGATTTTGGTCTTCTAGCATCCAAAACTATGAGAAAATAATTTTCTGTTCTTCTAAGCCACCCAGGCTGTCATATCTTTTTATGGCAGCCTGAGCAGACAAATATATCTTCCAAGCTCTCACGAGGTTATGGCAGAATTCATTCAGTTCCTTGTAGTTTTAAGGCTGAATTCCTGTTTCACTGCTGGCTGTCAGTCAAGGGCTGCTCTCTGCTCCTGGGAGCCACTGACGTTCCTTGCCATGTGGTCTCTTGCCTCTTCAAGTCAGCAATGGAGAAATTCTCATGCAGTCAATCCTCCTCATGCTTCAATTCTATGTCTTCCTCTGTCCCTCACCCAGATTTAAATAGGGTGCATGTTATTATATCAGACCTATACAATCTCTCCATTTTAAGGTCAACTGTGAAGGAACCAAATTACATCTGGAAAATCTCTCTAAACTGAACCTATATTATTGTTTTTAATTTTTTTACTTGTTCTGTTTAGTTATACATGACAGTAGAATGTATTTTGACACATACATACATGGAGTATGACTTCCCATTCTTCTGGTTGTATATTATGTGAAGATACACTGGTCACGTATTCATATATGAACATAGGAAAGTTATGTCCAATTCATTATGCTATGTTTTCTATTCCCATTCCCCCTCCCATCCCTTCATTCCCCTTTGTCTAATCCAATGAACTTCTGTTCATCACTACCTACCCCTGTATTGTGAGTTAGCATCTGCATATCAGAGAGAACATTGTACCTTTGGTTTTCTGGGATTGTCTTATTTCACTTAGCATGATAGTCTCCAGTTTCATCCATTTACCAGCAAGTGCCATAATTTCATTTCTCTTTAGGGCTGAGTAATATTCCATTGTGTATGTGTATCACATTTTCTTTATTCATTCATCTGTTGAAGGGCACCTAGGTTGGCTTCATAGCTTAGCTATTGTGAATTGAGCTGCTATAAACATTGATGTGTTGCGTCACTAGAGTATACTAATTTTAAGTCCTTTGGGCATAGGCCAAGGAGTGAGATAACTGGGAATGGTGGTTCCATTCCAAGTTTTCTGAGGAATCTCCATACTGCTTTCCAGAGTGATCGCACCAATTTACAGTCCCACCAGCAATGTATGAGTGTACCTTTATCCCCACATCCTCGCCAACATTTATTGTTACTTTGATTCTTGATAATTGCCATATTGACTAGAATGAAATGAAATCTTAGAGTAGTTTCAAATTGCATTTCTCCAACTGCTAGAGATGTTGAACATTTTTTCATATATTTGTTGACTGATCACATTCTTCTTCTATGAAGTATCTGTTCAGTTCCTTTGTCCATTATTAATTGGATTATTTGTTTTTTTTTTTTGGTGTTAAGTGTTTTGAGTTCTTCATATATCCTGGAGATTAATGCTCTATCTGAGATGTGGGTGGCAAAGATTTTCTGCCATTCTGTAGGTTCTATCTTCACATTCTTAATTGTTTCCTTTACTGCGAAGAAGCTTTTTAGTTTGATTCCATCCCATTTGTTGATTATTGATTTTACCTCTTGTACTATAGGGGTCTTGTTAAGAAAGTCAGTTCTTAAGCTGACAAGTATGGCCATTTTGATAATGTTAATTCTGCCTATCCAACAGCATGGGAGATCTTTTGATCTTCTAAGATCTTCAATTTCTTCCTTTAGTGTTCTATAGTTTTCATTGTAGAGGTCTTTTACCTCTTTTGTTATATTGATTAGCAAATATTTCATTTTTTTCAAGGCTATTGTGAATGAGATAGTTTTCCCAATTTCTCTTTCAGTTGATTCATCACTGATATATAGGAATGCAATTGATTTATGAGTGTTAATTTTATACCCTGCTATTTTGCTGAATTCATTTATGAGTTCTAGAAGTTTTCTGATGGAGTTTCTTGGGTCTTCTAAATATAGAATTCATGTCACTGGAAAATAGGGATAGTTTGAGTTCTTCTTTTCCTATTCGTATCCCTTATCCAGTGTATCTATACATCATGTACAATCAGAAGAATGGGAAGTTATACCCCATGTATGTGTAATATGTCAAAATACATTCTGCTGTCATGTATAACTAATAAGAACAAAAAAATCAGCCATACTACCAAAATGTACCATACTACAGATTTTATGCAATTTCTATTAAAATTCTAATGACGCTCTTCATAGAAATAGAAAAAGCAGTCATGAAACTCATTTGGAAAAATAAGAGTCTCAAAATAGCCAAAGCAATCCTTAGCAAGAAAGGTGAAGCAGAAATCGTCAATATACAAGACCTTAAATTATACTACAGAGCTATAGTAACAAAAGCTGTATGGTATTGGCACCTAGACCAAAGGTACAGAATAGAAGACACAGAGACAAACCCACATCAATACAGTTATCTCATACTAGACAAAGGTAGTATACCCACAAACATACATTGGAGAAGAGAAACGATACCCTCAACAAATGGTACTTGGAAAACAGGACATCCATATGTAGCAAAATGAAATTAAACTCCTGTCTGTCACCCTGCACAAAACTCAACTCAAAGTGGATCAAGGACCTAGGCATTACACCAGAGACCCTGAGCCTACTAGAAGAAAAAGTAGGCCCAAATCTCAATCATGTTGCTTTAGGAACTGATTTCCTTAACAAGACTTCTAAAGCACATGAAGTAAAATCAAGAATCAAAAAACTAGATGGAATCAAGCTAAAAAAGCTTTCTTACAGAAAAGGAAACCATCAAGAATGTGAAGAAAGAGCCTACAGAATGGGAAAAAAATCCTTGCCACCCACACCTCAGATACAGCATTAGTCTCCAGGATATATAAAGAATTCAAAAACCTGCATTACTGTTTGATTAAACAACTAGAAGGAAGTGTGTGTACACCATGGTCCAGGAAACTTGGGGCCATTTTAGAATTCTGCCTACCACAGCCTTTCCAAAAATCAGCTAACCTCTAATATTTTATAATTTTATGATATAAAAAAAGTTCTTTACTCATTATTTTCCTTTATAGTGTCATGTTCCTGACAAATCTGGGCATATTGCATTGTGACTTCATAAAATTTCTAATCTTATGTTCTGGTCCTAAAATGAAATTCTTAGTAACTATTTCTTAATTTAAGAGATTAAATACGGTAGTGATTGAAGGTTTTTTTATCAAAAACTCAATAAGCATGAAAATATATGTGCACTATTAACTTCCATCTAAAAAAGAATAAAACTGAAATTTTTTAAATGATTTAATCTACTAGTTTTTAAACATTTCTCTGGCTAATAAATACTCTTACAAGTGAAATCCTGTGCAGAAACTCAAATAAAAATTAGGCTATTCTACTGAAGTGAAGTGGGATCCCATTTAGCTCACAGTAAATATAGAAGCACATCTGTATTGTCTGAATATCACTGATTTAATCTGACTCCCTCATTTTACTGTGATTCTCAAGTTTAGAGACAGGATGTGTCTTGTCCAGATCTATATATTAAAATCAATGGTAAGGTCAAGCCTAAAACTCAGATTTCCCAAGTCTTGATTTAATGTTTTTGCAGTTAGTGTGTTTTTTAGACTGTGGTTGTCTCTCAGAAATTTTTCTACCTACTCAGTGGCATTACAAATCCACCATATGGCAGTTTGAAAAGTTGATTAAGTCTACTTCCAGAGAAGGATCTGATTATTATAACCTAATCAGGGTGATCCCTTTACCCTTGCCATAGTTAATTAGTTAAGGTAAACCAGATCTAAGCCACTGTGTAAATAACATTCCTTAGCCCTAGTGACTGATTCACAAATGAGCACAGGCCATTTAGTCTTGAGGGGAAATGTACTGCAAAGAAAGATCCTTCACTCTTCTGAGAGTCAGAAAAAGCCAGTCCCCATAAAGATTAATGCTAAGTTTTGAAACAACTCAGGACCTGACTGGATTAAGGCAATCAACCTCTGGCCTGTCTTTCAAAAGCAAAAGCAAATCATCACTGGAGATAGATAATATTGTCCAGAGTTTCATCTTTTCATTATAATTTTTCGTATGTCACATAGAATATTCCATCTAAAAATATAAGACATAAAAAATAATTGTTTGAAAACTAAGAAACAGACAACAGAAACACATCCTTAAGAAATTCAAATGTTGAATTTGTTAAAATAGCTGTGGCTGATATATTCGATTTAATAAGATAGAAGATTTTAGAACTGAAAACTAAAACTAAATTAAATTAAACTAAAATTAAAATGGAAATTATAAAACTGAAAGGCACAATTATTGATATTAATCAAATGAAGAGATAGTTAATTACAAGAAGATAATTTAAGAGTTGGGGGGTATGTCAGTGGTAGATCACATGTTTAGCATGTACAAGGCCCCAAATTCAATCCTCAGTACCAAAATAATAGAACAGTTCAAAAGAAAACATCAGAATAAATCTGGGGTGGGGCGGGGGGGCGGTTGGAGATAATTAAAAAAGAGTTTTAAAAACCAAAAGAATGTGATCAAAATGTATAACACATGTAATTGGGCTCCAAGTGAAGAGAGAAAATGGATAGGAAGCAACATTTTAATCAATAATGCTAAGAATTTCCAAAATTGAAGAAAGATATTGATCCACAAATTCAAAAGAAATACAAACCCCAGGTAGTACATATACAAAGAAAATCATATCTAGGTACAATAGAATAAAGCTGCTGAAAATCAAAGGTAAAGAGAACATTTTTAAAGCAATCAAAAACAGTAAAAAGATTATCTTCACAGGAAAAATAATGAGACTTGTAACAACTTCAAATAAAACAATGGAAGCCAGAAAATAATGGAATAATATTTTCAAGGTGCCTTATTCTAAAACTCTACACACAGCAAAAATACCTTTTTAAAATGAAAATTTAATAACTCCATGTTCAAACAAACAAAAATTGAGAAATTTTATAACCAGCAAACTTACAAAAGAGATGAGGGGGAGGGGCAGAGAGGAACTTTTGAAGAATTAGAAAAACATAAAAAAATAGAATAATAAACATTTAAACACAAACATTTAAGTAGTTACATTAAATTTGTTTTGACTAAATATTCCCACTAGGAGACAAACATTGGTACATTTGAAAAACAAATAAAACTTATCTCTTTATTACTTATAAAAGATATGTCTTAAATATAAAGATATAGAACGGCCTAAAGTAAAAGTTGGAAAAGATTACTATGGACACACAAACCGAAAGAGAGTTTGTGAGCTGGGCACAGTGGTGCACACCTATAATCCCAGCATCTCAGGAGATTGAAGCAGGAGGATCAAGAGTTCAAGGCCACCCTCAGCAATTTAGTGGGGCCCTGAGCAACTCAGTAAGAAACTGTCTCTAAATTAAATACAAAAAGGGCTGGGGATATGGCTCAGTAGCTAAGCACCCCTGGGTTCAACCCCTGGTACCAAAAGGAGGGGGGGGGGGGGGGGGGGGGTAAGTGTGTTTGTATATTTATATGACACAAAGTAGACTTTTTGGTTAAAAAAAAAAAAAAAAAAAGCATGATTACAGATGAAAAGAGATCATTGGAGACTTTCCTGGCTGGCCAAGGGCAGAGAGGTGGCTCCAGTGCGGGACCCCAGCAGAAAGAGCCCGGGCCTGCAACCTCCCCAGGTTCTCAGTAACTGCCTGGACGTGATCCAGGACAACTGGCTTAAACTGGAAGGGAACAAAAAAAGAAGGACTTCACATGGCGCTGTTTGAGTGAGATCTGTTCCTCAGATTTGTCCCTGGGTTCGACTTTGGTTTTTTATCTTTATATTTATCTTTTTTGTTTGTTTGTTTTGTTTTCCTGTTGTTGTTGTTTGTGAGTTTGTTGGTTTATTTGCCTTTAGTCCTCTTTTCTTTCTTTCTTTTCTTCCTTCTCATGTTTGTCTCCTTTCTTCTTCCTCATCTTTCCTATTTACACCCTACCATTGCATTCTCAACAGAGGTGAAAACAAGTTATATGCAGAAGTTGGGATTTCTAGAACTGGGGCAACTAAATTATACAGCAAAGTGGAGTTATATACAATTTATTCTCTCTTCTTTTTTTTCTTCCTCACTTTCTCTTTCCTCTCTTTTACACTAATCCCTACTTTATTGTCATCTCTTTATTTCCTTTCTTCTTCTTCCTTTCCATCTTTCTTTTTTTCTTCTCTCAGCGGTTGCATAAGTTTGGTGTATAAATAAATTGGTCTTTCCACTAAATCATTCGCTCTTTCCTCTCTTGTCTGAGGATATCAAACCAGTGCCATAGGATTCTCTTTTAACACTTGCTAAGAAAGATCAACCCAATACCCCCACTGCCTTCTTCCTAAACTTATCACCTCTGTGTCCAACACTCGAAACTATAAAACCCATCACAAACATACAGAGTAAATTGGAGACAGTATCTGAATTAACTAAATCTGTACATTGTGATCAAACTGTGATTATCTGAACAGAAAGTATCTGATTTTAAAGTGTAAAGTATTTATAAGGGGATCTGATAGCATTGTACTAAAGGAACATCATAAGGATTTAAGGTAAAAACAAAATAGTTGAGGTTCCACAGTGCTGGAAAAAAAATCACACAAGCAATATGAAGGAACAAGGGAAGAAAATGACTCAAACAAATCAACATACCTCCTCAGAAGATTCCATGGCAAGCACAGTTGGTCAAATGCCAGAGATGGAATTCAGAAATTACATATTCCAAATGTTTATGGAACTTAAGAATGAACTAAAAAATGATATAAGGGAGCAAATACAGGTGATAAAAGATCATTTTGACAAAGAACTCCAAAAACAAATACAGGAAGCAAAAGATTACTTCAATATGGAGATAGAGGTTCTAAAGAGAAACCAAACAGAAATTCTGGAAATGAAAGAAGCAATAAACCAAACTAAATGTTCAATTGAAAGCATCACCAACAGATTAGACCACTTGGAAAAAGGACCTCAGATAACAAAGACAAAATATATATCCTGGAGAAAAAATGTAGATTACACAGCAAAAATTATAAGAAATCAAGAACAGAGGGGTTGGGGTTGTGGCTCAGCGGTAGAGTGCTCGCCTAGCACATGCGCGGCCCGGGTTCGATCCTCAGCACCACGTACAAATAAACACATTGTGTACAACTAAAGCAAATAAATAAATATTAAAAAAAAAAAAAAAGAACAGAACATTCAAGAAATTTGGGACAACATAAAAAGACCAAATTTAAGAGTGATTGGGGGTGGAGGAAGGTGCAGAGTTCCAAGCCAAAGGAATGAGTAATGTATTCAATGAAATAATTGCGGAAATTTTTCCAAACATGAGGAATGAATGGGAAAACCAGGTGCAAGAGGCTTACTGAACACCCAACAAACAAAATCACAACAGATCCACACCAATGCACATTATAATGAAAATGCCTAATATACTGAGCAAGGAGAGAATACTAAAAGCCAAAAGAGAATGGAAGCAGATTATATATAGGGGGAAACCAATCAGAATATGTTCACATTTTTCAACCCAGACTTTAAAAGCTAGAAGATCCTGGAATAGCATATTTCAAACTCTGAAAGAAAAGGGATGTCAACCAAGAATCTTATACCAAGCAAAATTTAGCTTTAGATTTGAAGATGAAATAAAAACCTTCCATGACAAACAAAAGTTAAAAGATTTCACAACTTGAAAGCCAGCACTTCTGAACATCCTGGGCAAAATATTCCATGAAGAAGAAAAGAAAAATAACAATAATGAAAATCAACAAAGGGAGATATTAAACTAAAGGAAATACCAACCAGAGGAGAAAACAAATCAAGTTAAATAACATAAACAAATAAAAATGGATGGGAATAAGAATCACATATCAGTAATAACCCTGAATGTTAATGGCCTAAACTCACCATTCAAAAGGCACAGATTGTCGGACTGGATTAAAAAATATGACCCGACAATTTGCTGTCTCCAAGAAACCCACCTCATAGAAAAAAACATCAATAGACTGAAGGTGAAAGGATGGGAAAAGTCTTATCAGTCACATGAGCTGCGGAAGCAAGCAGGGGTTTCCATTCTCATATCAAATAAGGTACACTTCAAGCCAAAGATAATCAAAAGGGACAAAGATGGATATTTCTTACTACTTAAGGGAACCATTCATCAACAAGATATAACAATTATAAATCTATATGCCCCAAATAATGGGGCACCTACATTCATCAAACAAACCCTTCTCAAGTTCAAGAGTAAAATAGACCACAACACAATTATTCTAAGGGACTTCAACACACCTCTCTCACCAATGGATAGATCATCCAAACAAAAACTAAATAAAGAAACTGTAGGACTCATTAAAACAATTAATAACTTAGACCTAACGGACATATACAGAATATTTCATCCCTCAGTGAGTGAATACACTTTCTTCTCAGCAGCACATGGCTCCTTCTCCAAAATAGACCATATTATGCCACAAGGCAAATCTCAGCAAATATAAAAAAGTAGAGATACTACCCTGCATTCTATCAGACCATAATGGGATGAAATTGGAAATCAACGACAAAACAAGAAATTTAAAAAAAAAAAAAACTATTCTAACAACTGGAAGCTAAAAAACATGCTACTGAATGAACAAGGGGTTGAAGAAGACATCAAGGAGGAGATTAAAAAATTCCTAGAGGTAAATGAAAATGCAGATACATCATATAGAAATCTCTGGGACACTATGAAGGCAGTAGTAAGAGGAAAATTCATTGCACTGAGTTCATTTCTTAAAAGAAAAAAAACCCCAACAAATAAATGACTTAACATCACACCTCAAAGCACTAGAAAAAGAGGAACAAATCAACACTAAGAGTAGTAGTAGACAGGAAATAATTAAACTTTGAGATGAAATTAATGAAATTGAGACTAAAGAAACAATTCAAAGAAATAACAAAACTAAAAGTTGGTTCTTTGAAAAAATAAATAAAATTGACAGACCCTTAGCAATGCTAACAAAAAGAAGAAAAGAAAAAACTTAAATAACATCTGTGATGAAAAAGGAAATATCACAACAAACACCTCAGATGTACAGAAGATTATTAGAAGTTACTTTGAAAACTTGTACTCTAATAAAATAGAAAATAATGAATGCATCGACAGATTTCTAGAGTCGTACGAATTGCCCAAACTAGAACGGGAGGCTATACACAATTTAAACGGATCAATTTCAATCAAGGAAATAAAAGACACCATCAAAAAGCTACAGTCAAGAAAAAGTCCAGGTCCTGATGGGTTTACAGCCAAGTTGTACAAGACCTTCAAAGAAGAACTAATACCAATGCTCTTCAAATTATTTTAAGAAATAGAAAAAGAGGGAGCTCTTCCAGACTCTTTCTATGAGGCCAATATTACATTAATTCCAAAACTAGGCAAAGACACAGCCAAAAAAGAAAATTTCAGGCCAATATCTTTAATGAACATAGATTCAAAATTCCTCAACAAAATTCTGGCAAATCGAATACAAAAACATATCAAAAAGATAGTGCACCACAATCAAGTAGGGTTTATCCCAGGGATGCAAGGTTGGTTCAACATTTGGAAAACAATAGACATAATACATCACATCAATAGGCTTAAAGATAAGAACCATATGATCATCTCAATAGAGGCAGAAAAAGCATTTGACAAAATTCAACACCCCTTTATGTTCAAAACACTAGAAACACTAGCAATAACAGGAACACATCTCAAGATATAAAAGCTATTTATGCAAAGCCCCAAGCTAACATTATCTTAAATGGAGAAAAATTGAAAGCATTTCCTCTAAAAACTGGAACAAGACAGGGATGCCCCCTTTCACCACTGCTATTTAACATAGTACTTGAAACTCTGGCTAGAGCAATTTGACAGACAAAAGAAATTAAAGGGATTTAGAAAGGAAAAGAAGAGCTCAAATTAGCACTATTTGCTGATGACATGACAATCTACCTAGAAGACCCAAAAAACTCTACCAGAAAACTTTCACAACTAGTAAATGAATTTGGCAAAGTAGCAGGATACAAAATCAATACCCATAAGTCAAAAGCATTTTTGTACATCAGTGACAAATCCTCTGAAAGGGAAATGATGAAAACTACCCCATTTACAATAGCATCAAAAGAAATAAAATATCTGGGAATCAACTTAACGAAAGAGGTGAAGGAACTCTATAACGAAAACTATAGAACAATAAAAAAAAGAAATGATAGAAGACTTCAGAAGATGGAAAGACCTACCTTGTTCTTGGATAGGTAGAATTAATATTGTCAAAATGTCAATACTACCAAAAGCATTATACAGATTTAATGCAATTCCAATCAAAATCCCAATGACATTCCTCAAAGAAATAGAAAAAGCAGTCATGAAATTCATCTGGAAAAATAAGAGACCCAGAATAGCCAAAGCAATCCTGAGCAAGAAAAGTGAAGCAGGGGGCATTACCATACCGGACTTTAAATTATACTATAGAGCAATAGTAACAAAAACAGCATGGTATTGGCACCAAAACAGACTGGTGGACCAATGGTACAGAATTGAGGACACAGAGACTAATACATATAATTTCAGCTATCTTACATTAGACAAAGGTGCCAAAAATGTACAGTGGAGAAAGGATAGCCTCTTCAACAAATGGTGCTGGGAAAACTGGAAATCCATATGCAACAAAATGAAATTAAACCTTTATCTCTCACCATGCACAAAATTCAATTCAAAGTGGATCAAGGACCTAGGAATTAGACCAGAGACAATAAGCCTAATAGAAGAAAAAGTAAGCTACAATTTCCAACATGTCGGATTAGGCCCCAAGTTCCTTAATGAGAATCCTGTAGTCCAAGAATTAATGCCAAGAATCAATGAATGGGATAGATTCAAACTAAAAAGCTTCTTCTCAGCAAAAGAAACAATCAGTGAGTGAATAGAGAGCCAACTATTTGGTAATAAATATTTAATACATGGACATCAGATACAGCACTAATTTCTAGAATATATAAAGAATGCAAAAAACTTAACTCCAAAAAAACAAATAACCCAATCAATAAATGGGCTAAGGAATTGAAAAGACACTTCTCAGAAGAAGATACATAATTAATTAAAAATACATGAAAAAATGCTCAACATCACTGGCAATTAGAGAAGTGCAAATCAAAACTACTCTAATATTTCATTTTACTCCAGTCAGAATGGCAGCTATTAAGACCACAAACAACAATAAATGTTGGAGAGAATGTGGGGAAAAAGGCACACTCATACATTGCTGGTGGGACTGCAAAATGGTGCAACTGTTATGGAAGGCAGTATGGAGATTTCTTGGAAAACTGGGAATGGTACCACCCTATGACCCAGCCATTCCACTCCTGGGTCTATTCCCAAAGGACTTAAAAACAGCATATTACAGTGACACAGCCACTTCAATGTTTATAGCAGCACAATTCACAATAGCTAGATTGTGGAACCAAGCTAGATGTCCCTCAGCAGATGAATGGATAAAGAAAATGTGGTACATATACACAATGGAATTTTACTGAGCAATAAAAGAAAATAAAATAATGGCATTCGCAGGTAAATGGATGAAGTTGGAGAATATAATGCTAAGTGAAGTTAGTCAATCTCAAAAATTCAAATACCAAATGTTTTCTCTGATATAAGGAGGCTGATTCACAGTATTTTTGGGTCAGGGTATATAGGAGGATTAAAAGTATGCTAGAAAGGTCAAAGGGGAGAGAGGGGGATGGAGGGAGCAAGGGGGGATAGAGGGGAAAAAAGAAAAGGTGGTTGAATAAGATGATGTCTTTATTCTAAATTCATGATTGAAGATTTGAATGGTATGAATATACATTGTATACAAACAGTGTGTTTTTTTTAGATATGGAATCTTTTTTAAATTTTATTTTTATAATTTTTAATATGTACAACTCATAGTGCATGTATTTAGCATCTTTTTACATACACCTGTTTTTATACAAAGTATATTCGTATAATTCAGGTCTTCAATCATGCATTTAGAAAAATGATATCCATCTCATTCAACCACCTTTTCTTATTTTTTTTCCCTTTTATCCCCCTCCCTCCCCCCTTGCTCCCTCCCTTCCCTTCCCTTCCCTTTGACCATTCTAGTGTTCCTCTAGTCCTCCTATGTACACCCCCCCCAATCCAACAATACTATGAACTAGCCTCCTTATATTAGAGACAACATTTGGTACTTGGATTTTTGAGACTGACTAACTTCACTTAGCATTATGTCTTCCAACTTCATCCAATTACCTGCAAATGGATTTTTTTAAAATGCAAAATTTTATTTTCTTTTATTGCTGAGTAAAATTCCATTGTGCGTATATAGCACATTTTCTTAATCCACTCATTTACTGAGGGACATCTAGGTTGGTTCCACAACCTAGCTATTGTGAATTGCACAGCTACAAACATTGAGATAGCTGTGTCACTGTAATATGCTGTTTTTAAGTCCTTTGGGAATAGACCCAGGAGTGGGATGGCTGGGTCATAGGGTGGTTCCATTCCCAGTTTTCCAAGAAATCTCCATACTGCTTTCCATAACGGTTGCACCATTTTGCAGTCCCACCAGCAATGTATGAGTGTGCCTTTTTCCCCACATCCTCTCCAACATTTATTGTTGCTTGTGTTCTTGATAGCTGCCATTCTGACTGGAGTGAAGTGAAATCTTAGAGTAGTTTTGATTTGCATTTCTCTGATTGCCAGCGATGTTGAACATTTTTTCATGTATTTGTTGATTAATCGTGTATCTTCTTCTGAGAAGTGTCTTTTCAATTCCTTAGCCCATTTATTGATTGGGTTATTTGTTTTTTTGGAGTTAAGTTTTTTGCATTCTTTATATATTCTAGAAATTAGTGCTCTGTCTGATGTGCATGTATTAAATATTTGTTCCCAATTAGTTGGCTCTCTATGCACCTCACTGATTGTTTCTTTTGCTGAGAAGAAGCTTTTTAGTTTAAATCTATCCCATTCATTAATTCTTGGTAGTAATTCTTGCGCTACAGGATTCTTATTAAGGAACTTGGGGCCTAATCTGACATGTTGGAAATTGTAGCTTACTTTTTCTTCTATTAGGCGTATTGTCTCTGGTCTAATTCCTAGGTCCTTGATCCACTTTGAATTGAGTTTTGTGCATGGTGAGAGATAAGGGTTTAATTTCAATTTGTTGCATATGGATTTCCAGTTTTCCCAGCACCATTTGTTGAAGAGGCTATCCTTTCTCCACTGTACATTTTTGGTGCCTTTGTCTAACACAAGATAGCTGAAATTATATGTATTAGTCTCTGTGTCCTCAATTCTGTACCATTGGTCCACCAGTCTGTTTTGGTGCCAATACCATGCTGTTTTTGTTACTATTGCTCTATAGTATAATTTAAGGTCCGGTATGGTAATGCCCCCTGCTTCACTTTTCTTGCTCAGGATTGCTTTGGCTATTCTGGGTCTCTTATTTTTCCAGATGAATTTCATGACTGCTATTTCTATTTCTTTGAAGAATGACATTGGGATTTTGATTGGAATTGCATTAAATCTGTATAATGCTTTTGGTAGTATGGACATTTTGACAATATTAATTCTACCTATCCAAGAGCAAGGTAAGTCTTTCCATCTTCTGAGTTCATCTATAATTTCTTTCTTTAGTGTTCTATAATTTTCATTATAGAGGTCTTTCACCTCTTTCGTTAGGTTGATTCCCAGGTATTTTATTTTATTTTTTTTTGATGCTATTGTAAATGGGGGTAGTTTTCATCATTTCCCTTTCAGAGTCTTTGTCGCTGATGTACAAAAATGCCTTTGACTTATATGTATTGATTTTGTATCCTGCAACTTTGCCAAATTCATTTACTAGTTGTAAAAGTTTTCTGGTACAGTTTTTTGGGTCTTCTAGGTAAATTATCATGTCATCAGCAAATAGTGCTAATTTGAACTCTTCTTTTCCTATCTTGATCCCTTTAATTTCTTTCGTCTGTCTAATTGCTCTGGCCAGAGTTTCCAGTACTATGTTAAATAACAGTGGTGAAAGGGGGCATCCCTGTCTTGTTCCAGTTTTTAGAGGGAATGCTTTCAATTTTTCTCCATTTAAGATAATGTTAGCTCGGGACCTTGCATAAATAGCTTTTATAATGTTGAGATATTTTCCTGATATTCCTAGTTTTTCCAGTGTTTTGAACATAAAGGGGTGTTGAATTTTGTCAAATGCTTTTTCTGCGTCTATTTGAGATGATCATATGATTTTTGTCTTTAAGTCTATTGATGTGATGTATTATGTTTATTGATTTCTAAATGTTGAACCAGCCTTGCATCCCTGGGATAAACCCCACTTGATTGTGGTGCACTATCTTTTTGATATGTTTTTGTATCCAATTTGCCAGGATTTTGTTGAGGATTTTTGCATCTATGTTCATTAAAGATATGGGCCTGAAGTTTTTTTTTTTTTTTTTTGGATGTGTCTTTGCCTGGCTTTGGAATTAATGTGATATTGGCCTCATAGAAAGAGTCTGGAAGAGCTCCCTCTTTTTCTATTTCTTGAAATAGTTTGAAGAGCATTGGTATTAGTTCTTCTTTGAAAGTCTTATAGAACTTGGCTGTAAACCCATCAGGTCCTGGACTTTTCCTTGTTGGTAGCTTTTTGATGACATCTTCTATTTCTTCGCTTATAATCGATCTGTTTAAGTTGTGTATAGCCTCCATTTCCAGTTTAGGCAAATCATACGACTCACAAAATCTGTCAATGTTTTCAATATTTTCTGTTTTATTAGAATACAAAGTTTTCAAAGTAATTTCTAAGTATCTTCTGTATATCTGAGGTGTTTGTTGTGATATTCCCTTTTCCATCACGAATGTTAATAATTTGAGTTTTTTCTCTTCTTTTTGTTAGCATCGCTAAGGGTCTGTCAATTTTTGTTTATTTTTTCAAAGAACAAACTTTTAGTTTTGTCAATTCTTTGAATGGTTTCCTTAGTCTCAATTTCATTAATTTCTGCTCCGATTTTAATTATTTCCTGTCTTCTACTGCTCTTGGCGTTGGTCTGTTCTTTTCCTAGTGCTTTGAGGTGTGATGTTAAGTCGTTTATTTGTTGGGTTTTTTTTCCTCTTAAGGAATGAACTCAGTGCAATGAATTTTCCTCTTACTACTGCCTTCATAGTGTCCCAGAGATTTCTATACGATGTATCTGTGTTCTCATTTACCTCTAGGAATTTTTAATCTCCTCTTTGATGTCTTCTTCAACCCCTTGTTCATTCAGCATCATGTTGTTTAGCTTTCAGTTGTTGGAATAGTTTTTCTTAATCCTTGTTTTGTTGTTGATTTCCAATTTCATCTTTTTATGGTCTGATAGAATGCAAGGTAGTATCTCTATTTTTTTATATTTGCTGAGACTTTCCTTATGACATAATATATGGTCTATTTTGGAGAAGGAGCCATGTGCTGCTGAAAAAAAAGTATTTGTTTACTGAGGGATGAAATATTCTATATATGTCCGTTAGGTCTAAATTGTTAATTGTTTTAAGGAGGCTTAAAGTTTCTTTGTTTAGCTTTTGTTTGGATGATCTATCCATTGGTGAGAGAAGTGTGTTGAAGTCCCCTAGAATAACTGTGTTGTGGTCTGTTTTACTCTTGAACTTGAGAAGAGTTTGTTTGATGAATGTAGGTGCTCCATTGTTTGGGGCATATAGATTTATGATTGTTATATCCTGTTGATGAATGGTTCCCTTGAGTAGTAAGAAATATCCATCTTTGTCCCTCTTGATTAGTTTTGGTTTGAAGTCTATCTTATTTGATATGAGAATGGAAACCCCTGCTTGTTTCCGCCAGTCATGTGAGTGATAAGACTTTTCCCAGCCTTTCACTTTCAGTCTGTTGATGTCTTTTTCTACGAGGTGTGTTTCTTGGAGATAGCAAATTGTTGGGTCGTTTCTTTTAATCCATTCTGATAATCTGTGTCTTTTGATTGGCGAGTTTAGGCCATTAACATTCAGGGTTATTATTGAGATGTGAGGTTTATTCCCATCCATTTTTATTTGAATTATGGTCTTTAGCTTGATTTGGTTTCTCTTCTGGTTGGTATTTCCCTTAGTTTAATATCTCCCTTTGTTGATTTTTGTTATCTTTCTCTCCTTCTTCATGAAAAATGTTGCCCAGGATGTTCAGAAGTGCTGGCTTTCGAGTTGTGATATCTTTTAACTTTTGCTTGTCGTGGAAGGTTTTTATTTCATCTTCAAATCTAAAGCTCAATTTTGCTGGATATAAGATTCTTGGTTGACATCCCTTTTCTTTCAGAGCTTGAAATGTGCTATTCCAGGATCTTCTTGCTTTTAAGGTCTGGGTTGAAAAATCTGAACATAGTCTGATTGGTTTCCCCCTATATGTAATCTGCTTCCTTTCTCTTGTGGCTTTTAGTATTCTCTCCTTGCTCAGTATACTAGGCATTTTCATTATAATGTGTCTTGGTGTGGATCTGTTGTGATTTTGTTTGTTTGGTGTTCGGTAAGCCTCTTGAACTTGGTTTTTCCCATTCATTCCTCAAGTTTGGAAAATTTTTCTGTAATTATTTCGTTAAATAAATTACTCATTCCTTTGGCTTGAAACTCTGCCCCTTCCTCTATGCCAATCACTCTTAAGTTTGGTCTTTTTATGCTGTCCCATAATCTTGGATGTTATGTTCTTGATTTCCAACGAGTTTTGCTGTATAGTCTAAATTCTTCTCTAGGACATATATTTTGTCTTCATTGTCTGAGGTTCTTTCTTCCAAGTGGTCTACTCTGTTGGAGATGCTTTCAATTGAACTTTTATTTTGGTTTATTGCTTCTTTCATTTCTGGAATTTCTGTTTGGTTTCTCTTTAGAGTCTCTATTTCCCTATTGAAGTAATCTTTTACTTCCTGTATTTGTTTTTGGAGTTCTTTGTCAAAATGATCTTTTGCCTCCTGTACTTGCTCCCTCGTCTCATTTTTGAGTTCATTCTTAAGTTCCATAAACATTTGGAATATGTAACTTCTAAATTCCATCTCTGGCATTTGACCAACTGTGTGTGCCATGGAATCTACTGATGAGGTATCTTGATTTGTTTGTGTCACTTTCTTCCCTTGTTTCTTCATGTTGCTTGTGTGTCTTTTCTTCCTGCACTGTGGGACCTTGACTATTTCGATTTTACCTTAAAGCCTTATGTTGTTCCTGTAGTACAATGCTATCAGATCCCCTTATAATTCCTTTACATTTTAAAATCTAACACTTTCTATTCAGAAAATCCAGGTTTAATCACAATGTACAAATTTGGTTAACCCAGATATTGTTTCCAATTTACTCTGTACGCTTCTGATGGGGTTTTATAGCTTCAAGTATTGGATACAGAGGTGTTATGTTTAGGAAGAAGGAAGTGTCTTGAATTGTTCTTTCTTGGAAAGTATGAAAAGAGAGTTCTATTGAAGTGGTTTAGTGGAAGTGGTTTAGTATCAGTAGACGAGAGAGGAAAGAGAATGGAGTAGACAATTAAGTGGAAAGACCAATTTATATATAAACTAAGATGGAAAAGAAAAAGAAATGATAAAAGAGTAGGAATTGGTGTAAGAGAGAGGAGAGAGTCAAGAAAATGGAGAGTGAACTATATATAACACCGCTTTGCTATCCAGTTCAATTGTGCCAGTTCTAGAAATCCCAAGTTCTGTGTATAACTTGTTTTTACCTCTATTTAGTATGCACTGGCAGGGTGTAAATAGGAAAGATGATGGAAGAAGAAAAGATGCAAAAGTGAGAAGGAAGAAAAGAAGGAAAGAAAAGAGGAGCTGAAGCAAACAAACACAGTGTCAATCAATGCAAAAAAAAAAAAAAAAGCAAAACAAAACAAAGCCAAAAAAAGAAAAAGAAAACAATCAAAAACCCCAGAAAACCAATAAAACAAGCAAACCAACAAAAAAAAGTCGAACCCCAAGTCTCAAACAAAACGGGCCCTGGGAAGCCCCCTTCTTTTTTCCTTTCCAGTTTAAGCCAATTGTATCGGATCATGTCTAGACAGTCTGCGACCCTGTCAGTGGAGTCAAGGCTGCACCCTAGGCCATTGGCAGAATGGCTCAGTGGAAGAGGGGCTCAGGGGGGTTGTGTGTCAGCAGATGAATGGCACCAGGAAGGGGACCCTCTAGAAGGCACCCTTTCCCCACGCCCACCCACAGTTGTAGCTTCTTGTGGCTGCTGCGCTGGCCTCAGACATGCCCTCCACTGCTGGTTACCTGAGCCTCACCCAGGTGTGCGCTGTTTTCAGAGCATTGGCGGCTCCCTGGATGTCTGCAGCTGTCCTTCCTTTCTGTCTTTTCCCCTTTGTCTAGGTCAGCCACTGTACTTCTCAAAGATGGCGGTGCTCTCCTCCCATTCATCAGCAGCTCTGCAGACCCTTGTGTCAGTCCAGAGCGTGCAGGATCAGCTTGGCAAGCTGTGCGAAAGGGCTCTACGTGGACACCTCCCACGCCTCTAGTCTTCTTTCTATCCCTCCTCGCTGATCGGTTTCAAAGCCGCTGGGTGGATCGTCTCCTTGCCGAGATTGTATCGGGCAGCTGCAACTGCAGCACAGACAGCGCTGCTTCAGACTGTGGACTGCTCCGACTCTGTCCCTGCTCGTCATGGTCTGGAGAACGTTGTATTTCACTGTCTGGAGGTGCACGAATGTCTCGGCTCCCTTTCAGTTGCAATAGAATTGCTAGTAACATGCTCAAACTTCCCACTCAGCGTCTTTTAGCACCTGTGTCCAGAGAGCACCTCCCTCCTGTCGGCCATCTTCCCAGGATCTCCACCAACAGTGTTTTGTAAAAAGATGTTCTATATGTTTATTATGAATTATAATGCATACTACTATTATAAATACAACAACTTTGAATAAAAAAAAGAAAAGAGATCATTGTGGTTTTGATAAGTGTCTCACAAAATCCATGTGCTAAAGGCCTGGTCCCAAGTCCATCTTGCTATTGGGAGGTGGTGGACCCTCTTAAGAGTTTGAACCTAGCAGAAGAAAATTAAGTCATTGGGGATATGTCCTTGAAGAGGATTTTTTTTTCAAAGTTGTTGCATATATAACAGTAGCATGCATTACAATTCATAATACACATATAGAACACTTTTTTACATATCACTGTTTGTATACAAAGTATATTGAAGGGAATATTTGATCCCAGCCCCTTCAGATCTCTTTCTTTTTTCTTTTTGGCTGACATGAGGTGAAAAGCTTTTTCTATCACATGTTCCTGCCATGGTATACTGCCCTGATGCAGGCCCCAAAATAATGAGCCAACTGACCGTGGATTGCAAACTCCAAAACTGTGAGCCGAAATAAATCTTTGCTATTTTTAAGTTATCTCAATTATTTTGTCACCGTGACAGATGCTAACACAGGAATAAGTTATAACAATTTTAAATGTGTACATACCTAATAATATAACCAAAAAATAAACAGAGGAAATGCTGACAGAAGTAAAAGTACAATAAATAAGTTTATAAACAGTGTGACAGTTTAACATACCTTTCTGAAAACTGATAGAATATGAAGATTAAAAATATCAGTTAAAGATAGAAAAAATGTGAAGAACACATTTAATTATATTGGTCTACTTATATTGAACACTGACCCTAGCAACTACAGAAGATGCATACAATACTTACCAACACTAACCATATGCTAAGCCATAAAGCACCTCTCAAAAACTTTCTAAAGACCAAAATCATTCAGAATATGTTCTCATCATAATGAAATGAAATTAGGACTCAATAACAAAAATACGACTAGAAATTACCCACACTGTTCAAATTTAACAATTCATTTTAAAATTACCCCTGGATCAAAGAAGAAACAAAAATCTAGAAAATACTTTTAGTAAAGTACTTTTTAATAAAAAGAAGGTTTAAACATATTGAAAATTGTGCAAAACAGCTAAATCTACAATTAAAAGAAAGTTTATAGCCTTAAATGAGTATGCCAGAAGAAAGAAGTTTAAAAATCAATTATCTTCTCCTTATAAGGACACAAGTCATTGGATTTAGGGCCAACCCAGATCAAATGTGACCTCATTTTAACTTAATTATATCTACAAAAATCCTATTCCAATAGGTTATATTCACAAGTATCAGAGGTTAGAACTTCTACATATGTTTGGAAGGGTCACAATCCAAACCACAACACAAAATTCTGGGAAAAAAATGGCCTTTCTACCATATTTGTGTATAGATTTAATGCTATTTCAATCAAAATTGAGGCATATTTGTTGTGGAAATTGACAGACTGGCTCTAAAATTAATATGGAATATAAAATGGCAAAAATAATAAAGGAAATTTTGAAGACAAAAAGTCAAAGGACTTCCACACACAGTTGGGAATCATGGGAAAAATATTCTTCTACTTCTCCATCTTAGGGCTTCTCAGTTCCCCAGTACTTATGCAAATCTTGAAAATGTTAACGGAAATAAAACCCCATTGTTTTACCCAAATTTGGCCGACAATATTTTCTAAACTGGTACAACTTCTAGACTTCTAGAATTGTTTTCTAAACAATAGAATGCGGGGTATTCCCTGGAATAGGCTAAAAGTTGGTTTTCCAGAATGGTGGCTGTTTCCCCCATTTCTTCTGCTTCCTCTTCTACTTCACAGTCATTGTGACCATCACCTTCATCACTACATAACTTCCTGAAAAAAAAAAAAAAATCAATCCTTAATGCAATCTTTATTCATCACACATAAAACAGAGAAACCCAAGTAAATGTAAGTAATCTCAATTTATAATGAAACCCCAAGACCAGGGAGGGTCTATCAGTTGTCCTAGAGCACTGTGAGTCTTTACCTACTGACAGTTCAATTCCTGAGTCTAAAGCCTGCCCTTCTACCTGCTTCTCATCTTGCTCTAAAACTAAGGAGTCTGTTAGCAATGTGGAGTCTTCGAATAAAAAGCCATTTATATAGGTAAGGAACAAAATTTGAACACTATAGTTATTTCGCACCTAATTGTCTGAATTAATCTTTTTTTTTTTTTTTTTTTTTGGTACTGGGGACATGAACCTAGGGGTGCTTAATCACACCAGATCTTTTATTTTTAATTTGAGCCAGGGTCTCACTAAGTTGCTAAGGCTGGCTTTGAACTTGAGATCCTCTTGCCTCAATCTCTCCAGTCACTGGGATTACAGGAGTGCGCCACCCTGCCCAGTTCTAAATTAATATTTATTGATTACTATCTCAAATCAGGTATCCTGAGAAATAGCGAATAAAATGGCAATAAGCTGGTATAAGATTTATATACCACAGAGTAAACACCCAAATTAATTATTCAATAAAAAGGTAATTTTTAAAGTTTCTCTCCCAATTTCTATGTAGGAACTGATCTTGGCTTCTATAACAATTTCCTTTTGTTAACAACGTTAGAAAATAAAACTTCTGGTGTGTTGGTTGGTGTATTTCTCTGGGCAGAGCCTGCCACCTAGTGGCTAACGTAAAACTGCAGGGATATGCCCAATGTACCACTACTAATTACAACTTTTACCTCCAAACCAAGAAACTATTTCTGGAAAACAGTTACTTTATCCTAAAATGTTAGTTTACCTTTGCCTTTCTTAGTTGAGAGTAAGATGAAAGTTGTATGGATAGTGGAATTAATAGATAGAGTTGTAAATTGGAAAGGGATTGGTGCTCAGCCTTACCTTCATTTTCTGCCAAAAATCTTCTCCACTTCTGACATCTTGGCAGACAGCTGCCTGTCCAACGTCTTTCAACTTCTGCCAACCTCCACCCACGATCACTATTACTGAATCTGCCTAAACAATCTCTCTCGTTCAATGTATTTCCAATTCCTTTTAAACACACAGAACTCAAATTTCCCAAATTCATTATCTTTCCCCCAAAACCTTTCTTTCACTGGTGTTTACTCTCAGCAAATTGTACCTCCTTCTGGTCATCCCTGTGGTCCAAACATGCGGGCCCTCCTTTATCCCACAGCACTCATATCCAGTGGTCATGAGGCCAGCCTAGGCCACCTCTTGAGTGTATTCCAGTATCTCCATTCCTCTCTACAGCTACTACCATGACAGCCCTAATTTATTTTTCTGTTCACTTTGTTTCCCCATCTTCATTGCCTCGCTCATCCTCCATGTTGCTACCCAAAAACCTGTATAATTTGTGCTTCTTGCACACATTTTTGGTGAGTTACATTAGACAATGTAATTAGGCATAATTTGAGGTGGGAAACAGAATATTCCCTGCAGTGAATATAAGGTAAACCAATGAAACTGTAGATAATAAATGTAAGTATGTATGGTATACATGTGTGTACGTGTTTTGTAAAGCATATAGACACATAGACATGCATAGATATAAGTGAGGAAAAGATCTATCCAAATATAATAGAAATACAGAAGCTATAAGGAAAAGATTAATAAACTTGACAAGAGACAGATTCTTAAATGTAATTTAAAATAATGTAATGGAATTGTTAGGGGAGTTTCTTTACCAAAGATCAGGAAATGTGCCCTTTCTTTGGCATCTCTTAAATAAATATAAATATGGGGCAGTAAGGGGAAAATTCTGAATTCTAAGACATCAGTCAAAATCTACTGCTTAAATGATGATTACATCAAATTATCATTAAGCAATGATCATATTTTATAAGGGCTGCTTTCTCAGACCTCCCCTGATAAGGGTTGTTTCCTTTCATTGAAGAGTCTGGGGCTGGGGAGTTAGCTCAGTTGGTAGAGTGCTTGCCTCGCATGCACAAAGCCCTGGGTTCAATCCCCAGCATAAAAAAAAAAAAAAAAAATTGGGGTTAGGGCTACTATAGCTTAGTGTCAGAGCGCTATGCCTAGCATAAGTGAGGCACTGGATTCGATCCTCAGCACCACATAAAAATTTTTTAAAAAAAAATTAAAATAAAATAATGGCATTCTGTCCATCTACAACTACAAAAAGAAAAGTCTGAGCCCTGGAGACCTCCTTCCACCCATTTCAGGAAGAGCCAACAGAAAGGTCTATCTACCACTCAAGTCCCAAGATGAGAACTGCTCCTCTTACCCAAGAGTATTATTTTTCTTTTATATCCACCCTGATACAGAGATGAGATGACATTTCTTAGTTCTGTCACGAAAGCTGAGCTTCCTCTGTTGTCTAATAGTAATATGAAGGAATAACAATTCCCAGACCAAAAGCAAAACACTTGGGAAGTTTGCAGTATGTTTTGTTCTTCCATTTCTTTCTCGTAACTTGTATAAATCAACTTTTGGGATTAAATGGTTCAGGTCTTGCTCTAAAAACAAAAGTGACAGCCTCTCAAGCCTCCTTCTTTCCCTCTGCAGGTAAAAGTAGATTGTTGATTATAAAAGGCAAAGCAAGGGTCTTGACCTAGCCAGGCAGTATTTTTCCAAAAAGAGTCTTCTGACACAAGTTCATCAGCTTTAATAATCACCTCCCAATGACCCCGAAGGCCCCAGCAGACCTGACCTGGCCAACTACCCACAGCTTTAACACGTTAGAAAACCAGGATTCCCAGAGCAGGGAAACCTACCAGACGAGGTGAGAGGAACACAGTGTAACGAGATGGTGTATAAGAAGCAAGGACAAGAAAGCACACCACACTGGAGCAGTGATTTCTGACCAAGTTACAAAAAAAAAACGAATCCAATCAACAGATGAGCCTCTCCCTAAAAGGAGGAATCTTGGAGGAGAAATTCCCTCACAACAGGAAAAAAAAAAAAATGGAGAAGGCTTTTCCTCACCACTACCATCAAAAACCAAAAACCTCTCCCCAATCTCTTACACACACACACACACACACACACCAACTAACCAAATGTCCCTCAGGAGAGGATAATTGTATCTGGGTGGTCTGGCTCCCTCTTTCACAAGACCTTTCCATCTATAACTATCATTTTTCCTTCTATATGGTTCTTGGGCTCATGTGGATAAGACTTTTGTACCTAAAGGCCCTGAAATGGCCTACACTTAATATTTACTAAATTAACTTCAAGACCAAACTGCACCCTGAGCCAACATTCACTCTCTACCTATTTCCCATCTCAAGTTATGCCCAGCTGCATTGTCCAACATACCTCACAAAAAAATGTGCAGGAAACACAAAGGATATTTTTAAATCCCCAGATCTTTCAGCAGCAATATAAAAATGCACCAAATTGAAACAATATGAATAGTAAGTGTCTAGAGAGAAATTAAATTCTAGAAATAAGATCCTCTTATGCATTATAGCTGAAAAATTAATCCCAGAATTTTGATCCCCTCCAAAATTCTTATACTGCTTACTCTTGCACAGGAAGAATTAGGCCCCTGCTTCAGAGGCCACAGCCTGAAGTTTCATAGAAAAAGCAAATTTACCACCTTCCGAATTGAACTAGCCAAAAGCAAATCGCTTTCTTAAAACCATTGTCCAAGGGGTCAAAGTACATATGAAAAGAGGATACAAAGCACTATTAGCCCAGGCACAAAACAGAAAACATAAACAAGTGGCCAGTCCCCTCTGCTTCTCTTCTCAAAACCCCATATTTGAAACAAATCAGAATCCTGCTAGAAGAACTATACCTTCAACACACTGCAAGATTACACATCCCTTTTTCTTTTCTTTTTTTTTTTAAATATTTATTTATTTGCTTTAGTTGTGCACAACGCATTTATTTACATGGTGCTGAGGATCGAACCCAGGCCGCACACGTACTAGGCGAGCGCTCTACCACTGAGCCACAACCCCAGCCCCTACACATCCCTTTTTCAAGGAAAAATAATTGACATATACATACTGTGCCCTTTCCCAGAATGGCTTTTGAGACACTTGTGTCTTCTAGCACAATAGAGAAATTTATAAGGTGGTCTCTCCAATTCTGCAAGTCTTACTGGAGACTCTCTCCCCTCACAGTGTCCATATCATGTATTTTAAAGCCTTTTTACATCCAGTTTCCCTTTGAGCCTGGAATTATCATAAACAGTATGTTCCTAGCATTATCATAAACAGTTGGTTCAGAATTCATTGATTCCATTCGTAAATGAATGCTTATCAAATAACAGTCTATTAACAATCATAAGAAATTCTTTCCAAGCTCATTCTCTTTAATTTTTTGAATTTTTTTAGTTGTAGTTGGTACAATATCTTTATTTATTTATTTTTATATGGTGCTGAGGATTGAACCCAGTACCTCACACATGCAAGGTAAATGCTCTCCCACTAAGCTACAACCCCAGCCCCAAGCTCATTCCTAAAGGAACTCAGGACACATGTTGTTTATGTCTGATTTGCTCTCTAAGATATCAGCTTCTTTCCTAAGAAAATCCTTTTCTTCCTCAAGCAAAATTAATAGGATTTTCTTTCACTCTACAACTATTCCTATTCTGAGGTCAAGCACATAATTTGATTTTTAAAACCATTTTATTTTCCCTTGAATTTCAGAACAAACTTGCTTCTTAAAGATACATTCCTGCGGGGGTGCCTGGCAACCCAACCAGTGTTTGACAAGGATCCACTGGGAGAATGATGTTTGCAAGGACTCATCATCTCGGGAAAATGCCTCTGGGCTCTGGTGCCTTTTTTGCACTATTTTCCTAATAATATATTACTCATACTATTCTCTGGTGTTGATCACTGAGGGTGGAAGGAATGCTACGGTATTTTCTAATAATATTAATAAAATATTAGAAACCATGACCCTTTCCCTACCACAAACAGTAAATAATCTTCTGCCACCATGTGATGTGTCTTTTTCCTGGGGTGATTGTTATAAATATGTATTGCTATATGTGGAAACAGTCACAGAGCCGTCTGTTTCTCCAGTCATGAGTACGCAAAAAGCACATAGTCTCACTGTTAGTAATCAGAAATAGAATAAAATTAAAGCACTTCCTACTACAGAGACCCTGTGGGGAAAAAAAACTCTTTTGATTGGTGGACGTCCCTGGTTTCCTCCTCAGTATAAACTTTGTAAAAATTTAGATTCAGGTCCCCTCTTATCTCCCACAGATCCTCCCTTGTCTCCCATGGGTTGGCTAGATCCAGAATCAGGAAAAGTTATGATATGGTGGAGGGGTAAAAGAATTCACAGGCATGAATTATTTGATAATGAATGACCTGCTTACATAAATCATCCAAGTCTCAGAAGCTGGTGCCTGCGATCTTGCTTTACTAAACAATATAATAATTATCTACAAAGAGATTGGCCATGGAAACTGCTGAAACCACTGCCCTCTTGCTAGCCCGAACATGAAGTTTAACTTAGACAAGAATAGAGTTAAGAGTCTAACACGTTTACTATAACTAAGCACTAGGTGATAAATTATGCAAAGGGCATTTATGTAGAAGTAGAAACTTAAGATCAACTTTACTGATTATATTCATAGATTTAGAACAATAGCAGGAGTTGTGGTGGGGGTGTTATTAACTCATATAATTATATTCCCTAATAGACCTGTTCTGTACAAAGAACTTTATGTCTATGTTAACCACATTCTTGGCATGTTATACTTTAAAAAATGTATGAAAACTGTGTGTGAGCTCAATAAACTTGGCAGCATTCTACACTGGCCTGTGAGTCTGTGTGGTTGCTGTCCATCCATTGCCGACGCTGTCTCGCAGTCAGAATCCCTTGACCAGGAAGACCCCCGACCCTGCTAGGGCTGGACCCCAGCACATTCCAAGAATGGGCCCTTCAATTTTCTCCTAATTACTAAGATTTAAAGCCAGGCACGGTGGTGCACACCTGTAATCTCAGTGACTAGGGAGGCTGAGGCAGGAGGATTATGAGTTCAAACCCAGCTCAGTAACTTAATGAGGCCCTAAGCAACTCAGGAAACCCTCTCTCTAAATAAAATACAAAAAGGGCTGGGGATGTGGCTCAGTGGTTAAATGCCCCTGGGTTCAATCCCTGGTATTAAAAAAAAAAAAAAAAAAAAAAAGATTTAAGGTAGTACAAATGAATTTGCTTCTCACCCTCAGCATAAAATGATTTGGTAACCAGCAAAGTTCAATAAAGTTTGGTGACCCTTGAATTTATAATTTATAACATGCGTTTTAAAACAAAACAGTTGTGAAATGCAGACGGAACAGAAATTAGGGAAATATGTGGACTGTATGAGACCCAATTTTTTAAGAGGTCGTATTCTGCTCCACAAGTCAGTATGTGTGGGAGCTGGAGTTACTCTAGAACAGTAATTTATCTCTCAAGCATATTTTTAGTCTCTCCTCACAGGCAAAATCAATCTCTTCCCCCTTTTATTGCCAACTTCAAGGACAGTATCCTATGTGTAGAAAGGGCACAGTGATTTGGGAAGCTCCCTTAGGTTCCTAACAATGACAAAACCCCCAACCCCTTTTGTTAGTCAGGTTTCTGTTACTATAACAAAATACCTAAGGTAATCAATTTTAAAAAAGAAAAGGTTATTTTGGCTTACAGTTTGGGAGTTTCTGGTCAATTGGCTGGCCCCGTCGCTTTTGAGCTTGTGGTAAAGCTGCATATCATGGAAGAGTGTCCATGATGAAACAAGCTGTTTACCTCATGGCAGCTGCAAGGAAAGAGGAAGAGAGCAAGAAACCAGTCCCACAGTCTCCTTTTAAGGAATACCCCCAGTGAACTAAGACCTCCCACTAGGACCCAACACTTGAAAGTTTCCAAAGCCTTCCAAGAGCACCAAGCTGAGGACCAGGTCTTTAATATGTGTGGCTTTGGGGTACATTCCAGATCCACACAATAGCACCCCTATATGCTATTGTGACTCTGATTCTCCTTGTGCATGACCCTGATCCAAGAGGCCAGGTCTGGTTTCTTTCCAGACAGTATGTGGTTGCATGACTCTGGAAGGTACTTTCACCTCCTTGGAGATCTCTACCCTCAATTGTAAAATGACAGAATGAACTTCATCTCTCCTACATCTCTTCCAGCTCCGTATTGCCATAGAATTACTCTTCAGTCTTTTTAAGTAATGTTTATTTTGACTGAGTTAAGATATTATACTGTGAAAGGAATATAATTCATCAGGTAATTAACATATTATAAAAATCAACTCACTGATTGTCCCATCATGGAGCAGTTAGAACTTCAAAATATATAAATATTATGTTGATAAATTTTTAGTTTGAAGTAGGAAAAATCAGTAGAATCCTGACCAGACAGCCAAAGGCCCCCAGTGCTTCAAAAGTTGTCCAGAGAGGCAGGAGGTTTTCAGAGGAAGTAACACTGGCACCTGACCCATTTTCATCCTCACCACAGGTTTGCTAAGGCACAGCCTTAGCCCTGTAGAGAAGAGGGAGCTAAACTGATTACTTCTCCTCCAACCTTACCCAAGAAGGGACCGATTTCATGTTCTTCCTCTTTTTTCTTTAGTTGGTCAATAAATCCTTCATAACTCTGCTTCTCTGTCAGCTTCCTGTACTTTTTTGGATCCCACAGCTGCCTTTATTCCCATCATTTCCCTGAAAATGCAGCCCCCTCAGGTGTCTTCTCACAGCTGGCTTCTCTCAGGGTGTTCCACGTATAGACAAACTAATACCTAGGAGGCTCCTTGAACTGCACTCTGATTCTGTGATTTCTAACACCCCTGCTGTGGCGTGTTAGCCAGCTTTCTGTCACTATGACTAAAATACCTAACAAGAACAATTAGAATAAGAAAAGTTGTTTTTGGCTCAAAGTTTCAGAGGTTTTAGTCAACGGCCATTCCATTCCATTGCTCTGGGTCTAAGGTGAGGCAGAACATCATGGTGGAAGAGTATGGAGAAGGAAAACTGCTCAGCTCATGACAGCCAGGAAGCAAAGAGAGGCGCCAGAGTCAAAATATAAATCCCAAAGGCACACCCCCAGTGACCTGCTGCTTCCTTCAGCTATGCCCTACCTGCCTGCAGTTAACCACCCAGTAAAGCAGTCCTTTCAAACTATTAAACCAGCAAATATATTAATCCACAGATTATGTTGCAGTCCTCATAATCTAATCATTTCACCTCTGAACATGGCTCCATTGCCTAAATGAGCTTTTGGGAGGACACCTCATATCCAAACTATAATACTTGATTAGACTACCCTCCTTTCCAATAAAGGACTAGACATCACTACATTTCAAAATGCAGGTCCTGGACACACGGAGCACACTGGCAGTTCAGGACATCAAAGGGGCTGTTAAAGAAAAAAGCTATTAGGGACTGCTGGTAGGCCTGATTCTATTAAACATTAGGGTTAATGGTATA
The DNA here is from genome assembly GCA_025594165.1 of Tamias sibiricus. Lineage (NCBI taxonomy): Eukaryota > Metazoa > Chordata > Mammalia > Rodentia > Sciuridae > Tamias > Tamias sibiricus. Next base: position 71,341,869 of record CM046661.1, read on the forward strand.
TTTATCCAACAGCTAAGATCAGGAATTAAACCTTAATACCCTATAAGAAGAATAAGTAGATACTGGATCATGCTTAAAGAAAAATTGTGTATCACCACTGAGAAGTGAAAAATAAATCAATTCTTCAATCACATCTACAAAGTTTCCCAGGGAGAAACATCCAGTGGCTTTTTTAAAAAACCTATAGACTCAAAGTCTACTCACACTACTCACCATGCAGATATGCACAACACACATCAATATACACACATACTGCCGGGCGCGGTGGCGCACGCCTGTAATCCCAGCACTTTGGGAGGCTGAGGCAGGAGGATCACGAGTTCAAAGCCAGCCTCAGCAATGGCGAGGCACTTAGCAACTCAGTGAGACCCTGTCTCTAAATAAAATACAAAAAAACGTCTGGGGATGTGACCCAGTGGTGGAGTGCCCCTGAGTTCAATCCCTGGTACCCAAAAAAAAAAAAAAAAAAAAAAAAAAATATATATATATATATATATATATATATATATATATATATACACACACATACTTACAAAATATTTAAATCCTACCAACAATTTTATTTCATAGCTATACTATACCAACCAACATTTCAGCTTCTGATAAATACACAAACCTGTTTTTTCAAACTTTTCATTCTATTTCTCCTCACAACATTGAGTACACTGTTTTGTTAACCCCAGTAACTGTTCAAGTCATAATTCTCTGTTCATCATCAATAAGTCAGAGCAAATTTTTCCATGTAACCTATATCTCTCCAAGTATCATAGATTCCCTCTTAGCATAACCAAAAACTTCTTACCAAAAGAGATTTTCATTAGCCTTAGACTTTTGTCAGAGTTTTCCAAAGAGCTCTAAGGGAAATTCCAAGACAAACATAAAAAGTCTCTCTCAATGTGGGAGATGAGGTCATTGCTTAAGGACACCTGTTAGAATGAGGGTCTTTTTTTTTTTTTTATAATAGTAGTATGTATTACAATTCATAATGCACATATATAGCATCTTTTTACATACAACTGTTTGTATACAAAGTATATAAGTACCATTCAGATCTTCAATCATGCATTTAGGATAATGATATCAATCTCTAGAATGAGGGTCTTTAAGTGAACATTTGCCCAGTGTTTTTGTCAGGTTTTTGTGGCTGTGACCAAAAGACCTGACAAGAGCAATTTAGCAGAGAAGTTTATTTTGGCTCACAGTTTCAGAGGTTCAGTCTATGGTTGGCCGACTCCATAGCTCTGGGCTTGAAGTGAGGCAGAGCATCCTGGTGGAAGGGTATGGCTGAGGAAGCAGGGCAACCAGGACATGACAGCCAGGAAGGAGAAAGAACTCCACTCACCAGGGACAAAATATAAACCCTAAAGTGATCCTACAGTTATCATGCAGTTAATCTGTGTCAGTCAATTAATCTGCTGATTAGATTACAACTCTCATAATCTGGTCATTTTACCTCTGAAAATTCTTACATTGTCTCACACATGAGCTTTGAGGAGACACCTCATATTTAAACCATAATACCCTGTGAGACAGGTGAAAGGAAAACTGTGGCACACAACACTCTAGGAGCCTCTTAATATGACAAATGCTCTGTATATTAAAAAGTCATCCTGGGCTGGGGCTTGGCTCAGTGGTAGTGCACTTGCCTCGCATGTGTGAGGCACTGGGTTCGATTCTCAGCACTGCATATAAATAAATAAAATAAAGGTCTACCACAACTAAGATATATATTTTAAAAAGTCATCCTAGCATGTGCAAGGAGCCAAACCTGATACAGGAATAATCCTCTATCAACTCTTAGTCAATAGCAGAGCCATCCTCAAATTCAATATCTCTTTATTCCCCATCCAGTTGCAAAAAAGTAACTGTCATACAAGATGGAAAGACACTATGATCTTTTTTCTGCATGGTACCCTCATATAGCTGGGTCCTTTTCTTTTTTTCCACATGTGGACACATGGATGCTATGGGACTATGCCAGCCAGAGGAAGGTAACACGCACAAACACTAAGAATCAGTGCAAATACAGGACTTTGCATCTCCCATGTCCTAGTAAGTCAACCGTACCCTGGAGATAGGACCTTTAAGCCTACTTACAAAAATAATATTGTAGTTTAAACTATTATTGTCTGAAGAAACTGAAGAAAGTAATTCCTTTACAACTTGTTAACTAGTTAACATAAAACTTGTGTTTTAGATATCATAGTATTGGGTGTAAAATAATGAGGTTTGTATTTGAATATTGATGTCCTCCCAATCACATCTTTTTTGGTGGAGGGGGAGCTTAAAAGAACACACTTTATATCTTTACAAAATGAGTATCAGAATAGAAGTATTTCTTGCTGTCTATGTTATAGTTGAATGCATGTAAATCAAATTTCAAATAATTAAACCAGTTTAGGGAATCTCATAAACAAAACTTACTTTTATAAAGCAAAGACCTAATTTTTGTGATATGGTCATGCCCCTAATTTATACCTTGGTAAATGTCCATGTTTTCACTAAGATATTTTATTAAAGTGAAATTTACTTGTATCACCTAAAAAATAATGACTAATCATGAACCAGGGCTAAATAACAAAAGAAAATCTCTATTATTCTCCACTGCTAGCATTCCTCTCAAAGAAAATGTTGACGGATTTTAGGTGTAAGAAAATATAAAATTCTCTACTTCTTACAACTAAAGCTGCAATAGGAACTTTCCCTACAGAGTTACATCATAGTAGCTGCTATGGCCTGAATATTGTTTGACCCCTCTGAAACTCAGGTTGGAATTTAATCTCCACAGTGAGGTATAAAGAGGATGGAACTTAATCTGACAATGGTGTTTAGCAGTAGGGCCTTTGGAGGTGATTAGGATTAGGTAAAATCATCAGGATAGATTGAATACTAGTGGCTCCATAAGAGGCAAAGCCCAGGAGACAGACACACACACACACGCTCCCTTCTCTCAGGTGGTGTGCCTTGAGCCAGTAAGGACTCTGCCAACAAGAAGTCCACAGCCAGATGCAGGCTCTTGACCTTAGACCAGCCCTGTGAGGCAAAATAAACCTCTTTACAACACTTAGACTTATGGTATTGTGTTATTAGCAACCAAAAATGCACAAAGACACTAACACTCCACCAGCAAAAATACTGGCCACATGCAGCTATCCAGAAATCATGATAGGCATGAAGGACAACTTACCACCTTGTTGCTGCAAAAACCCCCCAAATAAAGGAAGGTTGTGAATCTCCCATTCCCTTATTTCTTTGTGTGGCCTTAAAAAAAAAAAAAAAAAAAAAAAAAGCCACACTCCATAGGAGTATGCTCAGCATAAGCCTTTTAAATAGTAAATGTTGTTCTGAGCTATTTTAGATCACTGTCATAAAGGACAGAGCTATTGTTTTCAGGGTTGCTGCTGCTGCTCTGAGAAATAAACAGGGTAGCTGAAGGTGACCTCAAACCATGTGTTGTTACAGATCACAGATTCCCACTTTGCAAGGGATAAAGCATGTTAAACTTTAAAGCAGATGGCCTGGTGAAGACTTTTTTAGTAAATCAATTCAGAAACCAAAGTATAGGTCCAAGGAAAGAAAAGTATCAAAGCTCTTGGGACATGAACCTTCTGGTGACCCTGAGTGGGCATTAAAATGGATGTTTGTTCTACAGACAGATTCTCATCTCTTTTCCCTCCTTCATGGTCTTTACTCATGGTAGTATTTGAAGGTTGGACTGAGACAAACAAGCTAATGAACAATGGGGTGGGTTTGAAAGATGTGGAGGTTGGCTACTCACCAAGACTGGAGGGAACATTAGACCAGCTACTTAAAGAGTTCTGGCAAACAGGAAAAATCCATACAGGGCCCCCAAGAAACAAGCTTTATACAGGCAGAGGGCTGCTTCTCCCAAGGAAGTGGGAACACATTTGAAAGGAGTGATGCAGAAATAAAGATGAATTTAATTTGGAGCCTAAAGGGTTTCCCCTTGGGTCCCTTAAGAAAGCTTGAGTTCCTTAAGAGTGGCCTGGGAAAGGGGTGTGAGTCACTCATTTCTCTCACAGATTAAACACTGTGCAAAGCAATTAACATGACAAAAGGCAGAAAAGCAGGGGCTAATTACAGCCCCTGAGGAAGCAGGTGGCCAGCAGTTCCCTGCCTCTACACAAGTGTGAGTCACCCTCTGAATCCACACTGTGGCCACCCTGTGAGGCAGCTCAGTGCCCCCTGAAAATGTGATGCTTCAAAAACCACCATCTGGGCCAACCCACAGCCAACTGTGACCCAAAGTCCCTCCCACCCCCTGTATTCTCACAAAGTGCCTTTTTCCTCCTCCTTTTGGCTCCTAAACAGAAGTGGTACAATAGCTCCCCTCATTTGAGATAGGGGATTTTTTTTTCCAGTTTGTCTTATTCCTAGGACATTTCTAAAGAAAATGATCATAATTACCACCTCTGTTCACTTCATCAGAACAGCTCTAAGATCAGGGGTCCAAATCTACCTCTCTAGCTTGGAACTGTTGCTGGAATTCCCAAAGCCTCTCTCCTGCATCCTCAAAGCAGCCCATTCTCCAATGCCATCAGCATGTCCCAGAGTACCTTTCAACCAGCCTATGCCCACAGAGTGTCTTCTCAACCCATCCCACCACACCTCTGGCACACCCTCTCTTGGCTAAACAACTACTACCCTACCACTCACCCAAGCAAGAAATAGTGAACCTTCCCATGTTCTTCTCCTTAATCTAGTCCCCAAAGCCTACAGAATTTAAATCTCTAAAATTTGTCTCTTCTCTCTAATCCCATCACTTCATTACTAAGAAGTTTGCCCAGGTTATAAAATTGAAGTAATTCCCTTACAGGACTTACTGAAACGAGAATTAGACAGGCAGTCAGTATAGATAGGTATATTGAGTCAGGTCAGATCAAGTTTTTGAGTGAGTCTCAGGAAGTTGGGGACTGTCCCCTGAGGGATTGAAATGTTAATTCCTTCAGAGCCCTTCCTCTACCCTTATCAAGAACCTGCCCCTGCTCCAACCAGTTGCCAAGGTAATCTGTCCCAGGAACTGCCCCTCCCTACAGGGAGCTATACAGTTGTTAATTAATGTGTCCTGGGCTGCACCATCCTGCCCTTCCCCCTTCAGCCCATCTGCTTCTCACCTTTTGGCCATCCCACCCGGGCCTGGTCACTTGCAGTAGGAAGGAGAGAGATAAGGGGAAGAGAGGAGGAGAACAACAAAGGAAGCCTAGGACATATAAAAATGGTAAACCTGGAAGGGGGCAGGCGGTGCACACCTGTAATCCCAGCACTTGGGAGGCTGAGACAGGAGGATCACGAGTTCAAAGTCAGCCTCAGCAATGGCGAGGCACTTAGCAACTCAGTGAGACCCTGTCTCTAAATAAAATACAAAAAAGGGCTAGGGATATGGCCCAGTGGTCGAATGCCCCTGAGTTCAATCCCCAGTACCACATAAAAAAAAAAAAAAAGCTAAAGCTGCCTCACTTCTTGGGATATCAGGATACCAGCAATGGCCCCCTTCTCCCTCCTGGGAGAAGTCTATGTTACCCCTTTTAAATAAACCCTGCTTTATATGCTTGCCTTGGCATTGTTCAAACTTCAACATTTGGGGGAGCAGAACTCATCACCAGTGAACAGCAGTATCATTACAATGGGGTTACATACTATTTCAGTCATCTTTAGCATCACTATGTCCAAAAGACCCAACAAGAACAACATAGAGGAGGAAAAGTTCATTTTGGCTCACAGTATCAGAGGTCTCAGTCCATAGATGGCCAACTCCATTGCTCTGAACCCAAGATAAGACAGAACATCATGGTGGAAGTATTGGTCCAAGATGCAAAGAAAAGACCACCAGCTCCAATTTTAAATCAAATTAAAGCAAGTTTATATTGTGCTGGCCAGCGGCTGCCCCTCCCAAACACTGGGCTTGGGATCAGCCCCACTCTCCAGCAACACAAGGTTTTTATAGCTCAAAGAGTTACAAAAAAAATCTTGGTAACTTACAGCTAACAGTGTTCAGACATACACAATACAAGGGCAAATAACAAATTAATGATCTACATGGCATTGCATTCCAAGATAGGGAGTAAAGTCAGACCTCACATCAAAGTTTATGAGGCACCATTAGGTTTTTAGGGAGGGTTGTTATCTGGTCAAAGAGAGCCAGGCCTGTGTGAGTTCAAAGCACAGGCAGGAATTACAAACAAGATTTTCCCCAGAGTTTTGTCAGGCCAAATAAATATCTTAGTAAAACAGAAATGAACTTTTTTTTTTTTTTTTTTTTTTTAACTTTATGGCTCCCAATCTTAGGATAGAATTAGGTTGGACTCATCAGAAGTGTTAGATAAAATCGGGCAGTCAGGCCATACCCCCAGGTGCCTTCCGGGAAGTGTCCATCTCTTGGAGAATCCACCTTTGGTGGGCTTCAAGTCCCCACCCTTCCTGATCCCAGGAATACTTGCCTCTCACAGGAATTTGCCCCAGGGCAGGCTCTCCCTTTCTGAGCCAATCCGGACCATACAAGTCATGCTCCCCGCCCCTCTGTACTTAAGCCCCTGCCAGTCTTTCACCACCATCTTCTCACCAGCTCTCCCCTCTCCCCGTCCTCCTTTCTCCCCTTCTCCCCTCCCATTAATAAGCCCCCCCTTTTCTACAAGGTGGTCTTGATGTGGTTTTTGTGCTTTCAGGAAGGACATGATGGCTCAAGAAAGTAGCTCAGGACATGGAAACTGGAAGCAGAGAGAGCTCCACTCACCAAGGACAAAATAGAAACCCAAAGGCACATCTCAAATGACCTACTTCCTCCACCACACCCTACCTGCCTAAAGTTAACACCCAGTTAATCCACATTAGTGGATTAATTCCGATTAGGCTACATCTCTCATAATCTAATCATTTCACCTCTGAAAATTCTTGTGTCTCACACATGAGTTTTGGGGGAATACCTCATACCTAAACCATAACACATCTAAAAAAATCCACCATAAGATAAATCATAAATCTGGGGAAAATGTGACAACAATATCTGACAAGCACGCCTATGCATCAGATTATGTTACAGTTAGTTACTAGGCAGGATAGCCTCCATTTGCCCCATTATATTTACTCTCAAGCTTTCTCTACCATAATCTGAGCCCCAGGAGATTAACCCAGAAATTTAATGAGATTATTTGCCTTCCAGCTTCTGGTAGGATTTAACCAATGGAAGGCACTGGAAAGAAATCAGAACAGAGGAGTGAGGGCAAGTGATTTATTTCTTCTGCTCCCTCCTCTCAGGAGTTGCTCTGAGTTAGCTGCCTCCTTCTCCCACAGCTCTTGTCAATATAGAGTTTCCTTCCCCAGGATCCACTAACTGCCCTCCCTTGTCTCCTCAGGCCAGGCTGGTATCAGCTCTCCACAATTACTAACACACAATACTACATTATCCTCTGTTGGTTTCCTTAAACCTTGCCCACATCTTTATAAATAACCCCCTATTAAACCTCCTTAAAATAACCAGTCTGAGTATACCATTTGTTTCTTGACAGGACCCTGACTGATACAGTAAGTGTTACCTGGAGTTGTTTTAGGGAAAAGACCTTCAAAATGAGCTTCTTAGTTTAGGTTGTCATATACTTGAGAAGTTCACAGACATTCTCCTTGTTAAGAGGAAGTGGGACTCTAATAATACATCATAATTACCACAGGTAGGGCACAGATGAACTGCAGGTGGAGGTCAAGTTGCTGAGTGAGAAAATGTCTAGGGCACCTCATTGCTATGGCAACAACAGTACCTGCAAAATTCACAGGGTTGACTGTAAAGACTGAGGAGCCAGGTGGCTTCTTCTGGTTTCCCTACAGAGTGTACGCACAGAAAAGAAGAGATTAGAGTCTGTGATCATTTGACTCAAAACACAAGTAGAAAATGAGATATTTATGGCAGAGCTTTAGAGTCTATTATCTTATGTAGAAATGGAGAAAACATGGCTGAGAAGCAAGAACCCACCTACTTTAGGAAATGTAGAGATAAAACCTACTAAGTGCTCAGTCCCATCATGTCTTTTTATCAAGATAAGGGTATTGGCTGGTAAAGAAGGAATGGGAACCTGAAATTGAAAGAGGTTATTTGAGCATTCAGAAATGAGGTTGAAAGTTTTGAACTTGTTGATCTAAGACGCAAAGAAAAGACCACCAACTTTAATTTTAAATTAAAGCAAGCTTATATTGTATGCACACAAAGAGCTGGCCAGTGGCTGCCCCTCCCAATCACTGGGCTTGGGGTCAGCCCTGCTCTCAGAGAAGACAAGGTTTTTATAGTTCAAAGAGTTACAAAAATTTGGGGAACTTACAGCTAACAAGGTCAGACATGTGTAATTCAAAGCAAGTAGCAAACTAATAATCTACATGGCATTGCATTCCAAGGAAAAGGGAGTGTAGTCAAACCCCACATCAAAAGTTTATGAGGCACTGTTAGTTTTAGAGAGAGAGAGTTGTTATCTGGTCAAGGAAAGCCAGGCCTGAGTGAGCTCAAGGCCTGGGCATGAATGCCAGACAATAAGCTCAAGCCAAATAAGAATCCTAGCATTTCATAGAAAACTGAAATGGGCTTTTCATAACTTTTTGACAGGATGGCTCCCAGTCTTAAGATGGAATTAGGCTGGTTTATCAAACTCCCAAATATTTTTTAATCTTTCTTAAAAGTCAAATTAAAGGGATTGGGGTTGTGGCTCAGTGGTACAGCGCTTGCCTCACATGTGTGAAGCACTGGGTTCGATTCTCAGCACTGCATATAAATAAAATACAGATCCATTGGCAACTAAAAAATACTTTTAAAAAAGTCAAATTAAGCCCTCCCTATTCTCCATTCGAGAGACATGGCCTTTTCCTAGGAGGAAAAAAAAAAAAAAAAATTCATCAACTGTACCTGAGGTGATTGCTTCAAAAATGGATGCTTATTCTCCTCAGGATGCAGCCCCTCAAAAGTTAGAAGCAACTTTTTATTTCTTCCAAATTCATGTTGTACCCAATTCGCAGGGAAAAAAAAGTCTCACAAGCCACTCAAATAATAGCCAATGAAGCCTTTATTCCAGCAGGGACCACCAACTACGTCCCACACAAAGCAGGGTAGTAGAAAATGGCACCTGCTCACAGCAAGGGCAGGGTTTATAAAGCACAGGGTTAATACACCCTCAGGCCCTCAGGTGGAGATGGTTTAAGGGTGGGTTAATGGGCCAGCAGGTGGAGACAGTTTAAGTCGCCTTTGCTTATTACATTCATAATGGGAGTTTGATACTAACAAAGCCCAGACTGAAATTTAGTGTCTGCTACAGGATTCTGAAGAGCATGTATGGGAGAGACTTGAAGTATGTGACACCTGGGAAATTGAAACATGAAACTTGATTGGACTCCATGTACTGTTATGTATACAATTATGCAGGAATTTGGATTTAATGAATTGACTTTGGTGCCATCTGTCTACTGGATTGGTTAATTGAAGCTTGGACTCAACAGTGATAAGTTGTCAATGAGATTAAATACCTGGTGTACAATAGAAAGAAAGAAACTTCTACATCCATAAGATGTAGATAATTAGACAGTGACCTATGCAACCATCCCTAACCTCACCATAGAACCTGAGGACACTGCCTTCCCAAAACATTAGGAACTTAAGTTATTCACTAATGAAAGGGGAAAACATTTACTGGTAGGTAAGTGGGTCATCAGTGTCTTTAGAAACTCTGTGGTAGCTGTCCTCTATATCAATGAAGGATGGAGGAGATGTTAACAGTGGGACCATGCTCCCTGGCTCCCATGGGAAAAAATGGGAGCTCAGAGGTAGTAGTGATAGGGCACTTTAACCACCTCAGAGAGTGTGTTAGTTAGCTTTCCATTATAATAACAAATGCCTGAGATAATCAAATTATAAAGAGAAAAGACAGTTTTGGAAGTTTCAGTCATGATTGGTTAGCCCTGAGGGAGCATATCAGGGAGCAGAACCACTTACCTCATAGCTAGGAAGCAAAAGAGAGAAAGAAGAAGGGGCTAGGATCTCACTAACCCCCTTCAAGTGCATGCCCCAATAACCTAAGATCTCTCTATAGGCCCCACATCCTGAAGGTTCTCCTGCCTCCAAATAGTATCATGCTGGGGATCAATCCTTTAACCACACAGGCCTTTGGGGAACACTTAAGATCTAAACTGTAACAGAACATTTAGATTCACAAGACTCTGATCATGGAATCCCTGAAAATGAAAGGGGTGGACAGCCTTAAAAAGATGCTGCTTAGCATTTATAGATAGAAAAATTCCAGGTGTACTGGAAAGACACTAAGTCTCTATAGTGAGGAATTCACAGCCTCATAACTAGTTCCTACACCTAAATAAATTCACAGACCCAGAAACCACTCACTGAGCAAGAAGTGTGAGAAAGGATCCTGCAGTGCAGCCACAAATGTTTTCTACAGATCACCCCAAGGCTTTCCAAGAGATGCCTACAGCCATTTAAGAGAATAGCAGAACAATGGGGGAAGGTGAAATGCCAGACCTTCTGGAGTTATCAGAGTCTGCCTCTGAAGTGACCCTACTCTCCAGCTATTCAAGTTACCACTGTGGTCCATCAGTCAGAGCAGAGGCTTAAGGAGGTCAGGGGATAGAAGGTCTTGACCCAGATGGATTTTCCAATAAGTCCAATGGGACTGGAGACCAATCCTATCAATAGTTGTTCCCCCTAATTGCTGAGAGTAAAGTGGAAATAGATTTAGTAACTGGTAAAATCCCCACTTTGGTTAACTTGAATTGAGGGCTGCTGGGGTAGGAAGGGGAGAATGAAAGCCTCTTAAACTAACTAGATCCTTTGCAAGATAATAAACCAAAAACAGCAGTGCATCCCTAGGTCATTGCAGCAATAATTGCCACCATCAAATATTTGAGAAATTTGGGGATGCTAATTTCTTGTTTTATTTTTTTTAATTATATGATTTATCATCTTGCCCAATTTTAAATAGTTTGGTAGTGTTACATATATTTACATTGTGCAACAGATTTCCAGAACACTTTCATCTTGTAAAACTGAAACTCTATACTCACTGAACAACTACCTATTTCCCCCTGGAAACCATCATTTTACTTGTGTGTTTCTATGTGTTTGATGACCTCAGATGCCACATATCATAATTTTTAACACAGCATCATTAAATGTATGGTTTTCCCAGTGCAAAAGCCAGATAGGACACAAAGATGACTACATATATCACAAGCAGTAGCAGATGGTGATGCCAATCACTGCTGTAATCCGAATGTGCTATCTTTGCTGGAGTAAATGCACACAGCCTCTGGCAATTAGTGTGCACTTAGCAATTTTTTCATTCTTATTAGTAAATATAATTAGAGGTAATTGCCCTCATGAAGTAGGAAAAACAGTATACCTTTACCATCTTACCTCAGGACAGTTTTGATATGGAGATATCAAAATTCAACACACAGGCTGCAAATATTTTTTTTTAAAAAAAGACAAAGATGGAATGTGGGAGATGAGATTCAGTATTAAAGAATCAAATCAGGAGATCTATATCAGAAAATTGGGAATTCCTTTTCAAAAAAAAGCACCGAGAAGAAATTATCTTTAAAACATTTTTTTAATGTTCCAGAGAAAAGAACATGAATTTCTCAATGGAAAATATCCATCAAGTGACTAACAGTGAATGGAAGGGAAAAAAAAAAAAACTCTAAAGCACATCAACATGAAATTTCAAAAGCCTGGGGATAAAGAAAAGATCTTAAAAGCTTCCGGAAGACAAAACAGTTCAATAAGAGGATCAGTATTAAGGTTGGTCTCAGACTTCTCAGCAACACTAAATATAGAAAATAATGAAAAATTGCCTTCAAAATTCTACTACAGGGGCTGGGGTTCTGGCTCAGTGTTAGAGTGCTCACCCAACATGTGTGAGGCTCTGGGTTTGATCCTCAGTACCCACATAAACAATAATAATATAATAATAATAATAATAATAATAATAATACAATAAAGGTAAAAAATTCTACTACATAAAAAATATTTCTAACCTAAGAAAAAACTATATATGTATATATATGTAGTTTATATAAATAATATATCATAACGGTATAATGTTAATAAAAATAATTAAATATATTTACATATGTTTATATAATATTAATGATAATAATATTATAATTACATATATATTTACATATATATAGTATGTATACATATACTTAAATAAGATTATGTAGGTGGGGTCCTGGTCCAATATAACTAGTATCTTTATAAGAAGAGTCACTAAAGGTCTTGCTTTTTCAATCTCTCTCTCTCTGCACCCATGACCAAGAAAAGGCCATGTGAGAACATAGCAAGAAAGCAATCATCTATAAATCAGGACAAGAACTCTCACCAGCCTCCAAAATTATGAAAACATAAATGTTTATTATTTGAGCCATCCAGTCTGTGGTATTCTGTCATGGCAATGTGGGTAGACTGATACATACTTTACATCATTCAGGTTTAAAGGAAGAATGAAAATATATTCAAACATGAAATCTCACAACATGACCTCTCATGAACCCTTTTTCAAGACGTTTCTGGAAGATGTGTTTGACCAAATATGGGAGTAAATAAGGAAATAGAAAGGAATGGACCAATGCAGAAAAGAGGCCAAGAGGATGATGGTAAAAGTAAAATCAACATATTCAGATATCCTCTTAGAAAGAATTGATGCAGATTGGGATATGAGAACCCACAGCAGAAGAAAGGATATCATGAAGAAGGAAAAGAGTGAAAGATGGAGGGAAAGAGAAAGGAAGGGGAAAGGAAGAAGAAAAGACGATCCAATGTATTTGAACGTATGGCAGAAAATTTATATTTCCAACAGATATAGTTTGAGACTAATTAAATGGTCAATAGAAAAGTTGAAAAATTTTTAATAAATGGTATGCAAAGGAAAAAAATTTGTATTAAAACATAAATAAAATTATGATACACTACATAATTCTGCTATGGACAATGTTTACATAACTACAACAACAAATATAATACCAAATTATCAAATGTGTAATAATATTAGTAGAATAAGATGTTATGCATGGATGGGTGGGAGTAAAAGTACTAAATCTTCATCTTACAAAATGGAAATTAGCATGAGGAGTGATCAAGAAATAGTGATATAAAATGCTATCTAGAAGTATGGAAGTAAATAGAAAAAAAAGCTAAAAGTAAAAAATAGAAGTTAAGGTGGGAAGAAGCATCCAGGCCTTATCAAATGTTTTAATTTATATATGCTCTGTTTTATTATTGTTTTCAACTTAATAATAATTATAAAAGAACACCAAAGAAAGATATTAAACAACTTTTTTATTTTATTTTATTTTTTTGGGGGGGGTACTGGGGATTGAACTCAGGGGCACTCGACCACTGGGCCACATCCCCAGCCCTTTTTTGTATTTTATTAGAGACAGGGTCTCACTGAGTTGCTAAGTGCCTAGCCATTGCTGAGGCTGGCTTTGAACTCACGATCCTCCTGCCTCAGCCTCCCAAGTGCTGGGATTACAGGCATGCGCCACCACGCCTGGCACAACATTTTTAAAAAAAAATTTTTTTTTTTTTTTTTTTTTTTTTTTTTTTTTGGTACCGGGGATTGAACTCAGGGGCACTTGACCCCTGGGCCACATCCCAGCCCCTTTTTTTTTTTTTTTTTTTTTTTTTTTTTGTATTTTACTAAAGATAGGGTCTCACTGAGTTGCTAAGTGCCTTGCCACTGCTGAGGCTGGCTTTGAACTCTCAATACTCTCAATCTTCCTGCCTCAGCTTTCCAAGTGCTGGGATTACAGGCATGTGCCTCCCTGCCTGGCTTAAACAACCATTTTAAGGGCTGGGAAGGTAGCTCAGTATAAAGTGCTTGCTTAGCATGCACAAGGCCTTGGGTTCAATCCCCAGCACTAGAACAAAACAAAACAAAGATGCAGCCATTTTAAATACTGGGACCTAATCCTTAATATTTTACCTAACAATTCTTTCTAACAGGAACAAGATAGTCAATGGTATTTTGTAAACCATCACCCTTGGATTCTTGAAGATCCCTTACTAAGTAAGCAATAAATTTAGCTTTTATGGTTTTTTTTTTATTTTAGAGATTGAAACATCAGCATGAACATGTATATTTTTTAAAACAGAAAGAAAGGAAAAGAAGAATTTCCTCTGGTGAATTGCGCAGCTTTAATTCTCAACAATTCAAGGTTTTAGACAATGTCATCCAATATTCAATGCTAAAAACACCATACTGTGAGATTATTTGATTACTAAGAGGTATGTCATTTTATCTTGAAGAATTCACCAAAAGCTAATATTACCTAAATTTAGATGTATTTTTACCCTGTTTATATTGGAACACCTAAGGAGACCATAACCATACTATATTGTACAGAAACTTGGAACTCATTGTCCCATTTTTTTGTGTGTTGAAGAAGCTCCTGATTTTTTTTTAATAAAATTTTCGAAATTAAACTAAATAACAAACTTAGTGCTTCATTCATGGGTAATAAAAAAAAAAAAGCTCACTGCTCTAAATCTCACATTTGGCTATATCTGCCTCTATCTAATAAACTCTAGAAACTTAGAACATCATCCTTAAAATCTGTAAAAGAATAATATCACAATTCTTCCATCCAATACCGATCAAAAGCACAATTTCAAGCCATGATTTTATGGGTAATTGCTTGATAATAAAAGGGCTATTCTCTCCTGACAATCATACAACTAGGTACCAGGACAACATCATTTTTAGTTCTCATAGAATGACTTACACTGAATTGTTCTGTGGCACTGTGCCAGCAGCTTGCTTTAAAAGCTATAATAAGCAGTTATACAAAATCCTTTGTAATACCCCCCTTAACAAATCTTTTATCAGTACCAATTTGTTATAAACCACCTGATTCTGAAATAGTTTTCTAAAAAGTAGAAATGACTTGCTCTAGTACACAGTTCATATATTTTTCCCAATGCTGTACATTCTTAGGTAATGAGAGTTGGCCCAGCCCACTGGACCACCACTCCCAACCGAAGATCTCTAGCATACCACACTGAACCCTTCAGTCCATGAGAGCACTATCCAAACTAAGTGTGCTCTGCAATTTATGTTGTTATTCTGCTATACCATCTCTTTCTTCCATTTATTTTGTTATTCTGACCCATGGCAAAAAATAGAAAAAAAAATGTACAAGTGGCAGTTCTCAACACTTCTCAAAGAAACAAAGGGAGAATATTATGGTAGAGGTTAAAAGAGAAATGTTTTTGCACTCTGATATGCTTTAAAAAAAATAGACAAGAAAACTTAGGGGAAAGGTTGATATGTAATCAGAAGTTATTGGAAATCCTTTTGCATTTGAAGTGACTCATAATCATTACTATGCTATTGATCAAAAACCACAAGAAGGCAATACAAACTTGTCATAACTTCCAGGATATTTGAAGAGAACAGAAAAGCCTTTGACAGTATATGCAGAAAAATGTATCACCACCATAACCATGTTATAATAATCCCATTCAGCACTGACTAGATTAGTGCTACCAACTCAGAAACTTAATTTCTCTCTACTTTCCAAAAGATGCATAAATGTATTTGCAATAGGGCTTCTATTAATCAGAAGAAGCTAAGATATGCTACAGTGATAAAACACAGGGTTAATTTATTTCATTAAAAGTCCAAAGTGTGTCAGAGTTTACACCATTGGGAATGTATGGCTCGCTCCTAAGGCTTATGCAGAAGAAGAGAGAGCTGGAAGATGCAAGAGATGTTCTTAATGGCCAAATCTGAAATAAATTACATAATTTCTATGACATCCCATTAACCAGTACTCTAAAAATGAGGAAGGAAAACATAGTCTTCCTGTGAGCTAAGAAAGAAATATGGGATCCAGGAGTTTCAATTCAGTCTGTATCACAGAGAAGTTGTTGAGGACATTATTCACTATGTCAATACACTACTTTCTTTTTTTTTTTGAGAGGGTGGGTAACCGAATATTGAACTTAGGGGCATTCAATCACTGAGCGACATCCCCAGCCCTATTTTGTATTTTATTTAGAGACAGGGTCTCACTGAGTTGCTTAGCGCCTCACCATTGCTGAGGCTGGCTTTGAACTCACCATCTTCCTGTCTTAGCCTCCTGAGCCACTGGGATTACAGGAATGAGCCACCGCACCTGGTAATACACTACTTTTCTTTATTATCAGCACCAGGATTAGGCAACCCATCTCTAGGTTGGTGATATTCATTTTAGGGTATAATTTTACCCCAAGAGGCTTCTTTTCCACATTAACTTTCTCTCCCTACCTATGCCCACCCCCAATTCTTTATGCAATTCTTTTTGGAATGAAGCTGAATGTAAATGGTTTTCTTTAAAAAAAAAATAATAATAGCCAAACTATGAACCCTGCCTCCAGTCTTGTCATCCTAACCCATTCTTCACACAACTATCTGGTTGACATTTTCTAAAAAGCACATTTTCTGGTAAATTGATCATTGGATGGTTCCCCATAAGGCATAGGACCTCCACATGCATTCCAGATCCCTAGGATCAGGACTCCCTTTTCTACCTTTACCCTACCATTCCCAATTTTGAATCCTATTGCTTTCCCTCCCCTTCCCCATCCTCCCACACACAAACCCTAAAGTTTTCTAATCATGACATGGAGTCACCTCCATGTTGGCCAATCATGATATCTCCCCCTGGAAACCCTTCTCTCATTTTTCCTAACTTCAAGACTCAAATCTCTGTGAAGTTGCTTTTTCAACTACACTTTGTGCTTTCATTTTATGTCTAAGCTAGCATCTGTCACATTCTACTGGCTATTATTTTTCTACATATTTGTCTCCCCCACCAGATAGAAGCAAAGTAGATGGACTATATCTTACTCATCTTGAGTCTATCAGCAAGAAGATGTTTAATAAATGTCTAGAGAATAAATGAATTAATGAATATATGAATGAGTGGGATAGACTCATAAAAGCGAGAATGAAGTAACTGACCTAGGAACAAAACTCTAAGTGATTAAAATTAGTATTACTTACTTTGCCATTTTGTTATTTATGATAAACCCATTGTCTTTATCCATTCATCTGTTGAAGGGTATCTAGATTGGTTCCATAGTTTAGCTATTGAAACATTAAAAAATGATTAGGCAATTGTAACAATCAGTTAATCTGAATGCTCCCAACATAAGTTCTGTTCAGTTCATTAACCTCAATGATCTGATCATAAGACAGCTAGCACATTTCTCACAGTTATACTAGGCAGTTGTAGTTGATCATGGGGTCCAATAAGCCAGGACTGACCACAAGAAATGTTGCAGGGGAGAAAGGATTGTTGTGAGCATCAAGGGTCCTTCTGCCTTTTCACCCCTTTGTGGGATGAAGTGGAATGTCAGAGAAGAAACACACCAGACCACACAGGTCAGCCTAGTCTTGGTTCAATTCTCTGTCATTCTTCACCAACTAGTTGTGTAGAATCCAGGAGGCCCCTTTACCTCCCTGGGCCTATTTGTCTTCTTTGTAAGATGAAGCTTGCACTAGAGATCTAGGTCAAAATATTTAGATCTTACAACCACAAAATCTTTTTTCTAACTCACGGTCACAGCAAACCCCCATATCTCTCTAGAGAAAAGTCATTTCACACTGTCGAATTTCTTGTCTCTCCAGGTTTCTAGCCACATGGGACTTACCACACAGTCAAGATGTCACCCAGCTTTTTGCCTTCTTTCTTCAAACCCTGTATCCTTTACACCTTCCTGTATTTATTTCAAATCTCTCTTCTACTGAATACCATGGTAGTCTTGATGAAGTTTCTATCCATTCCAAACAGAACATCTGCATTCTGTTTCTTAAAGGCTGGGTTCTGTTTATTTCAAAATAGCTGAGGAAAAAAGTGAGTGTGTATTGTAGGAGACAATCTTAGGTCCTTTCTTACACACCTCCCTTTTTCTTTATTTATGCATTTGGTGTTAGAAAAAGAGGAGCAATAGTGAATTTGGTATCCTTCCCCAAAAGATTCATAATCACATTTCTTTTTTGTTGTTGTTTTAATTAGTTATACATGACAGCAGAATGCATTTTGATACATTTGATACACAAATGTAACACAACTTCTCGGTCCTCTATACATCATTGATCTACAAGGTGACATCATGTACAGAGGAATGATGCAAAGTCACACTGGTCCTGCAATCATACATATATATAGGGTAATAATGTCTGTCTTATTCCATCATCCTTCCCACCCTCAATCCCCCTCTCCTCACTCCCCTCTTCCCAATCCAAAGTTCCTCCATTCTTCCCTGCCCCTCACATTTTGGATCAGTATCTGCTTATCAGAGAAAATATTTGGCCTTTGTTTTTTGGGATTGGCTTATTTCACTTAGTATGATATTCTCCAGATCCATCATGCACATGCCATAATTTCATTCTTCTTTATGGCTGAGTAATCCTCCATTGTGTATATATACCACATTGTATTTATCCATTCATCTGTTGAAGGACATCTAGATTAGTTCCATAGTTTAGCTATTGTAAATTGAGCTGCTTAACATTGATGTGGCTGTATCACTGTAGTACACTGATTTTAAGTCCTTTGGGTATAAACCAAGAATTGATAAGTGGGATGGATTCAAACTGAAAAGCTTCTTCTCAGCAAATGAAACAATCAATAATGTGAAGAGAGAACCTACAGAATGAGAGAAAATCTTTACCACACACACCTCAGACACAGCACTAATCTCCAGGATATATAAAGAACTCAAAAAACTTAACACCCAAAAAACAAATAACCCAATCAACAAATTGGCTAAGAAACTGAACAGATACTTCACAGAAGAAGAAATATAATAGATCAACAAATATATAAAAAAATGTTCAACATCTCTACCAATTAGAGAAATGCAAATCAAAACTACTCTAAGTCAATCCAAAAAAACCAAAGGTTGAATGTTCTCTCTGATAAGTGGATGCTGATCCATATTGAGGTTGGGGGCATGGGGAAAATGTAGGAACTATGATTGGGCAAAGGTTGGGAGGGGAGGGGATATGTGGGGCAGGAAAGATGGTGGAATGAGATAGACATCATTACCCTAGGTACATGTTTGACTGCACATATGGTGCAATGCTATATCATATACAACCAGAGAAATGAACAGTTGTGCTGCAATTGTGTACAGTGAATCAATCAAAATGCATTCTTCTGTCATATATGCCTAATTATAATAAATAAGTAAATTAATTTTAAAAATCTACTCTAAGATTTCATCTCACTCCAGTCAGAATGGCAATTATCAAGAATACAAGCGAGCCAGGCGTGGTGGCGCACACCTGTAATCCCAGCACTTGGGAGGCTGAGGCAGGAGGATCGCGAGTTCAAAGTCAGCCTCAGCAATGGCGAGGCACTTAGCAACTCAGTGAGACCCTGTCTCTAATAACATACAAAAAAAGGCTGGGGATGTGGCCCAGTGGCCCAGTGGTCCAGTGCCCCTGAGTTCAATCCCTAGTACCACAAAAAAAAAAGAAAGAATACAATCAACAATATGTGTTGTCCACTTCACTGTGGGACTGCAAATTGGTGCAAACACTCTGGAAAGCAGCATGGAGATTCCTCAGAAAACTTGGAATGGAACCACCATTTGACCCAGCTATCCCACTCCTCGGTTTATACCCAAAGAACTTAAAATCATAATCACATTTCTGATCTTTGCCTTTGGGCTCAGCTACACAAATAGAAACTCCAGCAATCCCCTCTAAGGAAGGATTCTTTCCCAAATTAATGGTGGTTCTTAGGGAGACTTGCTTATGTCTTTTAACTAAGGCCTGCTGGCTTTAGTATGTACATCAATTTATCCCACACTGAAGCAATCCCAGGCTCTACTGTAGTCCCAATCTCTTCTTCCCTTGTATCCAACTAATAAGCTAGCAGGCCTTTGTGGTATCTTGTCCCTATACCCAGAAATAACCTAATCTGTGGTAGGGAAACTATGATGTCCTCCTTCTCACTTAACAGGCCTCCACCATAGATCTCTCCCCAACAACACAGCAGCAGTCCAACAAGCTGCTAGATAAGAAGATATGTGATCAGAGAATAAAATGCCATGCCCCCTACTCTAGGTTGCTTAACTTGTAATTAATCACTGAGTTGTTTGTTAAGAATGTAAGGCAGCTCCTTCACTAATGATTCTCTTGGGGGCCTCCTTGTCTTAATGCCATAATGGAAATGTCTACTTACCCTCCTCCTTAGGGAGCAGAGGAACAAGAATAGCTTCACATCACAAATACTGTGCTCATTCAAAAAGGTGGCATCCCTGCTTCCAGGCTCTTCTTATATCCAAAGGAGGAATGGTGTTGTACTTTCTGGAAACTCTGAGAACTGATAGTCCTCCTAACTTAGAATGCAGAATGCTTGATGTTGTGCTTCTTCAGTGTGAGCCTTAGTAATCAAACTGAGAAAACAGGATCCCAGACAGCACCAAAAACCATCTGGTTATATGTGTGTGTGTGTGGTATTTCATTGATATCTGCTCTCTTCAATATATACCATAAGCCCATTGCAATAAGATCTGTGTATGCATGTTTTGCTCAAGATTAAATTCCAGCTGCTTAGCAGAGTATCTAACCAAAACAAACAAAATTTTTTTAATACTCAACAAATATTTTTTGAATGAATGAATAAAACTTCACTTATTGTAATTTTGCTTTCATGACCATAGCTGATTGGGCTAGAGCTGATCACATGACCTAAGAAAAACCAAGTCATTGGTTTATCATTTGTCAATCATATTAGACAATTAGTACATTAGCCAATGTTCAAAGACAAGTGGAACCCAAAGACTCAAGATTCTAGGTGAGCCTTTATTGAGTTATTTATCTACAAGGTGACAGGAAGCTGGGATAGGACAGGCACATGCACGGTAACACAGAAAGAGCTGATCTGAAAATAGGGAGATTAATGAAGCCAATATGAAGAGAAGTGAAAGGAGACTGTATGGCCTCAGAAGAAGAAAAAAAATAAAAAAGGAATCATCTTTTTTCCTGACTCTCTAGTCCTTGGTTTCAGTATCCATGAGGCCCAGCCATATCCATTATACTCTTTCCTTAGGAAAGCCCAGAATCCCTCCAGTGGTTTTCTTTATCTTACCTACTTTGGTGGAATTATGTTCCTTGCAACTGAAAAAGCCATCGCACTGAGAAATAGTTTTCCATATCAGTGAATTCTCTAGATTACTGAAGTTCTTATTTGAACTATTTGTAATAATCTATTTATAAGCACATTAGACAGATTTATTTTTTCTTAGAATTTTTAGAATATAATTGTTTACTTGATGACTCCAAGTCATTTGTTATAGTAAATAAATAGTCCTTCAGTGTACAACTTTGCTGTCAGCTGTCACTATCAGAGCATCTTTCCTCTTAAAATGAATCTTCTAATTGCTACAAAGCTTACTTTTGAGGAGTCAGTTCTACAGGATGATTTTACATGGGGAGAGATGCCAACAGTCCTGAGAAGACTCAAAAGGATAGTGGCTCTTAGAGAAATTAGGCTACCTCTTGGAGCCTACCCCACTCACTGCCAAACCCTAGCCCCTGACTCTGAAGCTTTCAAGCTAAACTGTTGCCCTCCTAAACTCCTTCTAGTCCCTCTTCCACTAGGAACTTGCTTCCCACAACCTCTTTTGCTTCTACTGCTAAGTGTCCACACTCTAGTGAAGTTCTCCAATATCAATCTTCCTCGATGAATGGCTCTCCCTTTCCCAAGGGGCAATCTGGTTGGCAACAGAGAACGAAGGCCAAGTCCTGATGCTTCTGCTGCAGCATCTGAATTGATGCCAGCTGGCCTGCCTCTCAGTTACTCACATAAGGGATTAAGTTCCTCTCCAACCAGCACACCACTAAATCCACTAGACCTGCTTGTTTTTATTGCCATAACAAAGGTGCCAAGACCAAACATAGCCTCAAGTGTGTAGAGGTAACATAAAGCCACACTCTTTGGCTATAGGCCAGGCTCATCACAACAACTCTCCTGTTCTCTGACAGATGGTTTCAAGAAAATAAGCCCGAGTATAGCTCAGGACCACCAGGTGTACTCTCAACTCCAGACCAGGGCCCTGACCACCCTCAAGTCTGTTCTCCTTGATGATCTAGGGTCCTGGTTATCTGAACCAAAGGCTCTAGGACCCAGAGAAATTAGGAAGACTATAGAGGCCCATCTTGGTACCTCCAGGAACACTTTTACCCCCAAGATCCACTTTACACAGGATCCATCGTAATGTGAAAACAAGGCCAGTCTACTAGAGCCCCAAATCACTAACCACAGCTACCCATTTTTCATTTCTGGCAGTGTCTATTCACAGTCTATGTTTCTAGTTGAGCTGAATTTTCTCTACCCAAACCATAGGGAACAAAGTCAGGATTCTTTTTTTTTTTTTTTTTTTTTTTTTTTTTTGTGGTACCGGGGATTGAACTCAGGGGCACTCGTCCACTGGGCCACATCCCCAGCCCTTTTTTATATTTTATTTAGAGACAGGGTCTCACTGAGTTGCTAAGTGCCTTGCCACTGCTGAGGCTGGCTTTGAACTCGCGATTCTCCTGCCTCAGCCTCCCAAAGTGCTGGGATTACAGGCGTGTGCCACCGCGCCCGGCTAAAGTCAGGATTCTTATAGGCTAGTAGACCAGAGATATAAATTAGTGTATATGGAATTTTGTTTGTGTGTATACATTCTTTCTGGAATGAATTTTTCCTTTCAAACGAGGTCAAAAAAAATAATATAAGTGGCATGCAAATGTGGCACTATAATGGACAAGGGTAGTCTTTAGGGATCCACAAAATATATAAGAGAAAACACTTTCTACAATCGCAGGTCTGAGACCCAGAGGGATAAATGGAGTCAAATAGATCAACAGAACACTTGAGAAACTTAACAGCAAAACCTATAGCATATGTCACAAACCTACCTAAAAGCCATCTGGAGCAAAGAAAAGGAAACCTGTCTGGCTTAGTGTCTACTACAGAACCCTCTCCAGACAATGTAGATAAGTTTCTCTCCTTGAGAACTTCTAAAAATTAATAACCACCAGACATATAAGTGAATTCTTATCATAAAAGGATATAATACTAAAATGTATATGAGAAAATAATTAAGACTAGGCATGACCCCTAAGACATGAACTGCTATTGTTTTACTTAAAACATTTTTGTGACATTTATTATATACCAGACACTGCTACTAAGTGATATACAAATGTTAAAACATTTAGTGTTCATAACACACTGAAAATGAAAAGCAGCTAAATGAGGGAAGCAAAAGTTGTTCAGGCAAAGTCGGCCACCATCACATGCATATAGCATAGACTAAAAGGCAGTGAGAGGAGGGCAAAG
This sequence comes from Tamias sibiricus, assembly GCA_025594165.1. NCBI lineage: Eukaryota > Metazoa > Chordata > Mammalia > Rodentia > Sciuridae > Tamias > Tamias sibiricus. The sequence goes on from CM046661.1 coordinate 71,365,260, forward strand.
CTTTCCAGTGGAGAAAAGGGAAGCTGCAGGTAAGTTCAGATTGGGAGATACTGGCCTGGGGAAGCTGTGGGAAGGCTGACTAGAAGCTGGGAATCCTAAGCAGTTGGTTAGGGAAACATATTTAACTTTCTCTACTTGGTCCTAAGTTGGAAGGAAAGACAAAAATTGGGGAAGCCATTATTTATTAATCAAGTCCTGACTGTTTGGGACCAATAGTTACATGGTTTATTGTTGGATTTTCCAATCTATTTGCTAGATACAGTAGTCTGATTTGTAGATGGTAGGCTAGCTTCCTGGGTTGCCTCAAGAATGCTTGCTATTGGGTCAGTTCTGGAAATTTCTTTTCTGTGGAAAAATGTAAGTCTCTGTTCCTCTCAGTTGTTTGGGGTCCTACCTACCTAATCCTGTAGCCCAATCAAGAGGATGACAGCTGGCCTTTGCTTGGTATGCTAAAACATGAGACTGTGTAATGTGCTGTTGTGCTAATAATTGATGAGAGGGGTTTTTGTTGTTTTATTTTTTGAGTTTTGCCTGTGATTATCTTTCCTGGGAAGACTAAGAAAGGAGAATTTTTACAGTTTGGGTTCCCTGGACAGAAATTATCATTTAGGAACTTTATTAGAGGATACTCTTGGCATGAAGCCCAGTGGAGGGAGCAGGACTGAGCAAATAGAAAAGTCGAGGTGTGATGTGAGCTCAACAAAGGACTCCATTGACCCCAGGAGGAATAATGAAAATTAGAAGGCTTCAGAGTTGACCTGCATTGCAGCAAAGCTATATGTATCCTCTTATTTTCCCCCTAGAAACTAGTCAATAGTGTAAGTTGCCACCAAAAACAGCTGTGGGAGCCAGGCGTGGTGGTGCATGCCTGTAATCCCAGCACTTGGGAGGCTGAGGCAGGAGGATCTTGAGTTCAAAGCCAGCCTCAGCAATGGTGAGGCACTTAGCAACTCAGTGAGACCCTTACTTTTAATAAAATACAAACAAGGGCTGGGGATGTGGCTCAGTGGTTGAGTGCCCCTGAGTCCAATCCCCGGTACCAAAAAGGAAAAAAAAAAAAAAAAAAAGCAGCTATGGGCAGTTATCTTATGAACTTATGGCCAAGGCTGATGGCCGAGGCTGTCTTCTGACAACGTTCCCAACAGCTGGGAACTAAGTCCTTCCAACCCACAAGAGAATCAGCATCATAGCATCCAATCCAGAAAGTAAGTGTGGAGTCAGTTTATGTATTAAAAATAGCATTATCAGAAAGCAAAGCTATATACAAAAAAAAAAAAAGTACTCCTCATAAACTATCTAAAAATAAGAAAGGAGCACTAACGCTTGGTGGTGTTACATTTGGCTGCACCAAAATAGAAACAGTTGAGCCAGTAAAAAACAATCCTGAATGTTTAAGTGGCAACTTTAGGGATGAATGAACCCACAAGAATACAAACCCCCAAATGTCATGTGTGGGTGGGGTGGCCATCCTGTTCCAAAATGTCTTCTGTTCCCATATGATCTTCACTTACACAACAAATTTTGCAATTGTCTTAAGACGCCAGGACAATGGAATGACACTTGTTCCTGAACCAGAATTAGATTGGAGCATGGACCAATTGATAAGTTCCTTTTAGATTTTGTGTAGCTTGTCTATTCTCTCATTGACGAGATGTTTCTCTGCCAGCTTTGGGCTTAAATCTTGTGATCCCTGAGCCTTGAACTTGAACTCTGGCTGACCCAGGGTTTTCTACTTTAATCAGTTTTCTGTTACTATAACAATAAATCTAAGATAATCAAAGGAGGAAATGTTTATTTTGGCTCATGGTTTCAGTCATTTGGCCCCATTGCCTTTGTGCCTGTGGTGGCAAAGTACATCATGGTGGGAGCACGTGGTAAAAGAAGCTGCTCACCTCATGGCAGCCAGGAAACAAAAGAGAGAGAGGAGGGAGTCAGAGCCTCAATATCACCTTCAAGGTCATACCCCAATGATCTAACTTCCTTCTAGTAGAACCCATCTCCTAAAGGCTCCCTCACCTCCCAGTGGCTCCACAGGCTGGCAACCAAACCCTTAATGCATGGTCACTGGAGGATACTTCAGATCCAAACTATAGCACAGAAGCTATCTGGAAAGAGGTTGTGAAAGTTCCATGAGGGTAAGGGGACAGGAGAAGAAAGGGACAAGGAGAAAAGAAGGAAAATAAGACAGAACACGGAAAGGCTGCCTTTGCGGTGTCTTACCTGAACACAGAAGATGGATGAGAAGACATTTCAAAATTTTTTTCATCCTCATGAATCTAAGATTAAGTTGGCTTTGCAAGTAATTTTCTGCAGAGATCATGTGCTATTCTCCCCACATACTAAGGCTGATTTTCTATTTGGGGAACAAAACATTATTCTACCTAACAACATCCTCCCACTGGGGAATACAGCAAAGCTTTTAACACCTTCTTCCTATCACTTCTAGCAGATAATCCACAGAGAGAAACAGATCACACCAAATCAAACTCTCTCCACTTAGAAAATGGATAAAAGACAAGGCCAGGAAGAAAGTCACCCCATACTAATTGAGTAGTGAAAGCTAAAAGTGCTCTTTCAATGCCCACCAAAAAAGTAACACTATGAAAAGAAATCATCCACTTTTTCAAGCAATTTGCTCCTTATAACAAAAATGTTAAACACAAAACAAAATGCTGAGCTGTTCAGAAAACAGCTTTGAAACCTCATATGCAGAAGCATGTTACATTCATTTTCCCAAAATATTTTCCCTGTCCCTCCCCCCGCAAAAAAAAAAAAAAAAAAAAAAAAAAAAAAAAACACAAAAAAACTACAACATTTGTTGGAGAAAACAGACTGTTTCAAATAATATACAGACTGACAAATACATCTCTTAGATTTTCTATTTTTCACATTGAACAATCCCTTTAGAATGCTAAGGATACATTCATTCCAAAAGTACATGACTTTGAGATTTGGATTTTTCTATTCTTTTTGCAAGTTTTCTAGCAAAATATTCAGGTTCTCCTGGCTTCTTGCTGACTCAGAGAGCTAAGGCTTTATAGGCTAAGAAAGGTTTGGGAAATTTACTTTTTAAAAACTTACAGTACAATTAATCCCCATATTAATCTTTAATATGTCATTCTTACACTAATTTAACTAAACTCAAATGACCTGAACACTTTTTCATTGGAAGGATGTTATGAAGTATAGAAGAAACATTTAATGCTTGTATTATGCAACTGGATTATTTCTTCCTCTTGGTTTTATTTTTTGGAGTTTAGCTTTAAAAAACTTAGACTCACTGTGCAAAGTGGCACATGCCTGTAATCCCAGTGGCTAGGGAGGCTGAGACAGAAGGATCGTGAGTTCAAAGCCAGCCTCAGCAACCATAAGGTGCTAAGCAACTCAGTGAGAACCTGTCTCTAAATAAAATACAAAATGGGCTGGGGATGTGGCTCAGTGGTTGAGTGCCCCTGAGTTCAATCCTTGCTACCAAAAACAAAGATGATAGATAGTACGTGGTTATTGCCATAGACATAAAATCAGGTTCATTTAGGCATCTCCAGTTCCCGGCCACCATAAAATAACATAGAAAGGAAAACACCAGGTCCTAGTGTTCTGGGACTCTGGGACTTCATAATCATGATATCTTTAGTGTAGCAACTTCTCCACCTCAACCTGAAATTTTATATGGTTTGTTTCTATAACTTATTCCATTTTGTGTAACATTATGTATCCCATGAAAGATATCACTTGGCAAGAAGGAGCCTTCAGAATAAAATGAACTACATATCACAAAGAGAGCAAGGCCCCACAGAAAAAGCGGGGATATATTGATGCATGATGACTGTCACAGGCAGGAAGGGTAAATAAAGAATTATCACTTCAGCTGTGCTCCTGTTTCCTAAATGCCATTTCACAGAGGTGTGGACCCTTGCTGGGTTAACAAAGATGGCAGTTCATGATTTTAGGCACTTGGGCTAAGAATTTAATTTTCTTTTCCATCAAGTTTTGAAATGATATTGCTCTACTTTTTCCATGAGCACAGGCAGACTAACATAGAAGCATGCTTTTATCTTGGTCAGTTATTTGGGGTATGCTTACAATAGACTTGTGTGGAAGTCTGTGGTTGGGTTTGTGTTATGCTCAGCCAATACTATAAAGTGCCTATGCAGAGGAGTCAGTAAAAGTTTCTACTTGAGTAGATCCACAAAGGCTTCGTGGTGGATAGGACATTGGAACCAAGGCTTGAAGGGAGGGCATTCTAGAAAGACAGCAGCATGAACAAAGGTACAAAAGTGAGAAGCTGCTGGGCATCCACAGCAAGCAAGTGGCTGGGGTGGATGCATTTGATTTTTCTGAACTTCTAGAAGACACTTACATCATCTTTAGTCAAAAAATAAATAAATAAATAAATAAAACCCTCAACTTAAAAATTAAAATATCTAGTCCCACATAACAAGGAATATTCCAGGATTTAACTGTGTCTTCTTTTTTCTCTACCCTTTTACTTTTGTTGGTTTCAGTTCAAAAGTGAGGCAGGGAATGATGTGTGGTTCTTCTACTCTCTACTCTCTGTGAGCTTACTTCCTCCCCAACTGGGAAGCCACAATTTCAGATTCCTTTCTATGATTTGTCCTCCAGAGTTTCACATGCTGGAAGCTTGATACTACAGGGTGGTAGGACCTTTAAGAGATGGGGCCTAGTGAGATTGGGTCATGACCATCCTCATGAAGAGATTAACGGGAGTAATGAAGAGTTTAACAGGAGTGGATTGGTCCTAATGAAATTGCCTGGCTCCTCCTCTCTTGCCATGTAAGGTCTCCCTCTCTCTCTCTCTCTCCCCCCTCTCCCCTCCTCCCCTCCCCGTCCCACCACCCCCATGCTCCCACTATGTGAAGCCAATCTACCAAGTTGTAAAGCAGCCGGGGACCCTCACTAGATGTTAGCACCACATTGCTTGAATTTTTCAGCCACCACAGTGGTGACCCAATTAAATCTCTTTTTTAGGAAAAATATGTTACCCAGTGTCAGGTATTCTGTTATAGCAACACAAAATAGACTAAGACACCCCTCCAGGGTCAAAGCCAGTGCCAATGAGTGAGAAAGTAAGGGATTCTTGCAGACTCAAATTCCCAAATAGATCTGGCTGTGTACCATGGATTGTGATGGTACTTTCCATGAGTTCTTAATGAAATTCCCATGACCCCATAGAACCTCTTGGCATCTTCTCTCTTGTCAGTCAATCTTACACAACATGCCTGAAGAAGACCCACACACCAGGTCTCTCTCCCACATGTGTCCACAGGAAACCATTCCACATCCCTTTCTCTGACAGAATCTCGGAAGCAGACTGCTCCAACACAGAAGGCACTCTTTCTTGTTCTGCCACTGAAGTGGCTAATTAGTCCCTTTCACCTCTGGAGTACCTAACCTATTGTCAGACCTCAGTCTTTGGAGTCTCCCAGCTGTGGTGAATACATCTCTAAACTATCCAATTGTCCCCTGCCCCCATTCATGCCCTCACAAGCTGGGGTTAGAAAAGGACACCTTATACCCCCCTCCTCCAAAGGGGGCATTTGCCTGCATATAGCCCATCTATGGATGAGTATATAGACCAATGATAGATAGATAGATAGAATAAATGACATTTATTTAAATGTGATAATATCATTTTTATATAATATATGGAGTTTAATTTCACTTGAATTTAACTGAAGGGAAATAAACTGGAATTGTGAACATCAAATTAATGGTTTTTTCCCCACAAGATATTATTTCTTAAATGGTTTTCAAAGGATTAAAAAAAAAGATTGAGGAAAATTGAGTTTTCTGTCATTAGGGTTTATTTTTTTTTTTTTTCCCCATCCATGTTTCAATTTTAGACAGAATTAAGAAACCCCCTGCTTTGAAAGAATGTGTCTTCTCAAACTTCTCTCAAGACCCCTGTGGTTTTCTTCACTATTAGTTTACATTTTTTCACACTGATATCATTTACTTTATATTCTCTAAACATGATTTTGGGTGGAGGGGGGTTTAGTCTGAGAACCATATTTAAATGGATTTGATGCACTTCCTAGTTATGTTATTTGAGTTTCTCTATTCTTTATTTTTATTCAACTCTTATTTTTCTAGATTAATTGGCAAAAAAATTTACATGGATATTGTATTTCTTGCATGCCCTCATATTAGCTGATATATGCCATAAGTCTTTAGTTAAATATAGCTTTATTTGGGTATAATATTCTTGACTCAGAATCTCTTCCCTCAGAATGTAAATTAGTACAACCATTATGGGAAAAATAATGGAAGTTCCTCAAAATATTAGAAATAGAACTATCATATGATCTGGCAATCCTACTACTAGGTCTGTATCCAAAGGATTAAAATAATGTTGAAAAGATATTTGCACTAGCTGAGATACGGAATCAACCTAGGTGTCCATCAATTAAAAAAAAATGGATAAAGAAAATGTGGTATATATACACAATAAAGTATTATTAAGCTGTAAATGTAATCTTGTTACTTATAGCAACATAGATGGGAGTGGAAGACACACAAATGAAGTAAATCAGGCATAGATTGACAAATACTACATGTTCTCAATCATACATGGAAGCTAAAAAACAGTTGACCTCACAGAATTAGAGAGTAGAATAGTGGTTATCAGAGGCTGGGAAGAGGTAGGAAGGAGGGATGGAGAGAGGTTTATTTATAGGTACAGGGGTGCAGCTCAGTAGGAAGAGTAACATATAATTTTCTATAGCACAGTAGGATAACTGTGGTTAACAACAATTAATAGTAAATTTCAAAATAACTAGTATAGAGGATTTTTAATATTCCCAACACAAATGATAAATGTTTGAGATGATGGATATGACAATACCCTAATCTGATCATTGTACATTATATACATGTATGTAAATACCACATGGTACCCTGTAAATATGTATAATTATTATGTGTCAATTAAAATAATTTTTAAAGAAGTTCTTCCCTCAGAATGTCTTGGACTCTGTTCCAGTGCCTCCTAGTATTAAATACTGGGGTTGGGGGTGTGCAGGAAGAGCAGCAGGGCCAGTCTCATCTTCCCCTTTCTGGTGGTTTGCTTTTTCTCTTAGAGTACAATGTACAAATAAAGGCAAAGGAATAAAGTTTAAGTGAAAAATTATTTGAAATGTGGTAGAAGAAATAAACCTATCAATTAAAAAAGCTGAGTAAAGGGCTGAGGTTGTGGCTCAGTGGTAGAGTGCTCACCTAGCACATGTGAGGCACTGGGCTCAATCCTTAGCACCACATAAAAATAAACAAATAAAATAAAGGTATACATACATGGAGTATAAATTTAAAAAAAAAAAAAAAAGCTGAGTGAACAACCAGTCGGATAATCCCCCAAAATATCACACCGAAATATAATTAAACTTTTAAAAACTAACATCAAAGTCCTGAAAATAGCCATATGTTTTATACTTATTGGGAATTGCCAATTTGAATGAAAATAGATTTTTCTTCTGAAAAAGACAGGAGGAAGTGGCTTGACATTTTTCAAGTACCTGTACCTAAAGAAAAACAGAACCATCACTCTAGAAGTCTATATACAGTGATACAGATAATATAAGAATTAAGGGAAACTGCAGCTAGCTCAATGATAGAGCACATGTGCAAGGTCCTGGGTTCAAACCCCAGCAAAAGAAAGAAAAAAGAAAAAAAGAAAGACATGTGCTGGGGTTGTGGCTCAGCGGTAGAGTGCTCGCCTAGCACGTGCACGGCCCGGGTTTGATCCTCAGCACCATGTAAAAATAAATGTATCATGTACAACTAAAGCAAATAAATAAATATTTAAAAAAGAAAGAAAGAAAGACATTCTCAGATGGAGAAAAACTAAGAATTTGTTGCCATCAAATCCACCTCTAAAAAGTGGCTGAAGAAACCAGGTGCAGTAGCACATGCCTGTTAGCCCAGCTACCCAGGAGGTTGAGACAGGAAGATAGCAAGTTTGAGGTCAGCCTGGACAACTTAGCAAGACACTTTCTCAAAAAAAAAAAAAAAAAAAAAAAAAAAAAAAAAAAAGCCAGGTTTGGTGGCACACGCCTGAAATCCCAGCAGCAAGCAGGCTGAGGCAGTTCAAAGCCAGCCTCAAAAACTTAGCAAGGCCCTGTTGCCAAATTAAAAAGGACTAAGGATGTGGTTCAGTGGTTAAGCACCCTGGGTTCAATCCCTGGCACTAAAAACTTAAAAAAATTCTTTAGTATTGAGTACCCATCATTATGTACAACTGTAATACACCAATAAAAACAGTGGAAAAATAAATAAAATGTGTAATATTTTTTAAGAGTTATAGCATGTAGCTCAATGGTAGAACAATTGCTTAGTGTGTATAAGGGCCTGGTTTCAATCCCCAGTACACCAGAAAACAAAAAAGCTAAAGAAAATTCTAGACATACCCTAGACACAAAGAATCTTCTCTGATAACAGAAACTCCAGAAAAGAAGGAACATCAAAGCAAGTAAAAAAAGAAAAATTGGATAAGAACAATAGGCTATCTTACATCTCATGAGTTTCTTAAATCATATTTGATAACTGAAGCGAAACTTATAATGCTATTTGGTATGGTGGTCAGTGAATATAGAGGAAATACTTGACAAATATATTTTAACAGAAAGAAAGGTAAAGGAACCTAAATGCAGGTAATTTCCTATTCTTCACTTGAATTGGGAAAACACTGATACCAGTTGAATGAGATACTTCAACCACTAAGAAAACTATCAAAAAGATGTCCCCCAAAATGCTATGCGTAAATCAAGATAGTACCCTAAAAGCTGTTCACATAACCCACAATAAAAAGAGGACAAAGGAAGGAAAAACAGAAGAAATAAACAGAGAACAAACAATAAAATGCAGACTTAAGCCTTAACATATATGAAAATGCAGGCTACGCATTGGGAGAAAATATGTACAAACTACATATCCAACAAAGTACTAGTATGTACAATATAATAAGAACTCTTTAAACTCAGTAATTTTGAAAGTCCTATTAGAGAATGGGCAAAAGACATGAAAAACATTTTACCTATGGGGATACATATACAGATGGTAAGTACATGAAAGATGTTCTATGTCATTAGCTTTAAAGAACTAAAAGTTAAAACCACAATGGCATGACAGTGCACATCTATCAGGGCAACTGAAATAAAAATAAATTAAGGATAACAAATGCTGATGAGAAAGTGGAGAAACTGGATCCTTATACATTTCTGGTAGGAATATAAAATAGTATAACTACTCTGGAAAATAGTCTGGAAGTTTCTTATAAAACTAAACATACAACCACTTTTGCATTGTCAGGCATTTACTTATCTCAGAGAAATGAAAACTATATTCACACAAAAACCTATACACAAAAATTCATAGCAGCTTTAATCATAACAACTGAAACCTCGAAGCAACCCAGATATTCTCAGCAAGTACACAGTTAAAGTATGCCACCTCTATTCTATAGAAAACTAGACAACAAGAAAAAAGAACAAGCTATTGATACATGCAATAACTTGAATCTGTCTCCAGGGAATTATGCTGAGTCAAAGAGCCCATCTCAAAAGATGACAAATTGTATGATTCCATTTGGATACCATTCTTAAAATAACAAAGTTGTAGAAATGGAGAACAGATTAGTTGTTTCCAGAGATCAGAAATGGGAATGTGAAGGAGGAGAGGGTGTGGTTATAAGAGAGTGACAGCAAGCTTCTTTGATAATGAAGCCATCTGTATCTGGGCTCTACCAATGTCAATACCCTGTGTGTTATATCTGCAAAATGATACCACTCAGGGAAACTAGATAAAGGGTACAGAGGATCATTCTGTATTATTTCTTACAACTGCATTTGAACCTACAATTGTCTTAAAATTTTATGTTTTTTTCATAGCATTGTTCTGAGAAATATTATTCATTCCTATTCGTTGACCAGTAGTACAATTATTATTTAGTTTCTAACCTAATCACATTTAAATTATAAATATTCTGTCATTCTGGTCAGAATGAAGGAAAGTCGACATGTTACAACTACACAATTGCTAAGATTAATATTTATTACAAATAAATTGTAATATACTGGCTGCTAATCATTTACCTAATTGCACTAATCAAAACTTTGTATGTCTTTGTTGGGAATTGCATTTTGCTAAACACTGAATTCTTTATTAGAATGCCCACTGAAAAGAAAAACAACTGAATGGGTGAAGAAATATATATATATATAGTTCCTGGGGTGAGAAGTAGAAGTCAAGTCATCATTATTATTTTTGCCATATATATACTTGGCTAAGAAATGCCCAGAAAACTAGTGGCTTCTACATATATTTGGATTGAGTTTTTGTTTGTTTGCTTATTTTACCAAAAGTTCAAAGTTAGAGGTATCAAAATTAAATCTTTTGTTATCTAGAAAGTTATTCTTCACTAGATAAATGAACTTTTGGAAACAGTATAATTGATATGTTCTACAATCACATATCTCTAAATGAAGGGCAATTTTACTTATTATTTCACATTGAATTAGCATACTCTTGAGAAATTAGTTGCCCTTTTGATATCATCAAAGGCCAGTAGCACAGGGCTGGGGTTGTGGCTCAGTGGTAGAGCACTCGCCTAGCACATGTGAGGCTCTGGTTCGATCCTCAGCACCACATAAAAATAAATAAATAAAATAAAGGTATTGTGTCCAACTACAACTAAAAAATAAATTTTTTTTTTTGAAAAAGGAAAGTAGCCCATTATATTATTGGTAAATCAATATCTGCTCATTTGACAGAACTGTGAGCAGGCTCATTGATTAATCAACAGGCTGGGACTAGGTGTATGGATTATGGAGACTTGCCAAGGCATAGAGCAAGATTAATTAGGATACAATAATCTGATCATACCATTTTTGGTCAGAGTTAATCTAATTAATTAGAAAATTACAGTGGAAACCCAGGACATTTCTGGGAATTGGTGGTCATCTGGAAACTAAGAACTTCAGTTTTTGTTTAGCTCCTTTGTCTCTGGTCAATAATCCCAACTGCCCATTAATTCCTCTGGAACTCTATTGTTGGCATGGCTTCTGCTATCCTTCTCCAAACCCTCCACTGCCACCATCACTTTACCATTTGATATTGATCTGGAGATCCTGATCTGAGATCTTGGTGTTGGAAGTAGAGAAGAAATATAAGTGGTTATGGGATATTATGAATCTATATGGAATTAATTTCCCTAAACCCACATGATTAGATATAACTATTATAGATATAATGTCTATATTCCCTCTTTCAACCCAAAGAATAACTTTTACCTTAAATCAAAATGTGATATTTATCCTACTACTGATGACTTTTTCTAATGAATACTTAGCAACTATTGCTAAATAAATCAAAAATACAAAATCAGTATTTTTTTGGAATTTTTTATTTGTTTTAATTAGTTATACATGACAGTATAACTAATTAAAAGACAGTGCATTTGTGCACTGACTTCCATAATAAGACTCCTAAAGCACAAGAAGTAAAATCAAGAATTAATAAATGGGATGGATTCAAATTAAAAAGCTTCTTTGCAGCCAAGGGAATAATTAATAACATGAGGAGAGAGCTTACAGATTGGGAGAAAATCTTTACCACAAAATCAGTATTTAATGAGTACCATGAAACATACAAAAATGATTCCTTCCCTCAAAAGAAAAGGTAGGTACAAAAACAAAATTTAAATGTGTGTTGGGTAAATAACAATAGAAGAAGTCTATGTAGTAGTCCTTGGTTGACTGCCAAAGAGCTATTCAATCAGAAAAAGGTAAATTTGCTCACAACGATATTCAAAATTGTACTGATAGTTTGTAGGACCCTATGTCTTATCTTATTGAAATAGAAAGACTCTGTAAGATTTTAATAGAAGAGGAAGAATTTGAGTTGGCTTGTAAAGAATGGCAGAATTTAGAGATCATTCCAAATAACCCAGAGCAGTGCAGTATGAGCTCTTGATATAACAGAGCTAACCAGTCTGGGTGACAGAGTTTGTGGAGAAAAATGAATGGGGGGATAAAGCCAAAGATACTGACTTCAAGATGGCATCAGAGGCCTACTTACTTAACTCTATCTCAAATATAAAAATATGGTAGAATCTTTGCCAACTCTAGAACTTAATATGGTATTTACTAGAATTCAGAAACTTCTAAAAAATGCTACAAGTACAACTAGAATCAAAATGAAGAAAGGTCCAACCATTTCAGGGAATAGGGAGTTGAATTCTTCAGAGAGAACAAAATTATATACCCCTGCAATTCTGAGTCACAGGGCTGGAGAAAGCACAGGCTTATGAGGGGTCACAGGGGTTAAACATCAACTCTGAGATGCTTGGAAAGGTAGGAAGAAATAAAGCACCAGAATATGCTCTCCCTTCCAGCTAACACTAAGATGGGCTATGTGTCAAGACTAAAGAGACTGAGTTCATTCTATTAATCAAATTCATCTGAAGTGAAACACCGACATTCTCCTTGGGACAATGTGTGGGTAAGCCTTGGGTTACAAGGTGAGTTCCCTCCATGGGCCTTGCTATTGTCTAGGTCAAGGAAAAGAGGAGGGTCTCCTTTGCTTAGGGGAAAGAAACTGAAATTCACAGGAAAAATTAGGGTAGAAGAGGAAAGAGGATCCTCAAAGCTGGGAATAGCCTACAGACACACCATTAGAGATGTGGTAGTCTAAACAGACTTTAAGAAGAACAGGAATATCCAGTAGATGGATTACTCACTGTGGGGGCCTGCAACATAAAGCCCTACACATGAATACTCACCTCCCTAATTAAATCTTCAGGTAAGTCCACAAGGCTCTTGGATTCTACTAATAAATTCTAATAATTTCTAATAAATTAGAATAAATTCTAATAATTCTAATAAATTAGTTTGAGTAATAATAACTTCTTCATTCAAACTGATATGTGTGACATGAGTTGGGGGAAGGTGGACAGAAGATTCATGTCTTTTATATATATGTCTTTTATATATATGTGTGTGTATATATATATATACATATATATATATATATATAATTTTGCACCACAGGTTTTTTTTTTTTTTACAATTTATTTATTTATTGCTGGGGATCAAACCTAGATCCTCACATGCACAAGGCAAGTGCTCTGTCACTGAGGCACAACCCCAGTCCCAGATTCATGTCTTGATACAGAAGCCAAGTACATCATAAGAACCTGGGATAATCTCAGGGGGATAAAAGTCATGGGAAGAGTTCTTGACCTTTCTAGATGTGCTCAACAGATAGAATAAGTCAACGATAGCAAGATTACAGAGGGAAGGAAGAGGATGGTAAGCAATTGACATCTGTGATATACCATGTGAAGGGGGGGGAATCTGAATCAAATTCAAAAGTTTTCCACCTTCCAGAGATTAAAAAAAAAAAAATACTTTCCAGGTATGGTGGCACTTGCCTGTGTAATCCCAGCAATTCAGGAGGCTGAGGCAGAAGGATCATAAGTTTGAGGCCAGCCTCGGCAACTTAGCAAGCCCTAAGCAACTTAGCAAGAACCTGCCTCAAAAACAATTTTTTTAATTAAATTTTTTTAAGAAAAGAGCTGGGGATGTGGCTCACTCATTAAGTGCTCCTGGGTTCAATACCTGGTAGCACACACACACACAAAATAGACTGTACTCATATTTAATACTGTGAGTTAAAACACAAAGCAGACACTAAACCTCATGAGACCTAGATGAATGACCCAGCACTAATAAAAAGCAAGAAATAGCCCAATACACTTCAGCACAATAATGGGTTCATTATTTCTAAAGGCAGAGCCAGAGTATTTTCTTTACATAAGCTATTGTTTATTAAAAATTGCTTTTTAGACAGGTGGTTAGGTGATGGTTTGGCAGTTCTGCTGACATGAATACTACCCTAGAATTGAGCCACTGTTCACCTTCCCTGAACTCCAGCCCATTCTCCTGACTAAAAACTTGTGCAGAGACAAACATCATCTTTTCCAGTAAGTTCGTGCAGATGCAAGATGTAGTTAGGCAGGTACTAATACAGAAGATTTCTTCTTGTGGATTCAGTGTCGTTTTCTTGAGAGAGAATAAGGCATTACCCAAATAAGAATTTTAAAGAAGGGAGTAGATAAAACCCAGGCCAGGAGTGCAAGGATAAAAGAGTCAGAGAATGAAGGCCAAATATTTGCAAAGCTCTGTAAAACAGCAAAGGCCAACCCCTTAGAAGTGAAAAGAGAGAACAATAACGTCCGGGAAATATTTTGACACCACAACAAAGTTCCCTGCTTTATGTCTGATTGTGACCCAAGCTTCTGCCAACAGATTCTAATCAAGCACAAACAACGTTCTCCAATTCAGAGAGGGCAGGAACTTAACTGATGTTACCAAGAACATAAAGCTTGACCCTACAATCAACTTCAGAAAACTAAATGTGGGTACGAAAGGGAGAGCCCTAGTGCCCACCTCACTTATGTGCCAACTGGGGTGTTTCCATGGTAGGGTCACAATGAGGGTGGTCAGGCAGTTAGAGCTACAGGCAGAGCCTCTGCTGATCTTTTCTGCCACAATAAACATGGACAGTAGCTTGGCTCAGCTGAGAAGTTATGGGCCATTGTACTGCCTTGAGCTATATAGCTCTAACTTCTCTTTTGAAGTTTCTCACAGTCCATTGGAAATAAAAGTAACAAAATAAAACCACAAAAAAGATAGGTGATCCATGCATCTCTGAATTTCAAACTCTAACACTGGAAACTATAGGCAAATTTACCTGTAATATTAAGCTAACAAGGTGCTATAATTTGGATCTGGAATAGCCCTAAAAGACCATGTTTGTTTCTCAGCTTGGTGCTATTGGAAGGTGGTGGAATCTTTAAAAGGTGGGGCCTAGTAGGAGATCTTTCCATTATTGGAGGTGTGCCTTTGAAGGGGATGTTAGGACAACACCAACTTCCTCTTCCTTTCTTTTGCTCCCTGGTTATGGGAGCACTAATAGAAGACTTTTCCATTAATATTCTATTTTTGAAGCAAAGAAAACTTGACCAGAAGCATCCTCAACCCATTTGACTTCCATCATTGTCTGAGTGGTCATAGCTTAGCCTTACGTTCAACCCTAAGCAAAGAAAACAGGAAACAGGACCACTGTGATTTACGTCGAGTAGCCTACCCACTATAGCAATTAGCATATCATAATCGGTAAGTGAAAGTAGAGTTCTGGCAAGCCACATTTTCTAGGTACAGGGTAATGTGCCCATTAGAAATTCATTCAGCTGCAAGTAGCAGGAAGCATAGGTATTAGCAGGAGAGGTATTCATTGGCCTACGTAATCAGAAGTCATGTAGTTCCTTTCCCTCTTGCAGCTTTGCCATCCCTAGCCTGTTAGACTTTACTCTTGACTTTTCCTGTATCTCTGACATAACATTTGCATCACATTTGCATTCAGGAAATTTAGCAAGGATGAAGGAAAAAAGGGCAAAGAAGTAAATGAGAATTATTTTGGTAAGTCTTTGCCTTTTTATTCAGAAAAGGACCCTGACTCCAGGGACTTGTGCTTACATCTCGCTGGTCAGAACCGTGCAGCATGCTAGGACTAGCTACAAGGTAAGTAGAAAAGTGAGCAATTATAGCTGCATAGTTTGCTGCACTCAACAAAACCTAAGTTCAGCTACTAGAGAAAAATGGAAGAGGTATATATCTGATATGCAAATAGCAGCATATGCTACACACAATAAAAATAAAAATAAAAAAGCCTGGCACGTTTTTTTTTTTTGTACCAGGGATTGAACTCAGGGGCACTGACCACTAGGCCATATCCCCAACCCTTTTTTTGTATTTTATTGAAGATAGGGTCTCACTGAGTTGCTAAGTGCCTCGCCATTGCTGAGGCTGGCTTTGAACTCAAGATCCTCCTGCCTCAGCCTCCCAAGTGCTGGGATTATAGGCGCCCGGATAGAGCCTGGCACTTTTAAAAGTCAAATCCCTTGCAAACTTAAAATCAGTCTTCTTATAAATCCTTGGATGTAAGAGAAAGTAAGAACTGTAATACCATCTACATCAATCACAATAATAACAACATTTAGCAAAGCACAAAGAAATAATCCCCAAATACTGAGGAAAAGATTTTGAGCTTTAAATATTTTCACAGTTAGGGCTGGGGTTATGGCTCAGCGGCAGAGCACTTGCCTAGCATGTGCACATGCGTGGCCCAGGTTCCTCAGCACCACGTGAAAATAAAAAGGCATTGTGTACAACTAAAAAACAAATAAATAAATATTTTCAAAAAAAAAGAGATATACATAGTATACAGCAATATAAATCAATACCATGTTTGGCACATGATATGATACCTGTAAAATCATACAGAACAATAAAAAATTTATATATAACATTTATTGCTCAACAAATATATAATTTTATTACTATCATAACTAGCCAATTAAAAGTGTAAAGGGAAAGGTCTCCATTTGTAATGGCACAAACAGGAAAACTAAAACTACCTAGGGACAAACTTGAGATATACATGAGACCTAGATTAATGAAACTGCATAGTTTTACTGAGAGACATTTTAAAAAATGGATAAAAACAAGAAATAAGCTGTGTTCCCTATAGAAAATTTTTGATAATGTTAGATGATTTTTCTCCCAAATTAATCTATAACATTAATGCAATCCCAATCAAAAATCCAAAAGAACTCTTTGGAATTAACAAAATAATTATAAATTCATTTAGATGAATCAATTTAGGAGAATATCCAAGAATTTTTTGAAAATTAAAAGGAATGCTTTACAGATATTAATATATATCACAGAGTTACAATATTTAAAATAGCATCATACTGACTCAGGATCTGACAGAATATAATAAAAAGTCTAAAAAAGACCCAATTTTAGAGTAGTTTAGAAGGTAATTCCACAAACATATTAGTGTTCAATAACTGAGCTAGGCACTATGATGCTCACCTGTAATCCCCAGTGGTTCGGGAGGCTGAGACAAGAGGATCACAAGTTCAAGGCCAGCCTCAGCAACTTAGCAAGGCCCTCAGAAACTTAGTGAGACCCTGTCTCAAAATTAAAAAAAAAAAAAGGCTGGGGATGTGATTCAGTGTTGAAGCACTCCTGGGTTCAATCCCCAGTACCAAAAAATAAAAATATAGTGTTCAATAACCAGTCCTGGGGCAACTGGATAATTATTTAAAAATCCAGAGAACTTGGATACTGTATAATCCACAATTTATTGCAATATAAATTCTAGATGGGCATAATTTTAAATAGCACTTCATAAATTTTTATAATTCATTCATTTTTTGTTTGTGAAAAAATCATGAATCCAATTAAAAGGTAAATGTCAGACTGACATAACTGAGAGATAAACATGACTGATCCAGTAATTTTAACTCATAAAACAGCTTTTATAGTTTTATAATGTTTTTAAAAGAATATCCAATTTTTAATAAAAAATACAAATTACCAATAAATTTCTGAGATTAGTGTTTGATCTTCATAAATTATAAAAGAAATTCAAATCATTATACACTAGTAAGTGACAATTTTTTACCCGTCAGTTTGGCAAAAAAGCAAAAGACTGAAAGATTGTTGGAGAGGTTACAGACAAGAGCACTTTGGACACTTTGGACAATTGGATAATATACACACATATCCTCTAAATGGGGAATTTTGACCCTACAAGTCTATACCCAGGAATTCATGTCAAAAATTTTTTCACTTTTAAAAAATATTTAAAATGATGTACAGTGCAGTATTATAAAAGTGAAAAGAAACAGAAATACTCTATCCAAAAAATAGGAGATTAATTGAAAAAAGCATGGTACATCCTGAAATAGAATGTTGTGTGGCCATTAAAAATGATGTGGACATGACAGTATGTCCAAATGTATAGGAATTTATTTTTCTAATTGTGTTTCTTATTTTTATATTACATTTACAACTTTGCTTTTAAGTTTGTATAAGAAAAATTGGTGGTATATTGCTAAAGACCTTGCATTTCAGGCCAAGAGGTTCTTAGAGCCTTTAAAATGCACATAGGACATTGGCCAACATCAAGGAGCTTACTCCTGGCTTGTTCTCCTACATTCCTTCCCATTACAAAAGGTGAGCTCAGTATCTCCCAAATGAACTCTGAACAGGGAAGAAATTAGTCCAGGTTAAATTCTTTCAAGATGGAGAATCTCTGCACTCCACAGAATGAGGGTATGAATGGAAAACATTACTCAGATAGAGCCCGTTTAATCCATTTTATGGAATAAATTTGAACGATGAGAAACTCAGGGCACATTCTTCGTCTGCTAGGGCTGCCATAACAAAATACTACAGGCTGGGTGTTTTAAGCAACAGAAATTTATTTTCTCACACTTTTAAAGGCTGGAAGCCCAAGATGAAGGTATTAGCAGGATTACCTTCTGGGGTCTCTCTGTTGCTTGCATATGTGGCTGCCTTCCCTTATGTCCCCACATGGCCTTTCCTCTGTAGCTATGTCCTAATCTCCTCTTCTTGTAAGAACACCAGTCTAGAACCTTCTCTAGTGACCTAATTGTAACTTAATTACTTCTTTAAAGCCCCTACCATCAAATTCTGAGGCTCTGGGGGTTAAGACTTCCACATTTGATTTTGGGAGGTACACAAGTCAGCCCATAACTCAGGGTTATCCGGCACTGCGGTTATCAAACTGGAGGACTAAGTAGTCGGGTGCTTACCCTTTGTTTCAGAGATGCTCTCTACAGAAGTATAATTCTTTCTTTAAGGCACAAGTTTTGGAGACTAGAAATAATTGTGAGATTCAGTAAGTGAGTATGAAGGATTGCTTGTCATTCTGTCTGTGAGGCTGAGTTCTCTCTGACAGGATGGGGTAACAGGGAAGAAAGTTTAAGAAGCCCCTCTCTGGACTGCGGGGAGCCACAGAATTTTCTCACTACAAGTGAAAGGAAGATTTCCAAATGAGAACAGAGAAGTAAATCCAATTCTGCCCTGCCCAAAGGGACCAATGGACAGTTATATTCAATCCCTTCAGCTTTACAAGTAAATAAAGAGATTTCAGCTTCTATATGATGACAGAAATTGGCCCGAGTGAACAGCCCTCTCTTCCCCTGCAAATCTGAACCCATCAGCTACGTGAGATTTTTAAAGGTTTACAATCCTAGACATGCCTCTGCCAATGCAAGGAAGGCCTTTTAAGCAAAAAATATTGTCCTTAATTACATACTACTTTAAATTCCCTCGTTATTCTCGAAAACAAAATCAATTATTGGCAAGCTGAGGCTATCTCTAGAAGAGAAAGCATTCACTCTTTTCTTCCCCACAAATCAATAAATGATCCTCATCTTGTTCAAATTTTCTTCCTTAATATAAACACCATAATAGAGTCAGAAGAGTCAGAGTTCTTCAAACAAAAAACAGATGAGTATCTAAGAATTTGATTTCCCCAAATCCTGGAGAAACAGGGAGAGAGAGAGAGAGAGAGAGAGAGAGAGAGAGAGATACATGTGCAAATATAAGTATACACAAAAACACACACACACACACACACACACACACACACACACACACACGGAAATCCTCCAACTGGCTGGATTTGAATGATCAAGTGTTATCCCAGGCCTGTGGCTATAAAGGAGAACATTTTGCTCAAAAGGAGAAAGGAGCCACTACTCAAAAGTAAGGTGATACTAATTATATCCACAGTACCAGACAAATATGAATCTTTCTGTATCTTCCTATAGTTACAGTCACACTTTAACTCACTGACAAGAAATCCTCTTGGTTTATAAGAAGCAGCTCTCCTCCCTCTGGGCCTTTGGAGAAGATAAAGGATCACTATCCTAAGATTGCCACTAGGGGGTGCAAGCATTACATTCATGCTTCTCCTGGTCTACCCCGAGCAGATCTGCGATCTTTATTGAACTGAATTTTGAAGACGAAAGAAAGAAGTGTAGCTGGTGGACCTAAAGTCTAGACAAGGAAGAAGGAGCAATAGGGGGAAAGAAAACGAGTATGTTGGTGAGTCGCTGGAAGGACAGAGCCAAAGCCTCCTTAAGCACTCAGGCACTTGGAGGACTGCTCGCTGATTCCCAGTCTGATATCGCCCCGCATTGCTGTCTACTCTGGCAAAACTCAACTATCACATCCCTCCCTCGCATGAACTTCTGTGCCCTGGCTCGGCTGTTCCCTGCATCTGTCACGCCATTCTGCTCTCCACCTGCTTGTTCCTTGTTTGCACTCCTGAGGCCATCTAGACATCATCTCCAGAAACCTCCTCTGCTCCTGCAGGCCAGGTGACAGTTCTCTTTCCAGAAGCTGCCCTAGGTCCCTGAATGACCTCCCACCTTACCAATTACGCCTATGCTATTGAGATTTGGGGGATTTTTATGTTTGTCAGAAAGGACCTTGTTGACCCTATCTGCGTAAACAGGACACCCAGCTTACTTGGGAGTGCGGATCCACTTTCTTTATGCTAGTTGTCAGGTTTGCTCTTCAATAAATGTCTGCTGAACTATCTTACAGTGTTAGACGTTTAGTCTTGAGTTTCCCATTGTCTGTGGCATAAAAAGAACTCTGCTCCACCTTACCTTCCTGGTCTTCCCATTATTTTGTACCTAGAAAACTGCTTTAATAAGTGGATTGACCAAATCCAAACAAAACCAAAAAATGGTTTTTTATTTTCCTATGGAACATATAACCTGAAATTGCCAGATGTGACCAGTAGATGGTGATCTTGAACCAGCTAAGTAAAACGTTGCTTTCTTTTCCCAGAGTGAAAATCATGAGCCAAAGAAGCAAAAGGAGGACTAAATCAAACAAACAAACAAAACCCGGGGATGGGTGTGGGGTGTGGGGTGGGGTTGGGGGTGACAAAACACAGGTTTCTTATTGCTTAAAGAGTATGAAATTCAAATGATTTAATAAAAATAATAAACTGCCCCTACTAGGACCCAAAACACAATGGGGCCTGGAGGGCTTACCAAGTCCCATCTTCTCTAAGTTAGAGAAAACACTTTTTTCTCCCTGCTGTTCAGCACTCCTTCCCCAGCCTAAATACTACCATTTTTTGTTGATGGGCTGTGGTACTGATACTAGAACCCAGTGTCTCAGGCATGCTAGGCAAGTGCACTACCACTGAGCCACAACACCAGCCAAATATCCTTATTCTTTTTTTTTAAATATTTATTTATTTGTTTCAGTTTTACACAATGCAATACATTTATGTTTACGTGGTGCTGAGGATCGAACCCGGGCTGCGCACGTGCGAGGCGAGCGAGCTCTCTGCCGCTGAGCCACAACCCCAGTCCCCAAATATCCTTATTCTTAATCAACTATAGTAAGTAAGCCCTTGAGAAATTAAAACTGTGATTTAGCAGATAGCCAATTCATGAACCAGAATATTTCATGCAAATATTTGGTTATTCCAATTATTTTCTTAAAAGCGTCTAGAATGCCCATCACTTTGTACTCTTTGTTAAGTAAAAAGTAAGCATTACTTTGGTACGAGAAACACTGGTGAAGCTCGACCTTGTGAAGATGAACCCTTTAACTAAAGTGAAGCTGATTGGCAAACTGAAAGAGAAAGAGGTCCAGCTTGGGGTGTGGGATAAGGTGTCCTGGCACTCTGAGTACAAAGACAATGCCTGGATTTTCCTGGGAGGGCTTCCTATGAACTGACTGAAGGGGACATCATCTGTGTGTTCTCACAATATGGGGAGATTGCCAACATTAATCTTGTGCTAGAAAAGAAGACTGGGAAATCTAAAGGGGTCTGTTTCCTCTGTTAAGAAGACCAGAAAAGCACAGTTCTGGCCATTGACAATTTTAATGGGATCAAGATAAAGGAAGAACTATTCTTGTGGATCACATATCTAACTATCAGGTTCCTAAGGACTCAGAAAAAGTAGATGATGTGACCAAAGAACTCCAGGAGAAGGGCTGTGGGACTGAAACCCCCTCATCGAGTTCATATGAGGATTCTGAAGATGACAAACCTGAAGCCAGAATTAGGCAGTCAGTATAGATAGGTAAATTGAATCAGGTCTATCAAGAAAGCCAATTTTTAAAAAAATTATTTATTTACTTATTCATAATGCACAAGTATAGTATCTTTTAGCATACAACTGCTTGTATACAAAGTATATAAGTACCATTCAGATTTTCAATCATGCATTTAGGATAATGATATCCATCTCATTCAACCACCAATTTTTTTTTCCTCCCTTCCCCTTGCTCCTTCCCTTCCCCTCCCTTTCCGTTGACCATTCTAGTGTTCCTCTGATCCTATGTACCCCCTTCCAACAACACTGTGAACTAGCCTCCTTATATCAGAGAAAACATTCGGTATTTGGATTTTTGAGATTGACTAATTTCACTTAGCATTATATTCTCCAACTTCATCCATTTACCTGCAAATGCCATTATTTTATTCTCTCTTATTGCTAAGTAAAATTCCATTTTGTATATATACCACATTTTCTTTATCCACTCATCTACTGAGGGACATCTAGGTTGGTTCTGTTGGATTCCAGGCAAGAGGCTGCGCCTCCCAGGCAGAAGGCCACACCTCCCCAGGTGCTTTGTGAAAAACTACATTTCCCAAGATCCTCAGCATGGCCAGCAAACCTGGCCAGCAGGTGCCCTGGCCATCACCTCCTGACCTCTGGTAGCCTATAGGGCAAGGACTCACTCCAGTAAGAGTCACAAAATTTTTTTCTCTCTCTCTCCCATCCTGAGAACAGCGGTGTCCAAGAGGAGAGCATCAGCAGAGAAAGAAAAAATAGCAATTCCCGAGAAATTTTGCCTTTTGAATGTAGAATTGCCCCACGTTGGAGGCGCCAAAATGTTAGAATTTAGGCAAAGTTTCTTATGCTGGGAATGCCATTTTAATAAAAGGGAAGTTTATTAGGGGCCACGTGTGGAAGGGGGAGAAAAGGGGAAAATAGGGGACGGACCGGAACAGGGGCAAGCGCGAACAGAGAGCGATTTCAGTCCGGGGGTGGCTTAAATAGAGTGGGGGTCAGAAAGCCCCCTGGAGTGAGTCCTTGCCCTATAGGCTACAAGAGGTCAGGAGGTGATGGCCAGGGCACCTGCTGGCCAGGTTTGCTGGCCATGCTGAGGATCTTGGGAAATGTAGTTTTTCACAAAGCACCTGAGGAGGTGTGGCCTTCTGCCTGGGAGGCGCAGCCTCCTGCCTGGAATCCAACAGGTTCCACAACCTACCTATTGTGAATTGTGCTGCTATAAACATTGAAGTGGCTGTGTCACTGTAATATGCTTGTTAGAAAAATGATGAACATAGTTAACTTAGCCGGGAACACTGTGTTAGTGAAATAAAAGGGTTTATTGGGGTGCCACGTGGGCAAGGGTAGGGAAAGGAAGGGAAGAGAAGGGGGGTAGGGAAGGGATGGACGGGAATAGGGGCAAGCAGGAACAGAGAGCAATTTCAGTCCAGGGCTGGCTTAAATAGAGTAGGGGTCATAAAACCCCCTTGGAGTGAGTCCTTGCCCTATAGGCTACCAGAGGTCAGGAGGTTAGTGGACAGGGCACTTGCTGGTCAGGTTTTCTGGTCATGCTGAGGATCTTGGGAGGTGTAGTTTTTAACAAAGCACCTGGGGAGGTGTGGCCTTCTGCCTGGGAGGCGCAGCCTCCTGCCTGGAATCCAACATTCCCCTTTTTGATTTCTTAGGAAGTGGGGCGTCGTGTTTCAATCTGGCTGCTTCAGAGCTGAAGTGGGGCGACGTGGGGTACTGTGAGGGGAGGAGATGTGGGCAGACAGGTCCAGCTGGAGGGTGAAAAAATTCCCAGGAGGTAGGCGTGGAAAAGATGACTCTGTCCAGGTATGGGATGGATGAAGTTTTCTTTGAAGCCATAGGTCGGTGAGGGTGTCAAACCAGGCTTCTGCAGAAAGTCACTGAGGGAGTCAGCTGGCTATCCTCTCAGAGCATGTAGAAATTGTAGGTCTTGCGAGTTTGCAGGTAACACTATTATGGAAGCAACAAAGGGAAAGAAGGTGAGATGGGTTATTGTCTATAGGCCTGTGTTCCACCAGGTGGGACTTATGGTGAAGAGGCCAATGGAGAGTGCGAAGCACATCTTAATGAGCATCAGGTGGCAGCATAAGGGCAGGACTCAGCAGGGCTCTCTGGTTGGAAAGTCATCCGTTGGTTTTTTAACAGTTGATACTTCCTGAGAAAAAACTGGTTAAAGGTTTAAAACAAGAAAAAACAGAAAAGATTATTTTGAGATGGTATTGGGGACACGAGAGAAACGAATTTTCAAGGGATCAGTGGGACTGGGAGAGCAAGTATATTGAGGTGGTTGTTTGTCATCTTTTTGTGGATCTTCAGTTTGTTGAGCAGCTGGTTTCAGTCTGGAAATATGAGTCCAAGAAGTCAAATTTTCTGAGGTTTCACGAAGCTTAGCAGCTGTGGGTGTGCACAGCACAACCTGGAAAGGTCTTGTCCACTTCGGGGCAAGGGAGACCATTCCTGTGTCCTGGGGAGGGGAGAAATATACCCAAGAACTGGGTGTTAATGGGAATGAAGCAGTGAGTCTACCTGGGTCAGGCAGAATGAAATCTTGGCACTTCCATAACTGATGTCTAATGAAGGACAAGATGGGAAGAGAAAGATCTTTGGGTAGGTGTCCTTGAGTTGGGGAAACTCCAAGTGGAAGAGCTGGTCGCCCAAACATAACATCAAAAGGGGATAGCAAAGAAGGTTTCTTTGGGAGGACTCGGAGCCTAAAGAGGGTGAGGGGAAGTAAGAGTTCTATTACTCTCTACCTTCCCTGAAGACATGGGGTGATATGGGATGTAAAAAATGCTGAGGAATGTTAAGGGAAGTAGAAACGCTTTGGGTAACCTAGGAAACAAATTCAGGCCTGTTGTCAGACTGGATGGACGTGGGCAATCCGAAACGGGGAAGGATTTCTGAGACTAGAATGGAGGCTACTGTGGAGGCCCTTTTATTGGAAGTAGGGAAGGCCTCCACCCATCCAGAGAAGGTGTCTACCAAAACCAGGAGATATTTGTGTCTCTGGGCAGCTGGCATGTTGGTGAAGTCTATCTGCCAATCGGCTCCTGGAAGCTGGCCTCGAGCTTGGTGAGAGGGAAATGTTCCTGGTTTAAGGGGAGTATATGGGTTGGTGCGCTGACATGCAGTGCACGCGGAGGTGAGCTGATGGAGAAACTGTGTGTCTTCCGGAGTCAGGCTGAGGAAGGAGGTAGTGAAAGTCCTGAGGGCCTGAGGGTTGGGATGGAAAAGGGAATGGAGATAAGAGAGGATTGATTGTGTGGAAGGGGATGTGGGGGTCTGGGTAGTAGGTAGGACTGGAGCCAGAAGAGAAGGAGAAGATAGTGCTGCCTCCCTTGCTGCCCTGTCAGCCTTCGTGTTTCCCTGAACTATGGGAGAGTCTCCACTTTGGTGTGAAGGACAATGGGAAATCCCTATTAGCTTGGGCAGAAGAGAGACTTGCAAAAGTTTTGATATTAATTTAGAATTAGTAACTGCAGAACCTTTTGTGGTCAGGAGCCCTCACTCTTTCCATACTGCTGAATGGGAAAGCAAAATATGGTAAACATATTTTGAGTCTGTGTAAAGGGTAAGGTTTTGGTCAGCAGCTAATTCGAAGGCACGAATAACAGCTATGAATTCAGCCCGTTGGTTTGTGGTATTGGGGGGGAGGGGTGC
Organism: Tamias sibiricus; assembly: GCA_025594165.1. NCBI lineage: Eukaryota > Metazoa > Chordata > Mammalia > Rodentia > Sciuridae > Tamias > Tamias sibiricus. Next base: position 71,390,941 of record CM046661.1, read on the forward strand.
TGCCTCAATAACTTCTGATAGGGAAACAATAGCGTAACCAGCAAAATGTTGCCCATCCTTAAAGAAAGAGCTGCCATCTGTGAACCAAATTAAGAAAGGATCAGGAAGTGGTCCCTCTTGAATATGGGAGGGATGGGGGATTAAAGCCTCAAGTGTCTCTATGCAATCATGTTCTGGGGGCTCTGAGGAGACTGGAAGGAGGGAAGCTGGGTGTAAAGAGGAGCAGGGTTGGAAGGTGATTGAGGAGTCATGCAAAAAAGAAACGAGGAGAGAAAGAACGCGACAGGGTGGGAGAGTTTCAAGGCTCTTATAGGTTAATAAATCTTTTAAATGATGAGGAGAGGCAACAGTAACCTGGGCACCAAAGGTCAACTTCTTTGATTCCTGCAGAAGTAGGTAGGCAGAAGCCAGAGCCCTAAGACAAGGGGCTCATCCACGAGCGGTGGGGTCAAGCTGTTTAGAAAGGTAGGCAAAGGTGGGGCCCTTGTATTGGCCTAGAACACTAAGAGCCAAACCCTTCATTTAATGGACATAAAGGGTGAATGGCTGAAGAAGGTCTGGAAGATGAAGAGCTGGGGCCTGTGACAGTGCCTGCTGCAGATGCTTAAACTCAGCCTGAATGCCTTCGGGGAGGAACTTTTCCTCAATCCATTTAGCTATAAAGAGAAAAATTGGGAATCTAGGCACGGAAATATCCCGCTAGGCCTAGGAAGGAAAGAATCTCTTCTTTTGTCTTGGGACATGGAAGGGCCTTGATGAGAGCCTTTCCGTCTACAGTAATGGCCCTTGACTGATGGGAAATCTGAACTCCTAGGTAAACCACCTGGGTCTGAGCAAGTTGCACCTTAGACGGGGAAACACGATACCCATGAGAGGAGAGAAAGTTTAAAAGAGTGCAAGAGTACTCACAAGCTGTGAAAAAGGAGGGGCTGCAGAGAAGAAGGTGATATTATAAGGGGAATGAGTGGATCTGAGAAAACGTTTCCCCAAAAGATGGGTTACCTTGGCAACAGGTTGGGGCAGGTTGTTAAGGGTGGAAGAAGGGCTCTGAGGGAATCAGCATTTCAATCCCTCAGGGGACAGTTTCCCAACTTCCCAAAATTGGCTTTCAACCTGACTCGATTTACCTATATGTGCTGACTGCCTATGAGATTCTGGCTTCATTTGCCTTCTAATTTTAGGAACTCCTTACTACTGTAAGGGAATGGGACGATGACCAGATCTGGCTTCTTCCAGCTGAACAGAGGCGACGAGATGGGGACAAGTAGTTTGGAGTTCCCATTTTAGAAGTCAGGCCAGATTGAAGCTGGGGGAAGATTGTAAAGTCATCAGGGACGGGAGCTTCTATTAGAGAACACAAAAAACATGAATATTGAATAAATGTTGCAGCATCTGGAACATGTCAATGTATACCATGGAGATAATTTAAATTTTTAACATGTACAGAATTATCAGGGATGTAAACACAACATTTCACTCAGGGCTGAAGTTACCTTTACTTCTAAAATGTCCAGAAATGATTGTGTATCTGTTTTAACTGTTACTGGATGTCTAGGATGAAGTTTGTCAAACTGACTTTTGTTTTGACTATTGGTAAGAGTCAGCTGTTTCTGATGGGAATCTTGGGGAAACTTGAGAGCAGCTTTTCTGCTCAGTGCCTTCTGTAAGGATGGGTCCAGGTCTTGCTTGACCTTGTGGCTTCCTTCAGAAGCATTAGGGATGTTTCTCCCTTTTATGGACCCTCCTTTTAGCAAGTGCACTGATTGGCTTTTTCCTCTATCGGTCTCATTTATTTCTCTTATCGAGAGATCATGTGACCCAGAGATGCAAAGCTCTGTAGAGATGTTTCCTCTTCCCTCACAGGCAGACTCTGGGACAAGAACCAAATACTGGTGTTCTTGGCCCTTTTTGATTAATTTAAAAGTTTTGATCTTAGACATCTAATAAGTTAATCTTAAATTGAGAACATTGGGCTTTAATTTTAATGTTTATAAATTTACAGTAGCCGGGGTCTGTGGTACCTATCTGTCTTGATGGTTCTTGAAGGTCAGGTGTTTAAGTTTTGAAGTTGATTTCTGTTAACATATTTGAGCTTCTAAGAACATTAGCTGATGAAATATCACATTTAGGACAAATTAAAGAAAGGGCGAGAGCATTTAGCTGACAAAATATTACAATTAGAACGGATTAAAGAAATTTTGAGAGTATTCAACCCTTTTGGAAAAGTAGCAAAATGTTTTCCAACCATAGCTATACAATTTTCAATTCTTTTAAGATTACTTGCTCAAAAGAAACAAAATTAATAAACACAACATTATGGATAAATTAATGTTTTAAGAAATCTTTGTCCTCTTATCACATAGATTAAACTTTGGTTTATATCAGTATATTACCATTTAACCTTAGGGGGAAAAAACTTTACATAGCTTTTGCTGATTGTTTTACACACTTATTCAACCAACTTACACAGGCCTTTTATATCACTTACATAAACCCTCTTATTTACTTCACTATAAGACATTCTTATCTTGAACATTTCCTTTTCCTTCTATTGAGTATGGTTTCCATACCTATACCTTTCTAATTTATTTCTCTCACGTGTTAACCCCTTTCTCTGTTCATCTTTTGAAACAATTGTTATAATAATTTGAATTTAGACAAATTATTTTATCTTAATAAAAATATTTTGTTATTTATAGTACTCTTAGTTGGAATAGAAACCTTTGAGCCTCTGCATACATAGCAATCTTTTATAAACCTTTGTATATAAAATTACACACATCTGGTAACCCTTTCATGAGAACACAATGTTTAAGTATGTAGAATCATACCTGTTGAAGCATATTTAACAGTTAGCATTTTAACCTTGTAAATTAATCAGGCGTTTAACAAACAAAGTTAGTTACAAATGAATAATCTCATGTCAAATACCAAAATATGAGACTGAACAGTATTAGTCATTTTTTTGCTGAAGAGAAGTCTTGGAGAAACTTGAGAATTAAGTTTGAAGTTTGAAGGTACCTTTACTCATTTGTTTACCCAATTTGAATTGAACATTTTTGACTTAAATGAATTAAAGGTATTTGGATCTATTACTTTAATTTTTATGAGCGCTCGGTTTGTTATTTGTGACATCACATTTACATGAAATTTGGACAGATGTACGGACATAAAAACATAAAAAACATATATTTGTGCGTACTTTGGAAGGGGAAGTGAGGAGCTGAAGAGGCAAAGGTGAAGTATAAGGCCTGAAGAGATTTTAGGGAGAACTGAGCTAAAGCTACCCACGTCCACAGACGGCTCTGAAAGGCTGGGGGTGGGGATGGAAAAGTCCCGCGGTTGCCGCCGCTGCTGCTCTAAGGCAGGGCATGGGCTGGCCCGCCGAGTGCAGCAGCGAAGGCGTGTGCGGTAAGGCTGTGCCTGGAAGACAGTCGGAGGGAACCACGTGGGTTGGGATAGAAGATGGCGGATCAAGGAAGGGCAGAAGTGGAGCGGAAGTGGAGACAGATTTGGGCGGAAGAACATGGCGGATCTGAGGGAGGGGGAGGGAGCTAAGTAGCAGAGCTGGTTGATCGGAAAGTGACCGCGAGGCTAAGAAGTTGTGAAATATATCGGAGGGTGGAACGGGTTGTCAGGTGCCAGATGTAAGAGAGCAGAGGAAGCGAGCAAGGGGCGTGCTGCGGCTGTAGCAGCAGCGGGCTGGGAGTGCGCCGCCGCAGCGGTGGTCACTGTTCACTGGCGGGGAAGGGGGAAGGCGCGCAGAGTTGAGGATGGACCGAGGAGCTTGGGGCACGCACGCACGGTGAGTGCCGATGGACTGGAGCCCGAGAAATTTTGCGTTTTGAATAAAGAATTGCCTGCCTTCTGAGAGGGACGCTGCGGGAACTGCTGGGGCCGGGAGTAGCTCCGCGGAAGACGCTGGGGAAGAAACGCAGATTGCGCAACTCTCTCCCTGCGCCGTCGCCAAAGGCGTTGGGGAAGGAATCGGGGAGGGGGCCAAACCCTGAGGCAGCGCGTCTGGTAACGAACGCGTTGTAGAATCTAAGGGAGTGGGGGCTAAAGTTTGGGGCGGTGCGTCTAGCAAAGCCCGCATGGCCGGAGACGGCGGGGGGGGGGGGGGGGGGGGGGGGGGGGGGGGGGGGGGGGGGGGGGGGGGGGGGGGGGGGGGGGGGGGGGGGGGAGCTGTGGCCGGAAATGACTCAGAACAAAGCGGTGGAAGCTGGGGGTGGGGATAACTGCAGGAGAGGTGCGGAGCTAGGAACAGGAGATTGAGTGGGCGGGGATAGTGGCGGTGAAAGCACCGGAAATGACGTGGAAAGAGAAGGAGGGTCTACAGAGGAGGATTCTGACGGAACGGAAGGAGGGGGAGGGGCAGAGGATGAAACAAAAGGAGGAGGAGGGTCTAAGCACAAAGGCGCGGCAATTTTGGAAGTCAGAGCCTGAGCCGGGGAGAGGGGGAGGGGCGGAAGGTCTGGACTGCTGGTACGGGGGCTGTGGAGCCTCTAATCCTGGGTCAATCAAGGATGGAAGCCAGTCACTGGGTCTGCATGCTAGTGAAACGGTCTCAGGGCTGCACCGGGTGCACAAGGAAGGATTTGAACGGAGAAGGGAAAAGGCATCTACGTTAGGCAAATCTGTCCATTTTTTCGACTGTTGGCAAAAGCTGGAGAGTTCCCGTAAAACCCGGGGATCTAAGGATCCTGACTCTGGCCACGGATTGGATAACGGGTAAGAAGGCCAAATTTTTATACATAACTTTATCATTTTTTTTTTTTTTTAATTCGGGGCTTTAAGCCCAAATGTGCCCGATTTCTTAGGAGACAATTGAGAGGTGAGTCGGCTGGAGTTGATAGGGAAGTTCCCATATTTCCCATTAACGGGGAGAGGCTGATACAGTATTTTGAAAGGCGTCCCTCTCAAAGTATGTATCAGAGTGAGATCCAAGTCCGCTTGCCCAGTCGTCACCAGGTCAAACGAAAATGGGACATCTGAGAAACCATGTCCTGTCCCAGACGGGAGGTTTTTCAAGATGCCGGGGGGGGGGGGGGGGGGGGACCGACTATGAGCTACTCCGCGGAGATTTTTGTGTTTTCTGTTCCGAACGGAAAAAAAGAAAGCTCAAGTCCGGAGTGTGGAGGGGAACTTCTCTAGCCACTCACAGCCGAGAGCCCTAATCTTACAGCTGGAAACTTTAGAGCGGGCAGATAAAGGTGAGCGGGCAAAGGTGGGGGAGGGGGAGTTCCCGGGGTCCACCGTCACCTTTAAGACTCGGGTGGGGTGCTTTCCCCCCTGCATAGGCCACGGGCAAGATTGCCAGAAAATCGACGGTCAATTTTCACCACGTAGTGGCCAGGCAGGTTTAGGAACTCGGGGTGGAATGGGGGGCTTACCGAAGTCCAGCGATGCCATGGGAAAAATGAACAGACGAATGGAGACGGGTTAGATGCGTTTCTCCCTCCCGGGTTTCGGCACCAAATGTTAGAAAAATGCTGAACATAGTTAACTTAGCCGGGAACACTGTGTTAGTGAAATAAAAGGGTTTATTGGGGTGCCACGTGGGCAAGGGTAGGGAAAGGAAGGGAAGGGAAGGGGGGTAGGGAAGGGATGGACGGGAATAGGGACAAGCAGGAACAGGGAGCAATTTTAGTCCGGGGCTGGCTTAAATAGAGTGGGGGTCAGAAAGCCCCCTGGAGTGAGTCCTTGCCCTATAGGCTATCAGAGGTCAGGAGGTTAGTGGACAGGGCACTTGCTGGTCAGGTTTTCTGAGGATCTTGGGAGGTGTAGTTTTTAACAAAGCACCTGGGGAGGTGTGGCCTTCTGCCTGGGAGGCGCAGCCTCCTGCCTGGAATCCAACAATGCTGTTTTTAAGTCTTTTGGGAATAGACCCAGGAGTGGGATGGCTGGGTCATAGGGTGGTTCCATTCCCATTTTCCCAAGAAATCTCCATACTGCTTTCCATAGAGGTTGCACCATTTTGCAGTCCCACCAGCAATGTATGAGTGTGCCTTTTTCCCCACATCCTCTCCAACATTTATTGTTGTTTGTGTTCTTGATAGCTGCCATTCTGACTGGAGTGAAATGAAATCTTAGAGTAGTTTTGATTTGCATTTCTCTAATTGCCAGCGATGTTGAGCATTTTTTCATGTATTTGTTGATTAAATGTGTATCTTCTTCTGAGAAGTGTCTTTTCAATTCCTTAGCCCATTTATTGATTGGGTTATTTGCTTTTTTGGTGTTAAGGTTTTTTTTAGTTCTTTATATATTCTAGAAATTAGTGCTCTATCTGAAAGCCAATTTTGAGTGAGTCCCGGGATGTTGGAGACTGTCCTTGGAAGGATTGAAATGTTAATTCCTTCAGAGCCTTTCCTTCACCCTTATCAAGAACCTGCCCCTGCTCCAACCTGTTGCCAAGGTAACCTGTCACAGGAGTTACCCCTCCCAGAGGGAGCAATAGGGTTGTTAATGTGTCCCTGGCTGCACAGTCCTGCCTTTCCCCCTTTAGCTCACCAGTTTCCCACCTTTTGGCCAGCCCACCAAGCATTCCTGGGCCTAGTCAGGTACACAGGAAGGAGAAAGATAAGGAGAAGAGGGCAGGAAAACAAAAGAAACCTAGGACATATAAAAAGGGCAGAACGCATGGCTTCTTGGGATACTAGAATACCAGCTATGGCCCCCTTCCCCCTCCCCCTTTTTAAATAAACCCTGCTTTATATGCTTGCCTCAGCATGCTTCTCTAATGTTCAAACTTCAACATTTGAGGGAGCAGAACTCATCACCGGCAACAGGCGGTATCAAACCCACACAAAAAGCTCGCACGCAACACACACACACAAAAGAAAGAGAGGGAAAGGAAAAAAGAAAGACAAAGAGAGGTAAGGGGGTAAGGGCAGAGCAGCCATCCTCTTCATTGCTCAGAAGCAATACAATAAAAGAAAAGGATGCCCCTGCTCCTAAGAAGCACAGCAGCAAGAACTCAGAGAAGGTTCATAAGTCCAAATCCAGAGAGGGACAGGAGCACTACACACATTCTCCTGATGTCAGGATTTTCTGCCTTGGTAATGCAGTGAGCCCAGAAAGGGACCCCAAGAAGGAGAAACCTAAACATGAGCACAAGCCCTCAAGCAGGAAGGAGGCAGGAGAAGACAAGAATAGGGATAGGGACGGAGGGCCAAGCTCAGACACACATTCAAGCCAGCGTGGTGGGCATTTTGAGGGGCGGGGAACACAGGAGAAATAAGGAGCCTAGATAAATCCGATACACAAAAAAGGCCCACTGCTCCTGGGAAAGAGACTTCCACTACCTGTGACCACAGGCGCCCTGAAGCCTGTTCCAGCTGCCTGGTTGATTAAAAAATGTACTTTTTGAAAAAAAAAAAAACATAATCAAATTCAGTTTTGCTATTATTTCCATATATAAAATCTCTGTGACTGAAATATTTTAATCCCGTGCATAGTAGATTTGTTGAGAAGGTTGTAATTTCATCATCCAGATATCCTGGATTTTTTGGTGCAGCACATTGTTCCTGGGGATATACTTGGTACTTAATCAGTATGTATCCCACATTTCGGTTCATAAATATGGTCCTTGAACCCACAGACCCCAATTTGAGGTGAAATTGCCAGAAAGGGAAAATGTCAGATAATTCTAGAATTGTATTGTTTGTGGTAGGTATTTAGAACCCAGGATTGTAGGACCTTTGCTGTTGGCAGGTGGAACTATATAAAAGTGTGGCTTCATAGGAATTGGCAGGAGTCCTAAAATTAGCCAGTTCACTCCCCAGCTCTCCCTTGAAAAACAGTTTTTAAATACCTTATTTATTAGCCGGGTGCGTTGGCGCACACCTGTAATTCCAGCACTTAGGAGGCTGAGGCAGGAGGATCACCAATTCAAAGCCAGCCTCAGCAATGGCAAGGCACTTTGCAACTCAGTGAGACCCTGTCTCTAAGAAAATACAAAAAAGGGTTGAGGATGTGGCCCAGTGGTCAAGTGCCCCTGAGTTCAATCCCCGGTACCAAAAAAAAAGAAGAAAAAAAACATATATTTGTGGTGGTAGATATATCTCTTTCTGCATATTTCCCTTACCATTTATTTATTCGTATTGAGATGAAATTCATAACATAAAAAAATGAACTATTTTACACACAAAAAAAAATTTAAAAAGAAAGAAACCTTGACTGGTATCACTAAATATAAAAATTATAACTCCCCTTTCTTATACCAAAACACTAGGCAAACTTCTGATTATAACATGGCTTCCTCTATAGCTTTCCTAGAGAAAGAATGAAAACAGCTAAAGCTTATTATTCATACAATCCAATAAAGATTGTGTTAAATGCTTCACATCATTCAACTCCCAAATACTCTAAGCCTGTTTCCTCTTCTACAAAATGATTTTAACAACAACAAAGAAAGCTGGTAGTGGATTAATTTGCTGAAGGTTATAGTTACAAGCTGTTAAACTCAGACTAATTCCAGAGCTCAACTCAATTTCTCAGCATCCAAAGTGAAATACTCTTGCCTCCTTTCCCACTCTGTTCTCCTACCACACTTATCACCATCTAAGGGATGACAAATACTCATTTCCTTTGGGTCACTACTGTATCCCCAGCACCTAGAAAAGTGTCTGGCACAGAGTAGTTACTCAATGTTTACTTATGGCTCTGTCAACTTGGATAATGACAGCCAGAATCTGTTGCCGACACCTGAGATTTCTAACCAAGCACCGTAAGAGGCACACAGAGGACCATTGTGATCTCACCAAGAATTGCCCACCAAGGAATGTATGGGAGATTGGTGGCCTCTCTGGACTCCTGATCACTGAATGTGTCTTTCCTGTTAGATGTTTCTGTAGATACAAGAGTGAACACCAACTATGGGTGCTAACTATTATTAAACAGTCTACATACATTGTGTCTAAAACCAGCAACATCTCTACATTTTACAAAGTGTTTAAAAGAGGCTTGGCATGTCTAAGCAATTTGCTAATAGGTGGCAGAGCTGCAGACTTGATTGTATGTGTGGCTAGTCTGGGGTCCAGATGCAAAGCTATAAAGGGAAATTTTGTGGTTTGTTTGATTGGAAACTAGATATAACCAGGCATCTTACAGAACTGAGACCAAGGACCAGGTGGATGCCTGTGTGGAAAGTAGAGATGACTAGGGATCCATATGTCTCCCCAGCTGACAGAGCTTTGACCTGAATCCTGTAGCATCTGGATGCTCCCAACTATTTATTCTTTGAACAAATAATTCCTAAATTTCTGCCACTCTCTTTCCTAGGTGTTAGGTACACAGCTGTGAGCAAAGCAGACAACAATCCCTGTCCCCATTGAGTTCTATCCAGGGAGATCATAATAATAAGTAAATTTTCAGTATATTGGAAGGGGATGTACTGTGGGGAGAACTGGAACAGATAGAGGGACAGGGTACTGAAATTTAAAGGAGGTTAGTTTGAGTATAGTTCTATTTTGTTTTCTGCTGTGCTGGGGATGGAATCCATTGGCCCTGAGTATGCTCTAGGCAAGCACTCTCCACTGAGCTACACCTTCCAGTCATTTAAAGACTGGAAGGAATTAGGAAGTTGACTCTGGTTAATGGAAGCACCTTGCAAGAGGAAAAAAAACAGTCAATATAAACACTCTAAGACAGAATGTACTTGCCTTCAGAAACAGTGCAGAGCCCAGTGTGGCTGAAGCAAAGATTGGGACAGGGAGATAGCCTAAGAGCAAGACAGTAGGAGTCAGAGAGGTACTGAGGACAGACCCCCTACAGGGCCTGCAGGCCTTTGTTAAGAGCTTCTGTTTTACTCTTGGAAAGGAGGAGGAAAGGAAACCTTGAGGCAATCAAGCCTCTGGGGGAGGGGGGACTAAGATATTGTTGTCTTGCTATTAAGAGGAATTAGGATTTAAAATAGAGATTTCTGAGTCATAGAAAGTAAAAGCAACATTTTTGAACTGTTGGATTTGAAGTTTGTGAAATTCTATTACATAAAGTTGTATTTTACTTTATTTCGTAAAATGGTTAGGAGGGAAGAGAAAACTTTCCCCTTGAAAACCATGGCTTCCACAGGCACTTTTAATAAGTTGTGAGTTTCAGCATTCACCAAATTGCTTTTTGATGTTGTTGCTGTTTGAAGTTTTGGGTTTCTTTATGTTTGCAATTTCATAAATTTAACACCACTCTGGAATAATTCCTAATTCTGGCACAAACATAAAATAAAAACCATTGATTTTTTTTTTTCCTTTTCCTCATCTATTTTTGTACAAAAGTTCCATAGTTTGAAATGCACACCAAAGGAGTACTCAATGGATAAGAGGGGATTTCCCTTTCTGAGGGCGAAAAGTATATATTTGTGTTATTTTGTAACAAACTAACAGATATGCATCATGGAGCAAAACATTCTTATGTGGCTGCCTCTCTAGACCACTGGGTTTTATACCAGTTAAGAGATGATTTTGAATGAACAGTGGGTGGGTGGTAAAGTCAGACAATTTTAGCAAGAAGATAAGGAATGCAAGAAAAAACTGTAGCAAAGATAATGGTAAAACATGTTGGTCAACTAAATATTGACTAAAAACAATACAGTGTTTTAAAAGTGGAAATGAAATTGTATATAACAATACATAGGAAGCGAGGGAGGAAACTTCAGAGGATAGTGAATGCTTGCATCTAAGAGAACAGATAGGTCCACTTCTAATGTACTTTTCGAACCCAAGGCAAATGAACAAATGGAAGGTCAAATATAATATGTGTGTGTGTGTGTGTGTGTGTGTGTGTGTGTGTATAAAAGTAAATGTTAAACACCATTAAATGCATTCTATCCTCCTACCTAGATAAATATAATACATAACCTGGAAGGCCAAATTTGAATTTCGAATTTTCAGATTCCCTGGAATTCTGTGCTGTTGGTAAACAGGGAAATCAGTCCAAGGACAAACCTGCTTTCAACCCTTCCAATTTGGATCCCATTCTTGTGGCTGTACAAGACATAGAGTTCCACTGGTCGTGTATTCATGTATGAGCATAAGAAACTTATGTCCGATTCAGTCTGCTGTCTTTCCTATTCCTATCTCCCCTTGCTTCCCTTCATTCCCCTTTGTCTAATCCAACAAATTTCTATACTTCCTTTCCCGACCCTTCCTTGTTATGGCAAACCAGCTCTTTCTGCCCCTGGCTTTCTTATACACCAGAAAGGGTCTCCTGTGCCACATGAGCGCTCAGCCCAGACAGCCAAACCTTGCCTATAACCTGCAAACAGCCATTCTCTAACCACCCTTCAGACTAAGAAGTAAGGGTGAACCAGAGAGTGAACCAAGGCCAGGAGGCCCTGCAGACATAGGAAAGTTTGGTTGTTGGGGCCAGGCATCATTCTGGGGTCCTATGCACTGGGGGGAAAGGCTGGTAAAGGGGGACAGATGTGAGGGCCAAGTGAGTCTTCTTGGTCCCAAGCAGTCTTGAAAAGATGGAGATGGGGTCTAGCAGAAGCTAGGTAATCAGATCCATAACAGCACCAAGATAAACCCCTCTGGAGTTGTGGGGTTCTCCCATCCTCAGAGACAAGAATGATTCAGTCTATTCATCTGTATCTTGGTTCTTTGGAGAATGAGAACACCTAACTTCAATCAGCAAGGCTAGACCACTGTCCCCTTGAGATCCAGGAATCTCCTGTGAATCTTTAACATTCACAGCCTTGCCCTGGGGCTTTTCAACTGTCTGCAGACACTAACTTCAGCCAGCACTCTCAGGCCCTGCTCTCCTGCCAGTCCTGGCCATCAAGAGATGATCATGACAGGTGGAGAGAGGAAAAAACTGGGAATGGAAGGAAAGCAACTGGGTTGGTCTGCATCACCCCACAGTGCCCTGCCTACGTTATTTTTTTAAATGCAATGATTTAACATATGACATTTAAATAACTGTCCCCTTCTACCCTCCCAACTCTACTCTCCTGCAATGTTAATAATTAGGAGGATTTTGATTCACAACTTCTTTTTGCTCCTACAAACATAATAGATGGGGATATGTGTGTGTGTGTGTGTGTGTGTGTGTGTGTGTGTGTGTATTAGTAAATGCTACCCATGTTAAATCACCCTTTCCTTCTGGGTAATGACTCCCTTTATATCTCAGTCCAAATCCAGAATTCTCTACTACCTTGTGATATTAAAATGGTCTCAATTCAGGGCTAAAGATGTCGCTCAGTGATAATAGCTCTTACCTGAGCAAGATCCTGGGTCAATCCACAATACCTGCCCCACTTTCACACAAGCAAAAACCAAAACAAAATTTAAAAATTCAGTATTGAGGCGGATCCAAGATGGCAGATTAGAGGAAGCCACACTTCAGGGCAGCTCCATGGAAAGAATCCAACAAAGCAGATAAACTGCCCTTCATCATATATATATAGGCTGAAAATACATATCTCCTGGATGGTTTGAATACCGTGACCCAGGTGAGAGAGAGACACACACGCTGTCTGCAGTGGCTAGAGCCTCGTGTCTTCTGCAAAGGCAGTGCGGAACAAAGCCAGAGCCCGCGCCGGAACTGCATTCCCCAACCACACTCATAGCATGCCAGCGTGAAACCAGCGAAAACAGCCGGCAGAATTAGTGCTAGGAGACCTCGGGAGACCGCAGGACAACGCCAGTTCAAATCCACACTCAGCAGAACGCGGCGACCCTCACCAGTAAAGCCCCAGAGAAAGCAGCACGGAGACCAGCGAACAGGCAAGGAGGAACCTGAGACTGAGAGGACCTTCAACAGACAGCGAGGGAACGCGAGTCCAGTGTGAGGACCCTCTGCGACCCTTCAAGTGAGGAAGAACACGGAAGTAGACTCCACACAAAGAACCATCTCCAGCCTCATTCCTCGCTAACCAGGTATGCAGACTTGACCCCGCCCACAAATTCTCCACATCAGCCAGAGCAGATCTGCCGAACAGCTAATTTAACAAACTGAGAGAAGAGAATAAGCTGCCTATTTGAGACTTGTGAATTTGACTTTGTGGGTTTTTTTTTTTTAAATGTCATTGTAGTATTGTGGGGTTTTTTTCTTTCTTTTTATTTCTCTTCTTTTTTTCCTCTCTCCCATTTTCATTCCCTCTTGCCTCTCATTCCTTATTTCCTCATCTTCCCTATCTACACCCTGCCCCTACATTCTCAACAGAGAAGAAAACAAGTTGTGTACAGGAACTTGGAATCTTAAAACTGGGGCAACTGAACAGTACATCAAATGGGTGTTTTATATAGTCTCCTTTCTCTCTTTTGACTCACCCTGTCTTCTTTCTTTCATTAATTCTTACTACCTGGCCATTTTCTAATTTCTCTCAACGTTTACATAAGCCTAGCTGAAATACACATCGGTCTTCACACTTAACTGTACACTCCAATTCCTTTCCTCCCCCTTCTGCTAGTAAACTACTTCCATAGATTTTGAGTATTACACTCCCGAAGGGGGGGGAAGCAATACCCTTCCCTCCTTCCTCCTAAGCATATCACCTTTGTACCCAATTTCTGAAACTATAAACCCCATTATAATCACTCAGAATATATTGGAGGTAATATCTAAATTCTCTAACTCTGTAAATTGTGAACAAACTGTGAATAACTGAATATAAAATGTCTGGTTTTAAGGTGTAAAGTATATATAAGGGGAGCTGATAGGATCCTACAACAGGAGCATCATTAGGCCTTAAGGTAAAAACAAAAAAAAGTCAAGGTTCCACAATGCTAAAAGAAAACACACATAAGCAATATGAAAAAACAAGGGAAGAAAATGTCCCAAACAAATCAACATACCTCCTTAGCAGATTCCTTGGCAAGCACAGTAGATCTAATGACAGAACAGGAATTCAGAAAATACATAATCCAAATGATTATGGAGCTCAAGGACGAATTCAAGAAGGAGGTGAGAGAGCAAATACAGGTAGTAAAAAACCACTTTGACAAAGAACTTCATAAACAAATACAAGAAGCAAAAGACTACTTCAATAGTGAGATAGAGGTTCTAAAGAGAAACCAAACAGAAATTCTGGAAATGAAAGAAGCAATAAACCAAATTAAATGCTCTATTGAAAACATCACCAATAGATTAGACCACCTGGAAGAAAGGACCTCAGATAATGAAGACAAAATATACAAACTGGAAAAAAATGCAGAGAACACAGTAAAAATGGTCAAAAATCAAGAACAAAACATCCAAGAAATTTGGGACAACATAAAAAGACCAAAATTTAAGAGTGATTGGAGTAGAAGAAGGAACAGAATTCCAAGCCAAAGGAATGAATAATTTATTCAATGAAATAATAGCAGAAAACTTTCCAAACTTGAGGAATGAATGGGAAAACCAAGTCCAAGAGGCTTACCGAACACCAAACGTACAAAATCATAACAGATCCACACCAAGGCACATCATAATGAAAATGCCTACTATACTGAACAAGGAGAGAATATTAAAAGCCACAAGAGAAAGGAAGCAGATTACATATAGGGGGAAACCAATTAGACTATGTTCAGATTTTTCAATCCAGACCTTAAAAGCTAGAAGATCCTGGAATAATATATTTCAAGCCCTGAAAGAAAAGGGATGTCAACCGAGAATCCTATACCCAGCAAAATTAAGCTTTAGATTCGAAGATGAAATAAAAACCTTCCACGACAAACACAAGTTAAAAGAGTTCGCATCTCGAAAGCCAGCACTTCTGAACATCCTGGGCAAAATATTCCATGAAGAAGAAAAGAAAAATAGCAATGAAAATCAACAAGGGGAGATATTAAACTAAAGGAATCACCAAGCAGAGGAGAAACCAAATCAAGGTAAATACCATAAACAAATAAAAATGGATGGAAATACAAATTACATCTCAATAATAACCTTGAATGTTAATGGCCTAAATTCACCATTCAAAAGACACAGATTATCAGACTGGATTAAAAGAAATGACCCAACAATATGCTGTCTCCAAGAAACCCACCTCATAGAAAAAGATATCAATAGACTGAAGGTTAAAGGCTGGGAAAAATCTTACCACTCACATGGGCCAAGGAAGCAAGCAGGGGTTTCCATTCTCATATCAAATAAAGCAGACTTCAAGCCAAAGCTAATTAAAAGGGACAAAGATAGATATTTCTTACTGATTAAGGGAACTATTCATCAACAGGATATAACAATTATAAATCTATATGCCCCAAGTAATGGAGTACCTACATTCATCAAACGAACCTTCTCAAGTTCAAGAATAAAATAGATCACAACACAGTTATTCTAGGAAACTTCAACACACCTCTATCACCACTGGATAGATCATCCAAACAAAGCTTAATAAAGAAACTTTAGGCCTCATTAAAACAAGTAATAACTTAGACCTAATGGACATATATAGAATATTTCATCCCTCAGTAAGTGAATAAACCTTCTTCTCAGTAGCACATGGCTCCTTCTCCAAAATAGACCATATATTATGCCACAAGGCAACCCTCAGCAAATATAAAAAAGCAGAGATAATTCCCTGCATTCTATCAGACCATAATGGGATGAAATTGGAAATCAATGATAAAACAAGAAATAAAATAAATTACTCCAACAACTGGAAGCTGAACAACATCTTACGGAATGAACAAGGGGTTTAAGAAGACATCAAGGAGGAGATTAAAAAATTCCAAGAGATAAATGAAAACACAGATACATCGTATAGAAATCTCTGGGACACTATGAAGGCAGTATTAAGAGGAAAATTCATTGCACTGAGTTCATTCCTCAAAAGGAAAAAAACCCAACAAATAAATGACTTAACATCGCACCTCAAAGCACTAGAAAAAGAAGAACAGACCAACACCAAGAGCAGTAGAATACAGGAAATAATTAAAATCAGAGCTGAAATTAATGAAATTGAGTCTAAAGAAACAATTCAAGGAATTGACAAAACTAAAAGTTGGTTCTTTGAAAAAATAAATAAAATTGACAGACCCTTAGCTATGCTAATGAAAAGAAGGAGAGAAAAAACTCAAATCACTAACATCCGTGATGAAAAAGGAAATATCACAACAAACACCTCAGATATACAGAGAATAATTAGAAATTACTTTGAAAACTTGTACTCTAATAAAATAGAAAATACTGAAGACATTGACAGATTCCTAGAGTTGTACGAATTGCCCAAACTGGATCTAGAGGATATACACAATTTAAATAGATCAATTTCAAGTGAGGAAATAGAAGACACCATCAAAAAACTTCCAACTAGAAAAAGCCCAGGGCCTGATGGCTTTACAGCCAAGTTCTACAAGACCTTCGAAGAAGAACTAATACCATTGCTCTTATACTTATTTCAAGAAATAGAAAAAGAGGGAGGGAGCTATTCCAGACTCTTTCTATGAGGCCAATATTACACTGATTGCAAAGCCAGACAAAGACACAGCCAAAAAGAAAAACTCAGGCCAATATCTTTAATGAACATAGATGCAAAAATTCTCAACAAAATACTGGCAAATCGAATACAAAAACATATCAAAAAGATAGTGCACCATGATCAAGTGGGGTTTATCCCAAGGATGCAAGGTTGGTTCAACATATGGAAATCAATTAACATAATACATCATATCAATAGACTCAAAGATAAAAACCACATGATCATCTCAATAGATGCAGAGAAAGCATTTGACAAAATACAACACCCCTTTATGTTCAAAACGCTAGAAAAACTAGGAATAACAGGAACATATCTCAATATCATAAAAGCTATTTATGCAAAACCCCAGGCTAACATTATCTTAAATGGAGAAAAATTGAAGCATTCCCGCTAAAACCTGGAACAAGACAGGGGTGCCCCCTTTCACCACTGTTATTTAACATAGTACTTGAAACTCTGGCCAGAGCAATTAGACAGACGAAAGAAATTAAAGGGATCCATATAGGAAAGGAAGAGCTCAAATTAGCACTATTTGCTGATGACCCAAAAAACTCTACCAGAAAACTTTTACAACTAGTAAATGAATTCGGCAAAGTGGCAGGATACAAAATCAATACCCATAAGTCAAAGGCATTTTTGTACATCAGTGACAAAGCCTCTGAAAGGGAAATGATGAAAACTACCCCATTTACAATAGCATTAAAAAAATAAAATACCTAGGAATCAACTTAACGAAAGAAGTGAAAGACCTCTTTAAAGAAAATTATAGAACACTAAAGAAAGAAATTATAGAAGACCTCAGAAGATGGAAAGACCTTCTTTGTTCCTGGATAGGCAGAATAAATATTGTCAAAATGTCCATACTACCAAAAGCATTATACAGATTTAATGCAATTCCAATCAAAATCCCAATGACATTCCTCGAAGAAATAAATAAAGCAGTCATGAAATTCATCTGGAAAAATAAGAGACCCAGAATAGCTAAAGCAATCCTTAGTAAGAAAAGTGAAGCAGGTGGCATCACCATACCAGATTTTAAATTATACTATAGAGCAATAGTAACAAAAACAGCATGGTATTGGCACCAAAACAGACGGGTAGACCAATGGTACAGAATTGAGGACACAGAGACTAATACATATAATTTCAGCTATCTTATATTGGACAAAGGCACCAAAAATGTACAGTGGAGAAAGGACAGCCTCTTCAACAAATGGTGCTGGGAAAGCTGGAAATTCATATGCAAGAAAATGAAATTAAGCCCCTATCTCTCACCATGCACAAAATTCAATTCAAAGTGGATCAAGGACCTAGGAATTAGACCAAACACAGTAACGCCTAATAGAAGAAAAAGTAAGCTCCAATTTCCAACATGTCGGATTAGGTCCCAAGTTCCTTAATAAGAATCCTGTAGCACAAGAATTAGTATCAAGAATTAATGAATGGGATAGATTCAAACTAAAAAGCTTCTTCTCAGCAAAAGAAATAATCAGTGAGGTGAACAGAGAGCCAACTAACTGGGAACAAATATTTGATACATGCACATCAGACACAGCACTAATTTCTAGAATGTATAAAGAACTCAAAAAACTCAACACCAAAAAAACAAATATCCCAATCAATAAATGGGCCAAAGAAATGAACAGACACTTCTCAGAAGAAGATATACAATCAATCAACAAATACATGAAAAAATGCTCAACATCACTGGCAATTAGAGAGATGCAAATCAAAACTACCCTAAGATATCATTTCATACCAGTCAGAATGGCAGCTATTAAGAACACAAACAACAATAAATGTTGGAGAGGATGTGGGGGAAAAGGCACGCTCATGCATTGCTGATGGGACTGCAAAATGGTGCAACCATTATGGAAAGCAGTATGGAGATTTCTTGGAAAACTGGGAATGGAACCACCCTATGACCCAGCCATCCCACTCCTGGGTCTATTCCCAAAGGACTTAAAAACAGCATATTACAGTGACACAGCTATCTCAATGTTTGTAGCTGCACAATTCACAATAGCTAGGTTGTGGAACCAACCTAGATGTCCCTCAGTAGATGAGTGGATTAAGAAAATGTGGTATATACGTACAATGGAATTTTATTCAGCAATAAAATAAAATAAAATAATGGCATTCACAGGTAAACGGATGAAGTTGGAGGACATAATGCTAAGTGAAGTTAATCAGTCTCAAAAATCCAAGTACCAAATGTTTTCTCTGATATAAGGAGTCAGAGTCACAGCGGTGTTGGGTGTCGGGGTACTTAGGAAGATTAGAGGAGCACTAGAGTGGTCAGAGGGGAGGGAGGAGAAGGGAGAGAGATGGGGGTATGGGGGGGTGGTGAAAAAAAAGGGGGGGAGGTATAATAAGATGGATATCGTTATCCCAAATGCATGATTGAAGACTTGAATAGTATGAATATACTTTGTATACAAACAGTGTTATGTTTAAAGAGGGCTCTATATGTGTATTATGAACCGTAATGCATTCTACTAGAATGGCCAATAGGGAGGGAGGGGAAGGGAGGGGGCAAAAGGGTGAAGGAAAAAAAAAAAAAAGATGGTAGAATGAGATGGATATCATTACCCTAAGTGCATGTATGAAGTCACAAATGGTGTGAATATACTTTGCATACAACCAGAGATTTGTAAAAAAGTGCTCTATATGTGTAATATGAAATGTAATGCATTCTGCTGTCATTTATAACATCTTAGAATAAAAATAAATAAATAAATAAAATTCAGTACTGAGGATTAAACTTAGGAGTGTGCGACCACTAAGCAATCCAGCCCATTTTATTTTTTTTTTTTTTGAGACAGGGTCTTGCTAAGTTGCTGAGACTGGACTCAAACTTGCAACCCTCCTGCCTCAGTTGCTGTGATTACAGGCATGTGAAACACCTGGCTTTGTCTGTTTTGAACAATCACGTCTAATTCATAATTCTCCTCAGTCCCAACCCCCACTCAGCTAGACAGCTGGTTCCAGTTGTCTCTTTGATATCGTCTTCCCTCTTTGATATGCACTTACCCCCTGGAGTTGGGATAGTGAAGACAGAAAGGAAAAACAGAATCTGCAACTGACCAAGACAGAATTACCATTACCTTTCTTCTGGTTGTGGCTTAGTGGTAGCCAGAGATATCCACATGCTGCCTCTCTTTCGGGGTACATTAGTGGGGTCTTCAGAAGATGCAAAGGGGGTTATTCCTCTCCTACCAATTGAGCTCTTGCTATAGAATCCCCTCATCCATCAGATAGTCCATTCTGAAGTACCTACCATAAGAATAGCCTTTAAATACAGCTCCTGCCAGGGGGTCCACACAGCCTTGCTCTGACACATGGTGGAGGACAGGCTGCCCCCTTGATACCCATTCTTTCAGCCCCATCCTATCTCCACACCCCAGAAGCATGGTTCCTACTGGACCAGTAAGTCAGAAGCTTTCAAAAAGAGACTATTACACTACTGAGCCTACTGCACAATTCCAACACCTTCAGTCTAGGAATAAAGATGGAGGCCTGAATGAAAGCCTCCTGTCTCATGGGAGAGGATGAAAGCTTTGTTGCTCTCCCCAGTGTTCTCATGAAGTCAGTTCCTGCTCCACCCAATATTCCTCCACGTAGGTAGAAGGGTGAAAGGCAATAGTGCCAATTTTGTTAAAGTGTCACTTTCAGGCTGGGTGCGGTGGTGAATGCCTGTAATCCCAGAGGCTAGGGAGGCTGAGACAAGAGGATCTTGATTTCAGACTCAACCTCAGCAACAGCAAGGTGCTAAGCAACTCAGTGAGAGTCTGCCTCTAAATAAAATACAAAATAGGGCTGGGGATGTGGCTCAGTGGCTGAGTGCCCCTGGGTTCAATCCCTGGGAGCTCCTCCCCACCAAAAAAGTCACTTTCATACCCATAGCAGGAAGCACTCTGAATATAATTTGGAGCATTTGGTATCTTTTGCTATGAATTCTAAATTTAGCTGAAGTTCAGAAAATCAGGGAGCTCTATTTGGTCTAGCACCACCTGGCTACATGTTCATATTGTGATCTCTTTTCGCATTTTTATAACATAAAAATACACAAATAGAAAAATGGCTTACTCTAGATGATATACAATCAATCAACAAATATATGAAAAAATGTTCAACATCTCTAGTGATTAGAGAAATGCAAATCAAAACAACTCTAAGATTTCATCTTACTCCAGTTAGAATGGCAGCTATCAAAAAACAAACAACAATAAATGCTGGCAAGGATGTGGGGAAAAGGCACACTCTTACATTGCTGGTGAAACTGCAAATTGGTGAAGTCAATCTGGAAAGTAGTATGGAGGTTCCTAGGAAATCTTGGAATGGAACCACCATTTGACCTAGCTATCCCACTCCTTGGTCTATTCCCAAAGGACTTAAAAACTGCTTACTACAGGGACACAGCCACATCTATGTTTATAGCAGCACAATTCACAATAGCTAGATTGTGGAACCAACCCCGATGCCCATCAGCAGAATGGATAGGGAAACTATGGTATGTATACACAATTGAACACTACTCAGCACTAAAAGAGAATAAAATCATAGCATTTGCAGGCAAATGGATGGAGTTGGAGAAAATAATGCTAAGTGAAGTTAGCCAATCCTAAAAAACCAAAGGTCGAATGATCTCTTTGTTATGAAGATACTGACTTATAAAGGCAAGGGAGGGGGGATGAGAGGAATGAAAGAA
This sequence comes from Tamias sibiricus, assembly GCA_025594165.1. Classification (NCBI taxonomy): domain Eukaryota; kingdom Metazoa; phylum Chordata; class Mammalia; order Rodentia; family Sciuridae; genus Tamias; species Tamias sibiricus. The sequence goes on from CM046661.1 coordinate 71,412,054, forward strand.
CTTTAAATAGAACAAAGAGGAGGGGAAGGACGGGAGGGGGCAGGGGGATAGAAATAATGGTAGAAGGAGTTAGTCATCATTACCCTAAGTACATGTATGAAGACACAATTGTTGTAAAAATATTTTATATAAAACCAGCAACTGGAAAAATTGTGCTCGTTATATGTAATATGAAATGAGTTGCACTCTGCAAACATGTATAACAAATTACAATAAAAAAATACAAAAAACAGTTAAGAGATTAAACTTCAGAAAAAAAAAAAAGAAAGAAAAATGCCTTACTCTATTTCTTTAGGTGGTACAGAAGTTTAACACATAGCAAATACCAATGATTCTTTATGAAAGCTATTGTTATGATTCCTTCATGATCTCCTGATTTCTTCATTCACACAGCCAATTTCTTCTCATATCTTATGTAAATTTTTCTTAAAAATGTTTTGTTTCCTGCAGGAAAATATTTTCGTAAGATGTTTTCTCATTGATTTGTCACATAGTCAATCTTCCCCTCTCTTAAGCAAAAGATCCAGGTTGCATTTTCTTCTATTTCATTCATCTTTTATAAGGCCAATCAGTCTTATATACTATAAATGCAAATCTTTATTGAATGAAGACAAAATGACCACATGCTTTTCAATATTTTTAAAATTGAATCAGCAAATGAAGCAGAATGTGAAGCTGAAGTTTTATTAATTTTTTCTGAGACACAATTTAAACTCTGGGCTTAATGAAGCTATTAATATTAATTAATATTACCTTTAATATTAATGGTAACTGTAATATTAAACTTCTTCCTCTTGCAAGTAAAATTTGATAATACTTCCATGTAATAACAAAGTTAAACAATGTTTCAAAATATTTCCAATTAATTACAGTATATACTAATTTTTCTTTATTTTCATTTCTATGTTACATTTGACATGGGAATTGCAAAAGTAATGTTATTCAAATAAGGTAAATGATTTCAAATTTCAAATATGTAATTAATACACCTTAACCCTAAAGTATACTACCAAAGATTTAATTTACTGTATATTTCTAAATTTTAACAAGATTTTAACATGTTTACCCAGTACAAAAAAACCCAAAAGTATGCTACCCCAAAGGATATTTGGATTACCCTCCCAACCAAAATATTGAAGATACCTTCTCAGATAGCTGATATTGCTGAAGTTTGCAGCTGCCATCAAAATTGGAGCTAACATCCTTTAGTATTTTTCTGTTTTTTTTTTTTTAATATTTACTTATTTGTTTTAGTTGTACACAATGCCTTTATTTTTGCATGGTGCTGAGGATTGAACCAGGCAGCACACGTGCTAGGCAAGCGCTCTACTGCTGAGCCACAACCCCAGCCCTTTTTCTGGTTTTGTACTTCACTGACTCCCATAAGAGAGTTGAAGGTCTATTTATTCTAATATCATATCACTGGATCCTTCATGCTCTTTGTTTTGTTTTGTTTTTGGTGCATTATAATTATACCTAACAGTGGGATTCATTATGCCATGTTCATACATGCACATCACATAATTTGATCAATCTCATTCCTCAGGACCTCCCCTTTCCATTCCTCCCTCCCTTCTCCTCACCTCCTTGTTCTACTCTACTGCTCTGCTCTCAGTTAATTCTATGCAACCTACTTGAATAGGAAGAATTCTACATTGTTTTCTTATTTTAACCCTCCATCTGGCTTCAGCTTTTTTGAATTCTAATAATTGTCAGGGTGTCCACAAAATCTATTGCCATAATTCTATGGTCAAATGACAACACAGAAGAGAAAATAACATTTCCTGAAGGAAATAGTGCCCTACAAGAAACACCTTGTTTTTTAAGAATGAACCTGAAGCAAACTTGAGGCTTGGGATCGCTGAAAGACTATTATGCTACACTTGGGCAATCTACTTTAGCCCACCTGCTCTTATACCAAATATTGTACAATGTGCTGAGATCATTTACTAATTAAACCTGGTGATCCTACAGGTGATCATACAGCCAGAACCTCTAAAGTACACTCAGATGGTAGAGACTAAGGGGAAGGGAGCTGGGAAGATATAAAAGCCCAGTAGGAACTACTAGAGAATTTGGAGATCTAGGAAGCCTATACCCTCACCTGGGAGCATGCTGCTTTCTATTTTTAACTCAGATTCTATGTCCTTTGCAGTTAAAGGCATTTTATATATTCTGTGTCTGTTGGGGAGGGGAGCCTATCAGTCACATCACTATTCTGTTGTGACACTGAACACACTGGAAGTTAAAAACAAACAACCCTTATGCTATCAAACTAAAAAGCTTTTTTCATAGCAAAGAAACAATCAAGAACATGAATAGAGAGCCTACGGAATGGGAGAAAATCTTTGCCACCGACACCTCAGATAAAGCCTTAATCTCCAAGATACATAAAGAACTCAAAAAAACTTAACACAAAAAAAAAAAAAAAAAAAAAAAAAAACCCAACCCCCCAAAAAAACCCCACCACATAACCCAATCAATAAATGAGCAAAGGAATTGAAAAGACACTTCAAAGAAGAAATACAATCTGTCAACAAACACATGAAAAAATGTTCAACATCTCTAGCAATTAAATAAATGCAAATTAAACTACACTGAGATTTCATCTCACTCCAGTCAGAATGGCAATTATCAAGAATACCAAGTAACAATAAATGTTGGCAAGAACATGAAGAAAAGGTACACTCATACATTGCTAGTGGCATTGCAAATTGGTACAACCATTATGGAAAGCAGTGTGGAGATTCCTCAGAAAACTTGGAATGGAATCACCATTTGACCCAGTTATCCCACTCTTTGGCATATACCCAAAGAACTTAAAATCAGTATACCCCAGTGACACAGTCACATCAATGTTTGTAGCAGCTCAATTCACAATAGCTATGGTATGGAACCAACCTAAGTACCCTTCAACAGATGAATGGATAAAGAAAATGTGGTACCTATACGCAATGGAATATTACTCAGCCTTAAAGAGAAATGAAATTATGTCATTTGCTGGTAAATGGATGGGACTGGAGACTATCATGCTAAGTGAAATAAGCTGATTCCAAAAAACCAAAGGCCCAATGTTCTCTCTGATATGTGGATACTAACTCACAGTAAGTGGGGTGTGGGGTTGCGGGTAGACAGAGGGAATAGAAGTTCGCTGGATTAGACAAACTGGAATGAAGGGATGTGGGGGTGGTAATAGGAAAGACAGTAGAATGAATTGGACATAACTTTCCTATGTTCATATGTGAATACACACACAACCAGTGTAACTCCACATCATGTACAACCATAAAAATGGGAAGGTATATTCTATGCATGCATAATGGGTCAAAATATATTCTACCGTCATGTATAACTGAAAATAATAAATAAATGTCAGGAAAGATATGAACAAGTAGCTCAGCAACATCACCAATAACCTAATTTTTTTCCATGTTTCTGAACTGCCTATCTCAGTGCCAGCCTCAATAAAGGATGATTGTTCATGGTCCTAAAACTGCACCCAAACTTCTTCCTAACTAGTATCAGGGAGAAAGAGAACACATTTGGTCTAGCATTTTGACAAAATATACTAACATTCACTCTAATTGTGACAGCTCAGGCCATGAAGCTACCCCAGATTCAAATATTGTTGCCAGGGACTGGCTTAGATAGGGCCATAGGTGCCAATCCCACATTCAGGTTGGACTAATCCTCATTAGAATCAACCTAGACAGAAAATAGAACCACAGAAAATGAGAAGAGTTACGCTGCAAAGGTATAAAGTCTAACAAAGATAAGAAAAAACCAAAATGTGCTCTCCTTTGGCTAGGTATTTGGCACCAGACTATACCTATTTTGTTTCAAGAATGTTCAAAGCATTGCTGTTTAAAATAGAAACAAAAACAAAAACAAAACTGGAAGTAACTTCTATGTCCAACAATAAGAAGTCAGTTAAATAACTCATTGTATACACATGTAATAAAATATTATATCAGCAGTTTTCAACCTCTGTGACCAAAGTACCCCTTTAAAGTCTTAAATTTATTGAGGATCCTAAAGAGCCTTGTTAATGTGGTTTAGAGCTATCATTGCCATTTAAGAAGTTAAACTTAGGAAGAATTAAAAATATTTATTAATTTGTTTAAAAATATTAAATCATTACATGCTAAAATAGATATAACTTTAAAAATAATATTTAAAAAATAATGACAAGAATGGCATTGTTTCAGTTTTGGAAATCTTATGACATAGCTTAACAGAAGTGGCTGGATTCTCAGACCTGCTTCTGCATTTAATCTATTTTGACATGCTGTTTTGGCAAACTGAACTTCACACAAGTGAGTATACAGTTGGAAAACAAATACTAGCTTTTTCAGATAATGGTAGACAATTTTTGAAACTATACCAAAACTGGTCAAGTAGTACTTTTTTTTTTTATTATTTGTAGGCAGACACAATACCTTTATTTTTCATTTATGTGGTGCTGAGGATCAAACCCAGGGTGTCACACATGTGAGACAAGTGCTCTACTGCTGAGCCATAGCCCCAGCCCTACTAGTTTCTTTAAGATAGTTACAGTGTATAATCTGAAACCATATTAATGAATTTTTTCATCCTTTGTTATATCAAAATCCATCAGTCCATCTTCCACTTCGAACAGATCTATTATCCATGCATGATTATGTAACATCATGTATTAGTCATCCAGAAGATAATGATTGAGTTATGCAAATCTTCTAAACATATATAAAATCTTTAATATCAAGAGTCATTTTTAAAAAATATTTATTTATTTGCTTTAGTTGTACACAATGCATTTTATTTTTACGTGGTGCTGTGGATTGAACCCGGGCCGCACACGTGCTAGGTGAGTGCCCTACCACTGAGCTGCATCCCAGCCCCTCAAGAGTCATATTTTTAAATTATTATCCATCTCATTAGATAAGTCTTTAGGTTAAGGCAAGTGGCAAGTTTTTGGTAAATTTTCCAAAATTATTTTTTTTTTTTTTTTTTTTTTTTTTGGTACCGGGGATTGAACTCAGGGGCACTCGACCACTGGGCCACATCCCCAGCCCTTTTTTGTATTTTATTAGAGACAGGGTCTCACTGAGTTGCTAAGTGCCTCGCCCTTGCTGAGGCTGGCTTTGAACTCATGATCCTCCTGTCTCAGCCTCCCAAATGCTGGGATTACAGGCATGTGCCACCACACCCGGCTCTCAGAATTATAAATTTTACTAGAAATTTCAAATATTATCACTGGTAAAGTGAGAAGCTGACATCATTCCATCTTGAGAAATTGTTGCTGAATAACCAAGTTTTCTGTTGGTCATTTTTTTTTTTTTTTTTTTGGTGAAAATTATATTCCACGAAACAAAGTAGCCAATTCAATTTACAACTCAAATAATCAAATAAAATCAAATTCCTAGAGATGATCATCATACTTTGGCAATGCAGCAAAAATGTTTTATGTATACTTGCCATTTCATCACATAGAATGCAAAGATGTGGAAATATAGAAGAAATTCTAGAAAATTATGTATGACATATTTAATAGATGCTCCCTTCTGGCACTGGGATGTGAGAAAATGAAAACACAGGGACTTTTTTACTTTTCATGTACAGTTCGAGTGTCTTACAATTAAAATTCTTTCATGTATTATTATATATAACCAATTAAGGAAACAAGTAAATATGAGAAGGTCTAGCAAGATATACAAAGAGAGTTAACTATGATTTCCTATTAGTAGAACTAAGGGTGATTTTTATTGTCTTCTTTTTTCTACTCTCTGGATTTTCTAATTCTTCTATAATAAACAAAAATTTCTTCTTTATTAACAATGGTTATTTTTACTAACAAAAAAGCCAATCAGCCAGGTTTAATGGTGCACACCTGTAACCCCAGCTCTCAGGAGGCTGAGGCAGAAGGATCACAGATTCAAGACCAGCCTGGGCAACTTAGTGAGACCTCATTTCAAACTAAAAAATAAAAAGGACTAGGATAGTGTTCAATGGTATAATGCCCCTAGGTTCGATCCCTAGTACTATGGGGATGGGAGGCAATCAAGGTTCTGGAATGTATTTTTAAATTGTATGATGAACTGCTTAAAATTATATAAACATGGTTTACCAAACTCCGTCAGAGTATGAGCTTCAGATATTTATTTATACTATGTAAGAGATATTAGAATCAAATGTTGACATTCTCAAATAAAAAGATACTTGGAATAATTAAGTAAATGAAAGTCATATATGTATATATCTTTATAATATTTAATATGAAAGGACATTGTTTTATTATTTGAAAAATAATAGGAACTAGAAAATACAAAGTGCATCCAAAATATTGTTTCATTTTCACTGGTCTGGTCAACTAATACCGTCTACAATGTATACAAAATCTTCTTTGAAAGATAGTAAAGACAATTTGTGAAATAACTATGCTTCCTGACACTTGGCAAGACAGATTTGTGGTAAAATAAGAATATTTTATATCACATAATCACTATACAACTATTAATCTGTTACATATATATCAAATCATCACACATTACATTTTCCAAATATATTATTATAAAAAAGAAATAAAAAAGGACAGCAAAACATTTCCAAAAACAATCTTAAAGAAAATCTAATTTAATTTTCTATTTTATGATATAGTCATTTAGATTCTCAGAAGACCCAAATACTTTATTTGAACTGTGAAAATTTAAGATGCTAGTCCTTCAATATACAGGTGAGTTTTACTTTCAGATTAGAATAATTTTTTGGCTAAACTATTACTCCTCACTCTTTTGCAAAAATAAAATACAGCTTTCTCCTCTTATAATACAGTAAGACCCACAAAGTCATTCTGTAATTGCCAACTTAACTAAAAAGACCTTCCTTTTTTGTTTTGGTCATTGCTTTGTTGCTGTTGGCATCTGATGTTTCACTTCTTTTGGCAAACCACTCAGGTAATTTTCTCTTTGAGGCTTCTGATGATGCAGTCTACAGGAAAAAGGAAGGAAGGAAGGAAGGAAGGAAGGGAGGGAGGGAGGGAGGGAGGGAGGAAGGAAGGAA